>JAQPPZ010015712.1:3615000-4215000 GCA_028583015.1 Wollemia nobilis
ATAGCCATATAAAAATCAGCAAGCTGTCACTTTATAGGAACACCTTGAAGTTGTCAAGAAAAGCATGAGGATATGGATGGAATGAGTTCAGAAGGACTACAGAAGACATCTGACCTATTTAGAAGCATTCCCACATGGTCTAAATAGGCAGCAACAGGGTATAACAGAGCAGGGGCAATTGTGCAGCTCTGTTGCACTATTTCAAGCATGGTTACTTGGTGAATGAAGTGTATAAATTTAGTAGCAGCTTGATGTACTCCTTCATGTTGATATTTTAATAAGTTTTCCATGTTCTAATTTGATTGAATTTGCAAGAAATGCCAATATTCTACAACTCGTGCAGTAGAACTGGAAAATGCAGTAATTTACCATGTAAATTCCAACAAGCTACCAATGAATGGCAAGGCATGAAATTCACATCCAAGGAAGAATGAAGACTATTGCAATCTGATCCTGAAGGCTAATCCACCTTAGAAATGCAGCCAAAACCATTTGGAGTCAACACAGTTGGTCATTCTAAAGATCTTCGAAATGAACACAATGTCTTCGGAATGAGAATTGCAGTATCTTCAGAATGAGCCACTTATCTTCGGAATGAAAATAGAATGTACTTTTTGACTTGTTGACTGACTTTTGGCGGTGGAAAATGGGATAAGAAGGTTGATAAAGTTAAGGAAAAATATCTTCCATCTAATTTTTCTGTCCTTGCCGTCCAAAGCCACCATGCATGGAAAAGATCAATTTGATCCTCTTCTAGGATAAACCCGAAAAAACTACGAAGCATAATAGAAAGTTGTTTGCAAGATAGGAATGGCATATTCTGAAGTGGAGAATTATGTGTGAGATATTTCTAGACTCCTCCCACGTACTCCCACCACTGAAGATGCTTTCTAAGGGCCAATGACTACTACCGCAACACAAACCCGTCCAGATTTGCATTTATTTCAGATCCAAAATTATTGGCAAATGACTATAAAATAGCACATAGGCTGATTTGAGCATGGGATATATTGTAAATATTTATATAAATAACACAGCTCCCTCCTTGGTTGAGCCAGTTAGGAATTAGAATAGAGGAGAGTTTTTAGTAGCAGCAATTAGGACTATACAGTAATTTTCTATAACAGTTTTCAGCATGTTTTGTCATCAATAAAAGTGCAGTATTTTATCATTTTATGTTCTGAGTGTTAATTAGTTAAGGAGTGATTTTCACCTCCTTCTAGATCAGGAAGTATGGGCCCACTTTCAGATCTAGAAGGAGGGATTTTATGGCAGGTTTTAATCTATAATTTTGCTACAGTAGAATTAATAGATTGCTTGCCAGATTTCATTTTCTTGTTTTTATTTTGTGTTGTGTGATTTATGTTTCCTATTATGTTTATGTACAACATTTGTGTGTATGTCAGCTGAAAAATTATATTAAGAATTTTCCTTTATGTTTTCCCTGCTTTCTATTTTAGCAACTTTCCATTTTCAGCATATTTCATTTTGCTGTCAATTCCTGTAGCAGAAGCTTGACGACCTTTTGTGGCAGGGCATTGACAGGTGTTTTAGAATAAGTTTCAATTCTGCAAAAGTAGATTAGATTTCAATTCTGCAAAAGTAGATTAGATTTCAATTTAGCAATTTCAATTATGCAAGAGTAACTAGATTTCAATTCTACAAAAGTAACTTAGGATTTCAATTTAGCAATTTCAATTCATGCAATTGTAGTTAGATTTCAATTCTTGCAAACTTAGATTTAGTTTTCAATTCTTGTACTTTATTTCAGTTTCCATTCTTCAGACTAGGTTTAGTGTGACACCAAAAGGCTAAACCAAAATTTGCTTCACCAATAATTGCTTGAAATCTGAATGCCTGAATTGTACTTTGCCCTAACCTTCTATCGTAGACAGCCTTGGACACCACCCCGGATTGATAAATCATTGAGATTAAATGATGAGACTCAATGACACTCATCATTTTGGCGTCGTTGTCGGGGAACATGGTGTTGTTAGAGGGTAAAAGCAGTCAAATAATTATTATTATGCTAAGTTATGAAGTTCATAGTTAAATCTGAATGTAATAGCTGGTATAAATAATAATTATTGATAGTTGCATTTCAGTCCATTTAGAAAATAAGCAACCACCACCTTCAGCCCAACCTGGATAGCAACCCCTGTCTATGTAAGCTGAATCTATTAAAAAAAAAATCACAAAAACTTTTGCACAATCAAAATAGGAGTTTACAACTTAATGATGATCCTAGAGTTTTTCATTATTACTTAAATATTGTTTGGATTTTACCGCGCTAAACCGCAACCTAGCAATTCTTAGCCTACATAGACAATAGTTGATCTCATTAGAGGTGATCCTACCTGACAAGTAGTTGATCTGCTAAAGTTGTACACTTCTTGTCTTATTGTGCAAACCAAAAATATTTTTTTAGCCCAACCTGTGATCAGTTTGAATAATACAGGATAGGCAACCCCTGTCTATGTAGCTGAATCTGGTATAAAAAAAAAAACTCGCAGGAAATGTTATTGACTCGCAACAACATCCAACCGTACTCAAACAAGAACTTACCCGAGCTTGAAGAGACAAAAATCAATGGAGATACACAAAAAATATTTAGTCCAAACACACAGAAATTAGCCTTGGATAAAGGAGGAAAAAACTAGAAAAATTGCACATAGAAAATTTACTTCCATTTTACAAAGGGGTAAATTATGTCCTCCTAGGAATGAAACAAATTGAAGTGCAGCCAAGAAAATTCTTGAACATTATTAGCTGGATGACTTATAAACAAAAAACAAAATTGTTGCTATTTTGAAACAATATTTCAATCCCTTTACATGGAATTACAAGGGTATATCAAGATTTTATCTTGATGTAAGCACTTAACATCTTTTGGGAATTGGTATTTAATTGTTTCAAGTATAGATTGACAAGATTTTGCAGACTAGGAGGCATGGACAACACTTGATTGAAGAAGTTTTCAGATATGGAGCAATGCTTCTTTCTCCCATTAGTAATTCATGGAGGATGTTAGTGGTGAATGGACATTGCCTTCGGGTATACCATGCACCATTAACTAAGGAGGAGTTCTTGAAGGAGATTCCATTGGATGTACACATAATGGAAGAGAATTTCTCTTCAATATCAGATTCAGAGTGATGATAAAAAGTCTGACAAAAAGAAAAAAAAAGGGAAAAAAAAATACAAGAAAAGCAAAAAGAAGAATAGTCTTGTTTGTGAACTTCCTTTTTGGGTACAAGCAAGACAAGAAAATTTGAAAAAAAAAAAAATTTGCAGCAAAGGCATGTCCCACAAAATGGGATACATGAGGACAAGCATCAATTTTAGCAAGAAATAGGAACAATGGAGCCAATACTTCATTTCCAACAATAAGGAGGCAATGATGATGTAAGAAGATTCTTACTGGTCATCTAGTAAGGAAGGTTGCATCAATGTTGTAGGTTTCAACAGAAAGAGATGGTGTTTTCATACAACAATTGACATGTTTTTGTAGAATAAGGATTGGTCTTATCCAAATAAGAGAGAGAGATTTTCTCTCATTGAAGCACTTGAAAAAAAAAAAAGGATAGAAGTTGGTTGAAAACCAGAAATGGCAGCCTCTTCTGATGCAAAAATGAAAAAAGAGATGAAAAAAAAAAGAAAAAAATGAATAATTCAGTAGTGAAAACCTTCTTGGAGGCGCTACTGAGTTGGCTTGCATGAAAACCGATTTTTTGGCATGCATTGCCTTGTTGATCTACTCATCGTTGTTCCACCATTGTACAAATCTCACACTGCACATGTGTTATGTTTATGTTTTCAGATAGCCTGCTAACAATCATCAAAAGCAGCTTGTAAGGTGCATGACCAATTTTCAGGACAATAAGGTATGTGTTTCTTGCATTTAATTCATAGTAAACATTTAGCATTTAGTGTATGATAGTCGGTATTTGGCATAAACTATTCATACAATATTGACAAGTTGAAAAAGGAACATGTTCAAGATGTCAAGAAACACCCCCTTATGCCCTTAATTGCATAGAAATTCCAAAACTATGCAAAAACCTGATTTTGGGACAGACATGGCAACAATTCTATTTCAATTTGTAGGGCAAATTTTAGAAGGAAAACTGCAAGTTTATATCTCATAATTGTCTGATAAATTGAAGGAGGATAATCAACAAAATGCACCCGAAGGTTCTATTTTAGTACTATTGGAATAAAATAGCAACATACAAAACAAAGAATAGCATCTAAACAAAAGGATGAAGAAGGGATTTTTTGATGTTATGGAAGGCTTATACACTCTAGATATGGACCCACAATAGAATATGTAGCTAACTTTTGCATAGGAGGTCATTTTTGCATTTTTTGAAGATCTTTGGAATGAGAAATGCAGTCTCTTCGAAATGAACAGACATCTTCGAAATGAGAAATGCAGTCTCTTCGGAATGAACAGACATCTTTGAAATGAGAAATGCAGTATCTTCGAAATGAGCGGATCTTCAGAATGAGAATTGCAGTATCTTCAGAATGAGTGGATCTTCGAAATGAGAATTGCAGTATCTTCGAAATGAGCGGATCTTCGAAATGAGAATTGCAGTATCTTCAGAATGAGCGGATATTCGAAATGAGAATTGCAGTATCTTCGGAATGAGCGGATCTTCGAAATGAGAATTGCAGTCTCTTCGAAATGAACAGACATCTTCAGAATGAGAAATGTAGTCTCTTCAAAATGAACAGACATCTTCAAAATGAGAATTGTAGTATCTTCGGAATGAGCGGATCTTCGGAATGAGAATTGTAGTATCTTCGAAATGAGCGGATCTTCGAAATGAGAATTGCAGTATCTTCAAAATGAGCAGACATCTTTAGAATGAGAAATGCAGTCTCTTCGGAATGAACATATATCTTTGAAATGAGAATTGCAGTATCTTCGAAATGAGTGGATCTTCGGAATGAGAATTGCAGTATCTTCGAAATGAGCAGGATATCTTTGGAATGAGCAGAAACTGTACCAAAATTGCTAAAAATGCTACAGAATAGCAAAAAGAGTAGGGTACATCAAATATTGAGGTTTATAAGGCCCTACCACAAGTAAGTACATCCCTCAAGCATTTCAAATAAAAAAAAAAAAATCAATTTTGTTCAAAAGGTGCAAACAACAAAAATAAGCATTCAGGCTAAAATGTTGTTAAGAACAGAAAATTCCATCAGTAGTAGTGCATCTACCAAATACGGTTCCACAATAAGACTATTGCAAGATGAATCATATGATATCAAGCCTTTAAGAGGTACCTTGCAGCACTAAAACTTGTAGAAAAACAAAAAAAAAGTCATACATGTGCTTAATTGCAAAATACTTGATATAGTGCAGAAAGGAGGAATTTCTCAGTCAGCAAGTAGCAAAAGATGTTGTTCATAAGAATAAAACCTGCATATTACTATGGCCTACTAAGATGCATGAGGGCATGCATCAGTTAAAGTTGGGGGGGATGATGAGGCCCAAAAATGCCTCATTATTGCACAATGTTTGACTCATTATTGCACAATGTTTGACTACCATATGATAAGTTAATTGCCAAATAGTTGACTAGAATATACTATTTGTTAAGTGTTTGCATGATTTTATGTTAGGAATACTATATCTCTGCTTTTGACTATTTTCAGCATTTTATGACTGATTTTGCGTGATTAAGTAGCAAGTAATAACATGCATTTCAATTAACCAAATGTGGTATGCTGATATCCATTAACTTCTCAATGGTTTTTGAATGTTTTCCTGCCCTTCAACTTGTTTCAAATCCACATTGAAGACAAAAGTTTAGGACTGTCATAAATCTAAAAATCTAGAAAAAACAGCCATATAAAAATCAGCAAGCTGTCACTTTATAGGAACACCTTGAAGTTGTCAAGCAAAGCATGAGGATATGGATGGAATGAGTTCAGAAGGACTATAGAAGACATCTAACCTATTTAGAAGCATTCCCACATGGTCTAAATAGGCAGCAATAGGGTATAACAGAAGCAGGGGCAATTGTGCAGCACTGTTGCACTATTTCAGCATGGTTACTTGGTGAATGAAGTGTATAAATTTAGTAGCAGCTTGATGTACTCCTTTATGTTGATATTTTAATAAGTTTTCCATGTTCTAATTTGATTGAATTTGCAAGAAATGCCAATATTCTACAACTGTGCAATAGAACTGGAAAATGCAGTAATTTACCATGTAAATTCCAGCAAGCTACCAATGAATGGCAAGGCATGAAATTCACATCCAAGGAAGAATGAAGACTATTGCAATCTGATCCTGAAGGCTAATCCACCTTAGAAATGCAGCCAAAACCATTTGGAGTCAACATAGTTGGTCATTCTAAAGATCTTCGGAATGAACACAATGTCTTCGGAATGAGAATTGCAGTATCTTCGGAATGAGCCACTTATCTTCGAAATGAAAACAAAATGTACTTTTTGACTTGTTGACTGACTTTTGGCGATGGAAAATGGGATAAGAAGGTTGATAAAGTTAAGGGAAAATATCTTCCATCTAATTTTGCTGTCCTTGCCGTCCAAAGCCACCATGCATGGAAAAGATCAATTTGATCCTCTTCTAGGATAAACCCAAAAAACTACAAGCATAATAGAAAGTTGTTTGCAAGATAGGAATGGCATATTCTGAAGTGGAGAATTATGTGTGAGATATTTCTAGACTCCTCCCACGTACTCCCACCACTCAAGATGCTTTCTAAGGGCCAATGACTACTACTGCAACACAAACTGTCCCAGATTTGCATTTATTTCAGATCCAGAATTATTGGCAAATGACTGTAAAATAGCACATAGGCTGATTTGAGCATGGGATATATTGTAAATATTTATATAAATAACATAGCTCCCTCCTTGGTTGAGCCAGTTAGGAATTAGAATAGAGGAGAGTTTTCAGTAGCAGCAATTAGGACTGTACAGTAATTTTCTGTAACAGTTTTCAGCATGTTTTGTCATCAATAAAAGTGCAGTATTTTATCATTTTATGTTCTGAGTGTTAATTAGTTAAGGAGTGATTTTCACCTCCTTCTATATCAGGAAGTATGGGCCCACTTTCAGATCTAGAAGGAGGGATTTTATGGCAGGTTTTAATCTATAATTTTGCTGCAGCAGAATTAATAGATTGCTTGCCAGATTTCATTTTCTTGTTTTTATTTTGTGTTGTGTGATTTATGTTTCCTATTATGTTTATGTACAACATTTGTGTGTATGTCAGCTGACAAATTATATTAAGCATTTTCCTTTATGTTTTCCCTGCTTTCTATTTTAGCAACTTTCCATTTTCAGCATATTTCATTTTGCTGTCAATTCCTGTAGCAGAAGCTTGACGACCTTTTGTGGCAAGGCATTGACAGGTGTTTTAGAATAAGTTTCAATTCTGCAAAAGTAGATTAGATTTCAATTCTGTAAAAGTAGATTAGATTTCAATTTAGCAATTTCAATTATGCAAGAGTAACTAGATTTCAATTCTGCAAAAGTAACTTAGGATTTCAATTTAGCAATTTCAATTCATGCAATTGTAGTTAGATTTCAATTCTTGCAAACTTAGATTTAGTTTTCAATTCTTGTACTTTATTTCAGTTTCCATTCTTTAGACTAGGTTTAGTGTGACACCAAAAGGCTAAACCAAAATCTGCTTCACCAATAATTGCTTGAAATTTGAATGCCTGAATTGTACTCTGCCCTAACCTTCTATTGTAGATAGCCTTGGACACCACCCTAGATTGATAAATCATTGAGATTAAATGATGAGACTCAACGACACTCATCATTTTGACCGTTGGATGATATCATCGTTGATATGATGATATCATCCCAAATTGGATGAATTCATCTGGAACATAATGTCCAGACGATTTCATCCCAAAACTAAATTTTATAATTAGCTTCTGTTTCAACAACCTCTCCAACTCGGGCAGAAGTGTGTCTACATGATTGGAGATTCCTACATTGGAGATCTCCTAGATTGGGATGATCCCCAATCTCCTAACCTCCCCCTAATTCTATTTAAACTTGGGATTTTCCCAATTTATCCCCCTGGCTGATCATTTCCCTGCAACTTTAGTTTTTGTTGTGTTAGAACATCCTATCCCCCATCATTTGTACTTGTGTTTTCAAGTTTTATTACAAGATTTCACTGTGTTTCATCCAAAGGAAGCTCGTATCATCGCAGGTGATTCAACCACAATTTTGGATGATCCTGTCGAGATCGGCGATGATCTCGTACGATTGCAGATTATTTTGACTGCAGTTCAAATTAGGGGCAATCACAGCCCTGAGTTTGCATTCTCTATCTTTTTTTCTTATTTAATTATGCATTAGATTAATTCACTTCTATTCTACATCTTGGAGTTCACCTCATTTAGCATATTTGCATGATAAAATTCAAAATAAATTATTAAAACATTGACTCATTTGATTTGATATCTGGATTTATCATTTAAGCATTTATATTCTTATTTCTATCATTTTATATCATTCTTGAAATTGTATTTTTGGTTTTTGGTGTCTGTTTTCATGATTGCAGGTTTCTGACGAATTCGTCTGACAAATTCATCAGGTCGCTGATGATCTTTTCTGATCTCAGATGATATCCTATGATCTGGATGATTCTGTACAATTACAGATGATCCTGTCATATCTAAAATGATCTGGACTCCTACAAGCTTTAGAATCTTCATCAGACATCAAAAATCAGGTGCACTCTTCTCCATTTTAGATATTTTCTGTATTTAGGATTCATTTATGTTTATTGTCTTCATATAAACCAAAAATTTCATATAGAATAGCTTAGATTCATTTTGGCCAACCTAGGAATCATAATGATTGAACATAAAATAAACACATCAAACCCATTCTCGACCTAGGCATGGAAAATGCCACTCAAATTTTCTTGGTGAACCCCACCATCCATCAAAAATTCACCCTTATACCCCTCCCCCAAGAGGAGCAACCTTCAAAGGGCCTCTCCATATGAGGTATTGTCCCATCCTTCTCGCATCCCCCTTCCGGGCACGAATACTTTAGCCTGAAGGTAAGGGTGCGAAAAATTTGGGCGATACATTTTGGTGAACCCGAAGTGAAACTAAAACACCTTTTGAAAACAATCCGAAAAAAAAAATACATTATTAAGAACATCTAGAATCATTAGACAACCATTAAATTTGCATATCATACTTAGATGGTAGATTATAATAGAATATGAGCTATCACCATAAATGTTGAAAATCAATTAATGGCCATAGAGATTACTTATGTGCTTAGAGTACCTCAAACAAATAGAGCCCAATATTTGTAGGATGAACTTGATAGGAGATTGGGTATTATTGAATCCAGATCTGTAGAACTTAGGTAAATTAAGAGGTTTGTCCTAGATAGAATCCTGGATCTTGATCAGGTGACTTTGTATCATGAACTTCAGAGAGCTTGCCATAGGTGGTTAGCCGATAAAAGAGCACTTGTGTCTTCAGAATTATACACCTTTGAGGAATACCTTGAGAATGTAGTTGTAGTACATAAATTTCTATCTCGTATAGAGGATCAATAAGTCGTTCTTACAGATAGAAAAATATGGAATAGAGTTCCTAGAGCTATGTTGTATCTAGAGTATTGCCCTGAAATTTATTTTTACATGTCAGGGTCTGAAATAGATCATATTACCATAGCAAACTTTGTCAAATTCTTGAAAAACCACTTCCAATTTGAAGAGGAGCATTTCATGACTCCTGATGAACTTGACCCTATCAATCATATCCATAAACTATTCATAGAAAACTAAGTCATTCTTTTTACTATTTTTATTTATTGCAACCAGCATGCTTTTTGTTATTTTTATTCTCACAAAATAATAATATAATCACACAAAAACAAAACAAAACAAAACAAAAACAAAACATTTTCCTTTTAAAGTATTATAGTAGGTATATAGTTAAAATATATACCTCTCAACCCTACCGCATATATATATATATATATATAAGTATATATATTTGCTAAAACCTAAGTTTAGCACAATGCCTAGACTTAGGAATGGAAAAAAAACCAAAGAAGATGAAGATTAGTTAGGAAGACCATTAACTGACCAAAATGCCCCTCCTGAGGACCATGTTTCGGAAGAAGGAACCCTAGACCAACAAGAAGAAGAGCTTGTTGTAGGAAATGAACAAGAAGAAACTATTAGAGAGGAAGGATCCTCATCCCCTAAAATGTCTTCGGGAGGAGCTATCACTTTTGAGAATATGGAACAATTCTGGAAGTTCATTAATACTAATATTGGTGTTTTTAATAGAGCAGCCCATATGGACAAGGATCAAATTAGTGACACTCAAGCAACTCTAGAAGAAGTATTTCAAACATGCACTAATCCCTTGTCCTTTATTGATCAAGAGATTGATCAAGCTGGACCATCCAATTTGGATATGGTAGCTATGATTCAGAACATACAACAACAATAGGTTACCCAACCATCTAAAGTGTCTGTTAACAAGCCTAGGGTCATTCCCACACAAAAGAAACCATTATTTACTGCTCTATTTTGCCAAGCTCTTGATCAACATACCTCAAATCAACAAAAACCCAAAACAAAACCAAACACCAATTACCAACAATATGGGGTACAACATAATACTATTACAAATCCCCTTCATAATACTCTTCCTACCAACACTTTGCATAATAGCAATATAGCATCTAATACTTATGTCACACCATCATACACTCATAGATACCATACCTATGTCCCACCAAACCAATATGATGGACAAACTAGTAATCTTGAAACCATGGTGAAACAACGATCCCTATCATCCCTCGTACAACTATCGAAAGATGTGTAGTCAGCCTTTAGATCCTATAGTCGTAGCACAATCGTATCCTAAAAATTTTCCTATGCCTGTTCTTCCCATATATAAAGGAACCGAATATCCCATAGAGCATCTTCGTATGTTTAGGATAGCATGTCATGATATATCACATGATGACTTGTTATTACTAAAAATGTTCTCAAAAAGCTTGGGAGGAATGGCATTAGAGTGGTATTATCAATTACCCACTAATTATTTGAGGAATTTCGAAGAAACTACCGAGTCTTTTGTTCATCAATTTAGTGCCTACATCGAAAGACATGTGACCATTAAATATTTGTATAACTTAAAATAGGACAAATATGAATGCTTTGCTAATTTCCTAGCTAGGTGGAGACAGTTGATAGGAAAATTACACTTTGTGTTACCTTATAGGGAGATGTTGGACATCTTTATTAATAATTTGCAAGAGCAACTATCTTATGAATTATCAACTGCTACCTTGACCATCTTCGATCAGGCTATATACTTAGCCCGAATAGTGGAAGATGCTCTCATTAGGAGAGGCCAACTTAAAAAGAAAGACGATGAGAAAACATCCAAAAATCAATATAAGAATAAACAAGTTGTGGGTGATGGAGTCATCGATAGCAAAAATATTACTAATGTTAATGCTACAAAGACAGCGGAGAAGTTTGTACTGAAACCTACTGATAGACTTCCTTGAGAATTTACTAGGTTAAATAAACCTTTATCAACTATTCTATAGCAATTATTAGAATGAGGTTTGATTCAATTACCAAATATCCAAGAACCTGATCCAACTATACCCGGATACAGAGCAGATTTACACTATGACTTCCATAGAGGACCTGGACACACTACCAACTCTTGTAAAAGATTAAAACATAAAATACAGGACTTGATTGATAACAATGAGATGGAGGTGCAAACCTTTCAACCTAAGCAAAATCCTCCTAATAATTTTCAAAATAACACCCCACAAAACCAAAATCAGAATGCCAATCAGTAACTAGACATCTTTCAACATCCCTTACCAAAACATGGTAAGGAGGTGGCTAATCAAATTGAACATCATAATGTCCCTTCTCCTGCCCGATATGTAGGAACTATTAGTGGGCATTTACCTGCTTATGATCTAGAAATATTTGACACAACTTTATCCGTGGTTACAAACAGGCCTCTATATAATATTCAGATACATGATATTAGTGATACAGAATACGAGACTGAGAGTGATATGGAAATCACATCAAATCAATCGAATAGTTCTAAAGATGAATCGGATACTATTCACCCTATCACAAGTTATATGGTTCCAGAAGAACCATTTCCAAGAAGAGTCACTACTAGACCATCGTCTCACCGATTAATTTCTAATGAGCTAGCTATAAATGCTACACCAAGACCCATTCATCATTCATAGAATAATATTGTGGGTACCATCGGAGCTGTTACTAGACAATAGGCTCAAAATTATCAACAAGATCAAATTCAGAATGGTGGATCAACTCCATTTTTTTGAAGGTTCCTAATAAAGGGAATCATGCACCTAATGTTCAACCTAAACCTCCTTATAATATTAATGAACAATTATCAAATATTATAGCTAGAATTTCCCTCTTGGACCTTTTAATATCTTCTCCTACACATAGAGATGAATTAATGCTCACATTAAGCCAGATGATGCTACCACAATACATTCAACCTGAAGCCATGGCCAATACTATAATAACTCGTGAATTTGATTGTATTGACTTTTGGGATAGAGACATACCTCAACATAGTTTACATAAAGATAACCCTCTGTATATTACTACCTTAATTGGAGATGTAGCAGTCAAACGAGTCTTGATTGATAATGGTTCATCTTTAAATATCTACACTTATGACTTCTACCAAGAATTGGGTTTAGAAGTGAGGAAATGAAAATAACTGATATGATCATAAAATATTTCAATGATGAAACACAAGAAATGTGTGGATTTATTACCATTCCATTACAAGTTGGTCCGAGAACCTTGGATACGACTGTGTTTATTGTACATTGCCTTGCATCGTACAATATACTCTTGGGTCATCCTTGGATCAACACAATGCAAGTTGTTCCCTCAACCTTACATCAATGTGTTAAGTTAGAATTTAAGAATCAGTTGGTTACCATTCATGGTGATCCAAGACCCTTTGATATGTGTGCTTTGGCAGAACCTATTGGAGTTCAATTTTTCCCTGCTATGTCATCCACACATCCTAATTCTCATTATCCATCTAAACATGTGAAACTTGCACCCACAAAGTCATCTACTTCTTCACCATCAGTTGTACCTTCACATATAGCTCAACCATCTTCTGAACAAACCACATTAGGACCTAAGAGAGATCCTAATCCCATAACCAATGTCTCTTGTTCTATTCCTATAACTTCCATACCTTTAATAGAGCCATCTATCAACTCCTCTACACCGTCTACATCCACCAAATTTATATTTTCTGCATCAGAAGATGTAGGGAATGTTCCTTCTACCTCTTATGCTCTCATTGACGAGCTCTTACCCGATCTATCTAAAATCCTTATATCAGAAGAAACAAATTCTTCTATGCAAGATTCCCTTATTTTAAATAATTTGCCAACATCTCCTCATACCTTGGGCCTCCCATAGCCTATGGGAAGTATTTACCAAGTCGAGAGCTGTGCCTTTATTTATAAGGGATATGATTAGGGTAGAATACTCAGAAACATTAGAACTCATTATAATGGATATGCTCGATGTTATTTTACTAATGAATATATTAAAGCCAAACCTATAATGCTTAAATTGGGATATAAAGAGAAAGGTTTGGGACATTTCTAGAATGGTATGAAAGAACATTTTGAGGTAGAAGCATGACCCGCCCGATGTGGTGTGGGCCTATTTCCTAGTAAGGGTCAGTCGTTCCCATTTGAGGATGATGACCAACTTATTGTTACCAATATTATTTAGATGCACGTGATGCCTGGCATTTAATAAATAAGACATTCACATGTAATATGCTATCTATAGCTTATCCTCAGATGATCGATGAATCCAACGATGAGTTGGAGGGAGATATATTTCATGATGTCTCCGTTGAGGAATTATTACATAATGGATTTTATTTTGATGGATCTATACCTAGTATAGCCCAACTTGAGGCCATGACTCCTCAAGATGAATTATCCAAGCTAACCTTGGAAGAATTACAAGAATTGGGCGTTTCACCCGCCCCACCTAATTTTGAGAGAGATCTACACATGGAAGTAGAAAATGTCATAAAAATTAACATTGGAACCAAGGATAACCCCCACATAATCAACATTGGATCAGAATTGATTCAAGAAAAATAGGATAAATACATTGCATTTCTTAAAGAATATGAAGATGTCTTTGCTTGGACATATGAAGATATGCCAAGATTAGACCCTTTTGTAGTTATGCATCACCTAGTAGTGCACCCGGATGCTAAACCTATTAAACAAAAACTTAGAAAAATACATCCTAAAGTGGCCTTACTAGTCAAAGTGGAGTTAGAAAGACTCCTGAATGTTATTTTTATACAAGCCATTGATTATGATGAATGGATATCGAATGTAGTTCTAGTAACTAAGAAAGAAGATACTAAGTTTAGGGTTTGTACAGATTTTAGAGATATTAATGTTGCATGCCCTAAAGATGATTTTCCCCTTCCCAATATGGATCAGATCATTGATTTTACTACTGGGAGTGGAATGATATCCTTAATGGATGGATTTTCTGGTTATAATCAGATCAGGATAGCTCCTGAAGATCAGGCTAAAATAGCCTTTATTACCCCTTGGGGGACTTTCTGTTGGAAAGTGATGCCATTTGGGTTGAAGAATGCAGGTGCAACCTATCAACGAGCCATGACTTATATATTTCATGATATGATGCATGATATACTACATAATTATGTAGACGACATTATAGCTTGTTCTACTGAAGAAGATGACCATTTAGATGACTTGAGAAAAGTATTTGATCGGTTAAGGGAATATCTTATCCGATTGAATCCAACCAAATGTATATTCGAAGTTAAGTAAGGTAAATTATTGGGGGTTATAGTTTCTTTACGTGGAATCAAAATTGACCCTCTCAAGATTACGGCTATCACTGATATGCCCACACCTACAAATATATCTGAATTACATAGTCTACAAGGTAGGCTTCAAGCTATCCGTCGCTTCATTGATAAGCTAGTGGATAAAATTGGACCCTTTATTAAGCTTATCTTAAGCTTCTTAAGAAGGATGTCTCTTTCCATTGGGATGACGAATTTCAGGAAGCATTTGAACTCCTCAAACAATATCTTCTTAACCCACCTATACTTTTGCCACCTAAACCTGATCGCCCATTTATCTTGTATATTTCTGCTTCAGATTTTGCTTTAGGAGCTATGTTAGCTCAAATTGATGATGAGAAAAGAGAGTGTGCTAATTATTACATTAGCATAACATTAATTAGTTATGAAAATTGCTACACAGCATTAGAGAAGTTATTTCTAGCAGTCGTATTTTCTACACAGAAACTACGCCATTATATGCTCAGTCAAAAAACTTACGTTATTGCTAAATCCGATCCCTTGCGGTATCTCATGAGTCGACCTTATTTATCTGGTCACACAGCAAAGTGGGTTCTTGCGCTAAGTGAGTTTAAACTCATGTTTATAGGAAAAAATTATGTTAAGGGTCAAATCATAGCAGATCAATTAGCTGTTGCACCCTTAGAATCCACCCATCCCCTCATCATTGAGTTTCTTGACGAATACCTTAAACTAGAGGCAGATCATTCAGAGCAATGGTCCTTATACTTTGATGGATCCCGATGCATGAGTGGGGCTAGTGCAGGTATTATTTTGATATCTCCACAGAAACATCTCATACCTCTATCCTTTAAATTAACGTTTTCTTGTACTAATAACATTGTTAAATATGAGGCTCTCATCCTTGGATTACGAGCAGCCTTGGCACTAAAAATTAAAAATCTATTAGTTTTTGGTGATTCTCAACTTGTTATAAATCAAATTAATAATGTTTATCATACCAGAGATGATAAATTGCACCCATATAAAGCATATGTATTACAATTAATATCTTTATTTGATCAAATTACCTTGGAAGCTATTCCTAGAACTAGAAATCGTGTGGCTGACGCCATGGCCGCAGCTGCATCTATTTTACCCTTGGAGTTAGATGACAAATATGCTACCATCATTATTCATTGACTCCAGGAACCCACTTTAATTAAATCATGCTTAGAACCTTTGGACATGTTTCTAATCAATGAAACTACTCCTAAAATTTGGTACATTGATATCCTCAATTTTCTTCAAAATGGGACCTTCCCTAAAGGTTTTAATAGAAACCAATGCCGGTTATTATGTAGACGAGCAAGTCACTTCGTCATAATTGACAATACCTTATATAGGAGATCTTTTGAAGGTATCCTACTAAGATGTTTGAATCTAGAAGAGTCTAGATCAGCTTTGAGTGAAGCCCACGATGGATATTATGGGGGACACTTTAGTGGTAGCACCATTGCTAATAAGCTCCTTAGGATAGGATATTTTTGGCCTACCATGGAGAATGATGCACATGATTATGTGCACCATTGCAACAAGTGCCAGAAACACACTGACCTTGTCCATGCACCTGCACAAGAACTGCAAGCTATTTCATATCCTTGGCCCTTTTCAAAATGGGACTTAGACATCATCAGAAAAATCTATCCTGTGTCATCTGATGGACACAAATTCATCATAACCACCATCGAGTATTTTACGAAGTGGGTTGAAGCTATGCCCTTAGCTTCTTGCACTGGAACTCAAGTTTCCAAATTTATTTTTAATCACATTATTTGTAGGTTCGAAGTTCTTGCAAATCTCATCTCAGATAATGGAACTTGTTTCAAAATAAATATGTAAAGAAACTATGTCAAAAATATAAAATTCAACATCGTTGGTCCACTCCCTATTATCCTCAGGGTAATGGCCAAGCAGAAGCATCTAATAAAACATTAATTAAAATCCTCAAAATACTGGTCAATAAATCTAGTCGTGATTGGCACATTCAATTATATCCTGCTTTCTGGGCTTATCAAAATAGCATTCATACTCCCACGGGCACTTCACCTTTTGTTCTGGTCTATGGCGCTAAAGCTGTTTTTCCCTTTGAATTAGAAGTTCCTTCTTTGGCTCTGCTACTTCAAGATAATGAAGTAGGAGATGAATATCATACTGGCAGATTTAGTCAGCTAGAACTCCTATATGAGAAGTGCATTAACACTTTGGAGCATCTTCGTGCCTACCAGAACAAGCTCAAACGAGCATATCTCAAGAAAGTTCATAATCGATCCTTTGAGATTGGTGACCTCGTCTTAAAAGAAAATAAAAAAAATACTAATGCAACTAAATACCTTAAAGGTAAATTCGAGCCTAACTGGCTTGGGCCATATATTATCACTACTAAATTTGGATCGGGAGCATACATATTAGCTACCTTAGATGGTAAAGATCTTAAAGAACCTATGAACATTATGCATCTTAAGCGCTACTATGCATAAATCTGGTAATCTCGTCACTGTATATATTATACATATTGTCTCATATTAGTAATTCATATAAAAATTTCAAAAAACAGTAATATTATGTATTCTCTCAATTCATAAATTAAAATCAAAATATAAAAAAAAATCAAAATCATCAAAATCCTCAAAAAAAATTTCTATTTTGCACCTATCAATTCTTTAAGTATTGCAGTTATATTTTTAGTTATTTTGGATAAATTAGTATTTATTTGGAATCCCTCACTTTCACACTCACATGAATTAATATCTTGATCTTATTTGGTATGATTATTAATCTCTCTTATATTGAAGTCCACAGTTGAATTAGATAAATTTTTGAGCATAGAGAACTGATATTGTTATTTACTTGAACCAAGTACACCTTTTCACATTAAAATGATTTCATTGCAAATTAAAAATAATTCTACACAGTAGAAGTGGTCTCTTGAGCAAAAATTTTCCCCTGCTATCCTATCATGCACATGGTCTAGAATCTTTGAGAATTGACAAAAGGACAAGCTCACCCCTGCCCAGAATAAAAATCCCTTGCTCTACAGCCAATCCAAGCAAGTATCCCTAGTATAGGAAGAAAAAAAATATTACTCAGAAGCATTATCATTTTGTACCATCTTAGCAATATTTCAGCATTATCTCAGTGTCAAGCAAATACAAAAAAAAAATATAGAAAAGAAAAAGAAAAGAAAAGAAAAAGCAAAAAGTAATAAATCCCTTCCCCCCCTTTTTGAAATAAAAGAAGGGTGAATGAGCTTGAATCCTTGAAATTCTCAATTATTCAAAAATCATGAGGTAAGCCCCATAACGGGTGGTTTGTGCCCAACCTGCTTGGCCTTGGGTAACTCCTAGCATGGTGATATGTCTGTCACATTAGCGACCTTATTTTGTACAGACCTATGTCTGCTCATGGATCAGCTAGCTCTTGATAACCTGACTTACATAGTAGTCTAGTACGGTTACATGCATATAAATCATGGTCAACGAACACTCATTTGGTTAATTCAAATTACTTGTATCAAATTATCTTGCTCAAAATTGGTAAATGAACATTACAATTGCACACACATTTGTGTTTGAGAGATTTTGTATCATTATGATAGATCAATATCGGCAATGAACTCACATATGCACATGGGGTTCCTTATAAATGTCAAATTTGTCTTTGAGATAATTTAAAATATTTATGCAAATATTCTAGAATAATTTGATTTTTACTTGAGAATATCTGTTTAGCGTAAAATCAATTAAATACATTTTTTTTCAAAAATCCAAAATTTTCTTGCAAAACATGTTCAAAAGCTAGCAATAAAGTCACATTTATATATTTTCGACTTTCGCAACGATGGTATAGTTCCTAAACCTAAATTGGAATTTATGCCTAGTGCAAGTCCTCATTTTTATATTTTTTATCTCAAAATCAAAAATCAACTATGCAATAAAACTATTACATCAATTTCTTCTTTGGATTTTGCGATGATGGTATAAGTCTATACCTAAAATTCTATGCCTAGTGCAAGCCATCATTCTAATTTTATTTCCCATTTATTTAATCCATAAAAGCATATGGCTTAAATCATTATGTTACACAATTGTGCTTTAAAAAGAATGAAAACTTTTCTATTTCATTTCATTATGTCAACATTCAGTTTTGCGACGATGGTATAATCCCCAGGCAATTGTTCAAATTTCTATCACACTTAGGAATTTTATGCCTAGAAAAAATCATATTTTTAATATTTCATGCATAATATTTTCATGGAAATCTGAAAATAAATCATCACCATCATCATTTTCATCATCACAACACAAAGTCTTAAGAAAGTCTCTTAAGCACCCTTTTACTTTTAGCAATATTTCTCTCATATCGGGATTAGCTTGATGACCTAGCGAGCGGCGACTCCATGAAATGGTCATGTAACAACGATAATGTCCTTTGAAATTATTGTTAGAAGTCACTTTATTTTTCATCAAATCATACCACAACAACCAATTTGTTTACATCAGATTATTTTATTTAAATTGTATAGTATGACATAAAATTATAATATTTTCAACGACATAATTACATAAATAATCAATCAACAATTAAAATATTAAAACATCATAAAACATATGCACAAGTCATATCACAAAAAGAACATATATATATATCAAAAAGTCTATACATCATATCAAAATAGATTGGTATGCCACAATCTATACCCTGGCATACTCAATCCTCTCAAAAATATATGGTCTATGTACAATGAGCAGCTAGTCTTGAGAAGCCCTCGAGCTCTCAGCCTCATCTTCTCTCCCACCCTGAGGTGGAGGAGGTGGTCCCATTGGAGTCTGTGCTGTATCACAGGTCCTCGATGTCAATTTTGATGATGTCCTCGACAACCCCATCCTGATTGGCTCTGTAATTTTTGCTGGCAGCGGTATCCTATGGCCCTCTGGAACCAACTAGTAGTACACTCCTTGGTAGAATGCAGTTTGAGCAACCGACCGTACCTACTCTAGAATGCTCACCTCTTCGCTTCAAGCCCTGAGCCATGTAGCCCCATCCTGTAGAGTCTACACCTGATCTCATAGGTAGGCATTCTCTACCCGAAGAGTTGCCATATCATTACTCTCCCCCACCTCGAAACCCTTGCCCTTATAGAGTGATGGTGGCCTATCCCTCTACTGAGAAGGGAGTCTCTCTCTCCTCTCCCCCTCCTCTTCAATTGTTGTTGTCTCTCTAGAGCATATGGTGTTCTTCAACGTCTCTCCTAAGGAGGTCGTCGCTGATCCCTCCCTCCATGACTCCTCACTGCATTGATGGCAGCCTGGTGTCACCTCTCCATCTGTTGCACTACAGTGTGCATCAGACCCTATACCCTTGTCATCTGAGGAGGGTGGATGCCTGCATACCAGGAATCATACCCGTATGCTACCCCCATATCATCCTCATCCATTGGCTGAATGGAGGCATCATCAGCATCCTAACAACAAAATCGCTACATGTCTAGAGCCCTGCTCAGTGTGGTGTTATCTTGCATAGTCTAGGAGTACTCATAATCCCTAAGAGAAGGGATCCCCTGCTATAGACCGAACTACCTCAAAACTTGGTCATAGTTGTGGAGCTCTACTTCTCCTTGCTCTGTCCTCAACCAGATGACTCGCCTAATGCGAGAAAACTCCTGTCCATCCTCTACCTACCTTGGATGCTCTCTCCATGGTCTCCAGGTGATCTGATCTGGGGTGAGGTCGCCTAGCAACCTTCGGGACATCAACAGAACTATCTGCCACTGTGACACTCTCTAGAGCCACCCCGAGGTCTCTCCCAGTCAACTCCTATCAGTGGAAGCCCTATCGGCCTTCGTACTGTAATGTGCTCCCAACACCAAACCTATAGCAATGATGTCAGCACCAGACATCGACCTCCCTTGTATACGACCCCGTAAAGGATCCTATACAAGCGACATAATACAAAGCTACCCCAAGCAAACCTATATTCGTGGTCTCTCATGTCGTAGACCACATCTAAGAGGAGCCACGGTAACCTACATCTACTCTGGTGGCATAGAAGAAGGCCACCCACCACCCCTGCCAAAACTCGGGTCAATCGAGACGCCTTAGGCATCTGCCTCAAAGCCTCGATGTTCACTCCGCCCTTCTCTAGGGTGAAGCTTGGGTCACTGCACAATCTCATCATGGTGTGGCCCTGATTG
Organism: Wollemia nobilis; assembly: GCA_028583015.1. Taxonomy (NCBI): domain Eukaryota; kingdom Viridiplantae; phylum Streptophyta; class Pinopsida; order Araucariales; family Araucariaceae; genus Wollemia; species Wollemia nobilis. The sequence continues at coordinate 3,636,175 of JAQPPZ010015712.1, forward strand.
GCCGAAGGTGTCATGAATCGACCATGTATGGGGATCCTCAAGATCCTCCATACATCCTCTAGAGTGGGAGTCATCTCCCCTGTCGATAGCCGAATCAGGACGACTTTGGATACCATCTCTCTGCTAGGGTTGTCAGTAGCCCCATGTCTGTAGGAATTTGTGGCATCTCTGCCACATGCTGTAGTCCTACCTCTGCCAGTCTGTCTCGCTTGACCTAATTGAGCATGGCTAAGTCATCCCTTAGACCTCCATATTTCCACTCTCGACTCTTTAGTAATCCCCTCTACAAAAAAAATAATAAAACAACAAAAATCATTAATACATAATCATTAAAATCAATTAAAATCAATTTCATCTCATAAAAAAATGATATCACCCATTATTGGATGATATCATACCAAATTTAGTTAAATCGTCCTTAATAGGATGAAATTGTCTCCATTTTTTAATTTTGGGATCGCCCCTTATTGGACGAGATCGCCCATACTTCTTCGATTTCGTCCTTAGACGAAATCGATGATATAGGGACGATTTCGTCCCAATGTTGTTGGTGGCCTAAAAATGGCCGTGACGCCCAAAAACAATTAAAATTCACATAAAAAATCAAGTAAATCAAGTAAAAACATAATACACTAGGTTTAGATCCTTACCCGCAACCCGCGTCAAACCTCTGTCGATCTGTGCATCATTTCCACCATTTCACCTATAGAGCTCTGAAACAGCGAAAAGTGAACAGTAAAAATGAATTAGGGTTTTACCCTATTTTTCCTATTTTTATTTAAAAACAACATTTTTTAATTTTTGCTTTTCCGCGCTTTTACCTCAAACATTCGATTTGGGTAAAAACTCGGAGGGGGCACCATAGCAAATAGTTGTACGATTCGACCTAGAATCGTCGTCTAAAAAATGGAATAAATTTTTACTTTCTCGTAAAGCATGAAGAACTCATCTTTAACACATTTTCTTTGGAAAATTTGCTAAAGAGGGGGCAAAATGTAGCACCCTAAAATTGGCACAGTTAAACCATCGATAAAAGATAAAAAATTTGAATTTTAACCTCGAAACTGCCCGTTAACCGCTCAACTCGTTTTTTTTTGCCATTTTTAGAAGTTGTTTTGACCGTTGGACGATATCATCATTGATCTGACGATATCGTCCCAAATTGGACGAATTCATCTGGAACAGAACGTCCAGACGATTTCATCCCAAAACCGAATTTTCATAATTAGCTTCTATTTCAACAACCTCTCCAACTTGGGCAGAAGCGTGTCTGCACGGTTGGAGATTCCTACGTTGGAGATCTCCCATATTGGGATGATCCCCAACCTCCTAACCTCCCCCTAATCCTATATAAAATTGGGATTTTCCTAGTTTATCCCCCTAGCTAATCATTTCCTTGCAACTTTAGTTTTTGCTATGTTAGAACATCCTATCCCCCATCATTTGCACTTGTGTTTTCAAGTTTTATTGTAGGATCTCACTGTGTTTCAATCGGAGGAAGCTCGGATCGTCGTAGGTGATTCAACCACAATTTCGGATGATCTTGTCGAGATCGACGATGATCTCATACGATTGTAGATGATTTTGAATGCAGTTCATATTGGGGGCAATCAGAGCCCTGAGTTTGCATTCTCTATCTCTTTTTCTTATTTAATTGTGCATTAGATTAATTCACTTATGTTCTGCATCTTGGAGTTCACCTCATTTAGCATATTTACATGATAAAATTCAAAATAAATTATTAAAATATTGCATCCCATTTTATTTGATATCTGGATTTATCATTTAAGCATTTATATTCTTATTTCTATAATTTTGTATCATTCTTGCAATTGTATTTTTGGTTTTTGGTGTCTGTTTTCATGATTGTAGGTTTCTGACGAATTCGTCAGGTCACTGATGATCTTGGCTGATCTCAGATGATCTCCTATGATCTGGATGATTTTGTACAATTACAGACGATCCTGTCATATCCGAGATGATCTGGACTCCTACAAGCTTTAGAATCTTCATCAAACATTAGAAATCAGGTGCACTCTTCTCCATTTTAGATATTTTCTATATTTAGGATTCATTTATGTTTGTTGTCTTCATATAAACCAGAAATTTCATATAGAATAGCTTAGATTCATTTTGGCCAGCCTATGAATCGGAATGATTGAACATAAAATGAACACATCAAACCCATTCTCGACCTAGGCATGGAAACTGCCACTCAAAGTTTCCTGGTGAACCCCACCATCCGTAAAAAATTCACCCTTATACCCCTCACCAAGAGGCGCGACCTTCAAAGGGCCTCTCGGTCCGAGGTATTGTCCCATACTTCTCACATCCCCCTTATGGGCATGGATCCTTTAGCCTGAAGGTAAGGGTGCAAAAAATTTGGGCGATACACTATGAATACGAATGATATGATGCTATGCTAATGATATACTGAAATAATGAATCTAATGTCTAAAACTCTAAGCTAAGCCTGTGGGCCACTGTCCAAGATAGCGGTCGTTAAAGTGATTTTCATCCTCTTTGCTCCAAATATATGGACCAAATCTTGTATTAAATGTTGAAATAATGGTTGCTATGCTCTCCAATCTATCAGGGCTTCGTCGTACCTGTGATCTCCAAGGGAACTCCTTAATGACCAATATCGATAAAAGATGTATCTCTGATAAAATATCTCCTTTGGTGCTCTTAGGCTTACACCTTTTATAGTGTGAAACCCTAGGTCTATGTCCAAGCCCTAGGAATGAATTTCTCATGCATAGTGTAAGTTAGCATGAGAAGCATTTTGTATTTTCTATGTTTGAAGGCTAGTTAACTAAAATATAACTACCAACTTGAGTCTCCTATGCAAACTGGTCGTTAGCATGAGAATATTTTGTCCTTTGTTTATGTTTGGAGGTCATTTAACTAAAGTCTAAATGCAAACTCAAGTCTCCTATGTGAATTGGTCATGAAAAGGAATGCAAAGTTACTCCCACTCACCTTTATTCCATGTAGACTACCACTTCCACCCGTTATTAGGCCTATTTGTCGGTAAACTGCTTCTTATGGCTTAGCCTCTGTCATCTGCAGTGACTAAGATCTGGCCTCTGTTGTCTATAGTAGCTAAGGACTGGCCACTCTAGGCTTGAGTGGATAGGATTTGGCCACTCTTGGCTTGTGTGGCTAGGCTTGGATGGCTTTAAAAGACCCCAAATGAGTGGTGATAACCACTGTTGATGCTTGGAAAGTCCAAGATTATATCATTTGATCTTATGAATGTGTCTATGTGAGTAGCTCCCCTAAGCATGACACAATTTAGGTGTCTATAGATACCCCTTTTTGTGATGCGTTGTGTGGAAAATACAACGCTGAGCAAAAATGTAGACTGATATGTTTGTAGGGTGTATGGTGATCAATGGTCTGATCAATGTTGGATGGCCCAATCATGCAATATGGCATGCATCCCTTGAATCATTGCCTCAATGTTTGGAGGACTTAGCTCAGTGTCTTGGGCATGTTAAATTGCACTCATTCCTCAAACTCAATCGGGTAGCTTCAGCTGCTACAACAATTCCGATCGGTAGAAGAGCTACAATTGAAGATGTTATGTCTACTTACATTCCTAATAAACAAGGGAAATTTGTGATTGTTGTATGCAATGATTCGTAGGATGAACATGATTTTGTTATGATCGAGTGATCTTTGTTGATTTTTATTATGATTATGTTGAAGTTTTAAACTACTTAACACAATGAATTGGTGAAGAAATGACAATGAATGAAGCGACAAGTCGCTTGACCAATATGACTAATCTAGTACCTTTCTAGATTTTGTTGCTTTTAATGGGCAATCCCACATCCAAGTGTGATTCCAATTGTTTATGATAATCATCCATCCTTATCTCGAGGAGTGATCCGAATATCAATAGACTTCTTAGGGAGTTAGGATGAGTGATTCTATTTATGTTTAGATTGTATCACTTTGGCTTAATGTTTTTGATGTCATAGGGGAATTAGGATGATCCTTTCGCACCTATGGAGCAGTCCGACCATCTTGGTATTCTTCAAGATTGAAGGGTGGCACATCATAATTCTAAAATGAGTTGTTTTTGCCCCAAGTGGCCTTATGGTCACCTACTCATCTTACTGAAATACATGGAATGAAAATCGTTGTAATCGCCGTGTTGATAGAGTAGGTGACTGAATACAAGGCCTACTTGAGATTGTGCTTTTATGTGATTTTTTTGTTATTTTAAACATTTTGATGATCTTAAACCATCAAAGTGTGTATATTTGTTGTTTTTGTGTGATTTATCAAGGAGGAAACCTTTTTTTTTTATCTATGGATCTGGTCGCTGTCAGGTCCAGCGGCCTCTAAGTTCTTACTTTGGGCCATTGTTGTCTTGAGCAGCCACAAATTTTGGGCCGCTGACGTCAGTAGAAACCAAGGCGTAATTAAAGAAATATAAAATTTGTATTTTCTAGGGTTTGACCTTTCATTTTCATTGTTGAAGATTTGCTTTTTAGAGCTCTAGTGTGACAACGATGGTTGTGACTTTGGAGTTTACTTGACGTTGAGGACATGGTTGCGCAAGGCAAGACATCAGATACTAGAGGAGCTAGAGCTTCTCGGGTATTTCTCTTTTTCTAAACCCTAGCTCTCTTTTCCTTTATTTGGGTAAAATTGTACCTCACTAAGTAATTGGTAAAATGAACCTCACTAGACCTATTGGTAACGAATTAAAAACCTGTAGCTAGGTTTAGCTTACTTTCGGCTCTGGTGGGTTAGTCCCCATTTTTTATTTTGTTGCTTTGTCTTGGTAGTTTTTTGCCTAAGGTTTTTGAATTTTTCTATTATTCACCTGCTACTACCATTTTAAGCATGTTTGAAATTAGCTTTGATCTGATGCCTGTGGAAATTTGCCATTGATTTTTTTTTTGTTTTTCCTTTTCTCTTTGATATTTTTTATGTTATATCTGCAATATTTTGATTTTTGTGTTCTTTTCTAGCTGAGGGTTCATGGGTTTTCCGTGTTGTCCCTTGGCCGTTGTTGCTCAGAGCGGCCGGTTCTGAGCCGCTATTGCTTAGAGCAGCCAGGTTTGAACCCCAACGGTCAAAATTTTTACCGTTGGGTCTTGGCCGCTACTGTCTCCAGCGACCAATTTTTGGCCTCTATAGATAACATCGGCTAAATACCTTAGCCATTTTTTTTTACATTTTTTTCTTTTTATTGGATCTCTGAGATAGTTTTTTATTTTTTTGAAATTTTTGAACTACTCTTTAGCCTGTATTGCATTGTAGTCATGTTTCGTCTCTCTTTTGTTTTATTTTATATCCTTACTACTCAGGCTCAAGGACTCGAAGCTCTTGATTGACCTTCTTCTTCGCTTGGACACCATGAAATGATTGTGGCTTAAGGATCGTGGGCTCCAATATGTTACCATATTACCTCACCTTATGTCAAACTAGGATTAAATTAAAGCTTTAGCACATCGTTGGGACCCTCGGACTAATACCTTCCACCTCTTGACAGATGAGATGACCATTACACCAGAGGATGTGTATAGGATATTTCGGATCCCTTTTGATGGGGTGGCTATTGTTTCTTCGACCACTAATGCTAAGGTGGTTGTATTTACTCGGGTGTTTGGGAGGTATTATGAGGATGCTCTCAAGGACAACAAGTCTAGAGGAGTGTCTATCATCCATTGGTACTGGGAGCATGTTTTCACAATGAGACATGCGGTGTTGCTAATGGTCATCAGCAATGTTCGCATCCCAGATTGCTCAGGATTGAGGGTCCATTGGAACCTCCTTGCAATGGTTCAGGACCTGATAGATAGCAAGGAGCCTATCATATATGCATGGGGTAGGTCTCTATTGGCTTAGTGTTATGATGATATATACCACATCCACCAGATGGGTCATATCAGCATCACCTGTAGTTGGCTTTTGCAAGTTTGGAGATGGGAGCACATTAGGGTATACCACCCTAAGGGGCTTCCCATTGAGATCATGGCTATGGATGGGAGGATACAGTGCTATGTTGCTAGGTGAGCCAGATAGAGCAAGGAGCACAAGAGATGCATATTCATAGGGGAGTTGACTCATTACACTGATACTTTCACTGGAATCTGGGATGGAGATATCATATGGCACCCTTATCATGAGTGTCCTACTTGGGATGACCCTAACAAATTTACTTCTAATATGCGATATGAGTGATGTCTCATCGAACGTAAGATCAGCATCAAGGAATAATTATTCTACTCTCGGGTTCTTTGTCAATACGGGTTGTAGCAGGATGTGCCACTGGTACCATTTCTATATAGGTGCATCAGAGGAGAGAGAGACCTCCCTTGTTGACAAGTTACAGAGTTGGCTGATGAGGAGGATACCCTAGCTGTTGATCTTAGAGTAGCTGGTGGAGTCATAAAGGAATTTGCATGGTGGTAGGGGGACCTGATGTGGTATGGTGAGGGTAGGCTAGGTCGAGAGGATGATGGCAAAGATGGGGCAAACCCAGTGGGATGCAAGGTTTATGCTAGGACTGTGGCGTGGGGCCAGCAGGCAGAGCAGGTGGTAGCAGAGGAGTATGAGGCTCCTAAGGAGACAGAGGAGGATATGGAGCCTGAGGAGAGAGATTCTCCTCTCAAGGCACAACTACATGATGTTGAGGCTGAGCTCCAGTCAACCAAGATACATGTATAGTAGTGCGATGCCACCATAACACAAAGGGATACTACTATATCTTAGCTGTTAGACCAGATACGAGCTTTGCAGGCCGCTCTTAGAGGAGCTACCTAGATGTAGGTTGTTGTTGCCCCTCCTGCTCTTGAGGATCCTTCAAGGGTAGCTCTCAAGAATAAGGTTCATCATCTATAGAGTTTTTTGGATGAGAGTGATGTTTAGATTACTAAGGATGCAACCCAGATTGTCACTGTCTCAAGGTAGATCATTAGTCTAGGTTCCATCCCTAGGGCGAGTGGAGCCATAGGTGGGTCACAAGTCAGTAGGATATTTACAGCAGGACAGTCTTCTATCTGGCCTAGTCATGGGGCCCGGGCCCGACCTCATACAGAGAGACCAGTAGGGTCCAGCTCATACCATTCTCCCAGAGATCCATCCATAGGGGGTGGTGCTACAGGGGGTGTAGACTCAGTATTTAACTGATGGTTCACTTGGTTTTGATTCATTTTTGAGGTCAGGCTAACCTATATGACTGTCGTCCATGGGCATTTTTGTACCTCCATGGACTTGACACACATACTTTTATGATATCTTTTCATTATGACTCATTATGTGTATCGTTTATTGCTCGAGTTTGTTGTTATTTTGTTTTATGATGTGATGTGATGATGGCATTATGATGATTTGATATATATGTTAGATGATAGATGATATTGTATATGCTTATATGGATGTGTAAATGCTTATATTATTTGATGATGTGACGTGATGTATTTTGATGATGAATGATGAATTCATGATTGTATGCAAATGGATATTGCCTATATGTTTTATGATGTGATGATGGATGACTCGTGACTTGTGTTTGTGGATGCAATGTTTTTGTTAAATGCATGTTTAATTTTGCTTTAATTGTATGCATCTAACTTATGTGATGGAATGGTATAAACGAACCTGTATGCTCTAATCACTTAAAACATAAGGAATGCATATGAAATTGACAATATTAATGGGTGATACCATAGAAAGTAAAAAAATAATCATAAATCTAAATAATCACTCTTATCATAAGAATTGATTAAGTATTCATATATGAGATGTAATGGTGTGTAATGTATTTTATTGATAAGTTTATGTAAATTAAAAGATATAAAGTAGTCAGTGGTCGTCTATATACTATTTCTAATATATATGTGGTATCTGTCCTACTATGTTGATACCCCCTAATTTATAGAATATTATAAAGAAAATGATGGTGTGAATGATGTTATGATTTGTTGCTATTTAAGAATTTTTGGGGCTTTTCGGAGATTCAAACACTCTAGTTACCCTATCAACAGCTGTCTACTGACCACTTAGACTTTTGAAAAGTAATGCTTTTACCATGGACATGGTTTTTCATGATCTCTATGTGTGCAAGTGATTGTATATTTAGAGGTAGAACTCAAGCATTTCCTCCGATGTCAGATGAGATTCTTTCAGTCCATTGCTAAGATCAGGGATCCTCAAGTGTTCATCTCATACTTATGTTGGACTTAGTTGGACTATACCATTAGGCAATATTGGGTTACCTAAGCTAGCTCATCCGCATTCAAACATTGGTCTATAAAAATACATGAAGCAATTGTGATAGACATATCACCATGCATAAGGATCTCTTCTTCTAGTTTTGTACAGTGGTGAGAATTCCAGGGATTCAAGATTTTTTCCTTTTTTGGCTTCTTTTTGACTTTGGATATTTGCTCATATGTAGTGATGAAATCATTGTTTATTTTTGATTGATTTTTATTTGAGCGAGGATTTTTGTAGTGATGATAATCACTATTTATTTTGCTCATATGTAGTGATGAAAATCACTATTTATTTTTTATTTTTCTTTGAGCGATGTTTCTTTGAATTTATGATTTGTGTATCGGATCATTGCTATGAAATATGGACTGTATGCTTGGATTTTTGAATATGTACTTTGCTTCAAGATTTTGCTTATTTTTATTTAAGCAAGGGATTTGGATAGGGTAAAGCTTGTCCTTTTGCCAATTCTCAACACCTTTAAACCGGTTGCACAGGGGGATAAGCAAGGAAAATCCTTTTCACTTAAGGTAACCTAGATCGCTTTACAACTTTCATATTTTCCTTGTACTAGCTAGTATTTTAGTGTTTCAATTAATGATGGGATATTGAATATTAAAGGCATTATCACAGCTAGACCTTACCTTCTACTAATCACAATTATTTTCCACAAAAGTTGATAATATCACTAGGTGTGGTTGATTAACCGAAAAACCTTAGTATATTATGTATAGCAACAAATAATATTTATGTTGAAAAACACAATTACACACATGTATTGATGGAGGTATGGATTGGAATGATTTGTGCGACAAACTGTGGTATCACTTTTAAGGCTCTTATGACATATGCAATTGTAGTGGATATGAAAATGCAATGCAATGATGTTGATGTAAAATGTGAGATGCAATTTTTTTTGTTTTTTTTATTTTTATGTTGTTTTTGTATTTTTGTTTAATTTTGACCAAAGGGCTTATTATGCCTTTGGGGCTTTTTGGCTTTTGACCAATTAGCATGAAGTACCCTTGGAGATTTTTGACTTGAAGTTGACCAAGCGGCTTGGATGCCCTTGGAGCCTTTTAAATTTATTTTGACCAAGTGATTTGAATTACCCTAGGAGCTTTTTGAATTGATGTTTTGACCAAGCGGTATGAAGTACCCTCGAAGCTTTTTGATTTGATTTTGGCTGAGTGGCTTGAATTCCCTTGGATAATTTTGACCTGATTTTGACCAAGCGGCTTGAATGCCCTTGGAGCATTTTGAATTGATTGGATTTGACCAAGCAGTTTGAAGTACCCTTGGAGCGTTTTGAATTGATCTTTGACCAAGTAGCTTGGATACCCTTGGAGCCTTTGATTTGATTTTGAAATTTTATGTTTTTATGCTTTGTTTGTGTTTTTGACATATTTGAATGTTGTTGTGTTTTTGATATATTTGAATGTTTTTGTGTTTTATGTGTTGAATGCCTTTAATTGAATGATATTGAGAGGTTCAAGCTCCTCAACACCATCCAATGATATAAGGTGATATGCTCCAGGCTCAAATCTCTGTGAAATCATGTATGGGCCTATCTAGTTTGTTGTAAACTTATCTCATAGATACGATGGCAAATTCAAATTTTGCTGGTTTTATTTGAGCACTAAATCTCCAACCTTGAATTCCCTTAAGTGGAATTTAATATTGTAAGATCATGCAAGACGATGTTGGTAAATATGAAGATGCTCTAAAGCATTGACTCAAAATTCATCAATAAGCATCAAATGATCAAGGTGGCCTTACCGCATGGCATCATCATCTATGAAGTCCTTTAATGTTATGCATAGAGTCAAAATTTCCAACTCTAGTGGCATGATGGCCTCAATGCCATATACTAGTGAAAATGGTGTTGCCCCAGTGGGCGTCCATATACTAGTCATGTATGACCATAGTGCAAGAGGAAACTGCATGTGCCAATCCTTGTGATTGTCTTGCATCGTATTCCACAAAATGGAGACTATTATTTTGTTTAAGGCTTCTGCTTGCATGTTTGCTTATGGATAATAAGGCATTGAAAAACTGTGCTGAATATGGTATTTGTTCATTAAAGCATGCATATTTTTATTCTTGAAAGATGGCCCATTATACGATATTATCTTCGAAGGGACCCCAAAACTACTTATGATATTGTGGAGTATAAACTCCGCAATCCTTGGTCCAATTTTTGATGTTAAGGGGATTGCTTCCACCCATTTAGTGAAGTATTCTATGGCCATTATTATTAATGTGTGTCGGCCTGAGTATGGGGGTGAGATCTTCCCAATCAAGTCTAGTCCCCACTGTGAGAATGACCATGCTTCCTAGATGGGTTGCAAGGCTTGTGATGGTAAGTGTGTTATATTTGCATGATGCTGGCACTTACTGCATTTCTTAACATACTCGCAACAGTCCTTTTCCATTGTGGGCCAATAGTAACCCATTCTCAAGATGCGCTTAATTATGGCTATACCACTGAAATGCCCTCCATATGTGTCATCGTGAGCTTGCGAAATCACCCAGGATGCTTCCTGGGGCTCAAGACAACGGAGTAATACTCCATCATATCCTCGTCTGTAGAGGATTTATCCTAGCAAGAAGTATATTATTGATTTCTATTTAAATATTTACCTTTCGATATGCGAAAAACCTTGAGGTACTATTCCAAGCTTTAGGAAGTCCCATAGTTGGGAAAGCCAATCCTGATAAGCCATGACTTCTATAGAAAATATGGCTTGCTTTTCTTGTATTCTCGAGTTGGTAAACACAGATTGAGGAACAACTATATGGTGTATGGTTGCACCACACTCCATAGGTCCTTGGGAGATCAAATACCACCAAGGTGTCATTTGCAAGAAATATCTAGCTATGAAAGACCAATACTAATTTGGCTCGATGTTGATCATGTTGACTGATTCTTGATTGTCAAGAGCTTCATGGCATATTTCTGAGTGTGAAAGCACTTTCACATGAACAATTGTAAAATTAGCAGATGGATTCTGAGGGATTAAGAATCCCAAAGGGGCCATGGTGTCTACAAATCTATTTGACGTATGAGGGATTACCTCGATGTCATACCATTTCAACCAGGCTAGGTAGGTGTCAACAAGTTCCTTGTAAGTCTTCAGGAGTGGGCACCTACATTGGAATAGTACTATGACCTGGTTTACTATGATCAAGGAGTCACCAAAGATGTTCAATATTTTAATGCCCATTTTTGTGGTTGTTTGGAGTTCCAGGATCAATACTTCATATTTGTATTGTTGTTTTTGCATGGGAAGTCTAGTTTGAATGATAAGGGCAATGGAGTGCCCTGTGGTGTGATAAAGACAATCCCTGCTCCGCCCCCTTGTTCATACTTCAAACAATTTAATAAAAATGACATGTCTCTTTCTTTCTTAGGTTCTTAGAGTTCGGTCAGATCTGATAATGCAAATACTACATCATCAGGAAATTCTATAGTGAGAGGCTTGTTATTCTGAAGAGGTGCCTCTGCTAATTGATCTGCTATGACTTTTCCCTTGATGGAATTTTGGCTTATGAACTCTAGATAAATTTTTGTCAATAGCATGATCCACTTTGTGGTACATTTATTGTGATATATCTTGCTCATCATGTACTGCAAAGAAATTTTTTTTGATATGATGTAGGTTGTATGGCTCAACATGTAATGTCGTAACTTTTGAGTTGCAAATACCACTGCTAAACACAACTTTTTGACATATGCATATCCTAGCCCATAACACACCAAGATGCGACTAATGTAATATATGGCTTGCTCTTTATCTTGTGCATTCTTTTGGGTTAACATGGTGCCCAATGCGAAATTAGTAGCTGATATATATAGTAAAAATGGTATGTCTGGCCTTGGTGGAGCCAATAATGGAGGTGTTGCTAGATAAGTTTTAATCTCTACAAATGCTTGATGAAATTCTTCGTCCCAATGAAAGGGGACCTCCTCGTGTAGTAACCGATTCATAGGTTGGTATTTGTCTGATAATTGTACGATGAATATTTTTATGGATGCTATCTTGCCTTGTAGGCTCCTTAGCTCCCTAATGTTGGTAGGGGCAGCCATTTCCAATATAGCCTTTACCTTTGCAAGATTTATTTTGATGCCTCTATTGGATACGATGAATCCCAAAATCTTGCCAAAAGTTATGCCAAATATGCACTTCTTAGGATTAAATCAGACGTTGTGTTCTATGAGGTGATAAAAGACCTGTCTAAGGACTTCAACATGCTCTTGTTGCAACATGGACTTGGCCAGTAAGTCATCCATGCAATCTTCTAAGATCTTATGCATATAGTCTTGGAATATGTATGTCATGGCCCGCTAATATGTGGAACTAGAATTTTTGAGACCGAATGGTATCACTTTATAACATAATGTCCCCCATAGCATAATGAAAGTAGTTTTATGTTGATCTTCGGGCTTAATCTAGATCTGGTTGTATCCAAAAAAACATCTATTAGGAAGAGCATCTCATGGCCTATGGTTGCATCTACAAGAGCATCTATGTTTGGAAACGAGAATGAATCCTTTGGTTTTACCCTATTTAAATCTCTAAAATCCATGCAGACACAAACTCTTTCGTCGAGTTTCCCCATGGTTACCATGTTTGACACCCTCTCAGGGTAGTCGATAGGAACTATGAATACTGCATCCAGTAGTTTTTGCAATTTGTTCTTCACCATCAAAGCGATGATGGGATGCATTTTCCTCAGATTTTTCTTGATCGGCTTCTTCATGGGATCCAATGAAAGGTTGTGAATGACTAACTTTGGATCTATCCCTGGCATGTCTTTGTAAGTCCAAGCAAAAATATTTGGCCTCTCTTTGAGGAGAGGAATTAGGATGGCTTGTTCCTCTGGAGATATACTTTCTCTAAACTTGAATTTTCTTGGTTGGGTAGGATCATCACTGATGTTCACCTCAAAAGTCACTTCTATAGCCATATGTGACCCATCCTCTAGTTTATGAGGCATGGGTATCAAATGAATGTCATCAGTGGGATTTACAGGACCTAATGACTCAGGTTCCAAACCAACATGGAAGACGTCATATGAAAAACTTGATGCAAAATTAAATGGCTATAACATTTCTTCATTAGGGAAGATGTCTTCAAGCTCTATGGGTGAATTAGCATGATACCAATCAATAGCCTCTACATCAAGATGCAATAATTTGGTAGGATCTACTGGATTATGAAGTGGAGTGGTCAAATCAATGGAGATCATGTTGATGGATGGGATGAAATCTCCAGGACCACATGGGTGTAATATTTTTTAGGGGTTTCCTTTCCACACTCATGATGAGGTTTTGTAGGAATGGAAATTTCTAGATATAGCCAATGAGTAGGGCAGATAATAGGATCATTGGGATCTAATCACTCTCTAAATGTAGACAGAGGGGAATTGACCATCTGATGAATGGCAGCTAGGTCAATAGGTCTCCCCAAAAATCATAGATGAGGGTCAATGGCATGGAGTGCTGCCTCTCTCTCCACTAGCTCATTAACTTGTCATAAGTGGTGAGGCCCAAGGTAAGCCATCTCGGTCTCATCCTCAAAGTCATCGCCACTTATCCAAAAAAAATTAGCATTGGCATGTGGTCCTAAGACAAGGGGCTCATGTCTTGTCCCTAAGTAGGCCATATTTGTTTCATCTTCGTATTCTTCATCACTTATGAAGAATCCATTTTCATTTATCTCTTGCTCCAAATTCAGGGGTTGATGGCTTAGGCCTAAGTAGGCTCTTCCTGTTGAGTCTTCTGATTCATAGTCACTATCCTCTAATGTATATCCACTCTAATTGTGGATGGACCATGTGAGTATTTGTAAATAGTGAGACCCCTGGTAAGCTAAACCAATTTGTGCCTCATCATCACTTGATTCATATCCATTCTCCTCATCCCACGAGTTGTACCCTTTTGGGGTGGAATCAATTGAGATGTTTGGATGATAAATTTTTGGTGGCGGTACATTTACCGTGGCTACTTGTTTGTTGCTTAAATTTCCTATTCTTATGGGGTGATAAGGAATGAAATTGATGTCTTCTCCTAACCCTAAGATTAATCAGTCCAATATCGCTGCAAGAGAGTCATATCGAACTCTGATATAATAGCCTAACCCAAACCTATCGAAGGGAATTTGATATTATGGCTCGTATAGACACATGCACCCTGTATCGCTCCAAATTTTTTGCACCCTTACCTTCAGGCTATAGGATCCGTGCCCGAAATGGGGATGTGAAAAGGATGGGACAATACCTTGGACTAAGAGGCCCTTTGAAGGTCCCGCCTCTTGGGGGAGGTGTATAAGGGTGAATTTTTGACGGATGGTGGGTTCACCAGGAAACTTTTTAATGGCAGTTTCCACGCCTAGGTTGATAGTGTGTTTGATGTGTTCATTTTTATGCTTGATCATTCAAGTCCTAGGTTTGGCTGATATGAATCTAAACTATTCTATATGCCAATGCGGATTTCAATGAATACGAGAAAATAGAAATAGATGCAAATTACAGAGAATATGCTAACCAGAAGAATTCATACCTGATTTCAGATGTCTGATGGAGATTCTAAGTCTTGTAGCAGTTCAGATCATCTCAATTTGCACATTATCATCTGATATTTCTCGAGATCATCTCAAATCATAAAAGGTCATCTAAAAAAGGATAGAATTGCCTAAAATCTGATGAATTCATCAGACGAATCTGTCAAAAACCTACAATCACAGAAATAGACATAAAATACCAAATATGCAAATGCAGAAGCAAGGGATAATGATAGAAATAACAGCAAACATGCCTAAATAATAGTGTCTAATAAAAAATGAGGAAATGCAGTAAATTTAATGATTTATTTTACCTTTATCATGCAATTATGCTAAATGAGGTGAACTCCAAGATGCATAAAACATAGTAACTTAAAATAGTGCAGAAATATGTTATGGAAAATGCAGCAAACTTAAGAAAATGCGAACTCTAAACTCGGACTGCCCCCAATCTGGAGTACAGTCAAGATCGCCTCCAATCGTACGAAATCGTCTGCAATCGTCTGAGATCATCTATGACAATCCA
The DNA here is from genome assembly GCA_028583015.1 of Wollemia nobilis. Lineage (NCBI taxonomy): Eukaryota > Viridiplantae > Streptophyta > Pinopsida > Araucariales > Araucariaceae > Wollemia > Wollemia nobilis. Next base: position 3,651,508 of record JAQPPZ010015712.1, read on the forward strand.
AGCTAGCCTTGACTAAAAAATAGTAGAATTATTGCAATAAAAAAAACAATGTGCAAGCAATAATGCGAGGGAATAAGAATCTAACTCTACAATGAAATCCCATCAACAAAGGGGTTAGGGTTTAGGGAGAATCATCAAGAATTAGGCAGGGAGGCAGGGTGATAAACTAGAAAAATCCTAGTTTATATAGGATTAAAAAGAGGTTTGGGAGGTTGGGGATCATCCCAATCTGGGAGATCTCCAACAGGGAAATCTCCAACTGCGCAGACACGCTTCTGCGCGAGTTGGAGAGGCTATTGAAACATAAGCTAATTATGAAAATTCGGTTTTGGGATGAAATCGTTTGGACATTCTATTCCAGAAGAATTCGTTAGATCGGGGACGATTTCTTCTAATCTACAATGATATCGTCCAACGGTAAAAAAAAATCCTAAAAATGGCATGAAAAACGGGGAAAGCGGGTAAAAGGCGGTTTAACGGGCAGTTTGGGGTTGAAATTCAAATTTTAATATTTTATATTTTTACTAATGTTTTAATCGTGCCAATTTTAGGGTGCTACATTTTGCCCCCTCTTTAGCGAATTTTTCGAAGAAAATGCGTTAAAGACGAGTTTTTCCTGTTTTACGAGAAAGCAAAAATATACTCAATTTTTTAGATGACGATTCTTGGTCGAATCGTACGAATACTGACTATGGTGCCCCCTCCGTGTTTTTACCCAAATCGAACGTTTGAGGTAAAAATGTAGAAAAGTAAAATTTAAAATGCTAAGTTTTTTATATAAATTAAGAAAATAGGGTAAAACTCTAATTCATTTTTACTATTCACTTTTACTGTTCTAGAGTTCTACAGAGAGAAAAATGGTGGAGACAGTGCACAGAGCGATAGAGGTCTGGCGTAGGCTACGGGTAAGGATCTAATCCTAGTAGATTAGGTTTAATTTAACTTTTTGCAATTTTTTTAATTTAAATTTGATTGTTTGGGGCATCGCGACCGTTTTTAGGCCATCGACGTCGTTGGGACAAAATCGTCTCGATTTTGTCGAAATCGTCTCTAGATCGTCAATTTCATCTAATGGCGAAATTGGTGAAGTAGGGGCGATTCCTAAGTTGCGAAATAGGAGACGATTTTGTCCTCACAAAAGACGATTTTTCCCAATTGGGGACGATATCATCCAATGGTGGACGATATCATTTTAAACTTGATTTTAAGTTGTTTAATTTGATGTTAATGATTGGTTTATTAATGATTTTGTTGTTTATTGTTTGTTTTGTAGAAGGTATTACTAAAGAGCCAGGAATGGAAATACGACGGGCTAAGAGATGATATAGCTACGCTTGACTAGGCAGAGCATGACTGACTTGGACTGGTCGGCCTACAGCATGTGGTAGAGATGCCACAAGTGTCAACTGACATGGGGCTACTAACAGCCCTAGCAGAGAGGTGGTATCCGGGGTCATCCTACTTTTGGTTATCGCTAGGGGATATGGCTCCTACTCTAGAGGACGTATTGAGGATCATGAGGATCCCCATACAGGGACGGTTGATGACGCCTACGGCCAATCAGGGCCAGGCGATGATGAGGCTCACTGGAGACCCTAGCCTCCCCCTGGAGAAGGGCAAAGTGAACATCGAGTCACTACGACAGATGCCTGGGGCATCTAGGCTGACACAGGTTTTTGCAGGAGTTATCAGTGGCTTACTGCTGTGCCACCAGAGCAGATGCAGACTATCGTGGGTGCTCTCAAACATAGTCTGTGATATGAGAGACCATGGGTATAGATTTTCATGGGGGAGCTTTGTACTCTATTGCTTGTATAGGATCCTGCATGGGGTCGTATACAAGGGAGGTCGATGTCTGGTTTTGACATCACTATTATAGGTTTGGTGCTGGGAGCACATTGCAGTGCGATGGTCGATAGGGCTCCCATTGACAGGTGTTGACCAGGAGAGACCTCGGGTTTTCTACTGGTGGTTGTAGAGAGGGTCACAGTGGTAGATAGATCTGCCAATGTCACAAAGGTTACTAGATAACCTCATCCTAGACCAGATCACCTAGAGGCCATGGCGAGAGCACCCTGGTTAGGCAGAGGATGGGCAGGAGCTGGCTCACATCAGGAGAGTCTGCTGGCTGAGGATGGAGCGAGGAGAGGTAGAGCTCCACCGCTATGACTGGGTACTATGGTAGTTTGGTATACAATATGGGATCCCATATCTTAGGGATTATGAGTACTCCCAGACTGTTCAGGATAGTACTACACTGAATGGGACTCCAGATATGCAGCGATTTTGGAGTCAGGACGCAGATGATGCCCCCATCCAGCCAGTGGATGGTGATGATGTCAGGGTTGTGGATGGGTATGATGCCTGGTACGTAGGCATCTACCCTCCTCGAATGACGAGGGTGCAAGGTCCAGTGCACACTATAGTGCACCAGATGGGGAGGTGACGGTAGGTTGTTATTGAGGCAGCACGAGGTCACGGAGGGAGAGAGCAGCGGTAGATCCCATAGGAGAGATGCCAGAGGATGGCATGGGCTCCACAGAAGCCACGAGAGATAGGGTAGAGGTAGGAGAGACTCCCTTCGTAGCAGAGGGAGAGACCACCATCGCCCGATAAGGGCAAGGGTGTGGATGTAGGGGAGAGCAGCGAGACGACGGTTTAACAGGCAGTTTGGGGTTGAAATTCAAATTTTAATATTTTATCATTTTACTAATTTTTTAACCATGCCAATTTTAGGGTGCTAAATTTTGCCCCCTATTTAGCGAATTTTTTGAAGAAAATGCGTTAAAGATGAGTTTTTCTCGTTTTACGAGAAAACAAAAATATACTCAATTTTTTAGATGATGATTCTTAGTCGAATCGTATGAATACTGACTATGGTGCCCCCTCCGTGTTTTTACCCAAATTGAACATTTGAGGTAAAAACACGGAAAAGCAAAATTTAAAATGTTGAGTTTTTTAAATAAAATTAAGAAAATAGGGTAAAACCCTAATTCATTTTTACTATTCACTTTTACTGTTCCAGAGTTCTACAGAGAGAAAAATGGTGGAGACAGCGCACAGAGCAATAGAGGTCCGGCGCAGGCTACGGGTAAGGATCTAATCCTAATAGATTATGTTTAATTTAACTTTGTGCAATTTTTTTTATTTAAATTTGATTGTTTGGGGCATCGCAGTCGTTTTTAGGCCGTCGACGTCGTCGGGACAAAATCATCTCGATTTCGTCGAAATCGTCTCTAGATCGTCAATTTTGTCTAACGGCGAAATTGGTGAAGTAGGGGCGATTTCGTCCAACAAGGGGCGATTCCTAAGTTGCGAAATAGGAGACGATTTCGTCCTCACAAAAGATGATTTTGCCCAATTGGGGACGATATCATCCAATGGTGGACGATATCATTTTAAACTTGATTTTAAGTTGTTTAATTTGATGTTAATGATTGGTTTATTAATGATTTTTTTGTTTATTGTTTGTTTTGTAGAAGGGATTACTAAAGATCTAGGAATGGAAATACGACGGGCTAAGAGATGACATAGTCGCGCTTGACTAGGCAAAGCATGATCGACTTGGACTGGTCGGCCTATAGCATGTGGCAGAGATGCCACAAGTGCCGACTGACATGGGGCTACTGACAGCCCTAGCAGAGAGGTGGTATCCGAGGTCGTCCTGCTTTCGGTTATCGATAGGGGAGATGGATCCTACTCTAGAGGACATATGGAGGATCATGAGGATCCCCATACAGGGACAGCTGATGACGCCTACGGCCAATCAGGGCCAGGCGATGATGAGGCTCACCGGAGACCCTAGCCTCGCCCTAGAGAAGGGCAAAGTGAACATCGAGTCACTACGATAGATGCCTGGGGCATCTAGGCTGACACGGGTTTTGGTAGGAGTTATTGGTGGCTTACTATTGTGCCACCAGAGCGGATGCAGACTACCGTGGGTGCTCTCAGACATAGTCTGCGATATGAGAGACCATGGGTACAGATTTTCATGGGGGAGTTTTGTACTCTGTCGCTTGTATAGGATCCTACATGGGGTCGTATACAAGGGAGGTCAATGTCTGGTTTTAACATCAATACTGCAGGTTTGGTGCTGGGAGCACATTACAGTGCGATGGCCGGTAGGGCTCCCATTGACAGGTGTTAATCAGGAGAGACCCCAGGTTTTCTACTGGTGGTTGCATAGAGGGTCATAGTGGTAGATAGATATACCGATGTCACGGAGGTTGCTAGATGACCTCATCCCAGACCAGATCACCTGGAGGCCATGGTGAGAGCACCCTGGGTGGGCATAGGATGGGCAGGAGCTGGCACGCATCAGGCGAGTCTGCTAGCTGAGGATGGAGTGAGGAGAGGTAGAGCTCCACCACTACGACTGGGTACTACGGCAGTTTAGTCTACATCAGGGGATCTCGTCTCTCAAGGATTATGAGTACTACCGAACTATTTGGGATAGTACTACACTAAGCGGGGCTCCAGATATGTAGTGATTTTGGAGTCAAGATGTGGACGATGCCCCCATCCATCTAGTGGATGGTGACGATGTCGAGGTTGTAGATGGGTATGATGCCTGGTACACAGGCATCCGCCCTTCTCGAATGACGAGGGTGTAAGGTCTAGTGCACGCTACGGTGCACTAGATGGGGTGGCGATGGCAGGCTGCTATTGAGGCAGCACGGGGTCACGGAGGGAGAGAGCAATGGCGGATACCATAGGAGAGACACCAGAGGATGGCATGGGCTCCATAGAGGCCGCGGGAGACAGGGCAGAGGGAGGAGAGACTCCCTTCATAGCATAGGGAGAGACCACTGTAATGTCCCCCCCTGTTCTAATATTTTAATATTTGGGACACTATACTATTTCTTAAAATTAGAAAATACAACTCCAAGAAACAAGAAATAACTACAAAATTTATTTTTCAAAATTCTTTCAAAATAGGGTTCAGATTACAATATTTTAAAAATATAATCTTTCCACAATATGTCTGCAAACCCTTGAAATATACTAAATTAGCAATTACCAAAGTACCTCTGAAATTGTTGAAGCACCAAAGTGTGAATCCTGTGTGAATTCACCAACAGAGAACTGGGGTTTCGTCCAGCTCCAAAAATCTGAGGGGTTTCGTCCTTAGCCACACCGTTGGGGTCTCCATCCCTTCAGAGAAGAAGTCTCAGCCACTGGCCTCAAACTCTAGAGGAAATAACTAAAATCTAGAATATCTAAAATGAGACCAAGTCACTGAATAAATAGGCTCCTCCTTGGCAAACTCTCCTTTTTGCGCTCAATGTGGGATAAACATATTTCTTCCCCTTTAATTATAATATAAAGGTTTAACTTTATGAAATGAATTTAATAATTCACTTAATAAATCCAAGCTTTGCGCTTTAAAAAATCTTTCGTATGAAACTCTGAATGACCAACTGAAACCTATTGTGGATACCCATTTCGTTGTAGAACAACATCCCCCTGTCCGCTTGGCAAGAAACCCTAAAACCTGACACTGCTAAAAATAGCAATTCCAGCATCCTAGCTCCGTTTAACCCCGAATGACCACCAAAACTAAGCTCTAAGAATCCAAAAGTTGTCTTAAATATCTCCAAAGGCTCTCATCCATATGACATAGCCTACGGGAACCCGTGTATAGGCTAGTCTCAATGTGCTCCCACTAGCTGATTAGAAGGGGACATTGCAGTCTACCCTTCCCAAATATTGCTTGTCCTCAAGCAATATGATCTGTATGCTAGGATTCCAAATAAATCTAAAGAATGTCTCATGATGAAGACACTGCCTTGAAATTTCATCCCAAAAAACTAAAAACACTATCAAGCTCTGTCACCAAACCGATACAACTAGTCCCGATAACTTTGTCAAGCTCTACCACTCTATAAAAAAATCCATCCCTCAGAGGAATTCCTGGATCCCATAGCCAAATAGGGATTTTTTCATTCCCAAAATTTAATAATTTTTGTTGTGCCACTTTGACTACAACTAAATTATTCTGCAGCTCAAAGGAGAACCCATTCTGTACTGACAAACAAGGAACCCAACAAGAAACTGATTCTACAACTATAGGGAAGAGCACCTCATGCCAAGGTGATACATATAACTCCTTCTACCAACCCTTCTTCCCATTCATATATGACATGGTCAAATCATCAACATGTGGACTGAAAGAAAAACTATGAGCATACCTCACTATACAGTCCATCTAAACTTCACCAATTGGTTCCATGGAAGGGTCTATACAATCACTTGTGCTACAACTCTCAACATTCTACACACAAAAGTCAGGAGATGTTTCGCTAATCATAACACAAGGAAATTAACCTACATCAACATCATACTTCGTTTGTTCCTTCTGAGTGGTTGTAACAGTTGACCAATTTTCTTCTTTGTGAAAAAAACTTAACTCAAGGTTAAGTTTGTTAATTATCTTCTCCTTTTTGGTGAGTTCTTGGTACATATTTTATGCAGTTTGGATAGCCAAATCCCTATCAGATAAAAATTGCAAGTAATCAGATTTTATTTTCTCCAAAGCATGCTTGATAGTTTCTACCTTAATAGTTTGCACGCTTTCAGCAGAGGAGACATCAATCAACTCTATCTGCCTATCTTTGAGTTGAGCTGTCCACAGAAGATATTCAACAAAGTTGTGTGCTATCCAAATGGGTTAATGTTTGAACAATATTCTCTTCTGTAACCTGCAACTTATCCTTCCAAATTTGCATTGTATCAAGTTCTGGATTGTGATCAGCAGCACATAATAAAGTTTTTGATTTACCATATTTGGCATAATGATCATAATCAGCATTCCTTTTGACACTACACTCTCCAACTTCATGCACTGAAGTTAGGACTGACTGATGCTCAACCCAAGAATTATCAACTGCATGCACATCATCACCAGCTGCTGATTTAACAATGTCAAAATTAGCTTGCTCTACGATCTCACCACTATCACAAAATTCATTATTCCCCTCACCAAAATCAGATCCACAAGATGAATTAACTTCATCTTCATAAATTTTTCCCTCCTGTACTTCCATACAAGTTTCTTGAAGAGGTGGCATGTTTATATTTTGAATTTTAGCAGTCTGAATGTTCAAGTCAGCACCATGATCAAAAGGAAATTTGTCTTTATCAATATTCTCATTTACTTCATCAACATAACTCTCCAACTCATCAGGAAAGCCACCATCCTGATGTTCACACAATGACACTGAGAGGGGGGGGTGAATCAGTGTAGTTATTTAACTTCAAAATAGCAGCATTCAAATACTGAAGCACAGAAAACTTATAAAACCAAAAGAACAAAATGAGAGCACACCACAACACACAATATAATGAGGTTCACCAATTTGGCTACTCCTCAAAAATTAACTGCTTGGACTTCAATCCAAATCCAGTCTTTGCAAAATTTCAATTTTACAACTTCTTTACCAGCATCCACTGGAAGGAGCACCAACCCCTGTAATTTTTTGCTGCAACAGATGGAGCACCAACCCCTGTAATTTTTTGCTACAACATATGGAGCACCAACCCCTAGTACCAAGCACCAACTTGGACTACAATTCTGATCAATTAGAATGACATAAAAGTGTCTTCACTTCATGCACAACCCTGACTGGTCTACAATTAATCCAACTCTGCACACTCTCACGGCTCTGCTAATTTTCTTATTCAAACCCTCTTTTCATAGCAATAATTCTCTTTCTACAACAACTTCTCTCTCACAGCAGCAACATTATTCTGTGCTCGACTATCCTTTTATACCCTATTTTTCTCATCGGGACTCTTTTTCTTCTATCGCGTTTCAATTCTTCATGCAGTCGGATGACATTCTCGAGCCGTTCGAATTCTTTTCTTCTTTCCAATGCGGCTGTTCGAATCCTTCCAAATACGACTGTTCGAATGCTGCACATCCTTCTTCTCGAAAGCTTTTTGATCCTTCCTATTTTATGTTTCGAATGCTGTAAATGCGTCTATTTTAATCGGCTGTTCTAATGCATTCTTCAATCGGCTGTTCGTTTGCACTTTCAATCGGCTGTTCGAATGCTGCACTTCGGTCGTTCGAATGCTTTTTCGATACAGCCTATACGACACTTAGAAAGTATTTCAAGCATGCATCTACATATGTTTCCATGCATGTTCAACACCTGTCAATGTGTAACTGTCTGTATGACATCAGTTACTATTTACGTAACAGGCTGCATGATTATGCTTTTTCGACACGTGTCATTTTGCATGCTCCTGCGGCTTTTACCCGCCAAACAGTTGCCTGTCACGATATCATGACACTTTTAATTTTTGCTGACGTCATCCTTCATAATGTCGTGAAATCGTGACGCTTCCAGATTCCAGCACCTTTCCTAGCATCCTGTCGCAAAATCGTGACACTTTCTGACTTTGCTGACGTCATCATCATTCTTGTCACGAAATCACGACGCTTCGCTTCTGCTGACGTCATCATCCTTCTTGTCACGAAATCATGACGTTTCCGACTCTTGCTGATGTCATCATCCTGCTTGTCATGAAATCATGACACTTCCGGCTTCCGTACACTCTTCTTTTCCAGTAGCAGCGAAAAAGGAACATGTCACGAAATCGTGACACTTTGCTCTTTCGTACAACTCTCCTTGCCAACTCCAGCGAAAATGGAACATGTCACTAAATCGCGACACTATGCTTCATGCAATGGCAAAATTTTTACATCTTTGTGCCTTGTGTTTTCACCTTGCCTCTTTTCATGAAATTTTGACTTGTAATATCATTGCTGCATCTTTCAGTTCTACACTTTTGACTAGTAGCGAAATCGCTACACCTTAGTTTCCCTTTGTTTCAACATGTAGCGCCATTGCTACACCTTAGTTTCTCTTTGTTTCAACATGTAGCGCCATCGCTACACCTTAGTTTCTCTTTGTTTCAACATGTAGTGTCATTGCTACACCTTAGTTTCTCTTTGTTTCAACATGTAGCGAAATCGCTACACCTTCTTCTTGTGAATTTTTACTTGTGTCGAAATCGCTGCAACTCAGTTTTCTTAACTTCCGATTTGTAGCGAAATCGCTACACCTTTGTTTCCATACATTTCCTGCAGAGATATTTCTATCTCTTGCAGAATGAAATACAAATAAACAATTATTATGCAGACAGAGGACGAAGCGAATAAGAAATAAGGAATCACGACGAACGAATAAAATAAAACAATGGCCACTTAAGGTGGGCACACCCTTGCGCAGAAGCAGCAGATGAAAAAATATAAAAGATATGATGATTTTTATTCAAACCAACTACGGTGAATATATATACTAAATTTCTATCTCTTGGAGAAACATAGCCGACGCTTCTATGTTTGGACTGCAACATGACTCCCCTCCTCGGAAAGCTTTGTCCTCAAAGTTGGAAATGTCTGGAAGATACTTTCAGGTTCCCATGTTGCATCTTCCTCTGATAAATCTTGCCATTTAATGAGAAATTCATGAATCTGACGTGATCTCAGTTTTCGGACTCTATGTTGTAGTATATCTTCTGGTTGGAGATGTATGCGTCCTTCCTCATCGAGCACTGGTAATTCTGATTGACTTTGTACTTTCTGACCAATTACTTTTTTGAGACAAGAAACATGAAATACCGGGTGTATTCGTGAAGATGTCGGTAGCTCTAATTGATAGGCTACTTCTCCAATGCGGCGCACAATTTTGTAGGGACCATAGAATCGTGGGGCCAACTTCGGCTGGACTTTATCTTTAATGAGGCTTGTTTGTAAGGTTGCAACTTGAGGAACACCCAATCTCCTATATTAAAAGTTCTCTCCGATCGGTGCAAGTCTTGTTGTTGTTTCATACGATTCTGTGCTTGGGCCAAATTCTCTTTGAGGATGGTGAGCGTAGACTGCCTTTGTTGGAACCAATCATCCACTTTAGCTACTTTAGATGATCCTTGTACGTAATCTGCAACTTTTGGAGGTTTGGTGCCATACAATGCTTCGAATGGAGACATCTTAATTGAGTAATGGTAAGAAGTGTTGTACCACCATTCCGCTAATGCTAACCAATGGCTCCATTGGTATTGTTTATCTTGAGCAAAACATCTTAAGTATGTACCCAAACATTTGTTAACTACTTCTATTTGACCATCTGTTTGTGGATGGTATGCTGAAGACATGTTCAATTTGGTACCACTAAGTCGAAATAATTCCCTCCAAAAGTTACTAGTGAAAATGGGATCTCTATCACTTACAATATTCTTTGGCATACCATGTAATTTGAAAATTGAATCCATAAATACCTTTGCCACCTTGCTTGCGGAAAATGGATGTTGTAAAGCCTGAAAGTGAGCATATTTGGATAACCGGTCTACGACGACGAAGATTACTGTCCTGCCTTCTGATTTTGGAAGACCTTCAATGAAATCCATGGATATATGTTCCCACTGTCGTTCAGGGATGGGTAATGGTTGTAATAATCCTGGTGATTTGACTGTTTCTCCTTTATTGCGCTGGCAAACTTCACATTCTGCTACCCATTGTTTGACTTCCGCTTTTAATCCTTTCCAACAAAATGATTGTTTGACCCTTAAATATGTCTTCAAAAATCCTGAATGTCCTGCTGATGGAGAAGCGTGTGATTCGTCGAGGATTTTTGATTTGAGTTCTGAATTATGTGGAATGTAAATGCGGTTCTTCTTCCGGAGGATGTTATCTTCATAAGAGAACCCAGGGTGTTTGGAAGACCCTATAGATAATTCATGAATTATCTGGGCAGTTTCACTATTGGACAACCATTCAATTTGTAATTGAGTTACCCATTGGGAACAAGGACCTGAAATAGCATTGATGACTACTTCATCTTCATATTTTTTGGACAGTGCATCGACAGCTATATTTTCCTTCCCTTTCTTATATTCAATAACGAAATCATAGCCTAGAAGTTTGGTTAACCACTTATTTTGTTCTGGATAAGAAAACCTTTGCTCCAAAAAATGCTTGAGGCTACTATGATCTGTTTTGATAATGAAGCGACTACTGATTAGGTAGTGTCTCCATTTTTCTACTGCATGAAGAATAGCCAACATTTCTTTTTCATATGTTGATCTTCCCAAAAATTTTTCGGAAAGCTGTTTACTTTCAAATGCCAAAGGATGACCTTCTTGCATTAATATAGCCCCAATTCCTGTTCCTGATGCATCACATTCGATAATAAATGGTTTGTGAAAGTTGGGAGTTGCTAAGATTGGAGTTGTACACATGGCTTGCTTAAGAGCTTCAAAAGCTAAAGTAGCCTCTTCCGACCAACGAAAAGCATCCTTTTTTGTGAGTGCTGTGAGAGGTGTTGCAATCTTACCATAATTCTGTACAAACTTGCGATAGTAGCCTGTGAGACCCAAAAAACCACGAAGTTTCTTGATGGTTTTAGGTAAAGGCCACTCTTGAATTGCCTTAATCTTATTGGGATCGACTTTGACACCCTCATGTGAAACTATATGACCAAGATACTCGACTTCTTGAACACCAAATGAGCATTTGGAGCGTTTAACAAATAATTTTTCTTTGTGTAGGATGTGAAGGGCTTTATCCACATGATGTAAATGGTCCGCCCAAGTTTTGCTGTATATGAGAATATCATCAAAAAAAACTAACACAAACTTACGGAGGAGTGGACGAAACACTTGGTTCATGAGACTTTGGAATGTGGATGGTGCATTAGTGAGACCAAAAGGCATGACCAAAAATTCGTAATGACCTTCATGAGTACGAAAGGCCGTTTTGGGAATATCTTCTTCTCTAACACGGATTTGGTGAAAGCCAGAGCGAAGGTCTAATTTTGTAAAAAATTTTGCACCATGCAACTCATCTAATAGGTCATCTATGACGGGGATAGGAAATTTGTCCTTGATAGTGAGTTTATTGAGAGAACGAAAGTCGGGACACATACGCCAAGAGTTATCTTTTCGTCTAGCCGGGACTACGGGTGAGGAATAAGGACTAGTCGTTGTGACGAATGACTCCATGATCCAACAAATCCTGAACGATCTGTTCGATTTCTGTCTTTTGTGGCTGAGGATAGCGATAAGGACGATTGTTAGGTGGGACACTTCCTGGCATCAAATGGATGGCATGATCATGAGATCGTTTAGGTGGTAATCCTTGAGGTTCTTGGAAAACCTCGTCGTAATGTGTGATGATATCTTGTAACTCAGGTGCAATAATATCCGAAGTTGCTGCCGATTGTTTTTCCAAACAATTAATTTGAGCTATAAACCCATATCCACCCTTTTTTAACATCTTTTCCATACTATGAGAGCTCACCATTTGTGTTGGAGGAGTAGTAATGCCTTGTAAGTGAATGACTCGTCCATTTTCCTTCCATTCCACAAATAATTTTTTGAAGTTGAAGCTAACTGTGTCTAATGTTTCCAACCATTCAACCCCCAAAATGACATCAGAATTTCCCAAATTCATGACAAAAAGGGAACCTAACCAGGTATAAGTTCCCATATTTATGGAAACTTGAGATGTGCGACCCACGCATTGTGCGTTCACCCCGTTGGCCACTAAAACCTGGAATTTGTCTTTGTTGGAAGAGTTAATGAATAAATTCAAGGCTTTTGCTTGTTTTGATGTCGATAAAATTGTGGGTGCTACCAGAATCAATTAGCACATTCACCTTTTTCTGGCGGAGAAAACCTGGTACCTTGATGGTATGGTGGGCGGTTAAACCCATGAGAGCATGCACTGAAATTGCCATTGTATCCTCTTCTTTTTCGTCTATAGTACCTGGTAGGTCTTCTGGCATAGGTTCTTCGGATTGGTAAGGTTCATCCTCTTCCCCTTCACCTTGATCACCTTCAATATGAAAGTTTTGTTTTTGGGCACAAGCTTGTTCCCTGGGGTGATTAGTGCGACATTTATAACAAAAATATCTTGATGGTTGATCATTTCTACGAAAGGAATTGTTGCGGTATGAAGGACGATTATATGTTTCCCACTGTGCAGACAACTGGTGTCTCTTCTCGGCCAACTTGGCTATTCTTATACAACTGTTTAACAAGGTTGGATCGTGCATGTCTACCTCTACTCGAATACTTTCTTTCAAACCATTGCGAAAGGCACCTACCACTGTGTCGGGACTAAGGTCTGAAGTGTATGGTAGTAAACTGGTAAACTCCGAAACAAATTCACTAAGTGACCCTTTTTGTTTAAGAGATAACAATCTTACTGTGTAGGATGATGTAGCTCCGTCATCAAATCTTTCTAAAAAAGAGGTAGCGAATTTTCTCCAAGTAATAATGGCTCCATTCTCTTGTTTAAGCCATACAAACCATTGGTAGGCCTCAGTGCCTAATTTTGAGGCAGCAAAAGGAACTCTATCAATTTCCCTAATTTGATATAAGTCAAGGATGCCTTCCATTTTGGCTAACCAACCACGAGGATCATGACCTTCAAAAGTGGGCATATCAATTCATGGAAAGTTAATATTAGGGCCTCTTGGTTGGTGATAACCCGTGTCCCTTTCTTGATTTTGGTTATACCGTTGTCTTTGATAGGGATCCCTGTAATTATTCGCATCACCTCGTTGTTGTTGCCAATCATCATTAGGATCGACGGTTTCTTCATTCCGTTGGGCATGGGAGTGATTTTGGGGATTAGTATTGGGATTAGGTTGTTTTTGTGCTTGCACAAGTTCTTTTAGGGTGATACCCATGTCGTGTAGACTCTCTAGTATGTTTTGAAGAGACTCCCTATCAGACATGGCTGAATTACTTGAGTCTCCTTGTGTGATGTTTTCATGAGTTGGGGAAGGATTAGTAGCCATAGGATCTACTAGGGGATGATGTGGATTATAACTACCAATTTTAAAAGGAGAAGGAGAATTTTTAGTACCTGGGCTGCGGTTAGCTCTTCTTATGTAGGTATTGGTCATTTTCGAGCTTGATAATCGACCGTTAGGACCTTTGATCCAACTTTTATTCATGCACCGCTCAAAATTTTTTTGCTGGTTAGCTCTTGATCTTCAAAATTTCTTCAAAATTTGTTGTCCGCCTTACTGCCACTCCAACTGTGGCGCGGAACAGGATGTTGTGGGCTCCGTGAGAACACTTCAGATACGACGCGACTTGATTAGACATGAACAAGGGACCAATGAAATTGACAAGAACCAAGGGACCCAATGAGACACGGCGAACCGACACTAGAAACGACAGAATCGGACAAGACCCCAACGAGCACCCCAACGGACGGAACTCTAAACGACACGGCGACCTGACACTAGGAAACGACAGAATCGGACAAGACCCGGATGAGCACCCCAACGAACGGACGGAACTCTAAATGACACGGCAACACCGAAAGAACACGACACACGACTGAGACGAAGACACACACGCGACCGAGACGAAAGAACACGACACGTGACCAAGACAACTGGCGACTGGAGAAAGGACCAAACTAAGCGCGGAGTAACCCACCGTGTGACCGAAGTCACACCATAGAAGGTGTGACTTTCACCTTTTAAACCGCTACACCAAAATACTGCGTCGAGTGTGGGATAAATAATTTAAGCCCACCCGCGACACAAATAACCGCTGACGTCAGCAATTAACTTAACCTTAGGCGAAACGTTAATTATAATATTTTCCTTGATTCTGATTGGACGACGCGTTTTCCCCGGGTGAATGTCTATTTCGGCTGTGTTTGCAGGCTGCAATGGCATCACAGGCCGCGGCGTGAGATCGAAAAGAAACGTGAAATGCGAGCTGGCCGATTTGTTTGTAAAATGTGGGATGTATGCCTGCTGTTCGAACGCTGTGGAGACTGGAGAAACAGAACGCAAACCAGTGGGCGCCAATTCCCTTCCGTGAAGACGTCGCTTGCCCCGGCGCCCGGATACGTGCGAAGAAGAAGCGGCAATGGAGGTCCCGAGGTTTCGTAAGATGGATATCTGATACCACTTGCAGAGATATTTCTATCTCTTGCAGAATGAAATACAAATAAACAATTATTATGCAGACAGAGGACGAAGCGAATAAGAAATAAGGAATCACGATGAACGAATAAAATAAATCAATGGCCACTTAAGGTGGGCACACCCTTGCGCAGAAGCAGCAGATGAAAAATATAAAAGATATGATGATTTTTATTCAAACCAACTACGGTGAATATATATACTAAATTTCTATCTCTTGGAGAAACATAGCCGACGCTGCTATGTTTGGACTGCAACATTTCCAGTTGTGCTTTGAAATGCGAAACTTCAACATGCATGAAAATCGCTACTCTCTTCATTGCAAGCTCCTTTCCTACATTTATGTTGCGAAATCGTGACACATTTTCTCTCTCCTCAGCGAAAACTCGACATGTCGTGACATCGTGACATTTTGGCGTGCATTTTCTCTCTCCTACTTTTTGTCGCGAAATCGTGACACATTTTCTCTCTCCTTAGCGAAAACTCGACATGTCGCGACATCGTGACATTTTGGCGTGCATTTTCTCTCTCCTACTTTTTGTCGCGAAATCGCGACAGAAAACATGTCGCGATATCGCGACAGTTTTCTTCCTTGTCTCTTTCTGCCAATTTCTGAATCTGGGTCACCTCTGTTTTGCTTGAAACTTTCGCACTTGATCCGGTCGACCTACGAAGCGCATCAAGCGCATCAATGCATGCGTGTTGACAACAATGACAATACTTTCTCAATGCTTTTGCTGCACCTTGCTCAACACATCCAACCACTTGTTGGTTTGTTCTATTTCTAACTTTAACCAGAAGACATCTTCATCGACATTGATCTCCTCATCAAATTTGGAGTCTTCACCATGAAAAAAAACACCGTGCAACAATGAACTGTTGCCAGGAAAAATGCAAGGCTCATCATACCTTATGTCCAAGGTCTCACAAACCTCACTGGATTGCTCTGGAAGAAATTCCATAACTGTTGTCTTGTCATTACCCTTGGTACTATAGTTTTCCTGGGACTTGTGGGTTATAGGCCCACATATATGTCCAAGTGACCACTCTTCTTGGCAAGTGAAGCAATGCTATTTTATTCTCAACTGATTCTTGCTTTTGAGAGGTAGTCCTAGAATCTGTAAGTCACTTGGTCTCTTTTCCTTCTCCTGTTCCTCCTGTACCAAGAGAGGTTTCAGCTTCTTCTCACACTGCTTGGAAAAATTGTCAACTAATTTAAGTGCAGCTGAAGAGGTAATCTGTCCTTGCCTCAAAACAACCATCAACTTGGGCAAGATGGGCTGGGTAAAGTCATCACTTTCCTCAATGATGTGTACCATGATGGTTTGCATGTAAGAGGATATAATGTCTTCATGATCTTCACTGATAGAAGCCATAAAATGTTGAAACATCTGGAGACTAAGATCAACATAATCTAAATCAAGCAAAAAGACATATATTCTAATTTTTACCATCACTTCCAAAATTCTAACCTTCTTACCATAGGATCGGTCCTTGATGTTATTCAAACCATGAAAACTGTCAACCATTAGCTGTAATCCCTCCTTCATGATGTCGTCATTGTAGGGTGCTTCTAGAGTTGTAATCCTTATGATCTCATTGAGACAAGAGGTGGCTGCAAGTCTCACGTCCCTATCTGCATGTCTCATAATCCAATGCTGGCCTAATGCAATTATAGGTACTTTCACTGCCCAATTCAAAACCTCACGATCAGATTGATCTAGTTCAACTAGACATGTATCCATTTCCTTTAGATTGTCAAGAAGAACATCTTTTGACAATTTTTGGGACTCAAGTTGTTTCCCCAAAGCGTAGAGCTTACAACTTACATCCATTATTTTACTAAAATATTCTATAGATTGAATTTTTTTTCTATTATTGGATGTGTGATGCTCAACCTTAGGCTTAGAGGGAACCATAGGTGCTGACTTAGGTGACATAGCTACTATCAACTGCTTTTCCAACTTTTCTGGGACAACAAGCTCAAATTTATTAACCACAATATTAGCTGCAATTTTAGGATCTTGTAAAGTATTTTGTTCAACTCCAACTTTCTTCGACAACGTTATGAGTGAAAAATCAACCTTATCCCGAGGAAAAACTAAAGGTAGAGAAATTTGTATCATTGTAGTTAATTGACTGATGGATTTTTGTATCTCACTCTGAGTCCTATCCCAATCACGTTGTCTCCTAGAACAATCATTATAAGACTCCATGAATCTGAAATTTAATTAGGCTTCCATAGGATGGCAGAATAGACTGAGTTCTGAATTAATAATACCCAGAATTATTAAAGCCCAAATCAACCAAATGGGTATTCAAATCACCAATACCCAGAAACTAAAAACCCTAGATTTGAAACGGAAACCAAACCCTAAATTCCAAGTCTAAAAAATACTCACGACTGCTACAATAATTTTTTTTTTCACACAATATTGAAATCATTTCTGAAATTTTCATCAAACCCTGAACAGGCTAGCAGGAAAAACTAGCTCTGATACCACTGTAATGTCCCCCCCTGTTCTGATATTTTAATATTTGGGACACTATACTGTTTCTTAAAATCAAAAAATACAACTCCAAGAAACAAAAAATAACTAACAATTTTATTTTTCAAATTTATTTCAAAATAGGGTTCAGATTACAATATTTTAAAAATATAATCTTTCCACATTATGTCTGCAAACCCTTGAAATATACTAAATCAAAAAATACCAAAGTACCTCTAAAATCGTTGAAGCACCAAAGCGTGAATCTTGTGTGAATTCACCAACAGAGAACTGGGGTTTCGTCCAGCTCCAAAAATCTGAGGGGTTTCGTCCTCAGCCACACCATTGGGGTTTTCGTCCCTTCAGAGAAGAAGTCTCAGCCACTGGCCTCAAACTCTAGAGGAAATAACTAAAATCCAAAATATCTAAAATGAGACCAAGTCACTGAATAAATAGGCTCCTCCTTGGCAAACTCTCTTTTTCACGCTCAATGTGGGATAAACATATTTCTTCCCCTTTAATTATAATATAAAGTTTTAACTTTATAAAATGAATTTAATAATTCACTTAATAAAGCCAAGCTTTGCGCTTTAAAAACTCTGCCTTATGAAACTTCGAATGACCAACTGAAACCTGTTCCGGATACCCATTTCATTGTAGAACAACATCCCCCTGTCCACTCGACAAGAAACCCTAAAACCCGACATTGCTAAAAATAGCAATTCCAGCATCCTATCTTCGTTTGACCCCAAACGACCACCAAAAATGAGCTCTAAGAATCCAAAAGCTATCTTAAATATCTCCAAAGGCTCTCATCCATATGACATAGCCTACGGGAACCCGTGTATAGGCTAGTCTCAATGTGCTCCCACTAGCTGATTAGAAGGGGACATTACAGTCCGCCATTCCCAAATATTGCTTGTCCTCAAACAATATGATCTGTATGCGAGGATCCCAAATAAATACGAAGAATGTCTCATGATGAAGACACTGCCTTGAACTGTCATCCTGAAAACTGAAAACACTGTCAAGCTCTATCACCAAATCGATACAACTAGTCCCGATAACTCTGTTGAGCTCTGCCACTCTATAAAACAATCCATCCCTCAGAGGAATTCCTGGATGCCATAGCCAAATAGGGATTTTGTCATTCCTGAAATTTAATAATTTTTGCTGTGCCACTCTGACTACAACTGAATTATTCTGCAGCTCAAAGGAGAACCCATTCCGGACTGACAAACGAGGAACCCAACAAGAAACTGATTCTACAACTATAGCGAAGAGCACCTCATGCCAAGGTGATACATATAACTCCTTATACCAACCCTTCTTCCCATTAATATATGACATGGTCAAATCATCAACATGTGGAATGAAATAAAAACTATGAGCATACCTCACTATACAGTCCATCTAAACTTCACCAACTGGTTCCATGGAAGGGTCTATACAATCACCTGTGCTACAACTCTCAAAATTTTGCACACAGAAGTCAGGAGATGTTTCGCCAATCATAACACAAGGAAATGAACCTGCATCAACATCATACTCGGTTTGTTCCTTCTGAGTGGTTGTAACAGTTGACCAATTTTCTTCTTTGTGAAAAAAACTTAACTCAAGGTTAAGTTTGTTAATTATCTTCTCCTTTTTGGTGAGTTCTTGGTACATATTTTATGCAGTTTGGATAGCCAAATCTCTATCAGATAACAATTGCAAGTAATCAGATTTTATTTTCTCCAAAGCATGCTTGATAGTTTCTACCTTAATAGTTTGCACGCTTTCAACAGAGGAGACATCAATCAACTCTATCTGCCTATCTTTGAGCTGAGATGTCCAGGGAAGATATTCAACAAAGTTGTGTGTGCTATCCAAATGGGTTAATGTTTGAACAATCTTCTCTTCTGTAACCTGCAACTTATCCTTCCAACTTTGCAATGTATCAAGTTCTGGATTATGATCAGCAGCACATAATAAAGTTTTTGATTTAACATATTTGGCATAATGATCATAATCAACATTATTTTTGACACTACACTCTCTGACTTCGTGCACTGAAGTTAGGACTGAATGATGCTCAACCCAAGAATTATCAACTGCATGCACATCCTCACCAGCTGCTGATTTAACAATTTCAAAATCAGCTTGCTCTACGATCTCACCACTATCACAAAATTCATTATGCCCCTCACCAAAATTAGATCCACAAGGTGAATTAACTTCATCTTCATCAATTTTGCCCTCTTGTACTTCCATACAAGTTTCTTGAAGATGTGGCATGTTTATATTTTGAATTTTAGCAGTCTGAATGTTCAATTCAGCACCTTGATCAAAAGGAAATTTGTCTTTATCAATCTTCTCATTTACTTCATCAACATAACTCTCCAACTCATCAGGAAAGCCACCATCCAACCACTTGCTGGTCTGTTCTATTTCTAACTTTAACCAGAAGACATATTCATCGACATTGATATCCTCATCAAATTTGGAGTCTTCACCATGAAAAAAACACCATGCAACAATGAACTGTTGCCAGGAAAAATGCAAGGCTCATCATACCTTATGTCCAAAATCTCACAAACCTCACTGGATTTCTCTGGAAGCAATTCCACAACTATTTTCTTGTCATTACCCTTGGTACTATAGTTGTCCTGGGACTTGAGGGTTATAGGCCCACATATATGTCCAAGTGACCACTCTTCTTGGCAAGTGAAGCAACGCTATTTTATTCTCAACTGATTCTTGCTTTTGAGAGGTAGTCCTGGAATCTGTAATTCACTTGGTCTCTTTTTCTTCTCCTGTTCCTCCTATACCAAGAGAAGTTTCAGCTTCTTCTCACACTGCTTGGAAACATTGTCAACTAATTTACATGCAGATGAAGAGGTAATCTGTCCTTGTCTCAAAATAGCCATCAACTTGGGCAAGATGGGCTGGGTAAAGTCATCACTTTCCTCAATGATGTGTACCATGATGGTTTGCATGTAAGAGGATATAATGTCTTCATGATCTTCACTGATAGAAGCCATAAAATGTTGAAACATCTGGAGACTAAGATCAGCACAATCTAAATCAAGCAAAAAGACATATATTCTAATTTTTGCCATCACTTCCAAAATTCTAACCTTCTTACCATAGGATCGGTCCCTGATGTTATTCAAACCATGAAAACTATCAACCATTAGTTGTAATCCCTCCTTCATGATGTTGTCATTGTAGGGTGCTTCTAGAGATGTAATCCTTATGATCTCACTGAGACAAGAGGTGACTGCAAGTCTCACGTCCCTATCTGCATGTCTCATAATCCAATGCTGGCTTAATGCAATTATAGGTACTTTCGCTACCCAATTAAAACCCTCACGATCAGATTGATCTAGTTTAACTAGACATGTATCCATTTCCTTTAGACTATCAAGAAAATATTTTGACAATTTTTGGGACTCAAGTTGTTTCCCCAAAGCGTAGAGCTTACAACTTACATCCATTCTTTTACTGAAATGTTCTACAGATTGAATTTGTTTTCTGTTATTGGATGTGTGATGCTCAACCTTAGCCTTAGAGGGAACCATAGGTGCTGACTTAGGTGACATAGCTACTGTCAACTGCTTTTCCAACTTTTTTGGGACAACGAGCATAACTTTATTAGCCGTAATATTAGTTGCAATTTTAGGATCTTGTAAAGTATTTTGTTCAACTCCAACTTTCTTCGGCAACTTTATGAATGAAAAATCAACCTTATCCTGAGGAAAAATTAAAGGTAGAGAAATTTGTATCATTGCAGTTGATTGACTGATGGATTTTTGTATCTCACTCTGAGTCCTATCCCAATCACGTTGTCTCCTAGAACAATCATTATAAGACTCCATGAATCTGAAATTTAATTAGGCTTCCATAGGCTGGAAAAATATATTGAGTTATGAATTAACAATACCCAGAACTCTTAAAGCCCAAATCAACCAAATGGGTATTCAAATCACCAATACCCAGAAACTGAAAACCCTAGATTTGAAACGACAACCAAACCCTAACTTCCAAGTCTGAAAAATACTCATGGCTACTACAACAAATTTTTTTTTCACACAATATTAAAATCATTTTTGAAATTTTCATCAAACCCTGAACAGGCTAGCAGGAAAAACCAGCTCTGATACCATTGTAATGTCCCCCCCTGTTATGATATTTTAATATTTGGGATACTATACTGTTTCTTAAAATTAGAAAATACAACTCCAAGAAACAGGAAATAACTAACAATTTTATTTTTCAAATTTATTTCAAAATAGGGTTCAGATTACAATATTTTAAAAATATAATCTTTCCACAATATGTGAAGAACACAAGCTTATACTGAGAGGGGGGGTGAACAGTATAAGACCACTTTTTACTTTTTTCTTTCAATTCAACTTTCAACTCAAAATTATGCAGTGTATAGAAAACAGTATCAAGCATAAATCAAAGCAATGCAGAAAACACCATCCACAATAGAGACACAGCAATTTACGTGGTTCACCCAAAGTGGGCTACTCCACGGATAAAATTTTTCACTAAAATTTTATCAACCAAATCTGGGAAACCTTTCCCGATTACAATGTTTATGGGTACCAACCCAAAGGAGACACCAATCCCCTAACTTTGCTCTGGCTGGTGATCCTCTAGAAGACCTCTGCCTCTGTTGCCCTTAGCAAATGGAACTCTGTCCATAGAAGACACCTGTCTTCCCTACTCTGGCTGGAGACCTCTGTCCTCAACTCTGTCACCTCAAAGCTTGGTCCTCGAATTTGCACTAAACACAGTCCTTCGGTCTAGCACAAATGTCCTCTATATTTTTCTCTGATCTGCACCAAACATAGTCCTTCGGTCTGGCACAAGTCTGTCCTCTTCCTCTTTCTCTGGTCTGCACCAAACACAGTCCTTTGGTCTGGCACAAGTCTGTCCTCAAATCTCTTTATGTTTTGTCATAGTCGCACTTGGTTGAAACCAACTTTTGCACTGTCTACGCAAACACAGCAACACTCGATCGAACATCAACTTATGCACCTCTACGCAATCACAGTAGCACCGTCTTCGCACACTCTGCTTCTCGATGATCAAACTTCTCCCCCGCACTCTATCTATGAATATCGCACTTCGAACGCACACTTCGATCGATACAATTTCTCTTCAAACAGCCCTCCTCTTATACTAAAACTTTCAAGATTAAAACTTTGATCCTAGTCGGCTGCACAACCCTAAACAATGTCGGTTGCAAACCCTAATCTTCGTCGGCCCAGATTTAACTTTGTCGGCTCAAATTTAACTCTGCAACTCTTCTGTAGCTTCTGTCGTGAAACTACAACATGTCACGATATCGTGACACCTTTTGCAACCGTACGCCTTCCTTTGGCTTTTGTCGCGATATCGTGACACCTTAGCCTATTTCGACTTTACTTAAGTTCTTGTCACGAAATCGTGACACTTTCTGCTTCTGCTGATGTCATCTTCACTTCTGTCATGAAATCGTGACCCTTCTGTCTTCATGGCCTTCTTCTCTGCTTTTGTCGTGAAATCGTGACACTTTTGCCTCTTGTTGACGTCATCTTCACTTCTGTCATGAAATCATGACCCTTCTCACTTTCTCAACCTTTTCTCGGCTTGCACTAGCGAAAACGGAACATGTCGTGAAATCGTGACACTTTTGCTGCCTTGAGCTTCTCTCTGCCTTACTCCTACGAAACTGGAACATGTCACGAAATCGTGACGCTTTTGTCTTCATAGCCTTCCTTTCTGCTTCTATCATGAAATCATGACACTTCTCCTATAGAAGACCTGCTTCCAATTTTTGTCATGAAATCGTGACACTTTCTCCATCCGTACGCTTTTCTTTCATCCTGTCACGAAATCGTGACGCTTTCAGCTTTCGAAAGCTTTCCTTGCAACCTGTCATGAAATCATGACGCTTCTCATTTCAAACTCTTCCCTTTGCTGCATGTCACGAAATCATGACAGTTCTCTCTTCGAGCTTTTCAGCATGTCACGAAATCGTGACAGTCCTCACCTCGACCTCTATAGCATGTCATGAAATCGTGACATTTTTCATGTTACTTTCTCTCTCTTCGAACTTGTCATGAAATCGTGACAGTTCACACTGTGGACTCTCTTTTCTGCATTATGTCACGAAATCGTGACACTTTTTCTTTTGGACTCTCTCTCCTGCAGTATGTTTCAAAATCGTGACACTTTTTCGTCCGTACAACTTTCCTGGCAATGTGTCGCGAAATCGCGACACTTTTCCTTCTCTGCCTTCCTGCACTTTTCGAGTCACGAAAATGCGACATGTCATGAAATCGTGACACTTTCCATCTTGCTCTCCTTCTCTGCCAACATGTCGCGAAATCGCGACAGTTTTGCCAACTTCTTCTCTTTCTTCCAGCATGTCATGAAATCGTGACAGTTTTGCCAACTTCTCTCTCCTCAAACATGTCACGAAATACTTTTCCAAACTTTCTCTCTCCTCAAACATGTCACGAAATCATGATAGTTTTGCCAAAACTTTCTCTCTCCTCAAACATGTCACGAAATCGCGACAGTTTTTCCAGCCGGCTGCATACTTTTTCTAACTTGTCTTTTTCTTGAACTTTTGCAAATGGGCCACTAAGGACTTCTTGGAAACTCACTGATCATGCTCTGAAAAACCTTCATCAAAACAAATTCCTTGACATCAAATCAAATTGCTTCAAGAGCTTCTTGACATCAATGACAACATCTATACTTGAGCAAAGGCAATGTACCCAAGGTACCCAAAATTGCCAACAATCTCCCCCTTTGTCATTGATGGCAAACCTTTACTGAAAACACAACTCAAGAGCCAAAACTGAAACCAGTTGTGCTAACAACTGAGAATCTGCCTTTGAAGTTTTGCTCCCCTTGACTTGAAGCTCTTCTCTTTACTTGATGCTCTCCCCCTTACTCATATCTCTCCCCCTTTGTCATCAATGGCAAAGGGTCACCTTTGGGGCTTGGGACTAAGAATGAGCCTCTTAGCTTAGTCCCTCCCCCACCTCTTGATGAGGTGATTAAAATAGGGGTGGGAGTGAAACTCCCATTAGGCACCGATCATCATCAGTGTCTATAACTTCCTTGTCGGGCCTTCTTTTGAACTCTTTGTCCATATTTCTGTTCTTGTCACTATTCTTGTTCTTGTTCTCATCCCTGTTCTTGTCCACGCCTTGATCCTTGGACCTGTTTATACCACTATTCCTATTCTTGTTCCTGTACTTTGGAAGATCAGCTCTGCACTGTCTTGCTGTGTGACCATCATTGTTGCACTTATAACAAGTAACAACATTATTTCTTTTAAGCATACCTGCTCTTTGAATCCGCTTGTTCTGACTAATGGTGTACCTATTATTTGCCTTGCAAAAAATTGCCTTATGCCCAAACTGATTACAGGAGTAGCAATACCCTCGAAAGAAATTACCACTTCTGAAACTGTCATTTACTTGAGTCTTGCAATATGAAGCCATGTGACCAAACCTGTAACACGCAAAACATCTGTCATGAAATTTTCTTTTAAATGACCTCTTGGGTTCCGAAAACTTCTTCTTCGCATTCAGAATTTTGTTTTCTGGTTCTGCACATCTATCACTTACGGACTCATGATCTGAAGTACTTTCTTCATCAGAACTCTCTTCCTTTTGGAATCTCTTGCTAGATTCCCAAACCTGTTCCTTGAGCGGCTTAACAAAACCAAGACCTATTTTATCTGTTGGTTTTCTTTGACCTTTGATGAGTGATTTAACCTTTTTAGAGCTGTCTTGAAACCTGTACAGCTTATCCTTGTACTCCTTGATTTCCTCTTTCAAAGAAGCTATTTTCTGTTCTAACTCACTATACTCAAGAACCTTCGAATCCAGCTCATTCTTGAGTTCTTGTGTCTTAGCCATAGAGATGTCGAGACTTTCTGTAATATCATCTCTCTCCATACAACATTCATCTAGCTTATCCTTGAGTCTGGCATTCTTCTTTCTTTCCTTTTTCAAAGCACTAAGAGCATTAGTAAGTTCACTTTCAAGATCCTTTATTTGTTTGCTTTCTGAATCATCGAGCCTTTTATAGATTTCTTATCACTAGAGGTGCTACCCTTTTCAAAAACCATACATGCATCTTCCTTATAGTTTTCTGAAGCATCCTCATACATACTAGTAACCAATTCATTATTTGTGCAATCATCCTCAAGGTGACCAAAATTTCCACATCTAAAACATTTCATGATAATGAATTTATGTTTTGGTTCTTCCTCTTTTTCTGATATGAACAACATCTCATTTTTAGTATCACTTGAAGAACTTTCACTATCACTACTAGAACACTTACTTGCTTTGTCTAGGTATAAACTCTTCTTGTGCTTGTGAGAATACCTCTTTCCATGATTGTTGTACTCATCTTTGTTCTTCCTGTGATGCTTGTGCTTTTCAGAATCCTTGCTCTTAGAATCTTGTTTATCTTCATCACTTTCATACTTGGAAACAGTACAGTCAGTAGCATAATGACCAAACTTTCCACAATTGAAACATCTTATATTTTTCATGCTTTTGTGCTTTCTAGAGAACTTGCCTTTCTTGTTGTAGTATGCCTCTTCATCACTAGAAGACTCATCACTCTCTTGAAGTCGTTTACCCTTGGATTTCTTGGTAGCCTTGAAAGCCGCCTCTTTCTTGACATCAACCTTCACTTGAGTTCTCAACTCAAATGTTGCAAGTATACTATGGAGCTCATCCTTTTTCAACTTATCCAAATCTTTAGCTTCCTCAATAGCAGAAATATTTTCACTAAATCTATTAGGAAGAGATCTTAAAATCTTATCACAAACATCATTTTCAGCAAGCTCAAGACCTAAGTCTTTCATGGAGTTAACAACCTCATCCATACGAAGCATGTAGTCACTAATATTTTCATCATCATTCATCTTGAGTTGTTCAAACATACCTTTGAAGTGTCTCAATTTGGCCTTTCGGACATTTACATCACCTGTGTGAACCACCTACAACTGTTTCCACATTTCACTAGTTGTCTTGTAGTGAATCACCTTGGTAAGATCTGCTTTCTGTAAGCCTTTCAGGATTGCATTCATAGCTTTTGAATTGTTGTGATGTAGGAGCCTATCTTCTTTAGTATATGGACCATTTACAGGAATAGTGTACCCATCTTCAATTACTTCCCATACCTCATTACCAAGTGCCATTAGATAAACCTTCATTCTTGCACTCCACAGACCAAAATCTGATCCATCAAGAATAGGTGTTGCATTGCCACTTGAATAATCCATTGTGTTCTTAACCAGTTCTTCCTTCAAGCTGTTAAACCTTTTCGAAGGAACCCGCTCTGATACCAATTGAAGAACACAAGCTTATACTGAGAGGGGGGGTGAACAGTATAAGACCACTTTTTACTTTTTCCTTTCAATTCAACTTTCAACTCAAAATTATGCAGTGTATAGAAAATAGTATCAAGCATAAATCAAAGCAATGCAGAAAACACCATCCACAAAAGAGACACAGCAATTTACGTGGTTCACCCAAAGTGGGCTACTCCACGGATAAAATTTTTCACTAAAATTTTATCAACCAAATCTGGGAAACCTTTCCCGATTACAATGTTTATGGGTACCAACCCAAAGGAGACACCAATCCCCTAACTTTGCTCTGGCTGGTGATCCTCTAGAAGACCTCTGCCTCTGCTGCCCTTAGCAAATGGAACTCTATCCACAGAAGACACCTGTCTTCCCTGCTCTAGTTGGAGACCTCTGTCCTCAACTCTGTCACCTCAAAGCTTGGTCCTCGAATTTGCACTAAACACAGTCCTTCGATCTAGCACAAATGTCCTCTATATTTTTCTCTGATCTGCACCAAACACAGTCCTTCGGTCTGGCACAAGTCTGTCCTCTTCCTCTTTCTCTGGTCTACACCAAACATAGTCCTTTGGTCTGGCACAAGTCTGTCCTCAAATCTCTTTTTGTTTTGTCACAGTCGCACTTGGTCGAAACCAACTTTTGCACTATCTGTGCAAACACAATAACACTCGATCGAACATCAACTTATGCACCTCTGCGCAATCACAATAGCATCGTCTTCGCACACTCTACTTCTCGATGATCGAACTTCTCCCCCGCACTCTATCTACGAATATCGCACTTTGAACGCACACTTCGATCGATATCATTTCTCTTCAAACAACCCTCCTCTTATACTAAAACTTTCAAGATTAAAACTTTGATCCTAGTCGGTTGCACAACCCTAAACAACGTCGGATGCAAACCCTAATCTTCGTCGGCCCAGATTTAACTTTGTCGGCTCAAATTTAACTCTGCAACTCTTCTGTAGCTTCTGCCGTGAAACTACAACATGTCGCGATATCGTGACACCTTTTGCAACCGTACGCCTTCCTTTGGCTTTTGTCATGATATCGTGACACCTTAGCCTATTTTGACTTTACTTAAGTTCTTGTCGTGAAATCGTGACACTTTTTGCTTCTTGATGTCATCTTCACTTCTGTCATGAAATCGTGACCCTTCTATCTTCATGGCCTTCTTCTCTACTTTTGTCATGAAATCGTGACACTCCTACCTTTTGCTGACGTCATCTTCACTCCTATCATGAAATCGTGACCCTTCTCGCTTTCTGAACCTTTTCTCGGCTTGCACTAGCGAAAATGAAACATGTCACGAAATCGTGACACTTTTGCTACCTTGAGCTTCTCTCTGCCTTACTCCCGTGAAACTGGAACATGTCACGAAATCGTGATGCTTTTGTCTTCATAGCCTTCCTTTCTGCTTTTATCATGAAATCATGACACTTTTCCTATAGAAGACCTGCTTCCAGTTTCTGTCATGAAATCGTGACACTTTCTCCATCCGTACGCTTTTCTTTCATCCTGTCATGAAATCGCGATGCTTTCAGCTTCAAAGCTTTCCTTGCAACCTGTCGTGAAATCGCGATGCTTCTCATTTCAAACTCTTCCCTTTGCTGCATGTCGTGAAATCGTGATAGTTCTCTCTTCGAGCTTTTCAACATGTCACGAAATCGTGACAGTCCTCACCTCGACCTCTGCAGCATGTCGTGAAATCGTGACATTTCTCATGTTACTTTCTCTCTCTTCAAACTTGTCATGAAATCGTGACAGTTCACACTACGGACTCTCTTTTCTGCATTATGTCATGAAATCGTGACACTTTTTCTTTTGGACTCTCTCTCCTGCAGTATGTCACGAAATCGTGACACTTTTTCGTCCGTACAACTTTCCTGGCAATGTGTCGCGAAATCGTGACACTTTTCCTTCTCTGCCTTCCTGCACTTTTCGAGTCGCGAAAATGCGACATGTCATGAAATCGTGACACTTTCCATCTTGCTCTCCTTCTCTGCCAACATGTCGCGAAATCGCGACAGTTTTGCCAGCTTCTTCTCTTTCTTCCAGCATGTCACGAAATCGTGAAAGTTTTGCCAAAACTTTCTCTCTCCTCAAACATGTCACGAAATCGTGACAGTTTTGCCAAAACTTTCTCTCTCCTCAAACATGTCACGAAATCGCGACAGTTTTTCTAGTCAGCTGCATACTTTTTCTAACTTGTCTTTTTCTTGAACTTTTGCAAATGGGCCACTAAGGACTTCTTGGAAACTCACTGATCATGCTCTGAAAAACCTTCATCAAAACAAATTCCTTGACATCAAATCAAATTGCTTCAAGAGCTTCTTGACATCAATGACAACATCTATACTTGAGCAAAGGCAATGTACCCAAGGTACCCAAAATTGCCAACAATATGTCTGCAAACCCTTGAAATATACTAAATTAGCAAATACCAAAGTACCTCTGAAATCGTTGAAGCACCAAAGCGTAAATACTATGTGAATTCACCAACAGAGAACTGGGGTTTCGTCCAGCTCCAAAAATCTGAGGGGTTTCGTCCTCAGCCACACCGTTGGGGCTTTCGTCCCTTCAGAGAAGAAGTCTCAGCCACTAGCCTCAAACTCTAGAGGAAATAACTAAAATCTAGAATATCTAAAATGAGACCAAGTCACTGAATAAATAGGCTCCTCCTTGGCAAAATCTCTTTTTCGTGCTCAATGTGGGATAAACATATTTCTTCCCCTTTAATTATAATATAAAGTTTTAACTTTATAAAATGAATTTAATAATTCACTTAATAAAGCCAAGATTTGCGCTTTAAAAACTCTGCCTTATGAAACTCCGAATGACCAACTGAAACATGTGTTGGATACCCATTTCATTGTAGAACAACATCCCCCTATCCACTCGACAAGAAACCCTAAAACTCGACACTACTAAAAATAGCAATTCCAGCATCCTAGCTCTGTTTGACCCCGAACGACCACCAAAATTGAGCTCTAAGAATCCAAAAGTTGTCTCAAATATCTCCAAAGGCTCTCATCCATATGACATAGCCTACGGGAACCCGTGTATAGGCTAGTCTCAATGTGCTCCCACTAGCTGATTAGAAGGGGACATTACAACCACCATCGCTCGATAAGGGCAAGGGTGTGGATTTAGGGGAGAGCAATGAGACGACGGCTCTCCAGGCTGAGGCTACCCACCTTTGAGCTCAGGTGTAATCATTGCAGGACGAGGCCACTCAGCTGAGGACGTATTTACGGACACTACAGGATGAGACTACACGGCTCAAGGCATGGAGCGGAGGGGTGAACAGGGATGAGCTAGTGTGGTCTATTATGTAGACCACATTCTACCAGGGGGTATACTTCCAGCTAGTTCTAGAGGGCCAGAGGGTACAGCTACCAGCCAACATTGCAGAACCATTCAGGCTAGGATCGATGATGACATCCTCCCAATCGACGACGAGGACCCGAGATACATCCCAGACCTCTATGGGACCACCTCCTCCACGTCAGGGTGGGGGAGGAGATGAGGCTGAGAGCTCGAGGGCTTCTCGAGACTAGGTGTCGAACTATAGATTTTGTAGAGATTGTTGAGAGGATTGAGTACCAGGGTATATATTGTGGCATACCAATCCAGTTTTGATATGATGTATATAATTTTTGGATATATATATATGATTTTGTTTCTGATGATATGACTTGTTCATATGTTTTTATGATGCTTTAATGTTTGAATTGTTTGCTTATTGGATTGAGGATTCATATAATTATGTCATTTTGAAATATTATAATTTTGATGTTATGTTTGTAAGATTTTAAATGAAATAATCTGGTGTAAACAATTTGGTGGTTGTGGTGTGATTTGATAAAAAATAAAAGGGACTTCTAACAATAATTTCAAAATACATTGTCGCTATTATAGACCATTTCATGGAGTCGTCGCTCACTCGGTCATCAAGCTAATCCCAGTATAGAAATATTGTTTAAAAGTAAAATAGTGTTTAAGAGATTGTCTTAAGACTTTGTGTTGTAAGAGATAATGATGGTTTGATGATTTGTTTTTAGATTTTCATAAAAATAGGATGCATGAAAATATGATGTTGCTAGGCATAAATTCCTAAGTGTGTTAAAATTGTGAACAATTCCTTTAGAATTTATACCATGGGTGCAATATTGAATTTTGAACATAATGTCATGAAATAGAATAGGTGTTTGTTTGTTTGTAAAGCATAATTGTGTAACATAATGATGCAAGTCACATGTTTTGATGAATTTTGTTTTAAAATAAATGGAAAAGAAAATTAGAACGATGGTTTGCGCTAGGCATAGAATTATAGGTATAAACTTATACCATCATCGCGAAATCCAAAGAAGAAAATAGGTTGTTGGTTTTATTGCAAGATGCATTTTT
Source organism: Wollemia nobilis (assembly GCA_028583015.1). Lineage (NCBI taxonomy): Eukaryota > Viridiplantae > Streptophyta > Pinopsida > Araucariales > Araucariaceae > Wollemia > Wollemia nobilis. The sequence continues at coordinate 3,682,754 of JAQPPZ010015712.1, forward strand.
GAATTTTGATAAACAGAAAAATAATAATATGAAAATTTTGTTTGAAATTATTTTTGAGATTTTATGAGAAGATGTATTAATTGCTTTTATACAAAACAAAAATTCTGAAATAAAAGGATAAAATTATTCCGAAAAGAGTTACAGAGATATTTTAAATTATCTCAAAGAGAAATGTAGATTTATAAGGAATCCTCATGTGCAAATGTGAGTTCATTACCAATCTTGATTTATCATAATGATACAAAATCTCTCAAATACAAATGTGTGTGCGATTGTATTGTTCATTCACCAATTTTGAGCAAAATAATTTGATACAAGTAATTTGAATTAACCAAATGAATGTTCATTGACCATGATTTATATGCATGTAATCGTACCAGACTACTATGTAAGTTAGGTTATCAAGAGCTAGCTAATCCATAAGCTAACAGATGTCTATACAAAAGAAGTTCGCTAATGTGACAGACATATCACCACGCTAGGGATTACCCAAGGCCAAGTGGGTTGGGCACAACCCACCTGTTATGGGGCTTACCTCACAGTTTTTGAATAATATAGAATTCCAGGGATTCAATATCATTCACCCTTATTTTCTTTTCAAGGGGTAGGGAAAGGATTTTATTGCATTTTGCTTTGGATTTTCACTGTTGCTTCTTTTTTTCTCTTTTTTTTTTGTACTTTTGTATTTTTGCTTGATATTTGAGATAATGCTGAAATATTGCTGTGATGATTCAAATAACCTTTTTCTTTTTCTTTGTTTCTTGAACTTTTCTTTTCTTCCTATGCTAGGGATACTTTTTTGGATTAGCTGTAGAGCAAGGTATTTTTATTCTGGGTAGGGGTGAGCTTGTCCTTTTGTCAATTCTCAAGGATTCTAGACCATGTGCATGATAGGATAGAAGGGGAAACTTTTTGCTCAAGAAACCATTTCTACTATGTAGCATCATATCGAATGTGCAATGAAATCATTTTAATGTGAAGAGATATACTTGGTTCAAGTAAATAACAAGATCAGTTCTCTATGCTCAAAACTTTATTTAATTCAACTGTGGGCTTTGATATAAGAGAGATGAATAATCATAACAAATAAAATCAAGAGATTTATTCATGTGAATGTGAAAGTGCGGGATTCCAAATAAATACTAATTTATCCAAAATAACTAAAAATATAACTGCAATACTTCACAAATTGAGAGGTACAAATATAAAAGATGGTTTTGAAGATTTTGATGATTTGGATGTTTTTGGTGTTTTTATATTTTAAGTTTATGAATTGAAAGAAATACAAGATAGTGGTTTTTTTTTTTTTGAAATGTTTTTAAACAAATATATACAATGATGAAATGACCAATTTTTATGCATAGTAACATTTAAGATGCATAATGTTCATAGGTTCTTTACCATCTAAGGTAGATAATTTGTATGCTCTTGATCCAAATTTAGCATTGATGACATATGGTCCAAGCCAGTTGGGCTCAAATTTACCTTTAAGGTTTGTAGTTGCATTAGTATTTTTTTTATTTTCTTTTAAGACAAAGTCACCGATCTCAAAGGATCGAGGATGAACTTTCTTAAGATATGCTCTCTTAATCTTGTTTTGGTAGGCGCGAAGATGCTCCAAAGCATTGATGCGATTTTCATTTAGAAGTTCTTGTTGACTAAATCTGCCAGCACGATATTCATCCCCTAATTCAGTATCTTTAAGTAGTAGAGTTAAATAAGGACCTTCTAATTCAAAGGGAAAAACGACTTCAGCACCATAAACCAAGACAAAAGGTGAAGTTCCAGTGGGGGTTTGAACACTAGTTCGATAGGCCCACAAAGTAGGATATAACTGAATGTGCCAGTCTCGACCGATTTTATTGACCAATTTTTTGAGAATTTTGATTAAGGTTTTATTAGATGCTTCTGCTTGACCATTACCCTGAGGATAATAGGGAGTGGACCAGCGATGTTGAATTTTATATTTTTGACATAATTTCTTGACATATTTATTTTTGAAACAAGTTCCATTATCAGAAATGAGATTAGCTGGAATTCCAAACCTACAAATAATTTGATTAAAAATAAACTTGGAACCTTGTGTTCCAGTGCAAGAAGCTAATGGCATAGCTTCAACCCACTTCGTGAAATACTCAGTGGCAGTTATGATGAATTTGTGTCCATCATATGACATAGGGTTGATTTTTCCACTGATGTCTAGGCCCCATTTTGAAAATGGCCAAGGAGATGAAATAGCTTGTAGCTCTTGTGCAGGCGCATGGACAAGGTCAGCATGTTTCTGGAACTTGTTGCAATGTCACACATAATTATGTGCATCAGTTTCCATGGTAGGCCAAAAATATCCTATCCGAAGGAGTTTCTTAGCAATGGCGCTACCACTAAAATGTCCCCCACAAGATCCATTGCGGGCTTCATTCAAAGCTGATCTGGATTCTTCTAGATTCAAACATCTCAATAAGATGCCTTCAAAAGATCTTTTGTACAAGGTATTACAAATAATCACAAAGCGACTTGCTTGTCTATGTAATAACCTACGCTGGTTGCTAGTGCAACCATCAGGGAAGGTTCCTTTTTGCAAAAAATTAAATATATCAGTATACCATGGTTCAGGAGTTGTTTCGTTGATGAGAAACACATCCAAAGGTTCTAAGCATGATTTTATTGAAGCGGGTTCCTGGAGTCGATGAATAATGATGGTAGCATATTCATTGTCTAACTCCAAGGGTAAAAGAGATGCAGCTGCAGCCATAGCGTCAGCCGCACGATTGCTAGTTCGAGGAATAGCTTCCAAAGTAACTTGATCAAACAAGGATAATAAATGCAAAACATATGCTTTATATGGGTGTAATTTATCATCTCTGGTTTGATAAACATCATTGATTTGGTTTATGACAAGTTGGGAGTCACCAAAAACCAATAAAATTTTAATTTTCAATGCCAAGGTAGCTCGTAATCCAAGGATAAGAGCTTCATATTCAGTAGTGTTATTGGTGCAAGCAAATGTTAATTTGAAGGACAGAGGAATAAGATGTTTTTGTGGAGATATTAAAATAATACCCGCACCAGCCCCACTCATGCATCGGGCTCCATCAAAGTATAGGGACCATTGCTCTGAATGGTCTGCCTCTAGTTTAAGGCATTCATCAGGAAACTCAATGATGAGGGGATGGGTAGATTTTAAAGGTGCAACAACTAATTGATCTGCTATGATTTGACCTTTAACAAACTTTTGTCCTATGAAGGTGAGTTCAAATTCACTTAGCACAAGAACCCACTTGGCTGTGCGGCTAGATAAATACGGTCAACTGATGAGATATCACAAAGGGTTGAATTTGGAAATAACATACGTTTTCTTACTGAGCATATAATGTCATAGTTTCTGTGTAGCAAATACGACTGCAAGACATAACTTCTCTAATATGGTATAGCGAGTTTCATAATTGATTAAGTTTATGCTAATGTAATAATTAGCACATTATTTCTTCTCATCGTCAAGCTGAGCTAACATAGCCCCTAAGGCAAAATCAAAAGCAAAAATGTACAAGATAAAAGGATGATTAGATCTAGGTGGGGAAAGCACTGGAGGTTTGAGGAGATATTGCTTAAGGAGTTCAAATGCTTCTTGGCATTCGTCGTCCCAATGAAAAGAGACATCTTTCTTAAGAACCTTAATAAAGGGTCCAGTTTTTTCTGCCAACTTGTCGATGAAACGACGAATAGCTTGAAGCTTACCTTGTAAACTTTATAATTCTGATATATTTTTGGGTGCAGGCATATCTGTGACAGCCACGATCTTGAGAGGGTCAATTTCAATGCCACGTAAAGAAAATATAACCCCTAATAATTTACCGGACTTAACTCCGAATATGCATTTAACAGGATTTAGTCGGATAATATATTCCCTTAACCGATCAAATACTTTCCTTAAGTCATTTAAATGATCATCTTCTTTGATGGAACAAGCTATGATATCGTCTACATAATCATGTAGGATATCATGCATCATGTCATGAAAGATATAAGTCATAGCTCGTTGATAGGTTGCACCTACATTCTTTAAGCCAAATGGCATCACTTTCCAACAAAAAGTTCCCCAAGGGGTAATAAAAGCTATTTTGGCCTGATCTTCAGGAGCTATCTTGATCTGATTATAACTGAAAAATACATCCCTTAAGGATATCATTCCACTTCCAACAGTAAAGTCAATGATCTGATCCATGTTGGGAAGAGGAAAATCATCTTTAGGGCATGCAGCATTAATGTCTCTGAAATCAGTGCAAACCCTAACTTTAGTGGTTTCTTTCTTAGTTACTGGAACTACATTTGAGATCCATTCAGCATAGTCAATGGCTTGTATAAAAATTGACCAGAACTGAGAACCAGGGTTCAGCATACTCAATAGGTTATTTTCCTTGAATGCCCAGTCTCTTCGAGCATCCTCAATAGGTTATTGCAAGCCTTTAACATTTGTTGGGTCAGACCTGCTACCATCCTTGACCTCTTCCACCAATGGCCAAATCCCTTTGTCAGCCTTAGATTGAAGTTTTTTTGGAAGGTCTGTCTTCATCATTTTTTGTGGCAGATTTGGCTTGAACGAAATCATAGAGCTTTCCATGAGTCCTGCCATGATGCCTCTTCCATCACCAATAAGATCATTTCCTTTGCCCGTGAAAACATTAGCCTTATCCCCCTTGAAGCTCGCAACCCTCCCCTCTGGGAGAGACTGATCGCTCACTCTTTAAATTTTACCCTGGCTGAAAATCCCATGACCCCCAAGGTTAATCCCAGAGTTAATGTCAAGTGGAATCCGCCCCCTATTGGATGGCTCAAGCTCAACTTTGATGAGGCTTCCAAAGGTAATCCTGGCAAAGCAGGGGCTGGAGGTGTAGTGAGAAATCATCAAGGATGTTTGGTGATGGCCTTTTCTGAGCAGTTAGGAACCAGAACTAACAATGAGGTGGAAGCTAGAGCGCTTTGGAGGGGTCTTCAGTTGGCTCAGGACATAGAATATAATCTTATTGTTGAAGGAGATTCCATGCATATCATTAACCTTATCAACAATGGGAAAAATCCTCCGTTGAGGTTTAAGACTGTCATAGAAGAGGCGAGGTACCTCTACCAAGCCAAGAATGAGCGAAGAGCCGAGCATGTGTTTAGGGAAGATAATAAATCTACTGATATCTTAGCCAATTTAGGAGTGGAACCTGATGGTTTGGTCACTTGGGAACTTGGGGTTCCAAGTGAAGTGGACAAGATTATCCAAAACGACCGCCAATGATGTTGCATCTGTGGAAGTTGGAAAAAGGAAGAGAAGTGTTCTGTCTCCCGAAGATTTTCTATTGCGTTTTCGTGACCAAAAAGCACAAGTGTGACCATGTTCCAAAACTTTCGTGATATCGTGACATGTCACCGTATCGCGGTCAACGCAGAGCAGCAAAGGTTTTGACCATCAGTTGTCGTGATATCGCGACTTGTCGCGGTGTCACGCTCCAAAGTTGCAGTGAAAAGCTCATAAGGTTTTTGTCGCGATATCGCGACGTGTCGTCGTATCGTGGTCAAAGTAGAGGCGGCGATGTGTTGACCCAAAATTGTCATGAAATCGTGACTTGTCGCACTTTCGCGCCTATGAGAAGCAGTGTTGAGCTTCATGATTTTTTGTCGCGATTTCGCGGCTTGATGCATTTTTGCGACCTGCTAAGTTTTCGTGGTGCTCGAGGCTGGAAAAAGCTAAGTGTGGAAGTTTGGCGCGATTTCATGACCGACAGAGTCAGAAGAGATCACCCTACTAAACTATCACAATTTTGCGACGTGTTACCCTTTCACGGTCAAAGCAAAGCAGGAGTGGCGTTGACCGAAAAGTTTCACGAAATCGCAACATGTCGCGAATTCGTGATATGTCGCGCTGTCGCGCCCAAAAGAAACATTCAAGAGCTTAGAGTATTTTTGTTGCGTTTTTGTGGAGTGTCTCATTTTTGTGGCTTGATGCAGTTTCGCAGTGCCCAAGCTTGGATTTTGCTAAGTATGGAAAGTTGTCGCGATTTCGCGACCAACAGCGGTAGAAGGAAGCTCCCGGCAAGTATGTCGCGTTTTCACGACACGGATGTGACTATGGTGCAGAAGGCTGTTATATGTCGTGAAATCGTAACATGTCGCATTTTTATGACTTGTCACGATTTCACGGAGATGCAGATAGTGAAACTAAAGGCAGATAGATGTCGAGAGAAAAAGTTAAAGTTGAAGTTAATTTTGATAAGACTTTCCATTTTTGTGACAAGGAGCGAAATCACGAAATGTTTGGAAATTATTGCTGAAGGCAGAAAATTGTCGCAAAATCGTGACTTGTCGCATTTTCGTGACCTGTCGCAAAATCGCGGGCGGGTTTGCAGGCAAAGCAAAAGGGAAAAAATTGTCGTGAAATCGTGACGTGTCATTTTTTCATGGCTTGTCGCGAAATCGCGACGCTGCATGAAGGTGAAGCAGAAGGCTCGTTGTTGTCACGATTTCATGACTTGTCACCTTTTCGCGACCTGTCGCGAAATCACAGATTTTTTGGCTTTGGATACTACTGGATGTTTTTTGTCACGAAATCATGACATGTCACATTTTTGTGACATGTCGCATTTTCACGACTTGTCACGAAATCGCGGTGTTGCTGAAAAGCGTAGCGCTTGGCCATTTGCTGTCGCAATTTCGTGACTTGTCTCATTTTTGCGACTTGTCACGAAATCACGGAGGTGGGGGTTATTGGTGACAGGTGGCTATGGTGCGCCCTTTTGTTTTCTTATCCATAACAGCTCTGTGCTGATTATTGTAAAAGGTTTTGGGTCAACCTAGGAAACCCGTTTGCAATGAAATTGATCCTTAATTACCAAAAAAAAAATGGCTTGTATAAAAATGACTTTCAACAATTTTTCTAGTTCTCCTTTGACTAGTAAGGCCACTTTGGGATGCATTTTTCTGAGTTTTTTTTTAACAAGTTTAGCATCTGGATGGACTACTAGATGATGCATAACTATGGAAGGGTCCAAACCTGGCATGTCTTCATATGTCCAAGCAAAGGCATCTTCATAGTCTTTAAGAAATGAAATGTATTTATCTTGTTTTTCTGGACTCAATTCTGATCCAATATTAATGATGTGAGGGTTATGTTCGGTTCCAATGTTAATTTTTATAATGTTTTCAACTTCCATATGTAAATATCTCTCAAAATTAGGTGGGGCGGGTGAAACACCCAATTCGTGTAATTATTCCAAGATTATCTTGGATAATTTGTCTTGAGGAGTCGAGGCCTCAAGCTGGGCTATACTAGGTATAGAGCCATCAAAATAAAATTCATTATATAACAATTCCTCAATGGAAATATCATGAAAGATATCTCCCTCCAACTCGTCGTCGGATTCGACAATCATTTTAGGATAGGCTATGGATAGCATATTACAGGTAGAAGAATTATTATTTGGACATAAAGAATCTTGTTTATCTAGATAATATTGATAACATACGAGATGGTCATCATCCTCAAATGGAAATGGTTGACCTTTACTAGAAAATAGTCCCACACCATAGCGGTCAGGCCACGGTTCTACCTCGAAAGGTTCTTTCATACCATTTTGGAAAGGTCCCAAACCTTTCCCTTTATAGCCCAATTTAAGCATTATGGGTTTAGCTTTAAGATAATCATTAGCAAAATAGCATCGAGCATATCCATCACAATGTGTCTTAATGTTTCTGGGTATTCTTCCGCAATCATATCCTTTATAAATAAAAGTACAACTCCCGACTTGGTAGATACTTCCCATAGGCTATGGGAGGCCCAAGGTACGAGGAGAGGGTGGGAGTTTATTTAAAAGGAGGGAAGTCTGCATTGCAGTGTTGATCTCTTCTGATATAAGAATTTTAGATAAATCTGGTAAGAGCTCATCAGTGAGAGCATAAGAGGTAGAAGGAACATTTCCTTGATCTTCAGATGTTGAAATAATGCCTGTAGTTGATGTAGATGTCATAGGGATATTGACGGGTGAACCTAGAGGTATGGAAGATATAGGAGTAAAGAAGGAAGCATTGGGTGTAGGTTTAGGCTCTTTTTGAGGTCCTAATGTGGTTTGTTCAGAATATGGTTGAGCTATATGTATAGGTGTAGTTGAAGGAGTAGATGAAGTTATGGGTGTGTGTTTCACACGTTTGGGCGGATGATAAGAATTAGGATGTGTGGATGATAGGGCGGGGAAAAATTGCACTCCAATAGGTTCTTCCAAAGTGCACATATCAAAGGGTCTAGGATCACCATGAATGGTAACCAACTAGTTTTTAAATTCGAATTTAACACACTGATGTAAAGTGGAGGGAACCGCTCGCATTGCATTGATCCAAGGGTGACCCAAAAGTATATTGTATGATGTAGGGCAATGTATAATAAACACGGTTGTATCTAGGGTTCTAGGACCAACTTGCAAGGGTATAGTAATGACTCCACATGTTTCTTGTGTCTCGTCATTGAAGGCTTTGATAATCATATCCGTTCTTTTCATTTCGTCACTTCTAAACCCAAATAATTGGTAGAAGTCAAAAGTGCAGATGTTTGAAGATGAACCATTATCAATCAAGACTCATTTAACAGCTACATCTCCAATTAGGGTAGTAATATATAAGGGATTATCCTTATGTAAAATATGTTGTGGTATATCTCTATCTCGAAAGTCAATACAATCGACTTCTCGAGTGATGATAGTATTGGTCATGGCTTTAGGATGAATATTTTGTGGTACCATCATTTGGCTTAATGTGAGCATTAATTCATCCCTATGGGTAGGAGAAGATCTTAAAAGATCCAAAAGGGAAATTCTAGCTATAGTGTTGGATAATTGTTCATTAATATTATACGGAGGCTTAGGTTGAACATTAGACATATGATTCCCTTTATTGGGATTTTTCAAAATAAATGGAGCTGATCCATCATTTTGAGTTTGATCTTGTTGAGAATTTTGAGCCTGTTGTCTGGTAATGACTCCAATGGTACCTACAATGTTATTTTGAGGATGATGAATTGGTCTCAGTATAGCGTTTATGAATTGTTTATTAGGAAGGAACTGATGAGAGGAGGGTCGAGTAGTAACTCTTCTTGGAAATGGTTCTTCTAGAACCATAGAATCTGTGATAGGTTGAATAGGATCTGATTCATTTTCAGAACTATTTGATTGATTAGAGGTGATGTCTATTTCACTTTCAGTATCAGATTCTACATCACTAAAATCAAATGTTTGTGTATTATATAGGGGTATGGACGTAACTATGGATAAAGTTGTGTCAAATATTTGAGGATCAGGAACAGGTAATTGTCCACTAATAGTCCCTACATATCGGGTAGGAGGGGGAACATTATGATGTTTGATTTGATTAGCCACCTCTTTACCATGCATTGGTAAAGGATGTTGAAATATATCCAATGATTGATTGGCATTCTGATTTTGACTTTGAGGGGTGCTCTTTTGAGCATTATTAGAAGCATTATGTTTAGGTTGGAAGGCTTGCACCTCCATCTCATTATTATCAATCAAATCTTGTATTTTATGTTTTAATATTTTGCAAGAGTTGGTAGCATGTCCAGGTCCTCTACGAAAATCACAATGTAAATCAGCTCTGTATCCGGGTATAGTTGGATCAGGTTCCCGGATAGCTGGTAATTGGATCAAGCCTCGTGCTAGTAATTGCGGGAGAATGGTTGATAAAGGTTGATTTAACCTAGTAAATTCTTGAGGTGTTTTATCAAGAGGTTTCAATATGAACTTCTCTATTTTTTTTGTAGTATTAATATTAGCAATGTTTCTACTATCAGTGACTCCGTCACTCACAACTTGTTTATTTTTATACTGATTTCTAGATGTTTTCTCATCATATTTCTTTTTGAGCTGACCTCTTCTAATGAGAGCATATTCCACCCTTCGAGCTAAGTCTATAGCTTGATCGAAGGTGGTCAATTTAGTAGTTGATAATTCATAGGATAGTTGTTCTTGTAAATTATTGATAAAAATATCCAACATCTCCCGATAAGGTAACACAAAGTGTAGTTTTCCTATCAACTATCTCCATCGAGCTAAGAAGTCAGCAAAACACTCATCTTTGTCTTGTTTTAGGTTGTAAAAATATTTAATGGTTACATGCCTTTTGATATAGGCACTAAATTGATGCACAAAAGACTTAGCGGTCTCTTCAAAATTTCTCAAAGAATGAGTAGGCAGTTGATAATACCACTCCAATGCCATCCCCCCTAAGCTTTTCGGGAACATTTTTAGTAATAGCAAATCATCATGTGATATATCATGACATGCTATCCTAAACATACGAAGATGCTCTATGGGATCTTCAGTTCCTTTATATATAGGTAGGACAGGCATGGGAAAGCGTTTAGGATATGGTTGTGCTACAACTATAGGATCTAGAGGTTGACTACACATCTCTCGATAATTGTACGAGGGACGGTAGGGATCTATTTGGTCCATACAAGAGGTTAACTGTTTCACCATGGCCTCCATATTGCCATTTTGTCCACCATATTGGTTTGGTGGTACATGATTATGGGATTTGTGAGCATAAGAATGCGGAACATAAGGATTCGATGCTATGTTACTATTATGCAAATTATTGGTAGGAAGAGTATTATGAAGAAGATTTGTGGTAGCATTATGTTGTATCCCAGATTGTTGAAAATTAACATTTGGTTTTGTTTTAGGATTTAGTTTATTTGAGGTATATTGATCAATAGTTTTGCAAAATAAAGTAGTGAATGAAGGTTTCTTTTGTGTAGGAATAACCCTTGGTTTGGTAACAGGCACTCTAGGTGGTTGGGTAACCTGTTGTTATTGCATGTTCTGGATTATAGCGACCATGTCCAAATTGGACTATCCAGCTTGATCATTTTCTTGATCAACAAAGGACAAAGGATTAGTGCGTGTGTGATATATATCTTCTAGGGTTGCTTGAGTATCACTAATTTGATCTTTATCCATATGGACTACTCTATTAAGAGTGCCAATATTATTATTGAGAAATTTCCAAAAATGGTCCATGTTCTCAAAAGTAACAGCTCCGTCTGGAGTTATTTTAGGAGATGAGGATCCTTCCTCTCTATCATTTTCTTTTTGTTCATTTGCGTCCACAAATTCTTCTTCTTGTTGGTTTAAGGTTACTTCTTCTTGAATTGGTTCTTCAAGAAGGGAATCCGGTTTATTGGTTTTTCCTAACCAATCTTCTTCTACTTCAATTTGTTTTCCATTCCCGAGTCTAGTCATTGTGTCTAAATTTAGGTTTTAGCAAATATATATTAATATATTTGCAACAGATCTTGGGAGGTATATATTTTAATTATATACCTACTATAATACTTAAAATAAAATGTTTTGATTTTTTTTTATGATAATTTTATTTTGTTTTTGTTTTTGTTTTTATTTTTATAAAGACAATAAACAGCACACTAAATAAAAGAAATAGCAATAATAAAATAATAACTTAGTTTTCTATAAATAGTTTATAGATGTCATTGATAGGATCAAGTTCATCAGGAGTCATAAAATGCTCCTCTTCAAATTGGAAATGGTTTTTCAGGAACTTAATGAAGTTTGCTATAGTGATATTATCTGTTTCAGATTCTGTTTTGTAAAAATAAATCTCATGGCAATATTCTCGATATAACACAGCTTTCGAAACACTATACCATCTTTGTCTATCCGTAAGAACGACCTCTTGATCTTCTATACGAGACAAAAATTTATGTACTACTGCTACATTATCGAGGTATTCCTCAAAGGTATACAACTCAGAAGACACAAGGGCTCTTTTATCTGCTAACCACCTATGGCAAGCTCTCTGAAGTTCATGGTACAAAATCACTTGATCGGGATCCGAGGATTCTATCTAGGACAAATCTCTTGATTTTCCTAAGTTCAGTTGCTCTAGATGAAATGAGATCTAATCTCCTATTAAGTTCGTCCCACAAAGGTTGAACCCTATTTGTTTGAGGTATGCTAAGTACTGAATTAATATCTATAGTTGCTAATTGATTTTCAACATTAATGGTGACAGCTTGTCTTTTATTATAATCTACCATCTAAATATGACATGCAATATTTGATTCTAAATGCATTTATTTTTTGTTTTTTTTGTTTTTGAATTGAATTGTTTTCAAAAGGTTTTTAGTTTTCACGTCGGGTTCACCAAAATGTATCGCTCCAAATTTTTTGCACCCTTACCTTTAGGCTATAGGATCCGTTCCTGGAAGGGGGATGTGAAAAGGATGGGACAATACCTCGGACTGAGAGGCCCTTTGAAGGTCCCGCCTCTTGGGGGAGGTGTATAAAGGTGAATTTTTGACGGATGGTGGGTTCACCAGGAAACTTTTGAATGGTAGTTTCCATGCCTAGGTTGATAGTGTGTTTGATGTGTTCATTTTTATGCTTGATCATTCAAGTCCTAGGTTTGGCCGATATGAATCTAAACTATTCTATATGCCAATGTGGATTTCAATGAATACAGAAAACAAAAATAGATGCAAATTATAGATAATATGCTAACCAGAAGAATTCATACCTGATTCTAGATGTCTGATGGAGATTCTGAGTCTTGTAGCAGTTTAGATCATCTCAATTTGCACATTATCATCTGATATTTCTCGAGATCGTCTCAAATCATAGAAGGTCATCTGAAATAGGATAGAATCACCTGAAATTTGATGAATTCATCAGACAAATATGTTAGAAACCTGCAATCATAGAAATAGACACAAAATACCAAATATGCAAATGCAGAAGTAAGGTATAATGATAGAAATAACAGAAAACATACCTAAATAATAGTGTCTAATAACAAATGAGGAAATGCAATAAATTTAATGATTGATTTTACCTTTATCATGCAATTATGCTAAATGAGGTGAACTCCAAGATGCATAAAACATAGTAACTTAAAACAGTGCAGAAATATGTTATGGAAAATGCAGCAAAGCTTAAGAAAATGTGAACTCTAAACTCAAACTTCCCCCAATATGGACTACAGTCATGATCGCCTCCAATCGTACGAAATCGTCCACAATCGTCCAAGATCATCTGCGACGATCCAAGCTAGCCTCGACTGAAAAATAGTAGAATTCCTACAATAAAAAAAAACAATGTGCAAGCAATAATGCAAGGGAATAAGGAGCTAACTCTACAATGAAATCCTGTCAACAAAGGGGTTAGGGTTCAGGGAGAATCAGCAAGAATTAGGCAGGGAGGCAGAGGGATAAACTAGAAAAATCCTAGTTTATATAGTATTAAAAAGAGGTTTGGGAGGTTGGGGATCATCCCAATCTGGGAGATCTCCAACAGGGAAATCTCCAACTGCGTAGACACGCTTCTACCCGAGTTGGAGAGGCTATTGAAACAGAAGCTAATTATGAAAATTTGGTTTTGGGACGAAATCGTCTGGACATTCTATTCCAGACGAATTCGTCAGATCGAGGATGATTTCATGTAATCTGTGACGATATTGTCCAACTGTCAAAACAAATCGTAAAAATGGCATGGAAAATGGGGAAAGCGGGTAAAAGGTGGTTTAACGGGCAGTTTGGGGTTGAAATTCAAATTTTAATATTTTATATTTTTACTAATGTTTTAACTGTTCCAATTTGAGGATGCTACACACCCCTACTTGAAGAACACAAGCTTATACTGAGAGGGGGGGGTGAACAGTATAAGACCTCTTTTTACTTTTTCCTTTATACTTCAAAACAGTAAAGCAATATATCCAAAGCAATATCAAAGCAATGCACAAAACCATCCACAAAGTGACACAACAATTTACATGGTTCATCCTCAAAACTTTTCTCTAAAAGTTATCTCAAAGTTCTTTGGGAAACCTTCCCAATTACAATGTTTATGAGCCTCGGCTCAAAGGAGAAACCTTCCCCCAATCTGAATTTATGAGCCTCTGCTCAAAGGAGATACCTTCCCCTACCTCTGCTCTAGTGATCCTCTAGAAGACCTCTGCCTCCGTTGCCCTTAGCAAATGGAACTCTATCCACAGAAGACACCTGTCTTCCCTGCTCTGGCTGGAGACCTCTGTCCTCAACTCTATCACCTCAAAGCTGGTCCTCGAATTTGCACTAAACACAGTCCTTCGGTCTAGCACAAATGTCCTCGTCCTCTGTCTTTGATCAGCACCAAACACAATCCTTCGGTCTGGCACAAATCTGTCCTCAAGTTCTTCTCATAGAACCAATGCACCTCTGTCCTCAAGTTCTCTGATAGAACTATCAACCTCGGCTTCACAAGTCCTCTGCTAAGACCTGTCCAAATCTGCTCACAAGTCCCCATCAAAACCTCCAAAACCTGCTCACAAGTCCCCAATGGAACCTGTCCAAAACCTATCACAAGTCCCCAATGGAACCTGTCCAAAACCTGCTCACAAGTTCATCAAGAACACTTGCTTGGCATGAACCCACAAAGAGAATGGTTAGAGACCCAATGTGATTCATCCACCTCATAGAAGCATAAAGAGAATTGTTAGAGACTCAATATGTTCTATACTTAACTCCCAATCTCAATCTCAACTCAATCTCAAATCTCAAAAGAATAAGATAGATGTAGTATGCTTTTCTCAAGAACATGAAACACAACCCAACAATTGCCAACCATGCAATATCTCATATAACAATGATACTCATGTTCTTTCCAACAACCAATATCTTTTCTCAACCAATTAGGGCTTCAACAACAATGCTCAAAGACAAGGTTTAACCAACATCATTCAACTCAACATTAACCTTGAAGCATTCAACCAATCATCACAAGAAAAGGAAACAAGTAGAAATCCTTTTCCCTCCAAAGATATTTGAACAAAACAGCCACCCACACAATATCACCAAATGCATAGAATAACTTGTTCAAATCAACTCAATGGAGTAAGCCCAATATCATGTATCAAGTAAAGCATTAACTTGATCAACACAACCACTATGGAAGCAACTCATCCATCAATATCAAAATAGCCAACTAAGGGTTTCACCAACTCAAAGCAAGTAGCAAGACTCACAAACATAAACCCTAGTGCACAATGCTTCCACTACCTCAAACCAGAATTATGCATTCACCAAAACTCTCATCAATGATAACAATGCATAAGTAGTCTTCAACAAAACCAAAAAATAGGATTTACACTCAACCAAAGGAAACCTTGTTGAATACCTTTTCACTCCAATCTTATTTCAGGAATAACATACACCAATCATACTCATAAGAAGAATGTGCCCATACCTTATTGAAGTGAAGGAACCCCTTTGGAAATCTGCCACCATCACAACATTCTTTTGCCAATCTTCACAAGGGTTAGTAGATCACAAAATAATCAACATTACTCCACTTTTCAATAATCATCACCAAAGCCTTTAATTGCACAACTTCCTTATCTCTCCTAAAACCACTTGTACCATAAAATAAAATAAATCACAACATTGCATAACATTATAACTCCCAAAACCACTTATACCATAAGGTAAGTAAATCACAACATTGCATAACCTTATACACATCCCAAAACTTATAATTTTCAAAACAATAAACACTTTTATATCTTCCACACCTCAGACAAGAATTAATACATTAAACCAACTTCTATAACGCTCAACTTATACACTCCATATAAACTAAAATATTTAAAATATCCTTATATTTGAACTTCAAGTCCAAAAACTTAACCCTTTTGTCATATACTTCAAAATTATACAGAGAATCGAACTTGCCCATCTTTTTACAATCCTTAGCTACGGTCAACCACATGGGCTAGCACCCTCTTAAATCTAAGCGATGTGTATTCACTTCTTTATCTCTGCTTAGAAACACGAATAACAAGGAAGTAATAAGATCAAGTCTCTTTCTCAACTATGCAATACAACTACCGTCAGTGCTGCTTGCTCGACTGAAATCCAATAAGAAAGCTCCATCTCTAATCTTTGTTCTCCTCGAAATTGTAAACCTTTTGTCCTCTTCCCTATCACCAATACACAATAAATCATGTTGTTCACTTCTTTCTCATATTTTTATTTGCATATCCCTATTATCTGCAAATCTGGATCATCAATTTTTATCATAGCACATACCCTGCTAATGTTCTCCATTTCGTTGTTTTGTCTCTAATATCAAATTTGCACTTTCATTATCGAGACCTTGCTCTTCGTGCACCCATTTTAATATTCGAGCATCATTTGAATCTTCACCATGAACCCTCCTCTTTCTCTACTCCAAGCATCATTCTTCATTAGTACGTGGACTCAACTAAATCGAAATTGCACAGATTCATATTAGAACACCACACATTAATGAATTCCATTCCACATTTTATATGTACTTATCATTACCAAACCGTTTTAATAATTCATCACTTTTATATACTTTGATGCATTACCAAACACGTCGGAAAATACTTTAATTTAATTTTAAAATTTTAATTTAAATTTTAAATAAATAAAATTTAAACTAAATATTTAAAATTAAATATCTTCATCATCGGGGCACCTTTTTCAACGAAACGAAGAGCCAACTTGGGTTTTAAGAAAAACCCATTTCAAATCTGTTGTCCATGGTTTTAAATAAAACCTTTTATTTTGTCTGCCTTGGTTTTCACAAAAACCCTTCCGCTTCTTGACATCAATGACAACATCAACACTTGAGCAAAGGCAATGTACCCAATGTACCCAAAATTGCCAACAATCTCCCCCTTTGTCATTGATGGCAAAACTTTACTAAAAACACATCTTCAAGAGCCAAAACTGAAACACAACTCTCCTTTGAAGTTTTGCTCCCCCCGACTTGAAGCTTTCCTCTTCACTTGAAGCTCTCCCCCTTACTCATATCTCTCCCCCTTTGTCATCAATGGCAAAGGGCCACCTTTGGGGCTCGAAACTAAGAATGAGCCTCTTAGCTTAGTCCCTCCCCCACCTCCTCATGAGGTGATTAATTTTGGGATGGGAGTAAAACTCCCATTAGGCACTGATCATCATCAGCGTCTATAACTTCCTTGTCGGGCCTTCTCTTGAACTCTTTGTCCATATTCCTGTTCCTGTCATTGTTCCGATCCTTGGACCTGATCATGCCACCGTTCCTGTTCTCGTATTCTAGAATTTCAGCTCTACACTGTCTAGCTATGTGACCTTCATTGTTGCACTTGTAACAAGTAACAATGTTATTTCTTTGAGGCATACCTGTTCTTTGAATCCACCTGTTCTGACTAAACCTGTTCTTATTGTTTGCCTTGCAATGAACTGCCTTGTGCCCAAACTGATTGCAAGAGTAGCAATACCCATAAAAGAAATCACCACTTCTGAAACTGTTATTTACCTTCTTCACCCGAGCCATGCAATGTACAGACCATGTGACCAAACCTGTGACAAGCAAAACATCTCGCCTTGAAACTTTCCTTTATTTGACTTCTTAGGTCCTAAAAACTTCTCCTTCTTCTCATTCCGAAATCTGTTTTCTGTTTCTATGCATCTATCATTCAAGGACTCATGATCTGAAATACTTTCCTCATTAGAACTCTCTTCCTTTTGGAATCTCTTACTAGACTCTCCAACTTGTTTCTTGTGAGGCTTAACAAAACCAAGACCTGTTTTATCTGTTGGATTTCTTTGACTTTGGATGAGAGACTTAACCTTTTTGGAGCTTTCTTGAAACATGTACAGCTTATCCTTGTACTCTTTATTTTCCTCTTTCAACGAAGCCATTTTCTGTTCTAATTCACTATACTCAAGCACCTTAGATTCTAACTCATTCTTGAGTTCTTGTGCATTAGCCATAGAGACATCAAGACTTTCTATAAGTTCATCTCTCTCCATACAACATTCATCTAACTTATCCTTGAGTCTAGCATTCTTCTTTCTTTCCTTTTTCAAAGCACTAAGAGCACTAATAAGTTCACCTTTAAGATCTACTTCACTTTCCTCTATATGTTTGCTTTTAGAATCATCAAAGCCTTTTTTCAGATTTCTTATCACTAGAGGTGCTACCCTTTTCAAAAACCATACATGCATCTTCCTTATCATTTTTTGAAGCATCCTCATACATACTAGCAACCAAATCATTATTTGTGCAATCATCCTCAAGGTGACCAAAATTTCCACATCTAAGACATTTCATGATAATGAATCTATGTTTTGGTTCTTCCTCCTTTTCTGATATGAACAACATCTCATTTTCATTATCACTTGAAGAACTTTCACTATCACTACTAGAACACTTACTTGCTTTGTCTAGGTAGAAGCTCTTCTTGTGCTTGTGAGAATACCTCTTTCCTTTATTGTTGTGCTCATCTTTGTTCTTCCTTTGATGCCTATGCCTTTCAGAATCCTTGCTCTTACAATCCTGTTTATCTTCATCACTTTCATCCTTGGCAACAGTACAGTTAGTAGCATAATGACCAATCTTTCCACAATTGAAATATCTTACATTTTTCATACTTTTGTGCTTTCTAGAGAACTTGCCTTTCTTGTCTGTAATATACCTCTTCATCACTAGAAGACTCATCACTATCTTGAAGCTGATTACCTTTGGAATAATCCATTGTGTTCTTTACTAGCTTTTCCTTCAAGCTGTCAAACTTTTCGAAGGAACCCGCTCTGATACCAATTGAAGAACACAAGCTTATACTCGAGAGGGGGGGTGAACAAGTATAAGACCTCTTTTTACTTTTTCCTTTATACTTCAAAATAGTAAAGCAATATATCCAAAGCAATATCAAAGCAATGCACAAAACCATCCACAAAGTGACACAACAATTTACATGGTTCATCCACAAAACTTTTCTCTAAAAGTTATCTCAAAGTTCTTTGGGAAACCTTCCCAATTACAATGTTTATGAGCCTCGGCTCAAAGGAGAAACCTTCCCCCAATCTGAATTTATGAGCCTCTGCTCAAAGGAGATACCTTCCCCTACCTCTGCTCTGGTCGGTGATCCTCTAGAAGACCTCTGCCTCCATTGCCCTTAGCAAATGGAACTCTATCCACAGAAGACACCTGTCTTCCCTGCTCTGGCTGGAGACCTCTGTCCTCAACTCTATCACCTCAAAGCTGGTCCTCGAATTTGCACTAAACATAGTCCTTCGGTCTAGCACAAATGTCCTCGTCCTCTATCTTTGATCAGCACCAAACACAGTCCTTCGGTCTGGCACAAATCTGTCCTCAGGTTCTTCTCATAGAACCAATGCACCTCTGTCCTCAAGTTCTCTGATAGAACTATCAACCTCAGCTTCACAAGTCCTCTGCTAAGACCTGTCCAAACCTGCTCACAAGTCCCCAATGGAACCTTCCAAAACCTGCTCACAAGTCCCCAATGGAACTTGTCCAAAACCTGCTCACAAGTTCATCAAGAACACTTGCTTGGCATGAACCCACAAAGAGAATGGTTAGAGACCCAATGTGATTCATCCACCTCATAGAAGCATAAAGAGAATTGTTAGAGACTCAATATGTTCTATACTTAACTCCCAATCTCAATCTCAACTCAATCTCAAATCTCAAAAGAATAAGATAGATGTAGTATGCTTTTCTCAAGAACATGAAACACAACCCAACAATTGCCAACCATGCAATATCTCATATAACAATGATACTCATGTTCTTTCCAACAACCAATATCTTTTCTCAACCAATTAGGGCTTCAACAACAATGCTCAAAGACAAGGTTTAACCAACATCATTCAACTCAACATTAACCTTGAAGCATTCAACCAATCATCACAAGAAAAGGAAACAAGTAGAAATCCTTTTCCCTCCAAAGATATTTGAACAAAATAGCCACCCACACAATATCACCAAATGCATAGAATAACTTGTTCAAATCAACTCAATGGAGTAAGCCCAATATCATGTATCAAGTAAAGCATTAACTTGATCAACACAACCACTATGGAAGCAACTCATCCATCAATATCAAAACAGCCAACTAAGGGTTTCACCAACTCAAAGCAAGTAGCAAGACTCACAAACATAAACCCTAGTGCACAATGCTTCCACTACCTCAAACCAGAATTATGCATTCACCAAAACTCTCATCAATGATAACAATGCATAAGTAGTCTTCAACAAACCAGAAAATAGGATTTACACCCAACCAAAGGAAACCTTGTTGAATACCTTTTCACTCCAATCTTATTTCAGGAATAACATACACCAATCATACTCATAAGAAGAATGTGCCCATACCTTATTGAAGTGAAGGAACCCCTTTGGAAATCTGCCACCATCACAACATTCTTTTGCCAATCTTCACAAGGGTTAGTAGATCACAAAATAATCAACATTACTCCACTTTTCAATAATCATCACCAAAGTCTTTAATTGCACAACTTCCTTATCTCTCCTAAAACCACTTGTACCATAAAATAAAATAAACTACAACAATGCATAACATTATAACTCCCAAAACCACTTATACCATAAAATAAATCACAATATTCAACCTTATAACTCCCAAACCTTATAATTTCCAAAATAAACACTTTTATATCTCCACCTCACAACTTAATACCAATTAAACCAAATTTCTATAACTCTCAACTTATAATCATATAAAATAAAATACTAAAATACCTTATATTTAACTTCAATCCAACTTATGACCCTTTTGTCATGTACTTCAAAATTATACGTAGAGAATCAAACTTTTGCCCATATGTTTACAATCCTTAGCTCTGGCTGGAAAGCCACATGGACTACACGACCTCTTAGGTACTGCGATGTGTATTCCCTTATTTATCTCTACTTAGAAACATGAATAACAAGGAAGTAATAAGATCAAGTCTCTTTCTCAACTATGCAATACAACTACCGTCAGCGCTGCTTGCTCGACTGAAATCCAATAAGAAAGCTCCATCTCCGGTCTTTGTTCTCCTCGAAATTGTAAACCTTTTGTCCTCTTCCCTGTCACCAATACACAATAAATTACGTTGTTCACTTCCTTCTCATATTTTTATTTGCATGTGCCCTATTATCGTGCGAATTCTGGATCATCAATTTTTATCATCGCGCATACCCTGGTGCTAGTGTTCTAGATTTCAACGTTCTTTTGTCTTTAATATCAAATGTTGCACTTTCATTACTGAGAGCTTGATCTTCGTGCACCCATTTTAATATTGACCGAGCATCATTTGAATCTCCACCGTGAGCCCTCCTCTTTCGCTCTCCCGAGCATCATTCTTCGTTAGCGTAGGGGCTCCGACTAAATCGAAATTGCACGAGGATTCATATCAAACATCCACACTTTAATGAATTCCATTGCCACCTTTTATATGCACTATGATGCATTACCAAACACGTCGGCAAATACTTTAATTTAATTTTAATATTTTAATTTAAATTTTAAATAAATAAAATTTAAACTAAATATTTAAAATTAAATATCTTCATCACCGGGGCACCTTTTTCAACGAAACGAAGAGCCAACTTGGGTTTTAAGAAAAACCCATTTCAAATCTGTTGTCCATGGTTTTAAATAAAACCTTTTATTTTGTCTGCCTTGGTTTTCACAAAAACCCTTCCGCTTCTTGACATCAATGACAACATCAACACTTGAGCAAAGGCAATGTACCCAATGTACCCAAAATTGCCAACAATCTCCCCCTTTGTCATTGATGGCAAAACTTTACTAAAAACACATCTTCAAGAGCCAAAACTGAAACCCACAACTAATCTACCTTTGAAGTTTTGCTCCCCCCGACTTGAAGCTTTCCTCTTCACTTGAAGCTCTCCCCCTTACTCATATCTCTCCCCCTTTGTCATCAATGGCAAAGGGCCACCTTTGGGGCTCGGGACTAAGAATGAGCCTCTTAGCTTAGTCCCTCCCCCACCTCCTGTTGAGGTGATTAATTTTGGGGTGGGAGTAAAACTCCCATTAGGCACTGATCATCATCAGCGTCTATAACTTCCTTGTCGGGCCTTCTCTTGAACTCTTTGTCCATATTCCTGTTCCTGTCATTGTTCGATCCTTGATCATGCCACTGTTCCTGTTCTTGTATTCTAGAATTTCAGCTCTACACTGTCTAGCTATGTGACCTTCATTGTTGCACTTGTAACAAGTAACAATGTTATTTCTTTGAGGCATACCTGTTCTTTGAATCCACCTGTTCGACTAAACCTGTTCTCATTGTTTGCCTTGCAATGAACTCGCCTTGTGCCCAAACTGATTGCAAGAGTAGCAATACCCATAAAAGAAATCACCACTTATGAAGCTGTTATTTACCTTCTTCACCTGAGCCATGCAATGTACAACCATGTGACCAAACCTGTGACAAGCAAAACATCTGCCTTGAAACTTTCCTTTATTTGACTTCTTAGGTCCTGAAAACTTCTCCTTCTTCTCATTTCGAAATCTGTTTTCTGTTTCTATGCATCTATCATTCAAGGACTCATGATCTGAAATACTTTCCTCATTAGAACTCTCTTCCTTTTGGAATCTCTTACTAGACTCTCCAACTTGTTTCTTGTGAGGCTTAACAAAACCAAGACCTGTTTTATCTGTTGGATTTCTTTGACTTTGGATGAGAGACTTAACCTTTTTGGAGCTTTCTTGAAACTTGTATAGCTTATCCTTGTACTCTTTATTTTCCTCTTTCAACGAAGCCATTTTCTTGCTCTAATTCACTATACTCAAGCACCTTAGATTCTAACTCATTCTTGAGTTCTTGTGCATTAGCCATAGAGACATCAAGACTTTCTATAAGTTCATCTCTCTCCATACAACATTCATCTAACTTATCCTTGAGTCTAGCATTCTTCTTTCTTTCCTTTTTCAAAACACTAAGAGCATTAATAAGTTCACCTTTAAGATCTACTTCACTTTCCTCTATATGTTTGCTTTTTGAATCATCAAGGCCTTTTTCAGATTTCTTATCACTAGAGGTGCTACCCTTTTCAAAAACCATACATGCATCTTCCTTATCATTTTCTGAAGCATCCTCATACATACTAGCAACCAAATCATTATTTGTGCAATCATCCTCAAGGTGACCAAAATTTCCACATCTAAGACATTTCATGATAATGAATCTATGTTTTGGTTCTTCCTCCTTTTCTGATATGAACAACATCTCATTTTCATTATCACTTGAAGAACTTTCACTATCACTACTAGAACACTTACTTGCTTTGTCTAGGTAGAAGCTCTTCTTGTGCTTGTGAGAATACCTCTTTCCTTTATTGTTGTGCTCATCTTTGTTCTTCCTTTGATGCCTATGCCTTTCAGAATCCTTGCTCTTACAATCCTGTTTATCTTCATCACTTTCATCCTTGGCAACAGTACAGTTAGTAGCATAATGACCAATCTTTCCACAATTGAAATATCTTACATTTTTCATACTTTTGTGCTTTCTAGAGAACTTGCCTTTCTTGTTGTAATATACCTCTTCATCACTAGAAGACTCATCACTATCTTGAAGCTGATTACCTTTGAAATAATCCATTGTGTTCTTTACTAGCTTTTCCTTCAAGCTGTCAAACTTTTCGAAGGAACCCGCTCTGATACCAATTGAAGAACACAAGCTTATACTGAGAGGGGGGTGAACAAGTATAAGACCTCTTTTTACTTTTTCCTTTATACTTCAAAATAGTAAAGCAATATATCCAAAGCAATATCAAAGCAATGCACAAAACCATCCACAAAGTGACACAACAATTTACATGGTTCATCCACAAAACTTTTCTCTAAAAGTTATCTCAAAGTTCTTTGGGAAACCTTCCCAATTACAATGTTTATGAGCCTCGGCTCAAAGGAGAAACCTTCCCCCAATCTGAATTTATGAGCCTCTGCTCAAAGGAGATACCTTCCCCTACCTCTGCTCTGGCTGGTGATCCTCTAGAAGACCTCTACCTCCATTGCCCTTAGCAAATGGAACTCTATCCACAGAAGACACCTGTCTTCCCTCGCTCTGGCTGGAGACCTCTGTCCTCAACTCTATCACCTCAAAGCTGGTCCTCGAATTTGCACTAAACACAGTCCTTCGGTCTAGCACAAATGTCCTCGTCCTCTGTCTTTGATCAGCACCAAACACAGTCCTTCGGTCTGGCACAAATCTGTCCTCAGGTTCTTCTCATAGAACCAATGCACCTCTGTCCTCAAGTTATCCGATAGAACTATCAACCTCGGCTTCACAAGTCCTCTGCTAAGACCTGTCCAATCCTCTCCTACTTCCAATCTGCTCACAAGTCCCCTTTCACTGAACCTTCCAAACCTGCTCACAAGTCCCCAATGGAACTTGTCCAAAACCTGCTCACAAGTTCATCAAGAACACTTGCTTGGCATGAACCCACAAAGAGAATGGTTAGAGACCCAATGTGATTCATCAACCTCATAGAAGCATAAAGAGAATTGTTAGAGACTCAATATGTTCTATACTTAACTCCCAATCTCAATCTCAACTCAATCTCAAATCTCAAAAGAATAAGATAGATGTAGTATGCTTTTCTCAAGAACATGAAACACAACCCAACAATTGCCAACTATGCAATATCTCATATAACAATGATACTCATGTTCTTTCCAACAACCAATATCTTTTCTCAACCAATTGGGGCTTCAACAACAATGCTCAAAGACAAGGTTTAACCAACATCATTCAACTCAACATTAACCTTGAAGCATTCAACCAATCATCACAAGAAAAGGAAACAAGTAGAAATCCTTTTCCCTCCAAAGATATTTGAACAAAATAGCCACCCACACAATATCACCAAATGCAAAGAATAACTTGTTCAAATCAACTCAATGGAGTAAGCCCAATATCATGTATCAAGTAAAGCATTAACTTGATCAACACAACCTCTATGGAAGCAACTCAACCATCAATATCAAAACAGCCAACTAAGGGTTTCACCAACTCAAAGCAAGTAGCAAGACTCACAACCATAAACCCTAGTGCACAATGCTTCCACTACCTCAAACCAGAATTATGCATTCACCAAAACTCTCATCAATGATAACAATGCATAAGTAGTCTTCAACAAACCAGAAACTAGGATTTACACCCAACCAAAGGAAACCTTGTTGAATACCTTTTCACTCCAATCTTATTTCAGGAAAAACATACACCAATCATACTCATAAGAAGAATGTGCCCATACCTTATTGAAGTGAAGGAACCCCTTTGGAAATCTGCCACCATCACAACATTCTTTTGCCAATCTTCACAAGGGTTAGTAGATCACAAAATAATCAACATTACTCCACTTTTCAATAATCATCACCAAAGCCTTTAATTGCACAACTTCCTTATCTCTCCTAAAACCACTTGTACCATAAAATAAAATAAATCACAACATTGCATAACATTATAACTCCCAAAACCACTTATACCATAAAATAAATCACAACATTGCATAACCTTATAACTCCCAAAACTTATAATTTTCAAAATAAACACTTTTATATCTTCCACACCTCACAAGTTAATACTTCAAACCAAATTTCGTATAAAGCTCAACTTATAATAATATAAAATAAAATATTTGATAATACCTTATATTTTTCAAATCAAACTTATGAACTCTTTTGTCATGTACTTCAAAATTATACGCAGAGAATCGAACTTTTGCCCATCTATTTACAATCCTTAGCTCTGGCTGGAAAGCCACATGGACTACACGACCTCTTAGGTACTATGATGTGTATTCCCTTCTTTATCTCTGCTTAGAAACATGAATAACAAGGAAGTAATAAGATCAAGTCTCTTTCTCAACTATGCAATACAACTACCGTCAGTGCTGCTTGCTCGACTAAAATCCAATAAGAAAGCTCCATCTCCGGTCTTTGTTCTCCTCAGGAATTGTGAAACCTTTTGTCCTCTTCCCTGTCACCAATACACAATAAATCATGTTGTTCACTTCCTTCTCATATTTTTATTTGCGTGTGCCCTATTATCGTGCGAATTTTGGATCATCAATTTTTATCATCGTGCATACCCTAGTGCTAGTGTTCTCGATTTCAACGTTGTTTTGTCTCTAATATCAAATGCTGCACTTTCATTACTGAGAGCTTGATCTTCATGCACCCGTTTTAATATTGACCGAGCATCATTTGAATCTTCACCGCGAGCCCTCCTCTTTGGTGCTGCTCCCGAGAATCATTCTTCGTTAGCGCAGGGGCTCCGACTAAATCGAAATTGCACAAGGATTCATATCGAGAACATCCACACTTTAATGAATTCCATTGCCACCTTTTATATGTACTTCGATGCATTACAAATACTTTAATTTAATTTTAAAATATTAATTTAAATTTTAAATAAATAAAATTTAAACTAAATATTTAAAATTAAATATCTTCGTCATCGGGGCACCTTTTTCAACGAAACGAAGAGCCAACTTGGGTTTTAAGAAAAACCCATTTCAAATCTGTTGTCCATGGTTTTAAATAAAACCTTTTATTTTGTCTGCCTTGGTTTTCACAAAAACCCTTCCGCTTCTTGACATCAATGACAACATCAACACTTGAGCAAAGGCAATGTACCCAATGTACCCAAAATTGCCAACACTACTCATATATACCAAGGCCATAGCCATGTCAATGGTAATGCTCAAAGTATCTTAGAGAAAACTCGGGGTTAGAGAGGTAATGAAAATTGACCATGAATAATTCATCACTATCATCTTCTGTCTGAAGACTTATGGGCGCAGTACAGATCGACATAGACAAAATTGGTTTGGTTGGGAGAGATTCCAAGCAGAACCAATATTCCTACTGGCAGCCTCAAGTCCTTAGGCATTTCCATGTTTTCTGCAGACTCAATGATAGGTGTAAACATACTATTTTGTACGAGGTACTCCCCAATGTCTGTGCTTGCCAAGTGTATTGATGCATGCAATGTGGATGACCCTATGGATGATACTGGTGAAGTGGGATGGTAATCACTATCTTCATCTTGAACTTGATGAAAGCACGAGGATACAGAAACAAAACGGAAATGCCAAGTGCGATGTATGCAAAAGCAAAACGTAACGCTAAGTCCTACGAACTGAAATGCATGAAAGGAGAGAAACATAAACGAATTGAAACAAGATAGAAAGCAAATTTCGAGTACAACCCTTTTTATTAATTTGCTTTAAAATCGGGTTACAACATGTCTCCTCCCTTTTCGGGGGCTAGGAGCGTTAAGTAGGGCTCTATTACACCACGGATTGGTACGCTTTCTTCCGCGTGCCCACATGTAAAGTGGGCGGGCCAAATGTCACCGCCGCTTGCGTGAACGCGTCTTTGATTCCTTGCTGCTCCTTCGATGTCGAGATCCTGCGTTCAGAGAAACAGAAAAGGATTAGTAGCACCTACGGATGAAGTAAAACATGCGATCCCCAAAGCCTACGATTAGTGCATGCGTAAAATAAATAAAATGATAACTAAAACATATCAGAATGAGCTGAAAACTTGACAGAGGCATGAGAACATTACCAGGAAGGCACTGCAAAAGGAACAGTCAGGAAATTCGCCATGGATTTCTAATCGCTCCGGGGTGGGACGATTAGACCTGCAACAAAATGTCAGAAAGCACCCTCCTAAATGTCCCATCCGAGAGGCTCCAAATCACCTGCAAAGTTGGGGGTTAGGTAAAACGGGGTATTTTGGAAAGACCCAGAAGGTCAGATTTTGCCAATTCGGCCTCTATCACCCGAAATCTGATGATGCTCCCTGCATGTTAGTGAAAGCGAGAAATAACAAAAGCATGATCAAAACTGCTCAGAATAACATGAAATTTGAATGAAAGCCTATCTGAACAACCTAGAAACAAATGCAAGAGAAATAGAAATGAAATCTGCTACAGATTTCTAATCGCTCCGGGGTGGGGCGATTAGGACTGCAGTAGTGCGGGGGGCACCCGGGGGCAGGACGCCCATCGTTTGGGGCCCGATTTTGG
Organism: Wollemia nobilis; assembly: GCA_028583015.1. Lineage (NCBI taxonomy): Eukaryota > Viridiplantae > Streptophyta > Pinopsida > Araucariales > Araucariaceae > Wollemia > Wollemia nobilis. The sequence continues at coordinate 3,710,673 of JAQPPZ010015712.1, forward strand.
CACCAATCCACTTGGGATGGGTCCAAAACCTCTTGTGGGGTATTTTCAACAAATTTGGGTGGGATACTATGGCCAAATGTCGGGTTTTGGGTCCGGATTGTGCTTCCAATAATCACCCAATAACCTCCCTTCCAAAAGAGAGATCAAGGATGTGAAAGGCACAAGCAAAAGGGTGAGGACGTAAATCGGTAGCACTCCATTGCTCCAAATGCTCCTGACCTGTTCCTATTTTGGGGTGAGAAGACTCACCATTTTATAGACTTGAGGGTCTCTGTGAATGAGCATGCAGAGGCGCCACTTGGCGATCATGCCTTCTCAGGGGAGAGAAGATTCCTCCCTGATTAAGGACTCCATGACTGCCTCTATGACTGCCTCTTTGAGCTCAAAAATGCTCACTCGCACTCCCATGCAATGAAGGAGGAGTTAAGTGGCGGATCTGAGCTACCATTTGTCAAGGTTTGACCTTTTTCCCATCAAACCTGCTATTCGCCCCACCCAGGGGCGAATGCTGCTAATCGTCCCTGGGTGGAACGAATACCAGTTTGTAATCGTCCCTGGGTGGAACGAATAAGGAGCAGAGTGCCTGAAAGGTGCCAAATTGACCTCTGACCTTCCAAAACTACTGTGAGAGTGGTTAGGACCACTGTTTAACCTCTGGGGGCTGCCCTGGGGGCTGTGTATGTCAGTGCGATCAGTGTTTGTAGCCACATAATCGGATTGGTGTTGTTTTGGTGTCTACAGATGCCCCTTTTTGGGATGCGTTGTGCGTGGCACAGTGTTGAGCAAAAATAGATAACCAAAGCACTAATGATTAGGGTTTCTCAGTAACCTAACCAACTTTTGATGCCCCAAGTATGGAAAGGGGCATGCATTCTTGAATCCTTGCTTCTGATGAGCTAAGGAACTTAATTCAAGTGTTAACCTTTTTTTGGTGAGGTGTTACTTGATCTTGGGCATTGATCAGTCATGAATAGGCAAAGGGCGCAACCTTTTGTCTATGGGAACCTTGAGTTCATGATTCACAAATGCCAAGTGTTTGATCAACTTGTGATTATTGCTTGTTTGCTGCCCCAAGCAGGGGCGTGATTGTCTTTGTCAATGATTCTTTGAATGCATGCCATTTCCTTGATTGGGTGTGTATTTGTTGATTGATGACTAAGTGTGACTACCCCCTCAAGCGACGAATCGATGAGGGAATGACCTACATGAGAAAAGCGATGAGTCGCTTGACCCAAGATGACTTGTGTAAGGGTGCCTTCAGTTGTTTTTCTTTGAATGCTTATGCAGTTTCCCAACATTTAGACCTATTTTTGGTGGGTGTTAACCCTTTTTGGGACGCCATTTGGGGATGAAATTCTCGAAAATCCGTCCTCCCGTGGAGCGGTCCGGCTATGGTAGCCTTCTTAGGGAGTAGGATAGTGAGGATTTGTGACCCCACGTCTAGTTTGAATGCCAAGAAGCACAGGTGCAAAGGCGCCTTGTTCGGCAATGTTATTGCTATTTTTGGGTGGGTTTGGACCCTTTTTGTGACGTCGTTTGGGGATGAAATTCATGACCATCCGTCCTCCCGTGGAGCGGTCCGGCTATGGTAGCCTTCTTAGGGAGTAGGATAGTGAGGATTTGTGACCCCGACGTCTGTTTTGCATGCCAAGAATGTCAAGTGCAAAAGCACTCTTATTTGGCAATTTTATTGCTATTTTTTGTGCATTTGGGTGCAGTTTTTGTTGTTTTTGATTTTCTTGCTCTGTAATCGTCCCAGGGTGGGACGAATACCAGTTTTGTAATCATCCCAGGGTGGGACGAGTGCTAACTAGAGCGCTCATCCCAGGGTGGAATGATTACAGGCCTAAAAGCCTATTTAAGGGCCAAAACTAGGGTTTGGGCTCATTTGCAACTTGTTTTTCTGGCGATTTGGAGCTGTGAGGAGGAGGAGGTCGAGTCTGCGAAGCGGAGCACTGCCAAATTTTTCTGGACACCATGAGTTCACGAACCGGATCAAGTGGCGGAGCCGAAGCGAGACCGGTGAGTGCTCCTTCTCGTTTATTTGGTTGTTTTATTTGACAGTTTTAAAACCGTAATGATTTTTTTTCTTTCTTTTGTATTTCGTTTGTAATTTAAACTAAAACAAACCCTAGTTCAAATTTATTTTGTGAAAAAAAATGTAATGAATTTATTTTGAAATTTGTTTTCCATTTTAAACTAAGGTAAACCCTAGGCTAAAAAAAATTGCTTTTAGTTGATTATTATTATATTTTTTTGTATTTTCGTTAAAAACCCTAGATTTAAATGTGTTCTTTGTTATTTGTTTTTGTTTTTAAACTAAAACCCTAGTTTAAACTTAGGTTGAAAACCTAGCTTAAAAAATTGGTCTTAGTTTTTTTTTTTTTTATTTTCGTTTAAGGTTAAAAAACCCTAGATTGAAATGACCCTAGTTGTGTGGCTGTTTTTATTTGAGACTAGAAAATAAAACCCTAGTTATGTTAAAAAAACCTAGTTTAAAAATTTATTTATTCTGTTGTTTAAGTTTTGTTATTGCTTGTGCTTTGTCAGTTCAAACTAAGGTTAGAAACCCTAGATAACTGACAAGTTTGATTTTTATGAATTTGTCTATGTTTTTGTATTTATCAGCTTGAACCAAAAGTTAAAAACCCTAGGTACTGACAAATTGATTTTGATTTTATTTGCTTTTTTTGTTTATCTGTCAGTTTAAACTTTAAAGTTAAAAACCTTAGGTAACTGACAAACTGTTTGTTTTGAATTTGTTTTTTTTTTTGTATTTATCAGCTTGAACCAAAAGTTAAAAACCCTAGGTACTGACAAATTGATTTTGATTTTATTTGTTTTTTTTTGTTTATCTGTCAGTTTAAACTTTAAAGTTAAAAATCTTAGGTAACTGACAAACTGTTTGTTTTGAATTTGTTTGTTTTTTTGTATTTATCAGCTTGAACCAAAAGTTAAAAACCCTAGGTACTGACAAATATGATTTTGAATTTATCTGTTTGTTTTTGGACTATTTTTAGCTGTACATTTGTTAGATGTGGTTGTACAGTTTATTTAACTGTGTTTGTTGTACAATTTTTATGCATTGTTGTATATTTATGTTATTGTTGTACAACTTTGTTGTTTTTCATGTTTTTAATGTTTGTGTGTTGTTTTTGTTTTTTAGGTGGTGAAGAGCCGGTACCGTCAGTCGACGGTATTCTCTGATGCCCGAGAGGCATTGACTGTGGTGGACTGGGAGTGGCTTGACGCCCTTGGGCTCAAGCATGTGACTCGACTAGAGCCTGTGGTGGGGGATCGGGCATATCTGACCGCCCTGATCAACTTATGGGATCCTCGCACCAATACCTTCCATCTCCCAACAGGGGAGATGACAGTGACTCTCGAGGACGTCTATCGAATTCTATAGATTCTGATAGACGGGCTTCCTATCAGGACTATGCCACGTGATCAGTGGATGGTAGTGCTGACATGATGCTTCGGGCATGGGACGGAGGTGGGTGTGGATAGCCCGGTGGAGAGGGCAGAGGGTGACTACCAGATTGGTGGCATTCTGGTACGATGGTGGTTAGAGAGGGGCATGTTGGGGGTGAGGCATGCATTACTGATGACCCTCATCTCCAACATGCTACTGCTCGACTCCTCAGGTGCGAGGTTCCCATGGAACCTGCTAGAGGTGGTCTTCAGACTGGTGGAGTGTCCGACTTTAGAGCCCCTGATTATGAGATGGGGTCAGACACTACTGGCACAACTCTATGATGAGTTGTACGAGGTCCGCTATCGGAGGTGAAAGGGTATTGGTTGTAGTTACCTATTGCAGTGTTGGGCTTGGCAGCACATAGCTATGGAGAGGCCGTTGGGTTTGCCATGGATGACTCGGGAGAGATGGTTGACAGAGAGATAGGGTATGCGGCTCTGTGGCGACGGTCTGAGGAGCAGGGGCAGAGTCGGTGGTGGGTAGGTGTCGTAGGGCACTATGTTGATGCCTTCGCTTGGCTTGCTCCAGGGGAGGTGTTCTAGCGCCCATACCGGGACTGTCCAGCCTGGCCTGAGGCTGGAGAGTGGCTTCAGTAGGTGTGCAGGGGGAGATGGTTGATCGGGTGGCACGGGACCGAGCAGGAGTACTTCTCGTACGTCCGGGTGACATGACAGTTTGGGGTGCACCAGGGGTTACCTGGTGAGCCCTTGATCTATCGATGTCGGGGCGATGAGAGGACTCTAGCCTGGCCGATCATCGAGCCGCTGGGTGAGGAGTCGGATCCTGTGATCGATGTCCCTGATGTGGACAACGTCGGGGCGACCGCTGAGTACGACCAGTGGTGGACGTTGCGATGGTGGCGAGGTGAGGGGCCTCTAGGAGGTCCTGACATAGCAGCAGTAGGTGGGGAGGATGCAGAGGCATCAGGGGAGGGTTGGGGGGCTCCACTGGAGGATGAGGACATGGTGGAGGTTGATGATTTTGTGGGTGATGACTTTGGGGTTTCGAGCAGAGATGCAGGACGTCCCGAAGTAGTGGGAGTCAGAGCATCCTGCCATTTCGGAGATGTCGATGCCTCAGGCGGTCTCGAAGGGTATGGAGGTGGGGTTTCACGTTGAGATAGCATGATTGGAGGGTCTACTCCAGAGATGGGATGAGGAGCTTGGGGATGCATTGTAGGAGAGGGATCTCCTACGGATGTAGCTGGCAGAGCGGGAGAACGCATTGGCTGCGTATCGCCAATGGGATGGGGATACAGATGCCGCATGGGAGAGGGATCTCCTGTGGACTCAACTGGCACAGCGTGATGATGCATTGGTGATGTACCATCAGTGGGAGATGGACTTGGTTTGGCATCGATTGGAGCTGGAGGTAGAGATTATCCACCTCGATGGGCGGATACCTGAGCTGACTGGAGGTGGATCATCGCATCGCATGAGAGGGAGTGATACTGAGCAGTCAGCATCCTCTCGGCGTAGGTGGCTGGATGAGGGGGGTGCTAGTGGGCGTGATGTGGGGGCTAGCAGCAGCCACCCTAAAAGGTCCCATAGGACCCACACCACGGGGGTAGTTCCCGTCGCACCGATCCTACATGATCATGGTGGCCGACGCCCTAGGCTTGGGGGTTTTTGAACTTTTGCTTTTTTGTGAGGTCAGAGGACCGGTTTATTGTAGCCTATGGGCATTTTGATGATATATATATACATGAATTTCTTTTATTTATACACTTGTCATGAGTTATTGTTATTCTTATGTGATTGATGGATGTTGATGTATGCATGTTAATTTATTTTGATGGATGCACAAGTTATGATGAATGCAAATGTGTCTAATATATATGATATGCATATGAATGTATGAAATGATTTGTTGATAACTTGGCGGTTGCACCATAGACTGTGCAAGACTTACCAACTTTTTGTACTTATGCGATTGTTTTATACGATGACTTTGCATGATATATATTTTTTGTTTTTGTTTTGGATTTTCTGATGGCGATGTAAGAATGGGATGTACTGCAGTTGTGTTAAAATGTAGTTAAGGTTTTCTGAGACTCAGATGTTTTAACTAACTAGCCAAGACTGTACTTTTATCCTACAAGACTTTTGAACAAGGTATAAATCCGACTTGACTTTGACCAAGTTATTTCACATCCCTGTGTGTGCAATTGAGTTCGTTTATGTGGTATTTGTCAGGATACCGCCAGTGCCAGATAGGTTGTCAACCAAACCTGTACTGAGGATCACCTAATTAGCTCCACTAACTCCTTTGTTGTATTTAGTCAGATTAATCTGTGGTGCTATCTAGGATACCATGAGCTAGCTCATCCACATGCAAACATTGATCTGCACACAAGTTAATGTGATAGATATATCATCATGCGGGAGGTTTGCCACCAGTGACCGATAGGCTATCCACCAAACCGGTACTGAGGTTCACCTCATGACCTTCTGAATGCTGAGAGTTCCAGGGATTCAAGTTTGACTCCCTTATTTTCTTCAATTGTATTGGGATACTTGCTCTGCTATAGTGATAAAAATCACTGTTTATTTTTTTTTTTCTTTTGAGCAAGGGATTTGAATATTGAGTGATGAGAATCACTATTGCTTGTGCCTTTTGATGTATGCACTTTGGTTTTGATGTCAAATTTTGGAGTTTTGACTTTTGCAAATTTTTTGATGTTTGCAACTTTTTGAGAACTTGGGATTCTTGGGGAATTGGGTAGGGAAGATGCTTGTCCTTTTGCCAACTCTCAGCATTCTTGGGGTCATTCGCATAGGGGGATGAGCAAGATAACCTTTTCACTAGATGGTATCCTGGATTGCTTTGCAGGTTTCATCTTTCGTTTACACAACTTGGGAATTTTTTATTTTTTATGTGTTTTAGCTTGTGTTGGGATGCTACGTAACAACGTGTGATCCAAGTGGAACTCTACCTTTGTAAAATCTGTCTGACTTTGTACAGTATTTGGCTAGAAATCTAACGACAACTTGAATGACGAAAACTCTAGATACATTAGAAGACAACTGACTATGATATGGCAAAAAAATGTGAATGGCGTTTATTTGCGATGAACTATTTACAAAGTGGAAGAATGTGGAGACTGATGGAATTACCCGTGATTACAGTCTATGGTGCTTTTGACCCGTATGATCAACAAATATGCAAATGTATGTATGGGATGCCTAATGCAGCTATTATTTTTGTGTTTTTGATTGATTGATTTTTGTGAGTATTTTGAGTATGCATGAAAATGAGATGCAAAAGTTTTCTTTATTGTTTTGATGATTTTAGTATGCATGGAAATGAGATGCAAATTTTTGTTATTTTTGATGATTTTGTTGTTTTTGAATTTTCTTTATGGTTGGTTCATTCCGCGTGAGGGCGGACCAAGTGATTCTTTCGGATCCTTGGAGGTTTTGACCAAAGGGATTATGGGCACCTTTGGGGCATTTTAGGGTTGACCAAGCGATTGCGGGAATCCTTGGAGCTTTTTGGTTTGACCAAAGGGGTAATGGGCACCTTTGGGGCATTGGTGGGGTTGACCAAGCGATTGCAGGAATCCTTGGAGCATTTTGGTTTGACCAAAGGGTTTATGGATACCTTTGGGGCGTTGGTGGGGTTGACCAAGCGATAATGGGAATCCTTGGAGCATTTTGGTTTGACCAAAGGGTTTGTTGAGTGGTATTTTCACCCAGTTGTGAAAACACACTCTCCGATAGGATTTGGGTTCTAAATCCTCTGCTTGCAAAGAAATTAAACAAGTAACTTCTCCAAGGTTCCTGTTATGTTAGCATTTTGCATCTGTATATTAATAATCTCAAATGAAGATATTCAATTAAAATGCTTAGAACACCTTAGTGGTTGCAAGTAACTGAAAACAAGGGGCACTGTGGTTTATTTTACTGTGAAATTTTAATGATTGTTCATTGAACCCGAATAAAGCAAATGTGATTTGGTCCTTAAATAACCATGCAGTAACTTCAAAATGAAATTTAATGAAATGCCATAAAATGAAGGAATTATTTTATGGATTTTGAAGTTTTTTAATTTTTTTATTTTATTTTAATGCTTGAAATATAAAATTGGAACTTCGAAAAATAAATTGCAGCAAAAAGAAAATAAAATGCAAAAGAAAAAGAAATTAAAATTGCATTCAGTCTGATGCTATCCCATCCTGGCAAAACCGAAGATAATGAGATTTCCATGCATGCAACCTAACTTATTGAACCTGCAAACACGCACAATCCAGGTAAGTTAAGTGCTGGTCTCTAGGGTTTCGACTGTAATTTTAGATTTAGACATTCGCATGAAGCAACCAAGAGAACTTGCATTAAACTTCACCTATAAGCCTAGAAATTTGAAAAGGGGAAAGATAAACATTTAATCCTGCATGCATAAAATAACTCCTTATTTCTTGCCAACAAGATGCAAATTTCTGAACACTCTGCATTAAAAATAAATCATGTTACAATAGCAGACTCTCTGGTTTTCTCAAAACTAGAAGAAAGGAAGAAAAACACTCCCGAGCAGGCCCAGAATGGCTTCTCGCCTTAGGCACTGCAACTTTGCCCGCAATGGTTTTTGACCCTTGTACCAATCTGCACTTCTATTTTTATACTTTCTAGCAATGTTATCTGTTTTGCCCTATGACGCTTCGCTTCACATCCCAGATCGCTTCGTTTCACCTTCCCCGCCTTTTCATTGTTTTGATTTTATGTTCGACATCGATACACTTGATATTCTTTGTGACCTCTAACGCTTTTGTAGTGACACTTTTTCTTTTTTGGCAGTGACGGAGCGACATGTCGCGATATCGCGACTTTTTTTTATTTTTGCACAATTTTGCCTTTTTTCTTGATTTTTAGCATCTGGGTCACTGAGATCTTCTTTGAAAGCATGCAAAAAATGTGGGTCCCCAATTTTGGGGTGTTTTGTGGATCAACCACAACAAATGGTGACTTTTTTGTCAAATGCTCCTGAGCATTTTGTGAGAACCCAACCTGGAAGTATACAAACTCGGAAACCAACATTAGCACATAAGAAATATAAACGAATGCCCATAGATCAAAAATACATGAATTATCAGAATTGTTAAGTATCAGCTCGGTGTGTGCAATGTGTTTCATTCCCTATCGTTTGAAATTGATCAACATTCCATTGTCAATTTTACATGAATGCATATGTGAGATTGTGAATGATTTGTGTAACCTAATAAATATGCTAAGATATTTTTCTTTTATAAAAGGCATAGTCCTTCTAATATCATACACAAACATTCAATATTATCAAACCCTCTTAGGATCAACTATATGTATAATGAATTGCTTTATTAGATCCCAAAGTTGGTTATGAGTCCCTACTATCTTGAACCCATGTGCAAGTGAACGTGAAATCAGAGCTTTGGGAAATCAGACTCTCAACCTAAGCGAGATGAGAATTTATGCCCTATCCTTACTACTCCATGTAGGTCAAATCAAAGCTTTGGGGAGTTGGATCCTCAACCTAAGTTCGATGAGGATTTAGCCCTATCCTTACTACTCTGATTTTAGGCTTTAAGCTTTATGGAAGTGGTCAAAACCACTGTCTTAAGGATCATGTTGCATAATAGGATAGACATGAAAATACTTCTTTCGCCCAACCTTTTCTTCCAAGCAAGGTTTTGATCATTTTGCTCAAGATCATTTTTAATGTGTACAAAATGTGCTTGGTTCTAGATATCTCAAGACTCAGTTCCCAACCTTAGGACTTTCTTCTTATTTATGTGATAGCATAACCTTAATAGGATTTGACACACTTTAATGATTTGTATTTGAAATGTATTTGCAACTAAGATGGCATGTATGTGCAAAGTGAGATGTAATATGAATGCATTGTCTTTTGAAATGCAAATGAAATATTGCCATATAAAACTGACTACTTCATGCATCACAAGTTTCAAACGATATTACTTAAAATGTTTGTGTTACTTGTGGAGCTTTTACAAGACAATTCCAATGTTTCATATTCTCCCGATCTAGAACATAAGTTAGCATCTCAAGGCAACTCTTTCATCATTTTTTTTTTTTTTTATAGACAAACAAAACATGTCAAATAAACACACAACTTTAAATTAAAACTTATTCAATCCAAAACCAAACTACAATCCCAAAAATGAAAATTTGAAAACACAAACCAAAACCAAACCCAAAGTAACTTCAAAAATGATCTTGAAAACATAAACCAAAACCCAAAAAACCAAAATCTATATACAAATGTACAATATAATACAAGATGATGCAAAGCTTGGATTATCACTTTCCTGGATCCCAAACATGATTAGAACATTTCAAAAAAAATATAACATGATATGCATGCCAAATGTTGTGGGAATCCAACACAAACAAGATTAGACCAAACAATGCAACAAATTTTCACTTGCCATTCTCACCATACCAATTTGATTTAGTTCCAATAATACTCCCATAGGTGAGCATCAAATTACTAAAATGATTAGACAATAAATGATTTTCAATTTTATCATGTCTATTCTTTAAAATGTAAACTTCATAATTCCCTCCTTGATTTAGAATTAGGCTATCCTTTTCAAATATGCAATTTTGTAAGTAAGAGCCTATTTCTACAAATTTCAAAGCCAAATCATTTTCCAAATTTGTAGGCCAATCAAATTTGTGTAATAATTTACAAGCATCTAGGATATTTACTAAATTAGGATCATTAAAAGTTTTTATCCTAGATTCAATTAGTAATTGTTGATGAATTTGGTTTAACAATTCAAGTGCATCAACTTCTTTTCCATTCATTAAAACCATGTTATTAAAGGTGTGATTAAAAATTATACCTTGTTTTTCATTTACCTTTAATGACATTTCATCATTCAAATTCAAAACATGGTCATGCAAATTTTCAAACCTCAAATGTTTTTGGTCAAAGTGTATGTCCCATGACTCATCTTGATGATCCTTCATTTGAGTTGCTTCCAATTGATCAATATCTTTGTCATTTGGTTCCAATTATTTGTTCACTATCCATGGTATCTCTTCATGTGAGGTAGAAGTTTCCATGTCTTGCATATCAAGTGAGATATGAGTTTCATCTATAGAGATGTGAGAAAAGAATGCATCATCATATCTCCCCCAACCATTGTAAAAATCATCATCCAAATCCATAGAATGAAATTCCATGAAGTTTGTGACATGATCTCTTGATTCATTCATCAATTCACTTTCTTCTTTGTCCTTGGTAATAGAATCATCATGATCTTTCAAAATTTGATGAGATTTGAAACTTTCTTCCAAAACATCCTCAAATTGTACAGGAGTTGTAAAGTCTTCTTTTGAGTAGGCGATTATGTTGTCCTGTATATCAATGGGCACACAAGTTTCATTAGTAATTTTGGAATGAGTGAAATCTTCCCACTTTTTCCAAGCATCATAATAATCATCTTTCAAAATCAAGTGGTGACGTTCAACTACTTCTTCAACATCTTCCAATTCATCAATGTGTTTCTCATCAAATTCATCTTCACCTTCCTTAGATGGTTCAATTATTTCCAAAAGTGGGTCGTTTCTTGAATTCAAATTTATAAGGCTATCATTGTCCAAATTAGTAACCCATGATTCAATTTTTTCATAATTTTGAGGGTGAAGAATTTCTTGATCATTAATTTTATGCATCTCATCAATAGTATCTTCCAAGAACAAGTGGTGAAATTCTATCATATCTTCAAATTTATTTATTGATTTTCTTTTTATTTCACTTTCAACCACTTCATTCAATTCTATGGTGGGTTTCGTCCTATCACATATATCAAACATTGTTGAATTTAGAACCCCTTCATTCGGATAATCGTGTATCTCTATGAATGAGATCATTTCTGCATAATCCTCACTAGTGAATGTTGGCTTATCAATTTGTACCTCCTCGTGGACTACATCTAAGGTGGTTGTAAGATTTGGATATTCAAATTCATCCCCTTGATCATTCACCTTAGGTATCATTGGAGTAGAGGGTGCTATGTTTGATGGTTGGTGTAGGTTGGCATCAAAAGAACAATCTCTCATATGAACATGTTGTGCCTTTTCTTCTTCAAGACCTTGTCATTCTATCTCTTCTAAGACCTCATGGATTTTCTCTAGGGACAAACCACTCATTTTTTCCTCAATGAGTGAAGCAAGTGTGGGGTGTATGGCTCCCAGGTATACTTCCATGGCTTCCTCTTCTAATGTGTTAAAATTTTCCCACATTTGGGAGTGCAATTCACGAAATATTCCATTAAATTGACTCAAGGATTCATTAGGCTCCTTACATATGGAGGTAAACTGATTTTTCAGGATTTCTAAGTCAACCTGATTACCAAAATGGTAAAGATAGGCTGCTTCTAGTTGTATCCAAGAAGTCCTAATCTCCATGGGTAGTTGGCTATACAAAAAGAATGGTTTATCATCCAAAATGTATGCAAATAACTTACAAGCCACCTCCTCATAGAAAATCTGTAATTGACATAATGTATTCTTGTAGACATGCAGTTTTTGCAAGTATCCTAGTGGCACCTCTTGATTAAAACACCGTAAAAAATCCAATAACATTTTAGGAATTTGGTAAGGTACCACAGGTATAGGCAAACCCTTATAATGATCCTCCATTATTAATACCATTCTTTCTCTTAGAGACACTATTTCAGCTCTCAGGGATACCATTTGCTCCTCAAGTGTTGCCATTAGTGAACTTAAAATGTAATTTTAGAACCAAATCTGTTGAATATTCAACCTGCAATTAAAAAAAAACTCAAGTTAGCACCAACTAAGAGATGTACTTATTAAAATCAAATGTCAAGTAATTGCATGAGACCAAAGTTTTCAAAGTTAAATCAAATCACATATTTCTGTATGAACAATCAGAAAAGTGTTAGAATAATATACAGCATACCTGAATTGCTTAAAATAGAACACGTAAATAAATTCAGGCCGTCCTTTTTACAATCCGCTGAGTGTTAGAGGACTAAAGCATAAAAAATTTAAATTTAAATAAAACTAAAATAAATCCATTCGGCCCTCCTAGCACCAATCTGTTGAGTGGTGTTAGAGGGCTAAAGATAACAATCAGTAGGGCATGAAATATACAAAAAATTTAAATCTGAATAAAATAAACCCCGTCCAACCCTCCTTCTAGCGCCAATCTGTTGAGTGGTATTTTCACCCGATTGTGAAAACACACTCTCCGATAGGATTTGGGTTCTAAATCCTCTGCTTGCAAAGAAATTAAACAAGTAACTTCTCCAAGGTTCCTATTATGTTAGCATTTTGCATCTGTATATTAATAATCTCAAATGAAGATATTCAATTAAAATGCTTAGAACACCTTAGTGGTTGCAAGTAACTGAAAACAAGGGGCACTGTGGTTTATTTTACTATGAAATTTTAATGATTGTTCATTGAACCCGAATAAAGCAAATGTGATTTGGTCCTTAAATAACCATGCTGTAACTTCAAAATGAAATTTAATGAAATGCCATAAAATGAAGGAATTATTTATGGATTTTGAAGTTTTTTAATTTTTTTATTTTATTTTAATGCTTGAAATATAAAATTGGAACTTCTGAAAAATAAATTGCAGCAAAAAGAAAATAAAATGCAAAAGAAAAAGAAATTAAAATTGCATTCAGTTTGATGCTATCCCGTCCTGGAAAAACCGAAGATAATGAGATTTCCATGCATGCAACCTAACTTATTGAACCTACAAACACGCACAATCCAGGTAAGTTAAGTGCTGGTCTCTGGGGTTTCGACTGTAATTTTTAGATTTAGACATTCGCATGAAGCAACCAAGAGAACTTGCATTAAACTTCACCTATAAGCCTAGAAATCTAAAAAGGGGAAAGATAAACATTTAATCCTGCATGCAGAAAATAACTCCTTTCTTGCCAACAAGATGCAAATTTTTGAACACTCTGCATTAAAAATAAATCATGTTACAATAGCAGACTCTCTGGTTTTCTCAAAACCAGAAGAAAGGAAGAAAAACACTCTCGAGCAGGCCCAGAATGGCTTCTCACCTTAGGCACTACAACTCTGCCCGTAGCGATTTCTGACCCTTGTACCAATCTGCACTTATGTTTTTATGCTTTCTAGCAATGTTATCTGTTTTGCCCTGTGACGCTTCGCTTCACATCCCAGATCGCTTCGTTTCACCTTCCCCGCCTTTTCATTGTTTTGATTTTATGTTCGACATCGAGACGCTTGATATTCTCTGTGACCTGTAATGCTTCTGTAGCCCTTACACCTTTATGCCACGTGTTTCATGCTTTTCTGCATGTTTCGTAACGACCCCCTGTAAATCGTGACCAAAAATAGCATGTCGCGATATCATGATGTTTTTATGCATGCAGCTTTGCTCCTTCACTTTCACCGTGAAAACGCGACATGTCGCGATATCACGACATTTTCCTGCCAACAGCCTTGTCCGCCTTCCTGGCCACGAAAATGTGACATGTCGCGAAATCGTGACATTTTTATGCTATCGGGCCCTGTGGGTGCAACCTGTCACGAAATCGCAACGTTTTTTCTGTTTCGAGTGTTTCCCTGTACCTGGCCGCGAAAACGTGACATGTCACGATATCGCGACAACTTTTCATTCTATACACTTTGCTATTTTTTTGTCACGAAATCGCTATGCTTTTTCATTCGGAGCTGTCTTGCGGCTTTCTATCATGAAATTGCGACACTTTTCTATTCCGTACACCTTGGATGCTTTCTGTCGTGAAATCGCGACGCTTTTCTCTTTTGGGCTATCTGGCAGCTTTCTGTAGTGAAATCACGACGTTTTTCTCTTTCGAGCTCCTCGGATGCTTTCTGTTGTGAAATCACGACGCTTTTCTCTTTCGGGCTCCTCGGCTACTTTTTGTCGCGATATCGCGACGTTTTTCCGCTTCGTGCCCCTCAGTTGCTTTCTGTTGCGATATCATGACGTTTTTAGTGCCTTGCCCTGTTTGACTGGTTTGACCGTGATTTTGTGACATGTCATGATTTTGCAACAATTTTCCATTCTGTCTTTCTCTCTCCTCTTTGGACCACGATTTCACAACACGTCGTGAAATCGTGACAATTTTCGATCAATGCCTCTTCCTGCTTTCCTGGGCCATGAAAGCTTGACATGTCGCGATATCGTGACGTTTTTTCATTTCAGGCAGCGACGAAGCGACATGTCGCGATATCGTGACACTTTTTCTTTTTTGGTAGCGATGGAGCGACATGTCGTGATATCGCGACGTTTTTTCATTTTTGCACAATTTTGCCTTTTTTCTTGATTTTTAGCATCTAGGTCACTGAGATCTTCTTTGAAAGCATACAAAAAATGTGGGTCCCCAATTTTGGGGTGTGTTGTGGATCAGCCACAACAGGGTTTATGGATACCTTTGGGGCGTTTTGGGATTGACCAAGCGATAATGGGAATCCTTGGAGCTTTTGGTTGGACCAAAGGGTTTGTGGACACCTTTGGGGTGTTTGGTTTGACCAAAGGGATAATGGGCACCTTTGGGGCATTTTTGGGGTTGACCAAGCGATTGCGGGAATCCTTGGAGCATTTTGGTTTGACCAAAGGGTTTATGGATACCTTTGGGGCATTTTGGGATTGACCAAGCGATAATGGGAATCCTTGGAGCTTTTTTTTTGGGGGGGTTTGACCAAGCGATTGTGGGAATCCTTGGAGCTTTTGGTTTGACCAAGCGATTACGAGAATCCTTGGAGATTTTGGTTTGACCAAGCGATTATAGGAATCCTTGGAGCTTTTGGTTTGACCAAGCGATTACGGGAATCCTTGGAGCTTTTGGTTTGACCAAGCGATTATAGGAATCCTTGGAGCTTTTGGTTTGACCAAGCGATTACGGGAATCCTTGGAGCTTTTGGTTTGGGCTATGGCTCTTTTAAATATGGAATGACCTCAAATGACTGATGTTCAAGGGTTCTAGTTCCTTGATTCCATCAAGAGAGGCTAGCCAGTATGTTCCAGGTTCTATTTTACTATCAATAACATACAGAACTAACCAATTTGTCGTGAACTTATCCCTTAGATGGGGCAGTAAGTTAGAATTCTATTGGTTCTCTTTTAGTACCAGGTCACCAACCTGAAAGTCCCTCAGGTGAACTTTCATGTTGTATGCTTTCTTAAGTCACTCTTGGTAAATACGCAAATGCTCAAGAGCATTGACGCATCGTTCATCGAGTAACGTAAGCTGGTCTAATCGGGCTTGTCGTGCAGTGTCATCATCGATGAACTCTTGCATTGATATGCATAGGGAAGGAATTTCCAACTCGAGAGGCATGATTGCCTCGGAGCCATACACGAGCAAAAACAAAGTTGCCCCAGTGGCGTCTGAATGCTAGTGCGATATGCCCAAAGAGCAAGTGGGATCTAAATGTGCCAATCCTTATGACTATCTACGATTGTCTTTTTGAGGATGGTGACTAGCATTTTGTTTGATGCCTCTGCTTGCCCATTTGCCTACGGATAATAGGGTGTCGAAAAACTATGCTAAATTTTGTACTTTGTGGTCAAAGCATGCACATATTTGTTCTTGAATGATGTCCTATTATTCGAGATTATCTTGGATGGAATACCAAAATGACATATGATGTGATGTAAAATGAACTCCGAAATGCGGGTTCCAGTCATAGAGGTAAGCAAAATTTCTTCCACCCACTTGGGAAGTACTCTGTGGCCGTTATGATGAACGTGTGATGACCTGACGACGTAGGGGAGATCTTTTTGATTAGGTCTAAGCCCCACTGCGAGAATGGCCAAGCCGATTGGATTGACTGTAAGGCCTGAGAAGGTACATGTGTCAAATTAGCATGGTGTTGACACTTCACGCACTTCCTTACATAGGCGCAACAATCTCGCTCTAAATATGGCCAGTAATAGCCCATGCAAAGAATGCACTTTGTGATGGCCATACCGCTGAAGTGGCCACCGCATGTACCATCATGCACTTGGGTGATCACCCAAGTGGACTCCTACTGGTCCAAGCAATGAAGGAGGATTCCTTCGTAGCTACGATGGTACAAAATGTCTCCTAGCAAGACATGTTTTGTCACTTTATGTTTGAATGATCTTTTCGTGGCATGTGACAATCCAAGTGGGAGGTTGTCTAGCTTGAGGTAATCTCGTATGGGTGTATACCAATCCTACCAATTGAAAAGCTTGACAATATGAATAGCCAATCCCTTTTGAAGTTCATACCTAGCAAAAGCTAAGCGGGAAAGAACTTATAAGAATATCATTGTGTTGTTATTAAGGGGAGTAAGGGAGAACAAGGACCCCCAGTTGGTGTGATTCAGAAAATCGTGGATTCGAGAGAACTTGTCTAGGGACGGTTCAATCTGGATCAGGTGGATTCCTGGTGTTAAGTCAAAGCTTGCACGCTCCATCATGGATTGTGATAGTGTTTTGACTTGAATGGTTATCATATCACCAGAAATGTCTTACGGGATAAATGACCCCAAGGAGGCCATAGTGTCCGCAAAATGATTCGATGATTGAGGGAGTGCCTCGATGTTGTACCATTCAAGATTTTCTAGGAATTTATCCACAAGGGCTTTATAGGCCTGTAGAACTAGGAATTTACGTTGGAATACCCCTTTTACTTGGTTAACGATTAACAATGAATAACCAAAGATATTCAAGCATTTGATGTTCATGGTGATGGCTATCTGAAGACCTATGAGCAAGGCTTCATATTCAACATTGTTATTTGTGCACGAGAAATCAATTTTAAATGATAGAGGCATTGGAGCCCCTTGCGGTGTGAAGAATATGATTTCCGTGCCACCCCCTTGCTCACATTTAGAACCATCAAAAAATAGGGTTATGTCGGCCTATGACTCAGGCTCATCAGAATCTGGCGATTTTGAGACATGGATGACCCCATCATCGAGTAGCTCTATTGCCAAAGGCTGATCGTCTTCGAAAGGAACCTTTGCTAGTTGATCGACGATGACTTTACCTTTTATGGACTTCTGACCAATGAATTCGATGTCAAACTCCATCAACAACATGATCCATTTCATCGTGCGGCTACTATGATAAGTATGACTCATCATGTATCGTAATGGATTCTCCTTAGACACAACATACATCGTGTTGCTTAGTAGGTAGTGGCACAAATTTTTGGTAGGAAACACCACTACCAAGCATAGCTTCTCGATGTATGCATAGTTAAGTTCATAACTGACCAAGGTGTGGCTAAGATAGTAATTAGCCTATTCTTTGTGTAGTTTATTTTTTTGGGCTAGCATGGCACCTAGTGCCACCTCAGTAGCTAAGATTATAAGTAGAACGACACTCCTAGTATAGGTGGTGCTAATACTAGAGACGAAGCCAAGTATTGTTTGATGTTGTCAAAGGCTGACTGGCACTCGTCACCCTAGTGAAATGCTACCCCTTTATGCAATAATTTATTCATGGGTCGGCACTTGTCAGATAGTTGCGCTATGAAGCGCTTGATCAACACAACCTTTCCCTGGAGGCTTCTAAGCTACTTGATGGTGGTTGGGGGAAGCATTTCAAGGATTGCCTTGAATTTTTGTGGATCTACCTCGATTCCTCATTTTAAGACTATGAAACCCAAGAGTTTTCTAGATGTGACACCAAATACGCACTTCTTGGGGTTTAGTTTGATTTTATGTTCAATGAGGCAATCAAGGATCTTGCTTAGGTCATCGAGATGATCTGGGCACGAAAGAGATTTGGCCAACAAATCATCCATATAATATTCTAAAGTTTTATGCATGTGATCGTGGAAGATGTATGTCATGGCACGTTGGTAGGTGGTGCCAGCATTTTAAAGGCCAAAGGGCATGATATTATAACAAAATGTCCCCCAAAGCGTTATGAATGCCGCTTTTAGTTTGTCCTCAGGATTGATACAAATCTAATTGTATCCCGAGAAACCATCCATGAGGGAAAGCATTTCGTGACCTGTTGTGGTGTCTACCAATGAATCGATGCTAGGCAAGGGGAAATCATCCTTAGGACTTGCTTTGTTTAGGTCTCAAAAATTAGTGCATATATGAATCCTCCCATCAGGCTTTTTGATGGGCACCATGTTGGACAACCATGGTGGGTAATCCACGCAGATGACAAACTGTGCATCCAAAAACTTTTGCAATTCATATTTGACCATTAAGGCTAATGTTGGGTCCATCTTACGTAGTTTTTGCTTAACTGGCTTGATTGTCAGATCAAGCATTAGATTATGCATGACTAGCTATGGATCTAGCCTCGGCATGTCTTTATAGGACCATGCAAAAACCTCCTTCTTCTCTTTGAGAAGGGCAATGTAGTCGACTTGCTCTTTGGTGGATAGACTTACCCCAGCTTGATTATCTATGGATTCATTGGATCAGATCTGATGTCTACGTCAATCGTTTCCTCAACTGACATGTGGGATCCATGCTCCAATTGATGTGGAGTTGGGATCAAGTGGATATCAGTCACTGAATTTAGATCTACATTAGGAACTTTGGGTTCCCCTTTAGCATGGAAGATATCCTGAGTTGGTTCTGGGGTGAAATGAAGCATCTCACCGAATGGCCAATAATCTGATGGGGATGGTGGTGAATTGACGTGATCCCAGTCTATGGCATCTATGTCTAGATACAATGACCATGCTGGATCGGTTGGATTGTGGATGGGGGTAGTTAAGTCAATGGAGATCATGTTGATGAAATGATTTTGGTCTCCATTACCATGGGTTTCGTGACTCAGACTTACTTGGTGATCTCTGTGCTCTGGATATGGATCTGGAGGTATTGGCATGAATGGATCAGCCCTAGGTGCAGATAGGAGGATAGGGTCTACCCTCAGCACTGATAACGCTATAGGTTCTCTGGGCGAAAGGTGCTCTCTGTATGCCCAAAGTGGTGGATGCAACACTTGGTCCAACTATGCTGGGTTTAGGTGCCACCTATGCCTTGGCCCCATGTTTAGTTGTTCAAACATGTCATCAATATCCATGGGGTATTTTTGTTGTCGCATATGATTGAGATAGGCCATCTCAGTTTCATCTTCATAATCACTGTCGAAGATCCAAAGGCCTTCGTTGGTTCCAACAACTAGTTACGACATGTGAGACTCGTCCTGCTCGACCAAATTGATATAGTCCCATCAGGGTTGTTTTGCTCTTTGTGGGGGGACTTGATTTTCTTGAATGCCAAAGCATTGGATCAAGAATCTAGTCACGTGTTCCTGGGCATCCTCCTCCTCTCTAAAGATTTCCAACTAGGGCATTTTAAAGTGTTTAGGGTAAGGGGGTGCTGGCATTGACAGATGCATGGGGTGACTGTGTAGTTGGTATAAAGTGGGCTTTTTGGGCCCATAAGTCTTGGTCTCCATAGACTCTAAGTGCTCTAGCACTGCTTTATATGCATTGGAAGATTTAATCTCTTCCTCCTTAGTTTTCTCCCGTTGCGTATTGCAGGGAACTTGAGGCCTATAGAGGGGTGGCCGGATAGCACCCCCTATGCCTTGGTAAGGTGTTTTAGCCCACTCTTCTTCTTGCTCATACTCCTCATAGGCTTCTTGAGGAGTTCTTGGGTGAGACCTATAAACATGGGTGGGTCCCTGTGGAGGGTGGCCATCATTTTTCCTGGGAGTGGCCTCCTGCTCAGGTCTAGGAGGCCTCAAAGGCAACATTTGGTAAGGTCGTGGAGACCTATCTCGTACCAAGGGGTTGTGCCTCTCATACGGATCTACCCTCTGAATGCGAGGGGTTGGAACCCTCTCAGGCATAGTGTTATGGAGCAGCTCATCTTTTTAATGCCGAATGTGCTCTTTACTAAGGCGATACAGGTACTCCAGCTATTGTTGGTCTTGCTCAAGCTGTGTGATTTACGCTTGGCGGGTGGCATGTCTGGAAAATTCTAGGTCGATTTGTTTTTTCGTCTTGATTCTAGGAGGCCTAGATGCCTCTCCTACACATTTATCTTGGTTGTGATGATTCAATATCTCTAGAGGTCGCTTTCCTCTATCGAGGTTGGTAGAATTCACCCGAGGCTTTGGCATCAGTAGGTGATCCTGATAGATAGCAGGTGCAGAGGCGCATTACTCTCACACTGTGTATTGCTCTTGAGGAATGTAATGGTCTTCCTCATGCTCCCTTTCATATATGTGAAAGGGGTGGGCAGAGTTGGCTCACCCTGTCTGAAGAGCCTTGCGCTCTGGATTTGGCTTGTTATTCCTAACAGTGATGAGGGATAGAGGAGGGATGACATAATCATGTGGCCCCTCACTATGGACCCTATGCTGTTCTAGCACTTCATTGCATGATGGCCACTCATAATGAGCATCTAAGGGAGCCTTCCCATTTATGTTGAGTGCCACGTGTAAGGATTCTTCCTGAAAGGGTCTATGTTGAATGGGAGTGTCCCTCGAAGGGGTGCCTCTATAGTCCCATTCTAAAATGGTGTGATGTGGACTATTTTGAGGATCAGGCCGCCAAGGTGGTATGACCAAGTCCTTGGGGTTGTAGTGTAGGTGACTTGTGCCCCCTTGTACACTTTTCATAGCTTTTTCCCATGATTGGGCTTGGCTATGGGTGTACACCATGGTGGTGTCTCTCTACAAGATGCATAGGTTTTTATATCTTTTATGATTTTTATTCTACACTAAACAAAAAGGAACCACACAATCAAAGAAGTGATTATATCATTTATAGATTTAAATGTGTGCCCTAAATCTGGTTTAGTGTGTTTTGATTTTTGTTTTGAAAGCTTCATAAATAACGTGTTGTTGTTCATGCAATATGATGGCTCTTATGTCTCCCAAAATGGTTGCCCCTTCAATATACCACTACCAGGCCATTATACCAAACCTCTCAATATACCCGCCCTTACGTGAGGGAAACTATTGGTACACGAGAGCATAATGGTATGTGGAACATAGGTGGTATAGAAGAGGGATCACACTATTTTTGACACCTACCATAGAAGACTTATCCTCATGCATTGGGAATCACCCTAGCTACACTTGGGTAGCTTTCGTCAGGATTTACGTCTAGCAACAGTAGCGATCGGGGTTATGGATGTAAAAATTCAAGCCAAGGTGGTGATGAAATCCACCATTGGTCTTTATCAAGGGTTGGGATTTTACGACCAAATCCTTGTTGTTTAAATTACCACGTGGTGTGTGGGGTTCTTTTTACTCATGCAAGGAAATTAAAAATGCAGTAAAAACTTCCTAAGCAAGCAAAGAAACTAAAAAATACAGAGATAGAAAATAGAAAAATGACAGAAGGTATTCAGAACCCCTACCTCTTCTCTTCCCAAACCAGGTGCCTCTGAGTTTCTGTTCTAAAAGTACACAGAGGGCTTATTCATACTAGGGTGGGACAAATAACAAAATTGTATTCATCACAGGGTGGGACGAATGCCCATTCGTCCCTGGGTGACATGAATTCTAGATCTATACTCGTCACAGACTATAATGAACAACAGTCCAATGCTTGAAAGATTGGTACCTGCAAGAAAAAACAAACACTTTTGATCAAAAATTTGATCTCAAAATTAGAGGACTTGGTCCCACCGTGATCACCATTGAAAGCACGAGGATATGGAAACAAAACGGAAATGCCAAGTGCAATGTATGCAAAAGCAAAAATTAACGCTAAGTCCTATGAACTGAAATGCATGAAAGGAGAGAAACATAAACGAATTGAAACAAGATAGAAAGGAGCATTAAGTAGGGCTCTATTATACCATGGATTGGTACGCTTTCTTTCGCATGCCTACATGTAAACTGGGTGGGCCAAATGTCATCGTCACTTGCATGAATGCATATTTTATTCCTTGTTGCTCCTCTGGTGTCGAGATCCTACATTCAGAGAAATAGAAAAGGATTAGTAGCACCTGTGGATGAAGTAAAACATGTGATCCCCAAAGCCTACGATTAGTGCATGCAAAAAATAAATAAAATGATAACTAAAACATATCATAATGAGCTGAAAACTTGATAGAGGCATGATAAAATTACCAGGAAGGCACTGCAAAAGGAACAGTCAGGAAATTTGCCATAGATTTCTAATTGCTCTGGGGTGGGAGGATTAGACCTACAACAAAATGTCAAAAAGCACCCTCCTAAATGTCCCATCCGGGAGGCTCCAAATCACCTACAAAGTTAGAGGTTAGGTAAAATGGGGTATTTTGGAAAGACCCAAAAGGTCATATTTTGCCAATTTGACCTCTATCACCCGAAATATGATGATGCTCCCTACATGTTAGTGAAAGCGAGAAATAACAAAAGCATGATCAAAACTGCTCAGAATAACATGAAATTTGAATGAAAGCCTATCTAAAAAACCTAGAAACAAATGCAAGAGAAACATAAATGAAATCTGCTATAGATTTCTAATCGCTTTGGGGTGGGGCGATTAGTACTGCAGTAGTGCGGGGGGGCACCCGGGGGCAGGACGCCCATCATTTGGGGCCTAGTTTTGGCACCAATCCACTTGGTATGGGTCAAAAACATCTTGTGGGGAATTTTCAAAAAATTTGGGTGGGATAATGTGCTCAAATGTCAAGTTTTGGGTCCGGATTGTGCTTCCAATAATCACCCAATAACCTCCCTTCCAAAAGAGAGATCAAGGATGTGAAAGGCACAAGCAAAAGGGTGAGGACGTAAATCGATAGAACTCCATTGCTCCAAATGCTCCTGACCTATTCCTATTTTGGGGTGAGAAGACTCACCATTTTATAGACTTGAAGGTCTCTATGAATGAGCATGCATAGGTGCCACTTGGCGATCATGCCTTCTCAGGGGAGAGAAGATTCCTCCCTGATTAAGGACTCCATGACTGCCTCTATGACTGCATCTTTGAGCTCAAAAATACTTACTCGCACTCCCATGCAATGAAGGAGGAGTTAAGTGGTGGATCTAAGCTACCATTTGTCAAGGTTTGACCTTTTGCCCATCAAACTTGCTATTTGCCCCACCCAGGGGTGAATGTTGCTAATCGTCCCAGGGTGGAACGAATACCAGTTTGTAATCATCCTTGGGTGGAATGAATAAGGAGCAGAGTTCTTGAAAGGTGCCAAATTGACCTCTGACCTTCCAAAACTACTTTGAGAGTGGTTAGAACCACTGTTTAACCTCTGGGGGCTGTCCTGAGGGCTGTGTATGTTAGTGCGATCAGTGTTTGTAGCCACATAATCAGATTGGTGTTGTTTTGGTGTCTACACTTGAAGATATTATTCTTACATAGGACTTAGAATTTTATAAATGGCTATAGTTGGCACTTCCTTGGTCCTTTCTTCCTTGATTAAGGGTGCCTTTAGCTTCTTGTTGTCTTTTGGTTTTGACGTTGATGGTACTTTAGAAGCATTGACTATTTTGAGTGCTCTAGGAGGTGTTGATGTGCATGGGTCTTTCCTTACTCTTTTGTCTTCATTATGCATTTGTGTGGTTGGGATGAAGGTGCTACATACAGGTGAGTAGAAGGGATTTCAAATTATCCTTGAATGTCCACCTGATGGACATATTTAAAAGGATCTTCATTGGCCAAAACCACATAGAATTTTTTCTCGTGCACATACTTGACACACTGGTGCAAGATCGAAGGCACACACTTCATGGCACTTATCCAAGGATGCCCTAAAATGATGTTGTACTACATAGATCCTTCCAAGACATGACACATCATAGGGATGGTCTTATGCCCCACCTTTATGGGTAGGACTATCGTTCCCATAGTATTGCATAAAGCATCATTAAAAGCTCTCAATGTGTAATATCTTGGAATGATATTGGACATGGGGATCTTGAGGTGCTCTATTGTTGTTGTTTTAATGATGTTTATTGATGAACCTGTATCGACAAAGATCCTCTTGAAAGGTAAGTTGTTGATTACCACCACAATATTTAGTGGAGGGTCTGGTAAGGTAGTACGCACTATCTTAATCTCATAATCATAGAATCGAATTATAGGTTCCTGAAATTCTTGTACTTGTCCCATAAAGTGAGTGAATGCATTCACATCTTGTGGTTGGAGCTCAATTGTCCTTAAAATTTCCATTAAAGTCTCCTTATGCTTTGGGGACTGTTGTATGAGCTCATATATGGATAACTTAGCTAGATTCATCTATAGGTTTTGCTCCAATCTACTCTGGATAATTACCATAGGTTGAGTTGGTGGACCTGGAATGTTGTCTTGTGTTTGCCTAGGAGTGGCTGGGATGTTCATGGGAGCTACAAGAGGTTGTGGTTGACCATACTGCCTAGTCCTTGTTGCTATTTTAATAATCTCAATGATCCCAATGCATCTGTGGGTAGGTATATCAGCTCAAACCTGATTGACTTGGGTCCCTTGCTCTCTAGGGGTCTCATGATTGGGAAATGGGTTTCTGTATATGCCCATGTCTCTGTTATCGAGAGCTAGTGGGTTATCAACTTTGAGTTCCCTTGACTCAATCATATTTTGTACTTGATGCTTAAAACCAATGCAAGCCTCAATGTCATGCCCCGGTATCCTATGATAAGGGTAAAATTGATCTTCCCTATATACTTTTGGCTTAGGATGGTTGGGATCTATAAGAGTTATATCAAGAAATATGATCCTCTTGGCCTCACTCAACTGATTAAAAATTGATTGCATTGACTCTATCAGAGGCGTGAAATAACGAGGCGTCTTGCATTCTCTATTTTGCCCCTGATTGTTCCTTTGGTCATAATTGGTTGGTAGGGGATGTGCTTGATAGTTATGGGGTTGTTGTTCACCCCCATCCTTAAGTGTAGCCAATACGACCTGATTGACTAGAGTAGGGTTGCCCTACTTCTATTTGTACTTGTCGTTCTTACCATTCTTGTTCCACTCCTTTTTGTTTCAAAGTTTAATGGTTCCCTCATCTACTTTTATTTCTTCGATGAGCTTGGCCTGTGCCAACGCTTCCTCAAATGAAGGATACTTCTGAAGTTTTAGAAATATGGAGATGTGTTTAGAGAAACTTTTGTGAACATGCAAATGATATCTTCTATGGGAACATAGAGTGATAATTTTTCCATGAATTTTCTCCATCTATATCCATAATCCATTACTAGCTCATCATCATACTATTTCAAGTTAGCCAGGTCTGAAAGGTTCACCTTATTCTTATAAAAAAAGGAGAAATGCTTTAAGAATGCATTTACTAGTTGTTAAAAATTGGTTATGATATGCTTAGATAGTTGGTTGAACCATTGAGTGGCAACACCTGAAAATGTCATTATGAATATTCTTAGCATGAGAGTGTCATTATATTCAAGATGAAAATAGGCATTGATAAAATCGGTGACATGCTCTTGTGCATCCTCTTCACCCTTAAAATTTTCTAACCTAGGCATCTTAAAGTGCTTAGGATATGGAGGTCTAGGGATTGATGGGCACAATTGTTATTTGTGTATTTTGCTCAATGTTGGCGAGTTCCTAGCTGCCTCTTATTTCTCAAAGGTTTTCATCTTTTTAGCAAGCTCTTGAAATGCCTTTGATGCACAAATCTCCTTCTCTTGTAAGCCTACTCATAGTGGCAATGGAGGTAACTATCTATCCATTTTATTTGTTCCATTTTACTCCCTCCTACGAGGGGACTCAGGATTGTGATCCCGGTTTGTTGTGTTTGCCCTTTCTCCACTAGTTGTATTTTGTTCATGATTTGGTAGGGGATTTCGTTGTGGGCTATCTTGTATATTGCACCTCTCCTTATGTGAGTCAACGCATGTAGTTCTTTGGTGGTCACCACCATTTGTCTATAAATTTTTAAGATCTAGCTACTCAACCTGCTCTCTTAAGCGTTGTTCATGTTGGTGCAAGAGTCTTTCTCTTTGTTTATCTTGTTCGAGAGCCTCCACTAGCTCTCACTCCCTACGTAATGCATTTTATAACTACCTAATTCGGTCAATTTGTGTTGTTACAGAAGACTCATGTTTATCTGACTCTATTCTTGTTGTCTTGACTCACAGATTTCTTGAGGAGGTTTCTATTGTACATGTACTCTTGCTATCTAATGTGGCTTGTTCAGTGTACTATTGAGTATCCCTACGATCAGACTCTGTGCATATACTATAGGGTCACACTGAGGTACCCATACATAGTGAAAATCAATTATACCCATGACAAACATGATTTTCTCAAAAGAAGCTAGGGTATACCATTGAAGACCTAGTGGGAGGTTCATCTAGATCTTCCACTATGAATCAATGATTGTTCCAACAGTGGGAGATAATTTGAGCACAATTAACTTAGTATCACTATAAATAAGCTTTTCAATCCATTTCTAGGAAGATCTAGGGGGTAAACCAGTGGAAGGAGATGAATTCCAATGTCACTGGACTAAATTGAAGGTTGGTGATGAAATCCAACTCCCCAATTTTTAAATGAGACGTGCATGTGTGGTGTTCATTTTAAGCTTGCATAACATAAAGTGCATCATATAGCAGCAATGAATCTTTCCTATATGCCTAAGTGCAAAAATGCATTTCAATATTTAGAATGATGCATGAACTACTATGATTTGTATGAGCACACTTTATGTCATGCATCTATGGCCTCTAGCAGGGCCTCAAAGCAAGCAAACAACATACAATGTCTACCACGTTGGATTCTAGGGTGAACTTTTTAGGCATAAGCCATTGTTCCTAGCAACGCCTATTGGAAATTTAAAACAAAGATCTAAGATATGTGAAATACTTAATTCTTTCTCCTTTTATTATTTCAATTTCCAAACATAAATGTGTTTTAAGTTCTCTATTTTAGACACACAAAAGCATACAAAAAGCTATAAAATATCAGATAAGTTGTACCAACCTTTGATCCAACTCAGAGATTCAGTGTTTTGACCTCTTCTGCACTCCAGTTCTAGCTGTTGTTGACCAGAGTGATTGGTTTTTAGCCACTATTAGTAGGAGCGACTAAATATCTATTGGCTACTGTAGCTCAGAGCGGCTAATTTTTGGCCGATGTATCTCATAGCAGCTAAACATAAACATAAAACTAAGTTAGTATTCCGGTAGCAAATGAAAAATTAGTGGAGGTCCCACTGTGATCACCATATGGAGTGACCCCAGGATGCATGCACCGCTCTTACTCTACATGCAATGTTATTAAAAACCCAATATGAAATAGAAGATAATTAAAAGTATATAACACAGAAATAAAAAATATGGATCTCTTTATTCATATTGAAACTTGGTTATATGTCGGTCCCTCTTAGGGATACCCATTTCGATACAATAAGGTTAAAAATAGGCAAAGAGTGCCCCTTTCACAAAGAGTTGGTGCACTTTCAAAAAGCTTCCTGGTTCTGCACATGAAAATGTATGAAGGCTTACAGATGCCTCCTTCTCTAGGTCTATTTCCTAGAGGGATCCCTTTTACTATCGTATGTTATAGATTCCATCTGATCAACCTGTGGTCCTGTAAGCAATGAAAAAATAACACATGCTTAGATGTTCGAGAATGCCTCCTTGGATGAGGTTGTTAGAAATGGATATAACAAATAAAATTAAGTGCAAATTAGACTAATGCTATGAATGTGAATGACATGATGCTATGCTAATGATATACTAAAATAATGAATCTAATTTCTAAAACTCTAAGCTAAGCTTGTGGGCCATTGTCCAAGACAACGGTTGCTAAAGTGATTCTCATCCTCTTTCCTCCAAAGCTATGGACCAAAGCTTGTATCCGATGTTGAAATAATGGTTGCTATGCTCTCCAATCCATTAGGGCTTCACCGTACCCATGATATTCAAGGGAACTCTCCAAGTCTCGAAATCTCTCCTCAATGACCAAGATCGATAAAATATGTATCTTTGATAAACGATCTCCTTTGGTGCTCTTAGGCTTGCACCTTTTATAGTGTGAAATCCTAGGTCTATGTCCAAGCCCTAGGAATGAGTTTCTCATGTGTAGTGTAAGTTAGCATGAGAATATTTTTGTATTTTCTATGTTTGGAGGCCAATTAACTAAAATATAACTACCAAATTGAGTCTCCTATACAAACTGGTCGTTACCATGAGAAGCTTTTATCCTTTGTTTATGTTTGGAGGTCAATTAACTAAAGTCTAAATGCAAACTCAAGTCTCCTATGTGAACTGGTCATGAAAAAGAATATAAAGTTACTCCCACTCACCTTAATTGCATGCAGACTACCAATTCTGCCTGTGATTAGGCATGTTTGTCAATAAACTACTTCTTATGGTTTATCCGCTATCATCTATAGTGACTAAGATCTGGATGTTATCATCTATAGTGACTAAGGTCTGGCTACTCTAGGATTGAGCGGCTAGGATCTAGCTACTCTTGGCTTGAGTGGCTAGGATTGGATGGCTTGAAAAGGCCCCAAATGAGTGGTGAGAACCACTGTTTATTCTTAGAAAGTCAAAGATTATGTCATTTGATATTATGAATGTGTCTATGTGAGCAGCTCCCCTAAGCATGACACAATTTAGGTGTCTACACAAACCAATCACACAACATCTACCACATTGGATTCTAGGTCAAACTTTACAAACACAAGCCACTTTTTGTAGCAACGCCTAGTGGAAAATCTAAAAAGAAATCTAAGATGTGCAAGCCACAAGTTCTTTCTCTTTCATTCTTTCAGTTTTTCAAATTGAAACATTTATTAATTATCATTGATTTTAATGGAACAAAAGTAGACAGAGAACGAGAACTATAAAGTGTCAAAAAATTTGTACCAACCTTTAATCTAGATCAAAGATTCAATGTTTTGACCTCTACTGCACTCCAGCTCTAGTCGCTATTAATTAAAGCGATTGATTTTTGGCTGCTATAGAACAAAGCAGCTGATTCCTAGCCACTGTAGACCAGAGTAGCTAACTTCTAGCCACTGTAGATCAGAGTAGCTAAAACTACACATAAAACCCAAGTCAATAAAGAGGTATAAAATTCAAATAAGCTAAAGAACTAGATAGGAGTCCCACCATGATTGCCATCTGTAGCGACCCCGGGGAAGTGGCGCACCATCCACCAACTAATCTACTTGTGATTTTACTGAGTTCTTTAATGTTAAACATGCAATAAATGAAAGGCACAAAATAGATATAACCAGGATGTGAAAAAGTAAGTGAATGAATGCTTTTATTATTAACATTATCTAGATTAGGTTACATATGAATCCCTCTAAGGGATACCCTTCGCTTGATACATGATTTTACACATAAAGAGAGTACCAAGTTTATAAAATATCCCCTCGCACACAGGGTGCGCTTTACAAGGCTTACCTATGACACACACAAAAATGTATGACGGATTACAGATGCCTCCTTATTTAGGTATGATTGTTATAGGGATCCTCTTACATTCGTATATTGTAGATTTTCTCTATTGAAACTGTAGCCCTAAAATCAATGAAACAACAACACACACTTAGATTTCTGAGATTGCCTCCCTGGATGAGGTTGTTAGCAATGAATAAGCTCAATAAATGTAATGAAACTAGTACTATGCAAAGTGAATAACTAAAATAAATCTTATGCTACTGAAATGAAATATAAAGTAGAATAAAAGAAACTAAAACCTAAAACCCTAGACAAGGTTGCGGGCCACTATCCAGGGCAGCGGTCACTAAGGTAAAATCTCTCTCTATTGATCCAAGGGCTAGGGGCTCAAGTCTCCTATTAATGTTAAAATTATTACCTTATGTGTTCATATTTGCCCTCCAATCTGACAAGGCTCCACTATAAGAATCTATCTCCAAGGGAAGCTCTCCAAGTCTCTGGAAGCTCTCCTCAATGATCCAACCTGTTCAAAATTCTGATGTATGATGCTCTCCCTCTCTTTGATTTAT
This sequence comes from Wollemia nobilis, assembly GCA_028583015.1. Taxonomy (NCBI): domain Eukaryota; kingdom Viridiplantae; phylum Streptophyta; class Pinopsida; order Araucariales; family Araucariaceae; genus Wollemia; species Wollemia nobilis. The sequence continues at coordinate 3,740,982 of JAQPPZ010015712.1, forward strand.
TAAATAACGTCTAAGGAGGTCCAATAATATCTTATAAAATTCCCTTAGTGCTTTAGGTTTATTCCTTATAAAGTGTTTGAATCCCTAGGTCAATGTTCAACCCTAGGACTGAATCCCTCATGTGTACTAGGTGTTAGCATGAAAAAATCTTTGTTTTTCTATGTTTAAATAAATTCTAAATCAAGAATGGAGTCTTCCATGTAGACTAGTTGTAAGGAGAAATGTAAATTTACCCTTTCTCATCCTTATTGCATGCATACTACCACTTCCACCCAAGATTAGGCTGGATGGGCAGCAAAACGCATTAAAAGCTTAGCCGATATCATCTACAGTGACTAATATTTGGTCGCTCAAAGCTACAATGACTGGATTATAACCTCTCTGGTCTATAGCATCCAGGCTTGGATGGGCTAAAAATGCCCCATATGAGTTGCCAAAACCACTTTTGACACTTGGAAGATACCAAGGTTTAGTCACATGACCTATGAGTATGCCTATGTGAGTAATCTCCCTGAACATGACATTTTTTAGGTGTCTACACCAGGCCTTTGAAATTATTGATCCATGAGGTGTATCTTTTTATTTCTGGAGATCATTCAGAGCATCGTTTAAGGACTTATCTAACTACTAAATTTTAGTTTGGGATTCAACATCTCATTTCTCAAATGATCCATGGATAGTCTAGAACTTAGTTTTCCATGCAATGATCTCCTCATCCTTTTGCTATAACACCCTCTAGGAGGCGGCTTTTTTAGACCCTCTTGGATTTGCTTCAATTTTTTCTCTAGATCTCATTGCTCTAATCTTGCTCGCTTGAGCTAATCTTCCAAACTATCAATCTTCTTCTTCACTAACTTCAACTCCTTCTCTTTGTTACTATTTTGCCATATAAGTGTGTAATCTTGCACATGCAACTTTCAAAGGGTTTGTTCTTTAGGGATATTTGAGACATCCTTAGTGCTTATCTATAAGTCCCACTCCTTTTACCCCATTTTTATAAGGGCTTTACTAACTTTTGGCACGGTGACTATTTCATGTATATTTTCCTCTATCATATCAAGCTCGAGATGCATCGTGGGAACTGCTAGTAAATGCTCTTATGCTAATTCCTACTACTATTGATCATACATCATCCTCCTCTATAACCTATTTGAGGAGTGGTGTAGTTAGGAATTTTTAGGTACTGAATTGACATCAAGTTTTACTCAACACTGCAATTGTCTATCTTCCAATTTTCTATCCAGGCATGCACCCGATAGTCATAGATCGACACTCAGCATTGGATGGATCAAAGGAAACTTCAATCCAACCTCCAGAGTAGGTTGGTTCCTTGTCAACTTAGAATGGTGTTGACACAATTAAAGCTCAAATAGGTTTTGAGAATAGGGTTAGAAAAGGTTTAGGGTTAGAGATATTATGAAAAATAGTGGTTGGATAGGCTAACAGCATAGGCAACTACAACAAAAAGCTCCCACAAACTATTTCTAGTGTCCCATCACTCAATATTAAATGTACACAAACCCATGAAATCTTCACACATTAAAGCATAAATAGAGATATATTGCAGAAAGCAATTCCAACATCTAATATTGATAATCCAAATTAGCATAATAGACCAATAGTTAGATTTAATAGAAATAAACTTCCTAACAACATAGATCTAACCATGAACAGATTTCAATTACTCTCACAACTAGTAATCCAATAAGCTAGAATGAACTAACCATTAAAGTATTAACAGAAATGTAGCTCAAAGCTTCAAACCTCTTGCACAAAGATGGTGAAGATGACAAATTTTGAGTCAATAATCAGAGTAATGCTCCTTCCATTAGCTCACAGGAATATTTATAGTAGGGCAAGAAAACGCACTAGAGATGACCCTTAAAAATGAGGGTTCGACCTCTATTTATAGTTTGTAAAATGAAATAATATTAAGGAGACATTACAAAGATCACAAATTTATAGCTCAGTAGAAATTTTTGTTGGCATTGTCTTAACGGTTGAAGAAGTCTGAGAAACATGCTGTGAGTAATCCACCATGGCAGCTTGGCTCTCTACAACTTGTTGGTTCATTGATGGTAGTTGGTATTCAGGTTGTTAGAGACCACATCTGATCCATCGATCATTCTTGGAAGCTCACTCCACCATAGATCTACAACTACTTCTAGTTATCATTCTTGAAAACCCTTCGATGCTTCATCTTCCTACCCTCCAACTGACTACTCTTTGGTCCGATAAGAATTCACTTTTAAATACTACAATAGTGTTAGAAAACTCTTGACCATCGATCTTCATCATGAATGGCTATGATTAAAACTTCAAAAATACTCTGCAAATTGGTGGGGAAAGACCAAAGTGCCATTCCACACTTTTTAATTGTTGACATCATCTTTTGTGGCCTTGATTCTATGAAATCAAATTTTGGTATAAAATGCACTAAAGAGCGAGTGGGATGCATTTCACTATCAATATGCACACTAACTTTCCTTTTCTCTTCTTCGGCTTCAAAAAAAATGCAATCCGCACAAAAGAGTATGTTGACATCACCTTTTCCTTGGTCAAAATGTGGAATCACCAATCCGCACCGAAGCTAGTGCAAATAAGACTTTGTCGCCATTTCACACCCTTTGTAGTGTAAAATAGCCTTTGTCACCATTTTGCTCTGGAGTTGGTGTAAAATACTCTTTATCACCATTCCGCACCCAATTACTCTTGAAACTCAATGGAATGAGAACTCATCAACACTTAGCCACTCGGAGCATGCAAAAACCAACCACGATCGCCATTTCACACTTATTTTTGCATTGACATCATCATCACCCAAAAATTTTGTGGAATCGAGACTCGCTTGGAATCCACTTTCAAATACACTATAAACCGAGTGGAATGGAATTTAGCTCATTTAAGGCAGAAAAACACTAAGTGTTGAGTGGATTGGGAAACTCTCATTGCGGATCCACTCCAAAATACACTAGGAAATGTGCGAAATGGATATTTCATGCCTTAGAATAAAATTTTCAATGCTTTCTAAGGATGTGGCCATTTTGGGCCTACATTCTGGTGCCTCCTAGGTGGATTTGCTCGCAAAGCCATAGAACTCAGAGTCTTATCCATTGGGCATCAGGAGTAAAAAATTTATCTTCAAAAATGCTTTAAAGAATAATTTCCATATGAACACTACCCTCTGAAAACTTCATGAACACTTTAGAGGATAAATGTTCATATCAAGACCATGCTTCATACATCCTAGAGGATAACTATTCACATGGAGACTATGCCATAAACATTAATCTCTGTGCCACTCTTTCAAAACTGCTCCAATGCTTCAACAAAACACAACTATGTTCTCCTTATAAAGCCTTCTTATAATACATGATATAAATGCCTTCACACAAAACTCATTTTCTACCTCTTTTTGACCTCATGCTTTTATTCTTTCCTTCTGACAATGTCAGAGTAAAAATGAATCAACAAAATACAAAACTTCTACATGACTACATATGTACAAAACAAAAATTGCTAAGCTTGTGTCCTTTCAGGATCTACAGCTCTATCCGAATCTTCTTCTTGCTGGGCCTCTTCCTTAGCATTATCCTCTTGGTCTTGCTTAGCTTCTTCCTCAGGTGAATATTGCTCTTTATTTTCCTCTTCAGTATTATCACCAAATAGTTGCACCATCAGTTTCAAAATCTGCAGGGCTTGTTTCCATGTTGCTTCAAAGGGGTTGGAAGTTTCCTTCAGCTACTTATAAATGTACTGTAGTTCACCAATATCTTCATAGTTAGCAGCACTTCCTTTGTTTACCAAATCTTCCATTAGGTCTCTGAGCCTGGTAAAATCAATAATCATTTGTGAAGCTTGGTCTTGATCAATTGGCTCTTCCAGAGCATCAATTTTAGACTCATCTTGTAAGCTCTCACTAGTACTCTTCTTAATTTATTCTATTGATAGCAAGTTGTGGTCTTCCATCCATAATCCTCTAAAACCAATCTGAATCATTTCCTTATTAATATCCACTACATCCTTGATCACTCCTTCAATTTTTTCAAACAATAGCCAAGCCTTTTGGAGTGCTCTGTGCTTCTTTACCATAATTATGGCAGCAATTCTAGCAATGTTCCACTCCTTATTAGGAATTGGCTTAGCAGAATCACTGAGTCTACTATCCACCAGTTTGTGAATTTTCTCAATCGAAATCACCATAGGTTGTAGCTCTCTAATGAAATTATCTAGATCCTTCTAAATGCTTTGGAGTAGGCGGCTAGCATCATCCAAATAATCAATAATAAGTTGCAGCCTTGAGCATTTCTCTAGAACTTCAGAGAGCAATTCCTTTCTCACTTTCTTTAGTCCAGCCTTGGAAAAACCTGAATATTTAGCCTTTTCAATTTGAAGCTGCTGCTTTAAACTCTGTATTTCCTTGGCTTGTTCCTCATTTTTCTTCTTGTGCTCTTCAATCTGCTCCTTGAGCTTATTGGCTTCCTAAAACTTTTCTTGCCAGTTCTTTGCTTCTTTTCTCAGAGCCTTCTCCACTTGTTTCTTATTGTCAATGGTCTTTTGAATATTTTCTATTTTCTTTTCCAACTTACCCACCTTTTATTTGAATATATCATTTTTCACATAAAAAGTTTCCAAGTGAGCTTTGACTATGACCAATTCATCTTCTGCAGGCAACTTTTCAATATCTTTTGTATACTCTTCTATACGATAATCCTGAGTAGTCATCTTAGTTTCAGGCTTGCTCACAAGGGGAATCATGGATCTAGATGTCCTTTTCCTTGAAACTGGATCAAAAAACATGCTTCTTCTCTTCGTGGCCATCCTATTGGAAGGCTTGGACAACTTCTCTACCCAGAAATCTTGAATTTTTTGTGAAGTTTCCTGTTCCTTTTGCAAAATTTCTTGGGTAGGGTAACTCGTAGAAAGAGGAGAAGAGGCTACAAGGTATGCAAGAGCAGAATCAATGGTTGATAATGACTGAGAAGAGGTAACTATAGTGGAATCTGTGACCACAGTGGAATATATGACCACTATTATTGTTGCAATTGGTAGACTCATGGAAACTGAAGTAAGACTCACAAATGGGTGAGTGGGTGTATTCAAAATAGTTTGCTTCTCAGATGAGGGAGGTGGTTGTAATGGCAAGGATGGAACTATGGGAGATGATGAAGGGGGAGATTCAGATGATGAAAATAGAATTTGAGGTGACCTTGGAGGAGATGGGTTGGTTTGCACCTCAATATTGACTGATGAAATAGAGGGTGAACTATGAGGTGGAGAAGGCACCTTAGCTTCAATTTCTTGCTCAGAAAGGGAGGGATATTTCCTTGGGGAATTTGGAGGAGGAAGAGGAGAAGAGGGATTAGAGACCATACCTTCGCCTACTAATGTAGGGTGTTGTGGAGCTATCTCTATGATCTACTGTTGTACTTGTTGTATCAATTCTTCCATAGCTAAAACAATTGTTTCTTTAATAATGTCCTCTTTATCCAACCTTTGTTTCTTGGAAATCTCTTTCTCAATTCTTTCTGGTGCCCTTTTGGATTTTCTCTGAAAAACTTGCAAGGGGACTGATTTCTCACTTTTTGTATCCTCTTCAGATAATCCTTCCTGTACTAGTTCTTCTTGTAAAGTCTATTCAGAAATAGGATTTAATTCCACTATTGCTGTAGTGGTAAAACTCAAAGGTGTGAACCTAAAGTTCTCATCCTTCTTACTCTAGTATACCTCTATATCTAAGAGTTATCCACCCAGGTCTAGGTGCTTGGGCCTACTTATTGTCTCTATGACTGGTGTACTGATAGCCCTCTCATCAGAATAGTGCATCTTACTCATCAACTATGCTCCTTTTGGAAATTGCTCTATTTGCTCAGTTGAAGGCTGAAAAGTCTTCAGAACTTTGGTAGTAGTTAATGGAGTATCAGGCTCCTCTTCTTGAACTTCTTCTTCTAGAGGTGGGGATGGGGAATTAGACCTAGTTTGTGACTTCTTATAGATTAGCACTATATTCCTTGGGTCTTTTGGCTTCCAAGTTTTGACGTTATTGTCATACCTTTTAGAAAATTCCTCATCAATTTTCAATCCAAACCTAGATTTTTCTTTGCCAATCTCGACTCTCATCCTCCACCAGTCTGATATCTTGGCTTCATTCCATTTCTTCTTTTCCTCTACCTCATTGCCAGTAGATTCTTGAGATTGAGGGTCATTTTCCTTCTTTTCATTTTTGTCCTCAACTTCTTTGATGGTAGACTCCTTCAACCGATGTTTTGCATTATTGTTTGGATCAAAATCAACAATTTGTTCATAAAAGTCTAACCATGGAGGAAGTTGATCCATATTGGAAACATTCCACTCCAAAAGTGTAGTTTCTTTATTATTTTTGCCCTATTCAAAATGAGGCCTGGGTTTTTTCTCAAATTTGTAGGCCTTTTCTCCATTTAGGGCTATGTTCCTCTTATAGAATACATCATTTGAGTCATAACTCCATCTTTGAGGAATGTAAAACAGACCCAACCTATCCAGATATTGGTCAATTTGTTCACCCTACTACTTCTTGGTAATAGTTATATCATCAACATTATAGTAGGTCAACATACATCTCCTTTTTCTCCTAGAGCCATAGTTCAAATCTATAAATTCTTCTTACCTCAAGTATTCTAAGGTGAATAGCCTATCTGTAACAAAATGGGGTAGTAGGAAAGGCTTACCCATAAAGCCATATAGTCTAATGATTGTACCCTCTATTAGGAGGTACCAATATCCTTCCTCTGCACCTTCTATTCTCAATAATTTCTTGGCTAGAGGTGGTAGCCTAGGGCATTCCCCATACATTATCTTCAATGCTGGCCCTAAGAATTCCAAATTGAATCTATAGAAAGACTCAGTTCTTCTTAGATGAGAAGTCCAATAATAAATAGGCATGGGGTATCCCTCATTGGTCTTGTCCTTGACTAGAATCTAGGGCATCATGTCCCTTACAATAGCATAAAACATCCAGACCAGGCTTGAACAATGCCAAAAACAAGGTGCATTAGAACTTCTTTTCATTCTCACTAATTGCTCATGAATTCTCTGAGCAAGGAAAGCTAGCCAGTCAAAATAGATAACCCTAATACCCTTATTTTATGCACCTTCCTCATACATCCTTTCATTGGAAATGCAATACGTAGTGGCTATTTTCCAATCATTCACCATTTTATCAGAGTCCAAACCCTCCATACAGGCTAACATTGAATATAGCTCTGGGTGAACAAACTGTTCAATGAGAATAAGGACCTAGGGAAATCCCTTCCTGGGCCTAGTGTCCTTGAGTTGATTATAGACCCATTTTTTGAAAGACTCACCATCGTTAGCTCACTTCTACAAAGAGTAATACCCAGCCTGGGTGGTCATTTTAAACTCTTTTGGCCTTATGGGTGATTCTGCTCCTATGGAAAAAAACTTGTGATAGTTTGTAGTAGTGATGCTAAATAGGGTTTTACCCCTAGCGATTTTATTGTTTTTGCCATCGGGTCATAATATTTGATGATAGTTGCTATCAAATCCAGACAAGGATGAACGGAATCACAAACATAAAAATACAAGAAAGAGAGCACAACACATCTACCTTGAGTCGATAGAGCTACTCCTTTCTTATATCTGTTGTTGATGTTCCTTCTGAGCTTCATTCTCTCTATGAGGACCAGCTCGGTGTCTACCATAGCTTCCACTTTATCGATATAGTGGCCCACTACCCTTTTCACCAATGTTTCAACTTCTTGAGTGTCTTTGGAAGCCAATTTTGCAAGCAATTCTATGGAAATTACAGATAATACTCAACTATTGTTTCCACTCTTTTTCGCTTGGTGAATGTTGTTCTTGCTTGAATGAGTGAATTTCTATGTTTTTGATATTTTAAACTTCCATGCATGTGCACCCTCCACCATTAATGTGGCCACTATGCAAACTGCCCATTGGCATGTTCTTTGACTTAATTGCATTTCTTTTGATGGCTTGGAGGTACAATTCCACTTTTTGATTGGCCAAAATTTAAATTTGCTTTATATCTTCATGGTGTTGCTTTGTCCTTTTCCCTCTTTTGAGCATGGGAAATTTTAGTATTTATTAGCGCACATTTTGCCTTTTGGAAGTGGAGCGATGCGGGATCCATTTTTCGCTCAAACATACACCTGTGCTTTGGTGGATTGCAACCTTCTCTAATTCCACTCAAAATACCTCTGAATTCTGATGGATTAGAAACTACCCTATTCCATACCATAGCAGACTTGAAATATGATAGATTAGCATCCTGAATTATTCCACTACCACTATAGTTCATTTAGGTGTGGATTGGAAGTCACTTGTAATTCCATTGCTCCCTTAGTGTATTTTAGTGTAGATTGGAACTTGTTGGATTCCTTGTGAAAACTTAGATAATTTTGTATTTTTTTATACAACATGTTGTCAAAACAAAACTTGATATAAAATACAAGGAAAAAGGAAATATGATACAAAGTATGTACATATATTACAATGAGCTTATATTTCAATAAAAATAGAGTTTAAGATGAAAACCATTAACCAGAATTGGTTGTATGTTTCCCTCCAGATCTTCAAGCTGGAAAACATTGGTCTCTTTAACTTCTATTATCTTGAAAGGTCCATCCCAAAATGAATCAAAATTTTGATGATGTCCTGGTTTAGCTCTTTCAACATTCCACCTGAGTATTGAGTCTCCAACCTGGAATTTTTTGAACCTTACCTTCTTGTCAAACCATGCCTTGATGTCCACTAAATGCTTTTGAAAGTTTTCATAGGCCTGAGTTCTTTTCTCTTCTAACTACAGTAGGTGTGTCAGTCTTGTCTCCACCAGATTTTCCTCAGATTCCTCTTTTGTGTTTATCAGCTTGAGTGTCAAAATATCCAAATGGATAGGTAACACTGCTTCCTTGCCATAGACTAAGGCATAAGGTGAAGTTTTTATGGAATTCTTGATAGTAATTCTATCTACCCACAAATATTGCTCTAGCATTAGGTGCCAACTTCTTTTGTTACCCTCTAGTGATCTTCTCAAAATCCTTAACAGGTTTTTGTTAGTTGATTCTACAAGTCCATTCCCTTGAGGGTAGTAATTTGAAGTATTCTTAATGGTGATGCCATACTTTCTGGAAAACTCAATGTACTTGGCTCCTATGAATTTTGGTCCATTGTCACTCACCAAGGCTTCTGGAACACCAAACCTTGAAATCAAACTTTCCATAAAATTGATCACCACTTCTTGGTCTAATTTCTTGGTAGGGATAGCTTCTACCCATCTGGTGAGGTAGTATGTAGTAGTTAGAATGTACTTGTTCTCAACTAAAGAATGAGGGTTGATAACCCTCTATGAAGTCCAAACCCCATTGATGAGAAGGGATCTTCCACCTTTATTGGCTTAAGGGGAAATGAAGCATTCCTTGTCCTCCCTACATGCCACTGGCATTTTTCACATGCTCTGGTGACTTTGAAGGTATCAAAAAATATGGTAGGCCAATAGTAGCCTACTCTGATAATTTTCAAGGCTATAACTCTACTTGAGAAATGTCCTCCAGATAGTCCTCCATGGAACTCCTCTATGACATTTTGTTGTTGATCATCTTTTAAACACCTAAGGAGAACTCCATCAAGGTTCCTTTTGTATAGGCCCTCTGGAAGTAAGACATACTTCAAATCTTAAAACTTGTATCTTCTTATTTGTGATGCATTAAGATCAGAAGGGCATACCCCAGTTTGAAAATACTTAATCATATGATCTACCCAGTATGATTCATCTAAATGCAATCCTTCAATCTGATCACTTGTTGTTGCTTGACAAGTTGTTACCTCTACTGAGACTGTTGCTTTTGTTAGACCTTGGCATAGGGCTCTTTCTCTTACCATATTTTTGGGATGGATCTCCATATCATATTCTTGGATTCTGGTGATCCAACTAGCTTTATTAGTTTGAGTAGTGCATGACTATTGGTTTTCATCAAAGTCATGCACCGTCGTCCAGATCTTAAAATATGCAAGCTATTTAATCTAAGTATTTTATAACGTGGTTGTTTTTTTTTTTTTTTTGTGGAAAACATCCCAAAAGGGATGCCACTTTCGGGTAAGACCCAAGGAGGCAGGGGTATCCATTCCGCCAAAAATGCCCAGGACTCGGACCTGGCCTACCACCTTTGACACACTCAAGGAGCAAACAAACACACAAACCCAATTAAAAATAAGCAAATAACAACAAAAATAATAAAATAAAATAAAAAACATGCTCCTTGAGTGTGTCAAAAACAAAAGCACAACCAAACACGCACAATAAGATAAAAGAAACCACAACACAAACCACATAGAAAAACACAAGAAACACATAACAAAACACAAACAAGACAAAAACAACAGAACACTACAAAGACATAACCCAAAAAAAAACAAGAAAAATAAACACAACCAAAACCTAAAAAATTAAAAAATAAAACAAAAATAAAAATAAAAAACAACCAACAACAGACAATAAAAACAAAAAAAACAAAAAATATAGAAAACACTCACCCATAAAAACACGAAATAACACAAACAAAGAGAAACCCAAGAACAAGAACGAAAAAAAACACAAGAACAATAACAAAAAACATAAAAAAAAAAAAAACAAAACAACAAAAACACAAGAACAACAAAAAACAACACAAAGAACACAAAAACAAAACAAAATAAAAAAACCCACCCACCTTAAAAAACTAAACAAAAAAAACAAAAAGGAAAAAAGAAATAAAAAATGAACAAAACAAAGACCTATCTAGACCAGAAGACTATTAAGGCAAGAATCAACAGAGGAAACAAAATAAAGAATAGAATGAGCTAGGGAACTAAAAAAAACTGAATGAACCAAAGAGAAGCAAAAAAAAAAAACAAGAAGAAACTAGGTACCTTCAAAGCTGGAGCCATCCAAAGAAATGATAGAAAGAAGAGCTTCCCTAATTTGAGAAGCCCACCATATAGGAGGGTGGCCATAACAAGTAAGATCACCTTTGTCCAAAGCCCAATTAGCTAAAGCATCAACACTCTTGTTTTGATCTCTGACCACATGATTGTAATCAACTTTCAAAAATCCCATCTGGATTAACTGAATCTTCTCAATAATTCTTTTTATTCTCCAATCCACCTTATGATTCTTAGAAGGATTCTTCAAGAGATTAATCATAAGTTGAGAGTCGGACTCAACTAACACCTTTTCCCATCCAACCTTAGTAGCCTCCTGAAGACCTCCGAGGATACCATACCCCTCAAGCAAGGTTATTGGAAAGAATACCCAAATTCTCAGCAAAAGTAAAAACCAGGGAGCCATCTGAAAGTCTACCAATTCCTCCCACACTAGCTTTTCCAGGGTTCCCTCTAGAGGCTCCATCAGTATTGACTTTTCCAAAATCCTTAGGAGGAGGTTGCCAATTTCTATTCCTATCCAATTTACTAATACTCACATTCCCTTTAAGTTGGTTGCCCTTAGAAGGTTTAATCTTCAATATTTGCATCACTTGATCCCATATTTGGTGGGAGTTTTGGGGGTGATTAAGGAGATGATGGACTGATTCAACTAAGTTGGCTATGGTATTTTGCCAAATATAGTGAATATCCTTCCTATCTTGATTAAAAATTTGGTTGTTCCTTTCATTCCAAATATTCCAAAGAAGAATGGTAGAACCCATCCAAACTAACTGCCTAATAAAATGATCAACACCCTCTTGATTAGGCCAATCCCTCCAAAGTCTGTTCAAAAGTAAAAAAATTGGACCACTTGTAAGCCAAGTAAAGTGGCCATTCTCCTCCATAGCTCAGAGGCTAAAGTACACTCAATAAAAATATGGTTGATATTTTCTACATTCTCTTCACACATTTCACATCTAAAAGGGCCATGAAAACCATGCTTCATAAGTTGCTCACCGGTAAGCACCCTACGATGCAATAAAAGCCAATTAAAGAACCTCACCTTAGGCCAGAGCTTTTGAGCCCACAATTGAGAAAATATGTCAGAAGAATGGTTGGGATTATTATGGCATAAGGTCAAATAACCTTGAGCAACTGAATACTCACCCTTAGTAGTGTTGTTCCATCCAAAACAATCTTTTTCATGGGACCAAGAGAGGGATCTCATATGAAGGATGCCTTGGATATCTTGTCTTTGCCTTTCTGGGATTTGAATAGGCCAGTCCTCAATAGGGATCCAATATCTACCAACCTTTGAATTACCGGTATGGTACCGACAATAATTAGCCACCTTTATCCAATTAGCTCGGTGAAGCTCCTCCATCCAAGGCCTCCAATCGGGAAACTGAGTTATCAAAGGCTTGTGACCATCCCAAGAATCTGTCCAAAAATTTGCATGTTGACCATTATGAATGATCCAAAATAATTTTTTCTTTATCAAATCCTCACCGAGTCTTAAGAACTGCTAAAATGGGAGAACCTTTGGTAGGAAGTTGATAGCGAACAAGGTCTTCAGGACTTTTGTTCTCGAGCATATTTAGCATGGAGATTATTGGCCCAAAGAGCATTGGGGTTATGCAACATCCTCCAATATAATTTAGCAGCTAAAGCTTTGTTGTTATTAATTGAAGACCGTAAACCTAACCCCCCTTCACTCTTAGGAAGACATAAAGTATCCCATTTCACCAAGGCCCATTTTCTTTTCTCCTTAGTACCACTCCAAAGGAAACGATGACTGATTTGATCCAATTCTCGAAGAACAACCTTTGGAATATTCAAAATGGAAGAAACATAAATAGGAATAGCTTGAAGGACTGATTTTACCAAGGTGATTCTACCCCCATAAGAAAGCCACTTGTTGGTCCACTTTCCAATTTTCTTCTTGACTTTGTCCAACAACCAATTCCAATATTTATTTTTCTGCCTTTGAATATTTATGGGAATACCTAAATAAGTGATTGGAAGAGAGGTCTTCTTATATCTTAGCTTATCCAAGACCATGGATTCCTGTCTAGTAGAGCAGTGAAAGAAAATAACTTTAGATTTGTCTTCATTGATCAACTGCCCAATAGCCTTAGAAAAATAGCTAATGATTTGCTTAATATTAGAAGCTTCCTTAACTGTAGCTTTACCTAAAATAGTAGAGTCATCCACAAATTGAAGATGAGAGATAGGTCTAGCTCCATGAGCAATGGTAACTCCCTCAAGGGTTTTGTTTTCCCTCTTTTTGGTTATAGTCCTACCCAAGCATTCAGCAAGAATGATGAATAAATAAGGGGATAGCGGGTCACCTTGCCTAATACCTCTAGAAGCTGGGAAAGACTGAGAAGGCCTGCCATTGATAAGAACTAAGTAGGAAACTGAAGAGATACATCCCATAATCCAATCCATCCAATCCTTAGAGAAACCAAATTGCCTCAAAACTTTGATAAGGAAGTGCCAATCCACTCTGTCATAAGCTTTGGATAAGTCTAACCGAATGAACATGGAAGGAGAATTTTGCATATCCATGGAATGGATGGCTTCCTGAGCAAGAACTATCTCATCTACTATTTGACGTCCTTCCACATAACCCCCTTGCTCTGGGGAAATAATCTTATGCAAAAGAGGCTTCAACCTTTCTGCCATGATTTTAGTAATGATTTTGAGAAGAACATTACATAAAGCAATAGGTCTAAAAGCTGAGATATGATCAACCTCTTGAGCTTTTGGAACAAGAGTAATATAAGTTTTATTGATAACCTTCAAAATTTCTTTGGCTTTCCTGGCTTCTTCCACCACCTCTAATAAATCAACATGAAGGATATCCCAGAACTCTTGGTAGAACTCAATAGGAAAACCATCAGGACACTGGGGTTTTCCCTTTTTGCATTTTAAAAACTACTTGTTGAAGCTCATTGATAGTAACAGGAGCAGTCAAAATAGAGTTCTCCTCAGAAGTGATAAGAGAAGGGATTGCTTGAAGAACATTATATTGTGAAGGTGAGTCAAGGGGAGTAGCAGCAAAAATATTGGAAAAGTAATCAACAACAATAGAGTTCATGCCATCCCAAGTATAAACAACATCTCCAGAATCTGATTTTAAGGAAGAAATAAAGTTGTGAGATCTTCGAGCTAGAAGATATTTGTGGAAAAAATTTGTGTTTCGATCTCCTTCTTTGAGCCATTGAATTCTAGATTTTTGCTTCCATAAGATTTCTTCTCTTTTTTCCCATTCCTCTAAGCGAGTTGTGAGTTTAATTTCATCTGCACTTCTCTTCTCTGTGAGGCCATCTAAACGGATTTTCTTATTCAAATTTTCAATATGAGCAATAACTTCATGTTTTTTTTATGAACATCCCCAAACTCTTTCCAGTTCCAAGTCTTGATTTTGGATTTAATGTATTGCAGTATTTTGACAAAACAGAACATCTTAGTCCCATGCCTAGGTTTACCTTCCTTCCACCATTGTTGCACATGAGGTCTGAAGGAAATGTCTCTAAGCCACATTAATTGAAAATGAAAAGGAGAGAAACTCACATTGGTTTTCCACATTTCCACCATGACTGGCCAATGATCCGAACCAACATTATTAAGAGTCTTCACTTTAGGAATGTGACCATGGATTAAGAAATTTTCAGAGAGCAAAAACCTATCCAATCTCTCCATTATACAAGCTAAGCCTTGCCTTCTATTAGACCAAGTCATAAGGCCATTATCTGGTTGGATATCCACAAGATGGAGGTTTGCAATATATTCGCTCATGAGGTCAGTGCTTTTGTCCAAATTTCTATTTCCCCCCTTTTCTCATCCAGAGAGAGGATGGTATTGAAATCTCCTCCGATCAAGATCCAAGCTTTAGGAAAATGAGAGATAATATGAGTAATATCCTTCCATTGTCTTCTTTTTTCCTCCAAAGAAGTCGGAGCATAAATAGTAATGCAGAGCATAATCTGGTTGGAATGTCTACTTTGAATAGCTATAGCCAACAAACCCCAACTGCCAACCATATGGTGAATAACTACCTCTTTTGGATCCCAAAGACAAGCAATGCCACCCGAAGTCCCTTGGGAACTGAGGGAAACCACTTTTCTAGCTGGCCAAATTTTACTGGCAATTAAGTCCATATCCTCCATTGACATCTTAGTTTCTTGAAGGAAAACAAGATGTGGATGATTTACCTGAATCATTCTTCTAATTTCATTTTGTTTTGAAAGACTCCCTTTGAGTCCTCTAATATTCCAAGTGATGATCTTCATTAATACCAGGGCTAAAAAATTTGGGAAGGGCATTAATCTTACCTTCCTCTACAAGCTTTTCACCTTCTTTTACCATATGATATTGATTGGTCTTGCGACCTACTTTTTGATTAGAATCCATCTTCAATTTTTTTTCCCTGTTTCTTGACTTATTCCAATTGAATCCGAGATGGCTTCTAACCTTGAAGAATGCTCGTACACAGCCAAAATTTTACTAGATGGTTCAATAGAGTCTATATTGGGACCTGCATTATTTGAAGTTTTGACATTTGAAATATTGTTTTTCTTGTGTAAATTTTCTCCTTTTTTTTTTGTTGAAAACCTTTGATTTGTTGGTTTGTCTCCGAGTTCTTCCCTTCATATTTAAATTGTGTTTCTAAGATTTCAGTTTCCATTATTTCCTCTTCCTCACTTGGGACATCATTTGTGGAAAGGATTTCAAACATATTAGCAGATGACTTTGATTGATCCTTCATAACTGGTTTTTTCTGAGTGTTCTTCTTCTTAGGTATTTGGAAACCTGCTAAGTTTATATCTTCTTTCTTTTGATCAAGAATTTTATTTGGGCAAGCATCGGCCAAATGACCATATTCATGGCAAATTCTACAACGAAAAGGAATGTTCTCATAGTCCACTACTTGCTCCCAAGTGTCTTCCCCAAATTGTAATGTGATATTTTTAGGTAGGGGTTTGTCAAAATCCATTAAAACACAAATCCGAGCATAAATAATATGTTCAAAATTTTGAGTACAATCAACGAGTCATCATAAAAGTTCCTAAAGAGTTTCCAATTGAAGAAAAAATAGTAGGATTCCAAAATTCAATAGGGAGGCCAAAGAGTCTAACCCACATGGGAGCAATAGAAGGCATCTCTTCTTCGGCTTTAAATTTAGTATGCCAGGGCTTCATGAAAAGCCCTGCCCTTCCAAAAAACCAAGGACCCCCTTGAAAAGTTTTCTCTCTATCTTCATTATTAGCAAATAAAACAAGAAAATAACCATTTGGATAAATAGAGATTTGTAACTCACCTTTAGTTTTCTAGCTTTTTGCAGCCCAGACTTTGAAAGCAGATAGACTCGGACGAAAACCCACGAACCGACAAATTAGTCCTCTTTTTTCCAAATCTTCAATGCCAATCTGAATGTTATCCATATCAAGCTTAACAATAGGAGTTCCATCAGCTGCTTTAAGACATCCTGACTCCATTTTCCTGGGATCAATCTTAGGCATTCTTAGAGGTTTATGGGAAGCCCTAATATTGATATTAGCATTGGGCTGAGGCTGTCCACCATGAAGGGCATCCCTAAAATTCATTTTTGGGACTGAGTCTTCAAAATTCTTACCCTTGATAGGGGTTTTCATAGTAGAATTATTTTGTGGGTGCACCTTAGCACCAGATTCACTTGAGATATGAGCCATTTTTTGATCAACTGCTTGAAACTTGTTTTGTGATCTCTTTAATCCTTGCCCTAGACGCCGTGGAAAGGTATGGTTTTCACTTTTCTTTTGTGCAGCAAATTGGAAGCCGTTGTCACTCAAGTTCACAGTATGATCTATTGAAAGACAAATTTCTAACCCATATTGTATCCCCTGCAACATTTCCTACTAAAATATTGAGAATAAACCACAAAAATATTGGCCGCTAGGGCCCGAAGGCCCTAAAAACCAACCTCTGGAGCTGCTTGCACTCAACCCGAATGAAACCCTCGCATAGCCGCTTGCCAAATATGTCGTTCACACATAGGGATGCGCTAGGATCTGTGTTGCTCCAAATGATATGAAAATTGGTGGAGACGTTCTAGGGTTTTTCAGGCATCTACCCTCAAAATTTTAGCTCAATCCGAGTCCGGATGAGTGAGATATGACCAAAACGAGTTCGGTAGTTTGGGCAGTCCTGCGAAAAACGTCTTCGAAGAACATTAATTCTCTCATAACGTGGTTGTTTTAAATCTTGATTAATCACCTGATTATTGATTTTAAATTTATATTAACCATTAATAAAAATTTGTGATTAACCTTGATTATCTTTGATGAACACACATCCATCATATTGAGATAGGAATGAGCACTACCCTTAGATTCTTTGAACCAGCTCGATGTTTAATTGCATGGTGCATGATTTTGATTTAATTATGCTTATCTTAGGTTATGACCACTGTTGAATTTTAGCTTTTAAATTTTTAATAAATAAGGAATTGCGCTTCCATCATATTATTAATAAATCGAGTGTTGCCATCTAGATATGCAAAGTTGAATGATACTTAATCAAAAGGGAGCGCATAACCCTTACTTCCATTTTTATTAATTTGATCGACTTTAGACCTTAGGTTATAAAAATTTGACCATGCTCTTATTTAATTAACTTTTGAGCTGCTTATGAGTGCGCATCCATCCATATCTTAGGGGATGAAGTAAATCCATCCAGATTGAAAAAGTTGCATGAATTTTATCATAAAGGGGGCGCATACCCTCAATTGACCGTTTGATTTTAATTAAACCTTAGGATTGTTTATTTGCCACTTAAGTCTGAATGTTTTAATTAATTTCCTTAGGAACCTATGGACTTTAAAAGACCTTATTTAATTGAATATCCATTTATTCAAATTTTATAAGCCTTTTAATAATCAGACATCCTTAACAATCATTTTCAATGTTTAAAATGTATCAATGCAATTAAATGGTCAAGGCCATAACTTTAACTTGGATTTATCCTTATTACTTAGGGAAAATGAAGCTTTTTATAATGGTTCTTTGAGGATCAAATATTAGAAATCAACCTTTTAGAAGAGAATGCAACAAAGACTAGCAAATTGGATGAAAATATTGAAATAAAAAATTTAAATTTGGGGGCATTTGATGTTGAGTAAATGTTAGCTCCAACATAGGCTCTAACTGGGACAACGTGTTGAAAACTTGAGGCACTTGAGGACTCTAGAATCTCCTAGTTTTATTTCAAGCTTTGGATAGAATCACAAACTGTTAAACTTGATTAGAGACATAAAACATAACACTGTAAACTGGAAAGAAACACAAAAATAATACATGTGAACGCAAACAAAAGAGTACCCAAGAACTATTGTTCTCTTCAATCAACTTAGATTAAAGGATCTAAATTTTAAGATCAGAGGTGCTTTTTAAAATATTGCTATGATTGTTTAGCAAGGTTTTAGGATATGATTATACACAATTTACCAAAGTCACTTGTTCCATCATGGCTTGGCCTAAGTGTGTGTTAGTGTATTCATTTTAATTTTTGGGTCTTCTAGAACTTCATTACATTTGGAAAATGGTTAAGCCTCCTAAGAAATTTCACTCTTTTTAATATTTTCACCATGTGCAGGGCTCCACTTCTAGTCAAGCGTCTATAGCCCCGGTGGAGATGCTACTGATCCCATATGGTTTTACTCTACTGCTAGTCAAGCGTCTATAGCCTCGGTAGATATTTTATAGATATATTAAGTATTGAGTTAATTTGCTTTATTTAAATTTTCTTCCTCTTTTGAGAAATATTTGGATATAAGTAGACTGTGCAATGAGTATGCCTAAGTTGAGGACTAGTTATTGGCTATAAATATAGAGTATTTTTGGCTTAATAATTCTACCAAAGATAATTTTATCCCTTGGACCCTCAAATTTATTTTAGTATTGTTATAATGTGAGGCTTTAACATGATGTTCTAATAACTCTAGATTTACTTTGTTTTGTCTCATATCATATGATAATTGCATAAACATTCAAATTTGTAAATAGTAAGCAACATCTAAATCTAAAATAAATTTCTTTTTCTCATACTTGTGTTAGAGAGATGAACAATAATGAATACTCTGTTATATTATAACAAAATGAGAAGACAACACAAACAAAACAACAAAATAGCATAATAGCAAGGAAACTATTTTATAGTGACTAACAAAAAACAATCACATTCTATTGACAAAAACATAGCCACGGCTAGACATGGATGGTGACGAGGCCAAAATAAAGTATCATTAAAACTGAGAAGAGGTAAATGCTCCTATTTTGCAAAAATAGCTTTATAACCTTAGGATGTAGAGTGAGTGCAAATACCTTTTGTTTTTGTCTGAATGGCCTAGGATACACTCTCAATTCTTGATGATTCCAAAGAAGAATAAACTACAATTGAACTTTATGTATTCTTTTTTTCTTTGTTATTTTCATGATGTATCTTTTGTTAGATTGTCCAATTATTGTGGGGTTCCTTATGATGGGTTGGGCATTGGGAATTTTACTCTGAAATGAGGTAACAAATGCGGTATTACCTAGGACTAGAGCTTTGTTAATGGGTATGATGGAGAATTCAACAAAATAATTAGCACCATTTTCTAAACAAATGAGCACTGTGGATTTGTCAATTTTATTTGATTTGACCTATTTTAATCTAACTGATGTCACACTTTTAACATAAATGGGGAAATAGTTCTTTACAGAAAAAAAACTCAATAGATCAACTTTGATGTTATATGAAGCTCCATTATTAGGTGGTTAATTACAGACAAAGTCTTCATTCATTGAATCTAACATATATCTTTGGAAAACCTAGAAGAGCCTTGTTTCTAAATGATCAATAAGCCTAAAACTTCTAGAAAATTCATCTTCCTTTTGATCAATTTCTTTTTTGGACTTAACTATACTTTTAGGCTTGTGATTAGTCAGTTCTATATCAGGATCTTCCTTTGCATTGGACTTCACAAGGAGAGCTTCATATTTGGATAAATCATCTTTAGTTATTGGCCTTTCATCTATTATTTCATCCTTGAATTGTACAGTTTTGTTGGACAATGCTTCTTCCTCTAAATGTTGTTATGGCATTTATAATATATCAAAATCATAGATCTGAAGGCGTTTTGGAGCTTATCCTATTATTGATTGATCTTGTGGGATTTCATCAGAACTATCATCAAGAGCTTGATGATGATATTATCTAGGATATAAATTTCTTTGCTCATTACTGATAAGATAGGCATTGATATCTTCTTCAACCCATGGCTTATTACCGGTCCATTCTATTTGGTGGTTATATTCTATATTAGACTTAAAAATACCCCAAAATTTAGACTCATCATTATTAAATTTTGCCCCTTTATCAATTTATTTTTCTTTAGTTTGTACTATTTTATTGGATAGTGCCTCTACAACTGAGTGTTGTATTTCTTGTATATTGAAATCATTGTTCAGAAGGCTTTTTGAAACTTCTACTATTATAGACCGATCTTGTTTGATTTCATCAAATCTATTATCAAGAGTTTTATGATGATTTTCTTCCCTGAGAAATAAATTTCTTTGTTCATGGCTGATAAGATAAACATTGATATTTTATTCAAACTTAATTATAGTTTCAAACTTGTGGTCAATCAATTCTTTTTTATGGTATTTTTCTGCACCAAATTTTTCATTAATAACCTCATCTTTTGATTCATCATTCTTAGTTGTTGACCAATTACCAAAATTTTCTTCCTCAGTCTACAATGTTTTGCTGGATTGTATCTCTTCTTCTGAATGTTATTCTCTCATATCATCCACATTAGGAATATTCATCTCATCTAGTGTACTCTCAAAGTCCATGGCATGGATTTCTTGAAAAATATCCACTGCTGCTATAAGTGGTTCCCATTTGACTTCATAAAGTATGACATTAGTGATTTTAGGATGATGTTGCTCTCTTTCAGATATTAAAGTTATTTGTTTTTTATAGACCTCAATATCTCCTTTATATTTTGGGTGCTTATCCTTGCAATCTAAATTGGTCCTGACTTCTTCACTAGGTTGTTCCTTAAGGCTGAGGTTGGGATGCAAATCTAAATAGATGGCACAACTAGAAGGATTATGTGGTGAATTATAGGTAGGGCACTAATCACATTTCTTTCTACATGGACAACCTTAGTCATGCACTCATCAATAGTGTTCACTTGCTCTTTTATTAGTTAATCATTGAATTCTACAGAGAAAGTATTCTTATAAAAGCAAATATATTGTTGATTACAAAGAGCTAATTTATCAGACATTTTGCTTTTAATCTTGATGAATCTTTCGTTAAAGTTATTAATCGATTCATTTTTATCTTTTTCATTATAGTCAATTTAGTTATGAGTGAACGTATATTTCTCTCCTTATCATACCTTTCTAAAATGATTTCTTCCATTTCTTAAAAATTTAATATGCAATGTGGGGAAAGACTATTGAACCAGTTTAAAGCATATTTCTCTAAGGTCTATCGAAATAGCCTAAGAGCCACATATTTTTCTTCAACTTTCAACACATCTAAGGCATACAACAAGCTTTTGATATGTTCTTCTCCAGTGACAACATTGTTACCTAGGAATTTAGGTAAGTGTTTAAGGGCTATATTAGGTAAGGCATTCAAATTTGTAGGTAAAATAAAAGGCCTGTACCTATTAGCTCTCCACCATTGAATATTATTTTTATTTTCTTGAGCCATTGTGGTTGTAGGTGCAATGAGGTTTGAATTCACAGAATCATTGCCTATAAGAATATCGGTTGGGTAACCTCAATATAATTTGTTGTATTATCTACCATAGTATTACTGTTAATTAGGCAATGAGAATAATCTAATGTATCATCTACAATAAAATAAAATAAAATTTCTACAGTAATAGCAACAACAACAGTATTTTGATTTTTCTTTATGTACTTTTTACTACTAAAGTAATATCTCCTCTCGTTAACAGTACTCTTAAGAAGTGGGACTTTTTGACTATGGGTAAATACCTCTAGGTTCTTGAATTATGGAATTTTCTCCTTACCTCTTCTCCTGGTGTGCGCCAACACATTCTGCTCCTTCTTTCTTGATTTTTTATTTCTGGGTTCATCCAGATAGAGTCACCAACACAGGTACTATAGAAATAACGGAATGTATGATCAATATTGCTTGATATTAAAAATTTCAACCTCACAAGGAATAGTTCTTGGGAAAAATTCAAGAAAATAAATAAATTTAAAATACACTTCTAAATTCAAGAAAATCAGTTTTGCGGGCCAGTGTAAATAGCTAGTAAAAATATGTCATAAAATCCATGCTTAGAATGTAAAAATTATCCTTGTAAATGGTGCCAAACAATTGTTGAAACCATTTCTTACATCCATAGGATACGATTGTCACACTACAAGAAATAATTTTAAACCAAATAGCTATTACAATATCTATTCAACCTGCCTCTTTATTCTGATTAAAATAGATATTGCTACAATAAAAGTTACAGAATGGGTAAGGAAACCCCAGTGGTAATTTATGACATTACACGGATTACACACTCTATATTAGAATTACACTAGATGTATTAAAATGACTAAGCAATAAAAATAACCATTATTATGCCTTATGTGGACCTGTGCCTAGATTCATTGGGCTATTATAGTAATTTAACAACATTTGTAAAATGAAAATAAAGAAAAGGACTGAGAAAGAATTGGCACTATTACATTCATTCGAATATCATAATAAACATAACAGTTGGCCAACGAGAGAATCGTACGTAACACATTCAAATAATGTAATCCATTACGTAGGAACACACAGTACTGAGATAATGAATTAATAGAAATGAGACACAAAATTGTATTGATTTCATAGAATATTACATGTAGAGTTGGCAGAGTTCTATTTAAATCTATTTTATAAATAAATACATCAATACAATAAAGAAATTGTGTTCAAACAATGTAACAGAACTCTTCTACTCTTCTTTTTTTCAATCTAGTAACAACATAGTCTCTAAACCTCAAGCTCGATAGGACTGAATATAATCTCAGCTTCTTGAGAACTTCCCTATTAAAATCCTATACAGGAAGGGGAGGAATGAGAAATGAGCAAGAAAATAGATATAGAACGAGATACAACATAATTCAAAAGGGCATTCAAGTATACCTCTTAGAAAAAATGCTATATTTAATGCTTGATGCTGATTTTGAACCTAAATTCTTCCTTTTATAGCTTCTGGTTCTTTATTTGGTTATTTTTGGTCTGATATTGGCCTTACACTTGTCACTCTTTGTTTTGATCTCCAAAAATTTGTACAGTTGTCTTCCATTATCCCCTTTTGTTTACATTGTACACTTTGTTAGTACTCTTTTAACTTAATTGTTTAACTAGTAATCTCAGTGCCTGAAGAGTATTCTTCTTCTATCCCTTCTTCAACTTCTAACTAACTTCTTGCTTTTGAAGTTTATTCTCTCTAAGTAATTTTTATTTCCTCCTCTAGGGGTGTATTTAATTCTAGCTGTAAACTACCTGTTTTGATTTTTATTTTTCTTGATTTGCTGCAGTTCATATTTATCTTTCAAATTTGAGAATATTTTTTGTATACATCCATCATAATCAGGTTTACTTTATTTCCACCCAGTACATGATCATGTATTGAAGATATGAAGAGGTCTAAATTTTATTTTTTGATATCAGATATGTTGTTTAAGCAACTTGTCTTTATTTATTGTGGTATGATCTATGGGATTCTGATTGACCGTCTGAGCTTCTCTTTCCTCGGCTACTATCTGCATTTTTAGTTGTTATTGAGCTTGTGATTTTACTTCGATCTAACTCAGTATCAATATTATTGCTGACTGTGTATCCATGAGGATATAAAACAATTCATCATGTGTCATAAGATTTACTTTTGATGAAGCAATTCTATTAGATTATTCAAACCTTAGACAACACGCTTAAAATAAACACTCTTATTTTCCTTGCAGTTTTGAACATGTGCATCCATATATTTTCTTTGATGTGAGTGCTTCTGTTAGATCACGTGAATCCTACATGACGGTTAGTTCAAAGTATATTGCACACATATATATATATATATGAAATCTAATTTTCAGAATCTAGGATCAGTTAATTCAATTAAAACTTTCGTAACTTAGGCCTTCAATGAAAGTTAAATTAAAACAATCATTAATTCAATAATCCATAATTTAAACCTTAGGCAAATTAAACCTCTTAATTAGATGGCTTCGTGTAAAAATTTATTTATCCTTTAAAAAGTTGTTTCTATTATCTTCGTGGATAACATATCAGAAGCATTTTAATCTTCGAATAAATTTTAAATCCTTTAATTTTTATTTAACCTGTATTAGACCATATAAGTCTTATACCATTAAAAACCGATCACCTCTATGGGTGCTCATCATTAGATCCTCTCAGGAAGGTGCACGTCTATCAAGATTTATCAAGCTACACGTTGATTAGTTTGAAGGTGGAAAATTTACAACGTATTAATCCCTCATTAATCTTGAATGTCTTAAAATTGATCAATGGTTTATCAAAAATTTAGGCACCTAGGAGAAAACACTTTATCAATTAAAATATGATCACCTTGGTCAACGCTTACCATTAAATCTATTTCATCTTGCATGTTATCGTTGAGATCCTGAAACCTGCATGATCGTTAGTCCAATGATATATATGTAAATGCATATTTAATTAAATTGACCTTAAAATTTAGGCCAAAAACCTTAGGCTAACAATAAGCTAATTTAAAATACTTAGGCCTAACTTTATGACTCTTCGGCATGCTTATTATCTCAAAGGAGGAATTATTATCAATGTATTAGACCCTTATTAATCATGTTTATTGTGAGTTAATGTGTTTTAATTAAAAATTAGTTATCGAGTGATTAAATATTCCAATGCTAATGAGGTTTAATTTAATATTTAATCCTTGAGTGCTTAAACCTTCGATGGTTATGGGTTGATTAGTTTCAGTAGTGCACAACTGTTGGATTTCATCGAAGTCATGCGCTGTCATCCAAATATTCAAAGATTCAAGCTATTTAATCTAAGTATTTTATAACGTGGTTGATTTTAATCATGATTAATCACATTTATTATTGATTTTAAATTTAGATTAACCATTAATAAAACTTTGTGATTAACATTTATTATCTTTGATGAAAACGCATCCATAAAATTGAGATAGGAATGAGCGCTACCCTTAGATTCTTTGAACTGGCTTGATGTTTAATTGCATGGCACATGATTTCAATTTAATTACGCTTATCTTAGGTTATGATCACTATTGAATTTTAGCTTTTAAATTTTGAACAAATTAGAGAGTGCACTTCCATAAAATTATTGATAAATCGAGCACTACCATCTAGATCTGCAAAGCTGCATGATACTTATTCAAAAGGGGGCACATAACCCTTACTTCCATTTTTATTAATTTGATTGACTTTAGACCTTATGTAATAAAAATTTGACCATGCTCTTATTTAATTAACTTTTGAGTTGCTTATGAGCATGCACCCATACAAATCTTGTGGGATGAAGCATGTCCATACAAATTATAAAAGTTGTAGGGATTTTATCATAAAGGGGGCGCATACCCTCAATTGACCATTTGATTTTAATTAAACCTTAGGATTGTTTATTTTCCACTTAATTCCAAATATTTTAATTAATTTTCTTAGGAACCCATGGACTTTAAAATACCTTCTTTAATTGAATATTCATTTCTTCAAATTTTATAAGCCTTTTAATAATCATACATCCTTAACAATCATTTATAATGTTTAAAAGGTATCAATGCAATTCAACGATCAAGGCCATAGATTTAACTTGGATTTATCCTTATTACTTAGAGAAAATGAAGCTTTTTATAATGGTTCTTTGAGGACCAAATATTAAAAATCAACCTTTCAGAAGAGAATGCAACAGAGACCAACAAATTGGGTGAAAATGTTGAAACCAAAAATTCAAATCTGGGGACATCTGATGTTGAGTAAATTTTTAGCTGTTACTGAGCTTTTTATTGTACTTAAATCTAACCTAGTATGAAGGTCATTTTTGACTGTGTATCTGTGAGGATAGAAAATAATTCATCGTGTGTCATAAGATTTAATTTTGATGAAGCACTTCTATTAGATTATTCAAACCTTGAAAAACATGCTTAAAATAAACACTATTATTTTCCTTGCAGTTTTGAGCATGCGTATCCGTAGATTTTATTTGAGGTGAGTGCTTCTGTTAGATCACGTGAATCTTGTATGAGGGTTAGTTCAAAGTATATTGCACATATATATGAAATTTAATGTTCAAACTTTAGGCTCAATTAATTCATTTAAAACTTCTGTAACTTAGGCCCTCGATGAAATTCAAACTAGCTTAGATATAAAAGATATATATCTAAAAACATCGAGAGTTATCAATCCCGAGGCGCCTATCTAGTCAGTTGTTTTAGTTTAAATATTTTAAATGTTTGCAACGGTTGGTTAGTCGGCTATTTTAGTTTAAATATTTTAAATGTTTTTGTTAATGTTGGCTTTTTTAATAAAAAAAATTGTTTACGGCGTGACATGTATGACCTCTTTGCCTTCCACCCCCTGTCTGTCATTGTAGGAATGCCTCTCAATGTAATTAAAATAATCATTAATTCAATAATCCATGTTTGAAACCTTATGTAAATTAAACCTCTTAATTAGATGGCTTCATGTAAAAATTTATTTATCCTTTAAAAAGTTGTTTATATTATCTCTGTGGATAACATATCAGAAGCAATTTAATCTTCAAATAATATTTTAGATCCTTTAATTTTTATTTAACCTATCTTAGACCATATAATGCTTATACCATTAAAAACTGATCACCTCTATGGGTTCTCATCATTATATCCACTCAGTGAGGTGCACTTCCATCGATATTTATCAATATGCACGTTGATTAGTCTGAAGGTGGAAAATTTATAACGTATTAATCCCTCATTAATCTTGATTGTCTTAAAATTGATCAATGGTTAATCAAAAATTAAGGCACCTAGGAGAAAACACTTTACCAGTTAAAATCCGAGCACCTTGGTGAGCGCTTACCATTAAATCTATTTCATCTTGCGTGCTACCGTTGAGATCCCGAAACCTGCATGGTTGTTAGTCCAATGATATATATGTAAATACATATTTAATTAAATTGACCTTAAACTTTAGGCCAGAAACCTTAGGCTAACAATAAGCTGATTTAAAATACTTAGGCCTAACTTTATGACTATTTGGCACGCTTATTTTCTTGAAGGAGGAATGATTATCAATGTATTAGACCCTTATTAATCATGCTTATCGATAGTTAACGCATTTTAATTAAAAATTAATTATCGAGTGATTAAAATCTTCCAATGCTAATGAGGTTTAATTTAATATTTAATACTTGAGCACTTAAACCTTCAGTGGTTAAGGGTTTATTAGTTTGAGGAGTGCATGACTATTGGTTTTCATCAAAGTCATGCACTGTCGTCTAGATCTTAAAAGATGCAAGCTATTTAATCTAAGGATTTTATAACATGGTTGTTTTAAATCTTGATTAATCACCTTATTATTGATTTTAAATTTAGATTAACCATTAATAAAACTTTGTGATTAACCTTGATTATCTTTGATGAACACGCATCCATCATATTGAGACAGGAATGAGCACTACCCTTATATTCTTTGAATAGGCTCGATGTTTAATTGCATGGCGCATGATTTTGATTTAATTATGCTTATCTTAGGTTATGACCACTGTTGAATTTTAGCTTTTAAATTTTGAACAAATTAGGGAGTGCGCTTCCATCGGATTATTGATAAATCGAGTGTTGCCATCTAGATCTGCAAAGTTGCACGATACTTAATCAAAAGGGGGCGCATAACCCTTACTTCCATTTTTATTAATTTGATCGACTTTAGACCTTAGGTTATAAAAATTTGACCATGCTCTTATTTAATTAACTTTTGAGTTGCTTATGAGCGTGCATCCATCCAGATCTTGGGGGATGAAGTGCATCCATCCAGATTGAAAAAGTTGCACGGATTTTATCATAAAGGGGGCGCATACCCTCAATTGACCATTTGATTTTAATTAAACCTTAGGATTGTTTATTTGCCACTTAAGTTCGAATGTTTTAATTAATTTCCTTAGGAACCTATGGACTTTAAAAGACCTTCTTTAATTGAATATTCATTTCTTCAAATTTTATAAGCCTTTTAATAATCGGACATCCTTAACAATCATTTTTAATGTTTAAAAGGTATTCAATTCAATTCAACGGTCAAGGCCATAACTTTAACTTGGATTTATCCTTATTACTTAGGGAAAATGAAGCTTTTTATAATGGTTCTTTGAGGACCAAATATTAAAAATCAACCTTTCAGAAGAGAATGCAATAGAGACCAACAAATTGGGTGAAAATATTGAAACCAAAAATTCAAATTTGGGGGCATCTGATGTTGAGTAAATTTTGGCTCCAACATAGGCTCTAACTGGGACAACGTGTTGAAAACCTGAGGCACTTGAGGACTCTAGAATCTCCTGGTTTTATTTCAAGCTTTGGATAGAATCACAAACTGTTAAACTTGATTAGAGGCATAAAACATAACACTGTAAACTGGAAAGAAACAACACAGAAACAATACATGTGAACTCAAACAAAAGAGTACCCAAGAACTGTTATTCTCTTCAGTCAACTTAGATCAAAGGATCAAAATTTTAAGATCAGAGGTGCTTTCAAAAATATTGCTATGATTGTTCAGCAAGGTCTTAGGATATGATTATACACAATTTATCAAAGTCACTTGTTCCATCATGCCTTGGCCTAAGTGTGTGTTAGTGTATTCATTTTAATTTTTGGGTCTTCCAGAACTTCATTACATTTGGAAAATGGTTAAGCCTACTGAGAAATTTCACTCTTTTTAAGATTTTCACCATGTGCAGGGCTCCACTACTAGTCAAGCGTCTATAGCCCCGGTGGAGATGCTACTGATCCCATATGGTTTTACTCTACTTCCAGTCAAGCATCTATAGCCTCGGTAGAGGTTTTCTAGATATCTCAAGTATTGACTCAATCTGCTTTATTTTAATTTTCTTCCTCTTTTGAGAAATATTTGGATATAAGTAGACTATGCAATGAGTATGCCTGAGTTGAGGACCAGTTTTTGGCTATAAATATAGAGTGTAATGATTTTTGGCTTAATCATTCTACCAAAGATAATTTTATCCCTTGGACCCTAAAATTTCTTTTAGTATTGTTGTAATGTGAGGCTTTAGCATGATGTACCAATAACTCTAGTTTTACTCTGTTTTGTCTCATATCATATGACAATTGCATAAACATTCAAATTTGTAAATAGTAAGCAACATCCAAATCTAAAATAAATTTCCTTTTCTCATACTTGCATTAGAGAGATGAATAGTAATGAATACTCTGCTATATTATAACAAAATGAGAAGACAACACAAACAAAACAACAAAATAACACAACAGTAAGGAAACTATTTTACAGTGACTGACAAAAAAAAAACACATTCTACTGACAAAAACATAGCCACGACTGGACACGGATGGTGACGAGGCCAAAATAAAGTATCATGAAAACTGAGAGGAGGTAAATGCTCCTATTTTGCAAAAATAACTTTATAACCTCAGGATGTAGAGTGAGTGCAAATCCCTTTCATTTTTGTCTGAATGGCCTAGGATACACTCTCAATTCTTGATGATTCCAAAGAAGAACAAACTGCAATTGAACTTTATGCATTCTTTTTTTCTTTGTTCTTTTCATGATGTATCTTCTGTTAGACTGGCCAATTCTTGTGGGGTTCCTTATGATGGGTTGGGCATTGGGGATTTTATTCTGAAATGAGGTAACATATGTGGTATTACCTAGGACTGGAGCTTTGTTAATGGGTATGATGGAGAAGTCAACAAAAGAATCAGCACCATTTTCTAGACCAATGAGCATTGTGGATTTGTCAATTTTATTTGATTTGACCTATTTTAATCTAACTGATTTCACACTTTTAACATAAATGGGGGAACAGTTCTTTGCAGAGAAAAGACTCAATAGATCAACTATGATGTTATATGAAGCTCCATTATTAGGTGGGTAATTGCAGATAAAGTATTCATTCATTGAATCTGACATATATCTTTGGAAAACCTGGAAGAGCCTTGTTTTTGATTGATCAATAAGCCTAAAACTTCTAGAAAATTCATCTTCCTTCTGATCAGTATATTTTTTGGACTTAACTATACTTTTAGGCTTGTGATTAGTCAGTTCTATCTCAGGATCTTCCTTTGCATTGGGCTTCACAAGGAGAACTTCATCTTTGGATAAATCATCCTTAGTTATTGGCCTTTCATCTATTGTTTCATCCTCAACTTGTACAGTTTTGTTGGACAATGCTTCTTCCTCTAAATGTTGTTCTGGCATTTCTAATATATCAAAATCATAGATCTGAAGGCTTTTTGGAGCTTCTACTATTATTTATTGATCTTGTGGTATTTCATCAGAACTATCATCAAGAGCTTGATGATGATGTTCTTCTCTAGGATATAAAGTTCTTTGCTCATCATTGATAAGACATGCATTGATATCTTCTTCAACCCATGGCTTATGATCAATCCATTATGTTTGGTGGTTCTCTTCTATATTAGACTTAAAAAGACCCCCAAATTTAGACTCATCATTATTAATTGTTGCCCCTTTATCAATTTATTCTTCTTTAGTTTGCACTATTTTATTGGATAGTGCCTCTACATCTGAGTGTTGTATTTCTTGTATATTGAAATCATTGGTCAAAAGGCTTTTTGAAACTTCTACTATTATAGACTGATCTTGTTTGATTTCATCAAATCTATTATCAAGAGTTTGATGATGATTTTCTTCCCTGAGAAATAAATTTCTTTGTTCATGGTTGATAAGATAGACATTGATATTTTATTCAGACTTAATTATATTTTCAAACTTGTGGTCAATCAATTCTATTTTGTGGTATTTTTCTGCACCAAATTTTTCATTAATAACCTCATATTTTGATTCATCATTCTTAGTTGTTGACCAATTATCAAAATTTTCTTCCTCAACTTGCACTATTTTGTTGGATTGTATCCCTTCTTCTGAATGTTGTTCTCTCATCTCATCCACATTAGGAATATTCATCTCATCTAGTGTACTCTCAAAGTCCATGGCATGGATTTCTTGAAAAATATCCACTACTACTATAAGCGGTTCCCATTTGACTTCATCAAGTATGACATTAGTGGTTTCAGGATGATGTTGCTCTCTTTTGGATATTAAAGTTCTTTGTTTTTGATAGACCTCAATATCTCCTTTAGATTTTGGGTGTTTATCCTTGCAATCTAAATTGGTCCTGACTTCTTTACTAGGTTGTTCCTTAAGGCTTAGGCTGGGATGCGAAGCTAAATAGATGGCACAACTAGAAGGATTATGCGGTGAATTACATGTAGGGCAATAGAAAGAGAATTTACTACCGATCATATTTCTTTCTACATGGACAACCTTATTCATGCACTCATCAATAGTGTTCACTTGCTCTTTTCTTAGTTCATCATTGAATTCTATAGAGAAAGCATTCTTATAAAAGCAAATGTACTGTTGATCACTAAGAGCTAATTTATTAGAAGATTTTGCTTTTAACCTTGATGAATATTTTGTTAAAGTTATTAATCGATTCATTTTTCTCTTTTTTCATTGCAGCCAATTCAATTATGAGTGAACGTATATTTCTCTCCTTACCATACCTTTCTAAAAAGACTTCTTCCATTTCTTGGAAATTTAATATGCAATGTGGGGAAAGACTATTGAACCAGTCTAAAGCATCTTTCTCTAAGGTCTGTCGAAATAGCCTAAGAGCCACATCTTCTTCTTCAACTTTTAATCTATCTAAGGCATACAAGAAGCTTTCGATATGTTCTTCTCCAATGACAACATTGTTACCTAGGAATTTAGGTAAGTATTTAAGGGCTTTACTAGGTAAGGCATTCAAATTTGTAGGTAAAACAAAAGGCTTGTACCTATTAGCTCTCCACTGTTGAATATTATTTTGATTTGCTTGAGCCATTGTGGTTGTAGGTGTAATGAGGTTTGAATTCATAGTAGCACTACCTACAGGAATATGGGGTTGGGTAACCTCAATATAATCTATTGGATTATCTACCATAGTATTACTGTTAATTGGGCAATGAGAATAATCAAATGTATCATCTACAATAGAATTAAAAACTTTATCTACAGTAATATCAGTAGCAATAGTATTTTGAATTTTTCTTTACGTACTTTTTACTACTAAAGTAAGATCTATTCTCATTAAAAGTACTCTTAAGAAGTGGGACTTTTTGATTGTGGGTAAATACCTCTGGGTTCTCGAATTTTGGGAATAGCTCCTTACCGCTTCTCCTAGTGTGCGCCAACACGTTCTGCTCCTTCTTTCTTGATTTTTGATTTCTGGGTTCGTCCAGATAGAGTCACCAATACTGTAGTGCAGAAAGAATGGAACGTATGATCAAGATTGCTTGATATTTAACTCTCAACCTCACAGGGGATGGTTCTTGGAGGAATTTCAAGAAAATCAAGAAACGTAAAAACACTTCAAAATACAATTGAAAATTACGGGTAAAATAAAATAAAGAACATAAAAGTCATAAAAATCAAAATGTAGGTTCTTTATTCTAATTGGTTGCTCATTGATTAAAAAATAATCATTGTACATGAAAGTAAAAATATGTCATAAAATCCAGGTTTAGAATGTAAAAATTATCCCCGACAATGGTGCCAAAAAACTATTGGAACCATTTCTTGCATCCATAGGATTTCGATTGTCACACTACAAGAAATCATTTTAAACCAATGAGCTATTACAAGCTCTGGTCAACCTGCCTCTTTATTCTGATTAAAATAGATATTGCTAAAGAAAACTTAACAGAATGGGTAAGGAAACCCTAGTGGTAATTTATGATTTTACAGATATTACACACTCCATATTTTAATATACATTACCTATATAAAAATGACCAAGCAAAGACAACGTAGTTATTATGCCTTATGTAGACTGATGCCTATCCAATTGGGTTGTTATAGAAATTTAACAACATTTATAACATGAACAGAAAGAAAGGGAAGAGAAATTGGCGCTATTAAACTCATTTGAATATCATAATAAACCTAATAGTTAACCAATGAAAGAAACACTCATAACACATTCAAATAATGTAACCCATTATGAAGTAACACATAGAACCAAAGACAATGAATTAATAGAAATGAAACCCAAAATTGTATTAATTTTTCAAAGAACATTACATGTAGAGTTGGCAGAATGCCATTTAAATCTATATTACAAATAATTCTTAATACAATGAGAAAATCTTGTTCAAATAATGTAACAAGACTCCTTCAACTTCTCCTATTCCAATATAGTAACAAGAAGAATCTCTGAACTTTAGGCTCAAAAAGACTAGAAATATTCTCAGCTCTCCAAAGCACTACAGTATTACCAAACTAGCATAATGAAGGGAGGAATGAGGGATGACAAGAAAATAGATACAAAAGGAAATACAACAACACAACTCAAAGGGGCACTCAAGTATACCTCTTAGAAAAAATGCTATCTCTAAATGCTTGATGTCGATTTTGAACCTAGATGCTTCCTTTTATAGCTTCTGAATTCTTGAATCTGATATTTCTGGACTTATCTGGGCCTCACACTTGTCACTCTTTGTTTTGATCTCCAAAACTTTGTACAATTGTCTTCCATTATCCCCTTTTGTTTACACTGTACACTTTGCTAGTACTCTTTTAACTTAATTATTTAACCGGTAATCTCAGTGCCTGAAGAGTATTCTTCTTCTGTCCCTTCTTCAACTTCTGACTGGCTTCTTGCTTTTGAAGTTTCTCCTCCCTGAGTAATTTTTATTTCCTCCTCTAGGGGTGTATTTAATTCTAGCTGTAAACTACCTGTTTTGATTTCTTTATTTTTCTTGCTCTATTGCAGTTCGTATTTATCTTTCAAATTTGAGAATATTTTTTGTATACATCCATCATGAGCAGGTTTACTTTATTTCCACCTAGTACATGATCACGTTCTGAAGATATGAAGAGATCTGAATTTGATTTTTAGATATCAGATCTATTGTTTAAGCAACTTGTCTTTATTTATCGTGGTATGATCTATGGGATTCTGATTGACCGTCTGAACTTTTCTTTCCTCGGCTACTGTCTAAATTTTTAGCTGTTACTAAGCTTGTGATTGTACTTCAGTCTAACCCAGTATCAAGGTCGTTGTTGACTGTGTATCCGTGAGGATAGAAAATAATTCATCGCGTGTCATCGAATTTACTTTTGATGAAGCACTTCTATTAGATTATTCAAACCTTAGACAACATGCTTAAAATAAACACTCTTATTTTCCTTGCAGTTTTGAACATGTGCATCCATAGATTTTCTTTGAGGTGAGTGCTTCCTCTAGATCACGTGAATCCTGCATGAGGGTTAGTTCAAAGTATATTGCACATATATGAAATTTAATGTTCAAACTTTAGGCTCAATTAATTCATTTAAAACTTTCGTAACTTAGGCCCTCGATGAAAGTCAAATTAAAACAATCATTAATTCAATAATTCATGTTTGAAACCTTAGGCAAATTAAACCTCTTAATTAGATGGCTTCGTGTAAAAATTTATTTATCCTTTAAAAAGTTGTTTCTATTATCTCCGTGGATAACATATCAGAAGCAATTTAATCTTTGAATAATATTTTAAATCCTTTAATTTTTATTTAACCTATCTTAGACCATATAAGGCTTATACCATTAAAAACCGATCACCTCTATGGGCGCTCATCATTAGATCCACTCAAGAAGGTGCACGCCCATCGAGATTTATCAAGCTGCACGTTGATTAGTCTGAAGGTGGAAAATTTATAACGTATTAATCCCTCATTAATCTTGATTATCTTAAAATTGATCAATGGTTAATCAAAAATTAAGGTGCCCAAGAGAAAACACTTTACCAATTAAAATCTGAGCATCTTGGTGAGTGCTTACCATTAAATATATTTCATCTTGCATGCTATCGTTGAGATCCTAAAACCTGCATGATCTTGAGTCTAATGATATATATGAAAATGTATATTTAATTAAATTGATCTTAAAATTTAGGCCAAAAACCTTAGGCTAACTATAAGCTAATTTAAAATACTTAGGTCTAACTTTATGACTCTTCGACATGCTTATTATCTCGAAGGGGAATTATTATCAACATATTAGACCCTAATTAATCATGCTTATCGGGAGTTAACACATTTTAAATAAAAATTAATTATCGAGTTATTAAAATCTTCCAACACTAATGAGGTTTAATTTAATATTTAATCCTTGAGTGCTTAAACCTTCGATGGTTATGGGTTGATTAGTTTGAGTAGTGCACAAATGTTGGATTTCATCGAAGTCATCCATCGCCGTCCAAATCTTAAAAGATGCAAGCTATTTAATCTGAGGATTTTATAACGTGGTTGATTTTAATCATGATTAATCATATTGATTATTGATTTTAAATTTATATTAACCATTAATAAAACTTTGTGATTAACCTTGATTATCTTTGATGAAAACACATCCATCAAATTGAGACAGGAATGAGCGCTACCCTTAGATTCTTTGAACCGACTTGATGTCTAATTGCATGGCACATGATTTTGATTTAATTACGCTTATCTTAGGTTATGACCACTATTGAATTTTAGCTTTTAAAGTTTGAACAAATTAGGGAGTGCACTTCCATCAAATTATTGATAAATCGAGCACTACCATCTATATATGCAAAGTTGCATGATACTTAATCAAAAGGAGGCGCATAACCCTTACTTCCATTTTTATTAATTTGATTGACTTTAGACCTTAGGTTATAAAAATTTGACCATGCTCTTATTTAATTAAATTTTGATTTGCTTATGAGCACGCATCCATACAGATCTTGGGGGATGAAGCGTGTCCATCCAAATTATAAAAGTTGTAGGGCTTTTATCATAAAGGGGGCACATACCCTCAATTGACCATTTGATTTTAATTAAACCTTAGGATTGTTTATTTTCCACTTAAGTCCAAATATTTTAATTAATTTTCTTAGGAACCTATGGACTTTAAAATACCTTCTTTAATTGAATATTCATTTCTTCAAATTTTATAAGACTTTTAATAATCAGACATCCTTAACAATCATTTTTAATATTTAAAAGGTATCAATGCAATTCAACGATCAAGGCCATAGATTTAACTTGGATTTATCCTTATTACTTAGGGAAAACGAAGCTTTTTATAACGGTTCTTTGAGGACCAAATATTAAAAATCAACCTTTCAGAAGAGAATGCAATAGAGACCAACAAATTGGGTGAAAATATTGAAACCAAAAATTCAAATTTGGGGACATCTAATGTTGAGTAAATTTTGGCTCCAACAAGCCCAAAAGGTATTCTCTGGTAGGCAAAGGTGCCCCATTTTGTGGTGAATGTTGTTTTATACTGATCTTCATTCTTAACCCAAATTTGGTTATATCTAGAGAAACCATCCAGCAATAAGAAAAAATTTTCCCATGCCACTATCTGTAAGATTTGATCAATCTGTGGGATGGGATAGTGATCCTTTAATGATGCCTGATTAAGATTTTTGAAATCGACACACAGATAAATATCACCATTATTTTTCCTCACAGGTACCAAGTTGGCTACCCAGGTTGAATGTTTAATTGGATATATGATCTTAGCCTTTAATAACTTAAGAGATCTTCTCTCATTATGGATTCGATCCTTGGATTTACAAGCCTTTGATTCTTCCCAAAAGGCTTTGCTTTAGGCTTTAGCTCATTGGTGTGTTGGATTAACTTTTTATCATACACTTTGAGGCCTTTATATGACTAAGCTACAATGCCTTGGTAATTTAGGCATAAAGCCTTGATATCTTCTTCTTCCTTTGGTGAACATATGATTCCAACCTTGAGCTTCTTTTCAGTTCCAACTTCAACTTATTTATAAATTTTGTCATTGACTTCCATGGATATGATATTTTTCCTATCTTCATTTTCAAACAGGCTCTCTAGAGTAACCAAACCTCTAGGTATGTGATTATTTTTAAGTTGAATGACATCCTGTTGATCAATTTCCTGTAAATTTTTCTCTTGGATAGTGGAAAGATAGACTTCTTTTACTAGAAAATCAATGATTTTTTCATCACTTTCAAATACCTACCAAAAAATCTACTTATCTAGCACTATAGGCCTAAAAATCATTTTGATCCCCTTGTCTTTCTTGACTCCTTTGTCTACAGAAGGGTTCAAGTTAGCTCCCCTTGCTTCTAAGGAGTCTACCAAAGTATTATTTTCTTTGGGAATAAAATTTATATTTAGGGAATCAAAGGATTCAATCAGATCCCATACCCTATTTCTATATGATCTTATTTAATGGTACGTACTATTGCATATTTTTCTTACCTGATGGATGATTAACTTAGAGTCGCCATATATGTTCAATATTTTAATGCCCATATTTTTAGCTTGCATTAATCTAAAGTATAGAGCCTCATATTCTGTAGTGTTATTGGTGCATGACCATGTTAATATATAGATAAAACTCTTTGTCCCTTCTGATCATGATTGTAATACTACACCAGCACCAGCACCATTTCTACATTTGGAACCATCAAAGTGCATGGTCCATACTTCTGTCTCTCTCAAAGACTGACTAGATATAACAAAAAATTTCTTTTTTGATTCTATAGAAATACTATATGTGCCTATGCCAGTACCAAACTAACTGTAATCCTCCCTTAAAGGTAATTCATCTTCTAATTCCAACTCTTCAAAATTATCCACAATTTCAAATTCAAGAGGGGTGATATTGCACATGTCTTCTTCATTTTTTTCTATATGATAAGACACAGGTATTTTAGGTGTTATTCTTATCCTCTTTCCTTTTAATGGAATAACCATGCTAGAATAATCCATATACATGCATCCATCTAATTTAACAGTGAACTCCCTTGAGGGGCATAATCCAAATTAGGGCTCTAGATCAACCACTACTATTTCTTGTACTATTGTCACCTCAAGATCTCTACGTAGCATCATTAAAACACATTTATTAGTCCCACTATTTCCACAGGTGTTCCATCCAATTTTAGCACTCTAGGGCAGGATCATGTATACTTTATACCCATATATTCACTAACTACTTTAGGCATAACTATAGTTGATGCTCTTGAGTCTATTCTAAAATTTCAAGCTACCCAAAATTCCATTATTAGAGATATATAGAAAGGATGGAGTTTATTATTTAAAATAGTAGGGGATATTTCTTTATTTTTAGAAGGTATACTAAGGATTGTGGTGGCCTGCCTATCTTGTGGGTACTTGTTGAGAGAAGATTTAAGCAAGTCTATTTGGCCAGGAATGAAGAGAGTATCATATAAACTAGCTTTTGATGGTATCTTCTTCATCTCTTCCATAATATTGTATTCAAACTTAGCCAAAGTGGGTCTCTCAGGCCTTCTTTCTGGCTCACCATATTTTCTCTTGTATCATTGAGTGGCCTCTAGTATCTATATTTTGGTGATAGAAGGGAATCTAAGCCTCTCTTGAGCCTCATCCTTGGACCTCATTTTGTCTTCCTAAATTTCTTTCTCAAATCTCTTGGGGAGACTATCTTTCTTTTCTTTTACTTTGGCTTGGGGAATAGTAAAAGTGTCATTGCTCTAGGGAGGTGGGTCATTATTATTTTTATAAGGAACCTAAAATTGACCCATATTCTATGGATCAACTTGTAGGTTTTTCTTCCTTGACCTTTTCATGACAATAATAGGGTCATCTTCACCCAACTCTTTTCCAACCATGATCTAGTCAGGTTTCCATAGCATATTTACACTTCCATTTTGATTCATTTTTGTTTGATCCATAGATTTTTGAACATGGTGTTGGTACATATCACAATATTATGAATCATGAGGATCATTGCATACCAAACACCAGATATTTACCAGACTCATCTCTAAAGAAAACTCAGGCTCTTCATATGTTGCATTTACCTTGACCCCAATATTATGTTAGGATCCTCCATCCTAACATTATTAGTTAGTATTATTAATAATTTAATTATTATATTATTAACTCATAAAGTGAACCATCACATCTCTTCATAATGTGAACCATCACGTCTCTTCACCAATGTAGCTTTAGGGTAGATATATATTAGGTTGGCCATTCACACAAATCATCCATGAATAAGAATATATATTTGATCAATTGATCCATTGGAAGGGTTCCTCTCCAGTGCAAAGGTGATTCTATCCAAAAGGTGATTCTATTAGTTTAGATCCAATTCCAATTATCATTGATAGATCCGCTAGGAACTTGGGTTCCTACCATTTGGTATCAGAGCATCAATTCTGGACACAAGTGGAGAAGTTTATTTAAATACATCTCAAAATAAATCCTACAAGTAATGAATAAATAGCAAGATGATTTTGAAACAAAAATAGCAATAAAAATAGTAGAGTTAACCCTAAAAAAGTATGACCTTAAAAATATAATTATTAGAAAGGAGAATTTTTGCCAATGGAAGGACCCAATTACAAAACCACCTGTATGGAAATCACAAAATACTTACACAACCCCAAAACTTACCCAAATCTTACCCATTAAATGTATTAACCCCGTAGAAATAAAGGCACAATGAGAAAATGACCTTTTTTTTAATTACGATGAGAAATTTATTCACAATCATCAATGTATTACACCTATACTATATATTTCGGATGCAACTATTCCTTGGAGTTCTTCCAATAAAAAAATATGATTGAGGTAAACGTAGTGATGGATACACCTGAAGATAGCACTAAATATGGTAATGATGAGGAAGGTAAGGAAGATGAGGAAGCCACAAAATATAATAAAGAGGAGGAAGATGTGGAACACAAGGACAATGAGCAAGAAATACCCAAAATACCTAATCCCACCAATGATAGCAATAGGATTGATATGCTAGAAGTGATTGATACACCAAGCAAGGATGAGGTAGACATACCCAAAGTGATCAATGTCAGCCAAACATGCACTCTACAAGTGTTGGAAATTTTGATTCAAAGTTATCATTGATGTCAAGGAACGAAGTTGTCATTGATGGCAAGGAATAAGCTATCGTTGATGTAAAAAGGTCAAAAGAAATAATGCAAAGGTTAATGGCAAAAGAGATTCATAATATTTTTAATATTATGTGGAAGCATAAGTTTAAAGGTTTTTTCATTAAAACCATGTGGGAAAGTTGTAAGGTTTTTCTAAAAACCAAGGAGGCCCTAAAGTTTGGTTTAAAAGGCCAAAGTCCATTTAATTATTAAATTATAATAACTAAATTTTTAAAAGAATTTAATTTATTATTTTTAATAAATAATGGCCAAATTCTAATGTTGGGCATCAGTTGTTTCACGTACATTTTCGATGTCTCCCTTCGTTGACTTCATCACGTGCATTGTCGACGTCTTCCTCCATCGACGTGGGAGCACATTGGAAGGGATATGGTATATATATATCATAGCCTTTCCAAAGGTAAAATTATCAATCCAATTTGTAAATGACTATCACATGCTATTCCATGTGTATTCCTCGTGGTAGTAACTTTATGCAATATGTTTCACAAAGCATGGGTGAAGGAGCCATATTTTGGCTCGTGTGTTTTAGAAGGTCAAAGCGTTGAAGGTGCTTGGAGGCTCCAAGAGGAGCATGTGGCTCCACGACATGGAAGCCACAGTCAAGGTGCTAGTGGGAGAGATGCACTCAGTTTGACTCATGCGCATGCCAAAGTGGTAAAACTTTTTAATTATTAAATTTGGTTTTTGCTTAGGCTAAAGTTTGTCTTAGGAGAAATAAGGGGAATATTTTTTTTTGAGTTTAGCCTAAGTAAAAGAGAATTTTTATGAGTTTATGAAAGGTGTTTTCTAATATTAATTTGTGGGTAAAAATATTTTTACCTTAGAGGAAATAAAAATTATTTATTGCATTATTTTTCAATAGATTTATTTTTAAATGCAATATTAAAGTAGGGAGTTATAAGTAGAAATTGGGTTAATTTTTAGGATATTTTTTTGAAGTAGCTTAAGCCTTATGTCAAATTTGAATGGTTGAGATGAAATTGTGATGAGTTAGGATTTTGAGAAGTGATTATTTAAACTATTGTGGTGTTGGATATTAAATTAAGAATGGAGTAATAAGGTGTATTTGTGAGTTATTATATGCTTTGTATTGTTATCTAAATTCTTTGAGCTTGTCAAAGAAGTGTTTGTGGTTGTGGAATATTTTTGAGGTTCCTTCATCATCAAGAAAAAGGTATGAGCACATTATTCCATAGTTGAGTTGATTGTTTGGTTTTCTAGAAAATAAGTTTGGAGTGAAAAGGACTTGATTAGGGTTTCCTTATTGAGTGTGTTGAGTTAAAGCTTCAAGGTTTTATGGAATAAAGAGTGGTTGTTAAAACCTTGTTTTATAAGCATTGTTGTTGAAGCCATTGGTTGTGTGAAGAACCTGAACTAGGGTTTGCAAAGAACATGAGTATCATTTTTATGTGAAGATTTTCTTATAAGCATTGTTGTTGAAGGGAGTTGTTGGGTGAAGAAATTGAACTAGGATTTGAAAATAAAATGAGTATCATTGTTATGTGAGATTGGTTGATAAGCATTGTTGAAATATTTTGAGTGAAGGCTTATATGCTTAGACTAGGGTTTATAAGCAAGGATTATTTCATTGAGTGATTGGTTGAGTAGATTTGGTTGAGCCTATTCAAGTGGATGTGTGGAGTGATTGTTCAAGTTCTATAAAATAAACTATTATATTTTATGAATTGATTTGAAAAAGTGATTGAGAATTGAGGTGAATGTGAAGCATATTGAGTGCAAGAACCCTAAAGGTTCTACTATAGAATTATTAATAAATTAACGTAAATGTAATCACAAGCCACTCAAAGGGGGATCTCTTGTAATTGCTTTGCCACTATAGGGGTCTCCCTCCTTTAGAATCTATGATTCTTATTATTCTTCTTGGATGATTTGTGTGAATGGCCAACCTAATATATATATCTACCCTAAATCTATGTTGGTGAAGAGACGTGATGGTTCATGTATGAAGAGTTGCGATGGTTCAATTTATGGGTTAATAATATAATAATTAAATGATTAATAATACTAACTAATGCTAACTAATAATGTTAGGATGGAGGATCCTAACATGCCACCCTCTTTAAAAAGAGCTTTTTCCTTAAAGCTTAAAGTGAGGATATTTATCCTTTTTTTCCCAAGAAGGATTTGCATAAGTTCTTGGACTCTTTTAATGTCATCCTTCTGTAGGCAGGGATATCGAGAAGGATGAAGCGTTAGCGTGGGGTTGCAAAAAAAATTAGTAAATGTGTGATGATGAGGGAATGGAAACCCTTGGGGTTCTTCAAATGCCTTAAAATGATGCATAAAAAGAGGTGGTAAAACTTCTACATTCTCCTGTTGTTCCTTGGAAGAGGCAATGGAGGAGTGTGCAGTCACATTTATTCCTTGTTTTTGAATAGGTTTGACTCTGTGGCGAGAACTCACTATTGGAGAGAAAATTGAGTGTAGTTCTTGTAGAGTGCATGTTTGGCCATAATGAGTCACTTTAGGAATGTTTACCTCATCATTACCTGATGCATAAAACACTTTTGGCATATCGACCTCATTGTATTTATTGTTGTGAGTAGGTACGCTAGGCACTTTGGACGTAACTACATATTCACATTTTACGGATTAACAATGATCAACTTCCTTCAATAAATACAATGTTAGTGTAGCGCATTTATGATGGGGTCCAAATTGCTCATCAAAAGTGTCGCAAAGGCCTTTTTCTCATCGTTCCTTCATCTCCTAAAAGCTAATATGTTTAATTTGTAAAGTTTGTTTAAGGGTGGTGTAAGTGGTTTGTGATTTCCCCATAGGTGGTTTTCCTAATCGACATTGAACATTGAGTTTATCTTTAGCTAATTTGGCCAATCCATAGGTCTACATCATGGTATAGGGATTGAACCTTGTCACCTCCATTCTAATTTCCTCTTTCAATCCACTAATAAATTTATTGATGAGAATTGATTCATCCAACCCTGTGTTGTGTTTGGTGATATCCTCAAACCGAGTTTGATACTCAAGCACAGAAGTGATTTGACGAAGATCTTTGAGCAATTCCCACATGATTGGGTCCTACATGGATCTGATACTAAATGCAAAAACCCTGAAGGTTCTACTATAAAATTATTAGTAAATTAATGTAAATGTAATCGTAGGCCACTCAAAGGGGTCTCCCTTGTAATTACTTTGCCACTATAGGGGGCTCCCTCCTTTAGAATCTATGCTTGTTATTCCTCTTCTTGGATGATTTGTGTGAATGTCCAACCTAATATATATCTACCCTAAAGCTATTTTGG
This sequence comes from Wollemia nobilis, assembly GCA_028583015.1. Taxonomy (NCBI): domain Eukaryota; kingdom Viridiplantae; phylum Streptophyta; class Pinopsida; order Araucariales; family Araucariaceae; genus Wollemia; species Wollemia nobilis. Next base: position 3,784,464 of record JAQPPZ010015712.1, read on the forward strand.
TGAAGATACGTGATGGTTCATGCATGAAAAGTTACGATGGTTCACTTTATGGGTTAATCATATAATAATTAAATGATTAATAATACTAACTAATACTAACTAATAATGTTAGGATGGAGGATCCTAACATTGAGTCTCTAAAAATTATCTTTATGTTTCTAAGAGAGTGATTGAAAGTAATTGAGCATTGTGATGAATATAGAACATATTGGATCTCTAACAATTCTTTTTATGTTTCTATGATATTGGACAAGTTCTATTGTGGACTTGTTGAGTAGATTTGAGGTAGGTATTTGAGAAGACTTGTGGACAGACTTGGGTAAGCTTTTGTGGAAGCTTACAATATAGATTGAGAGCAGATTTGGATAAGTTCTTGTGAAAATTTATTTAGCAGATTGGACAAGTTCTAGAGAGGACTTGAGGATAAATTGGTGTGAGCTTTTTTGGAATCTTACAAGGCAAATTTGAGACAAGTTTTTGAGAAGCCTTAAGAGCAGAGTTGATTGATTAATTTGTTCAAACCTTGAGTTAAGTTTTGGGGCAGATCTAGCAAAGTTGACTTGAGATTTAGTCAAGCTTTGAGTTAAGGCTTGAGGATAGAGATTGAGGACATATTTGTGCTAGACCGAAGGATTGTGTTTAGTACAGATTCGAGGATAGAGTTTGGTGTATATTTGAGGATAGGTTTGTGCTAGACCTAAGATAGATATTTAGGACATATTTGTTCTATACCAAAGGACTGTGTTTAGTACAGATTTGAGAAATAGCTTTGGAGGTGACAAAGTTGATGATAGATTTCTCTAGCCAAAGTAGGGAGGATAGGTGTCTTCTATGTATAGAGTTCCATTTGCTAAGGGAAGTTTAGGAAGAGATCTTCTAGAGGATCACCAGCTAGAGTAGAGTTAGGATATTAGTGTCTCCTGTGGATAGATATCCATGAACTTTGATTAGGCGATTGGTATCTCCTTTGGACATAGGTCCATAAACATTGTAATAGAGAAAGGATTCCAAAATATTTATTGAGAAAATATTAGTAAAAGTCTTTTTCCATGGAGTATCCCACATTGGGTTAACCACATTAAATTGGTGTCTCTATTGTGTGTGATGATTTGAGCATTGCTTTGGTTATTGTTATTGATATTTTCATTGATTATATTGGATAATACTATTTGGAAAAGAAAAGTAAAAAGTGATCTTATACTGTTCACCCCCCTCTCAGTATAAGTTTGTGTTCTTCAATTGGTATCAGAGTTGGTTCCTTCATAAAGGGTTTAACAACTTGAAGGAAGATCTTATAAGAACACAAATGGAAAAGTAAGGCAAAGGCAAAACCACAAGATACAAGAAGAAAAGAATACACATGGTCATGAAATAAAAATAATATGAGTTTGATATTGTTGTGTTGGGAGGAAAAATGGAAATAGATTCAAAATATGAATCAAGCAGTGGAGAAAAGATCATATTGATAAATTTTTGTACCAAATGTAGGAATACAGGTCACCATGCAACTTATTATCCACAAGAAGGTGAAGAATGCTTTGTTTATGGTCAAATTGGTCATGATGCAAGATATTATCATGGGTTTAGTAGTAGTTAAGATGAAATAGATCTAAATGATAACAAGGATAGTAAAAATAGGTATGAAGAATAAACTCCACTTTCAATAATAGAAGAAAAAAGATATGCTCCTATAGAAGATCAAAGAAATAAAGAAGAGGAAAATTTAGAAAAAGAAAAAGAGGAAGCCACTCTTAAGGAAATTGTTGAATTGAAAAGAGAAAATTTAGAATTTAAGGCTCAAATACAAGAAGATGAGAAGGCAAAAGCAAAGTTTCTACAAGAACTCACCAACTTCAAAATCAATATTGAAGAGGTAAGAATAATTGAAGAAGGTATGGCCAAAAAATTAAAGATAAAATATTTAGAGTGTGAAATATTAGAGCATGATATAGTTTCATTAAGGATGGAAGTAAAAGGTTCTAAGGACAAGTTACACAAGTCTGAGGAAAACTCAAGGACTTTGGACAAGTTATCAATGCATAAAGATCATTAGTCACCAAAACAGGACTTAGTTTCGAAGAAGAACAAGGGAAGCAAGAAGTAGAAAAAGGAGAGTCAAGCTCGAGCACCAAAAAGGAAGAAGCTTCAGAAAAGAATAGTGCAAAAGAAAGTGAGACATCTAAGGATGAGTTGGACAATAAAAAGTTCAAAAAAGATAGGAACAATGCACAAAGAAGAAATATATGGAACAACAATCAAAATAGGTTAAGAGAGACTAAGAGACCAATGAGGTCAAGACAAGAAAAATTCAATGGAAGATGTTTTCATGTTACAGGTTTGGGCACATGGCTTCATAATGCAAGATACATGAAAGATAATAATATGGAAACAAATAACTTTTCCATGGGTATTTCTACTCATGTAATCTATTTGGTCACAAGGCAATGAGTTACAGGGTTCATGATAGAAAAGGATATGGCTTCACTAGGAGAAATCCTAAGACATTTGCACGTCCAAGGAATAATAACATTAAGAGTTATAAATGCAATAATTATGGACACCAAAAAATGGTGTAGATCAGACATTACAGAATCAAGTATGAACAGGAACATGAATAGGAATAGGAAAAGAGATATGGATATGAATAGGAATAGGAACATGGATATGAACATGAACAATAATAGGAACAAGAACAGGAACAAGAATATGGACATGAATAGGAGCATGGACATGGAAAGGAATAGTAATAGAAATCAAAAGGATCAGATAAGAAGAAAAGAGGATAAAGGTGAAGACCAGTGCTTGCTAGGAGTATAAATACTTCCATCCTAGAATTAACCACATCAAGAAGTGTGGGAGGGGCTAAGCTAAGAGAATCATTAGTAGCCCTGAGTCCCAAAGGTGACACTTTGTCATTGATGTCAAAGGAGGAGAGATTTGAGTAAGAGGAGAGATTTGGTATTTGAGTAAAGAGGAGAGATTCAAAAATAGCATTGAGCTAGGGGGAGCAGAAGAAAGAAAAGGTTAAGTTTTTTGTAAAAAGAATTTAGGTTGCCATAAATGAAAAAAGGGGAGATTGTTGGATATTTTGAGTCAAAGTTGTCATTGATGTCAACGAATGAAGTTGTAATTTATGTCAAGGAATAAGCTACCATTGATGTAAAAAGGTCAAAAGGAACAATGCAAATGTTAATGGCAAAAGAGCTTCATAATATTTTAATATTATGTGGAAGCATAAGTTTAAAGGTTTTTTCATTAAAACCATGTGGGCAAGTTGTAAGTTTTTTCTAAAAACCAAGGACCCTAAAGTTTTTTTTAAAAGGCCAAAGTCCATTTAATTATTAAATTATAATAATTAAATTATTAAAAGAATTTAATTTATTATATTTAATAAATAATGGCCAAATTCTAATGTTGGGTGTCGGTTCTTTCGCATACATTTTCTATGTCTCCCTCTGCCAAATTCATGGTGTGCATTGTCGACGTCTTCCTCTGCCAACGTGGAAGCACATTGGAAGGCATATGGTATATATAAACCATAGCCTTTCCAAAGGCAAAATTATCCACCCAATTTGTAAAAGACTATCACATGCTATTTCGTGTGCATTCCTCATGGTAGTAACTTCATGCAACGCATTTCATAGAGCATGGGTGAAGGAGCCATCTTTTAGCTCATGTTTTTTATAAGTTCAATGCACTGAAGGTGCTTGGAGGCTCCAAGAGGAGCACGTGGCTCCACGACATGGAAGCCATGGTCAAGGTGCTAGTGGGAGAGATGCGCTCGGTTCAACTCACGCACATGCCAAAGTGGTAAAGCTTTTTCATTATTAAATTTAATTTTTTCTTATGCTAAAGTTTATCTTAGGAGAAATAAGGGGAATATTTTTTGTTAGTTTAGCCTAAGTTAAAGAGAATTTTTATGATTTTATGAAAGGTGTTTGCTGAGATTAATTTGTGGGTAAAAATATGTTTACCTTAGAGGAAAAGAAAATTATTTATTGCATTATTTTTCAAAAGAATTATTTTTAAATACAATATTAAAGAAGGGAGTTATAAGTAGAAATTGGGTTAATTTTTTAGGATATTTTTTTGAAGTAGCATTTGTCAAATTTGTATGGTTGAGATGAAATTGTGATGAGTTAGGGTTTTGAGAAGTGAATAGTTAAACTATTGCGGTGTTGGATATTATTTTAAGAATGGAGTAATAAGGTGTATTTGTGAGTTATTATATGCTTTTTATTGTTATCTAACTTATTTGAGCTTGTCAAAGAAGTTTTTGTGGTTGTTGCAAATGTTTGAGGTTCCTTCATCATCAAGAAAAAGGTATGAGCACATTCTTCCATAGTTGAGTTGATTGGTTGATTTTTTGGAAAATAAGTTTGGAGTGAAAAGGACTTGATTAGGGTTTCCTTATTGAGTGTATTGAGTTAATGCTTCAAGGTTTTCTGGAATAAAGAGTTGTTGTTAAAACTTTGTTTTATAAGAATTTTTATTGAAGCCATTGGTTGTGTGAAGAACCTGAACTAGGATTTGCAAAGAATATGAGTATAATTATTATGTGAAGATTGCCTTATAAGAATTTTTTTTGAAATGAGTTATTGGGTGAAGAACTTGAACTAGGCTTTGAAAAGAATATGAGTATCATTGTTATGTGAGATTGGTTGATAAGCATTGTTGAAACATTTTGAGTGAAGGCTTATATGCTTGGACTAGGTTTTGTAGGTAAGGATTGTTTCATTGAGTGATTGGTTGAGTAGAGTTGGTTGAGTCTAGTCAAGTGGATGTGTGGAGTGATTGTTTAGGTTCTATAAAATAAACTATTATATATTCTGAATTGATTTGAAAAAGTGATTGAGCATTGAGGTGAATGTGAAGCATATTGAGTCTCTAACAATTCTCCTTATGTTTCTAAGAGAGTGATTGAAATTAATTGAGTATTGTGATGAATATAGATCATATTGAGTCTCTAACAATTCTCTTTATGTTTCTATGAGATTGGACTAGTTCTAGTGTGGACTTGTTGAGCAAATTTGAGGAAAGTATTTGAGAAGACTTGTGGATGGACTTGGGTAAGCTTTTGTGGAAGCTTACAATGCAAATTGAGAGCAGATTTGGATAAGTTATTATGAGAACTTATTGAGCAGATTAGAAAATTTCTAGAGAGGACTTGAGGATAGATTGGTGTGAGCTTTTGTGGAAGCTTACAAGGCATATTTGAGACAATTTTTTTAGAAGACTTGAGAGAAGAGTTGAGTTATTGATTTGTTCAAACCTTGAGTTAAGGTTTGTGGTAGATCCAAAAAATTTGATTTGATATTTAGTCACTTTGAGTTAAGGCTTGAGGACATAGATTGAGGATATATTTGTGTTAGACCGAAGGACTAGGTTTAGTATAGATTCAAGGATATATTTTGGTGCATATTTGAGGATAGGTTTGTGCCAGACCTAAGATAGAGATTGAGGATAGATTTTTGCTAGACCAAAGGACTATGCTTAGTGTATATTTGAGATAGATCTTTGGAGGTGATAGAAATGAGGACAGAGATCTCCAACCAGAGCAGGGAGGACAGGTGTCTTTTGTGGATAGATTTCCATTTACTAAGGGTAGTGGAGGCAGAGGTCTTCTAGAGGATCACCAACAAAAACAAAGTTTGGATATTGGTGTCTCATGTGGATAGAGATCCACAAAATTTGATTAAGGGATTGGTATCTTCTTTGGACAGAGGTCCATAAACATTGTAATAGATAAAGGATTCCCAAAATATTTATTGAGAAAAAATTAGTAAAATTCTTTCTCCTTGGAGTAGCCCACATTGGGTGAACCACATTAAATTGGTGTCTCTATTGTGTGTGATGATTTGTGCATTGCTTTGGTTATTGCTATTGATATTGCCATTGATTATATTGGATAATACTATTTGGGAAAGAAAAGTAAAAAGTGGTATTATACTATTCACACCCCCTCTCAGTATAAGCTTGTGTTCTTCAACAAGATCTACACACACCTTCCTCATCAATAGTGAGTTATCACCACATGACCAAACCTATTCAAAAACAACATAGAGTGACTACACACTCCTTCTCTGTTGGCTCTACCAAGGAATCACAAAAGGATATGGAAGTGTTACCACCACTTTTGATGTATTATTTTGAAGTGTTTTAAGAACCCCAATGGTTGCCCTCCCATCATCATCATTATTATCCTAAGGAAAATTCTACTATTGTTCTTGGAAACCCCCCACTAACAATATGACCTTAAATATATCCCTGCCTTCGAAAAAGTGACAATAAAATAGTACAAGAACTTGCAAAAATTTTGATTGGAAAAAAAAAGATAAAGCTCCTCACTTTGATATTTGAGGATAAAGCTCTTTTTAAGTAGGATGGCATGTTAGGATCCTCCATCTTAACATTATTAGTTAGTATTATTAATCATTTAGTTATTATATTATTAACTCATAAAATGAACCATCACATCTCTTCAACCATCATGCCTCTTCATAACGTGAACCATCACATCTCTTCACCAATGTAGCTTTAGGGTAGATATATATATTAGGTTGGCCATTCACACAAATAATCCATGAATAAGAATATATATTTGATCAATTGATCCATTGGAAGGGTTCCTCTCTAGTGCAAAGGTGATTCTATCCAAAATGTGATTCTATTAGTTTAGATCCAATTCTAATTATCATTGATAGATCTGCTAGGAACTTGGGTTCCTACCATATTATTACTAGGACCAGGTATTTGATATTTGTTCACATATGGAAATATCCTTTGTTGAGACCTCTCCATATCTCTCTTATCCATTGAATTAATTTTATTTCTAAGAGTTTTCAAAGTATTTTGTATATCAAGGATGATATAAAACTCTTGAGGAGTTTGAGAAGGAAGTGGAGGGAAAGGAATTATAGTAGAATGTGCTTTTGGCTATGGAATGGGAGTCATTTGTGAAAATGGAGATGATAATGAAGAGGAGTCCATATAAGATGAAGTAGCAGCTTGGTTTTGGACATTATTAATTTCTAGATTGTAGGGTAGCACAACTTTTTGAGGTAATCTCTATAGACACCTAAAATACATTATGTTTAGGAGACTACTCATATGGGCACATTCAGAGACCATATGAATCATCTTGGACATTTCCAAGAGCTAGAAGTGGTCCTAACCACTCAAAAAAGGTAGTTTTAGCCCATCTAGTCTTAGCTTCTCTCAAGCATAGTGGCCACCATATATGTTCACTAAAGCTGACAACAACCACACCTAGTCAATAATCTAAAAAATAGTTAGTACCATGCATAGTATAGCTATGAATACGGGCCCATATCACATAGTTTAACTACACCTTGCATTTATTTTGGATGGATTTTGCTGAGGAACTCCCAAAGCTCCTCCTAACTACCCCTTCAATGCAAATTTGTGATTGATGCTTTCCCCTCGGGATGGTCAGTTGCATGTAAATTTAGATTTTGGCTTCTCTAGGAAGCCAAGATCTAGATCTAGATCTGAAATAGGGATGGTCTACATATGGACTCTCCCAAGCAAAGAAAATGATCTATAATTATCAAAATTGTGACAAGTTACATCTATCAAATATTAGAAACTGCTTAGTTACTTTCTAATATTATCACAATATAATCTTTGACATGTGTGATAAGTGGCATCTATCAAATATTATAAAGTGATTAGTTACTTTCTAATATTTTCTAGAAAAGAGGAAATAACGTTTTCCCACAAATTAAATATTCCTAGCACTCTTATTTTATTTATTAATTAGGTGGGAATATTTTTACATAAAATAGAATTATTTTTTAATTCAAATATTATTCTTTAGACTTTATATTTTAGTCTAAGAATAATTTACACAATATTGCATTACATATTCCAACACTCCCCCTTAATACAATATTGGGGAAAGGAATTATGAAACAAAGAAACATTATCCCCCTACAGATACAAATGAGGATGAGAATCAAATGAGTAATATAGTTACAATGAGCTTCTATGACCAAGAATGGTCTACAATAAGGTACCAATACAAAATGGACCAAAATGAGACTGCAAGCCCCCAACGGAGTAGCTTCAGATACATGCATCTTACAAAGCCATCCATCAACCACAAGTGGTTGCAAATGACAAGAATAAAACATCACAAGGATATCTTCAGTAAGCTTGTAAAACCCCAAACGGAAGTACCTGCAAGTTACAAGCAGCTCAACATAAGATCAGTTAGATACATCATCATAAATATATTCACCACAACATATATGAATATCCAAAGATGATAACAAAATTGATCTAACAAATAGTAAACTATAAGTCATCACAAAAATATGCCAAGCCATACTTATAGTCATGTGCTATATAGTTGATCAAAAAATATCATGTACAAAGTTGCATAAAACAAACAAGGAGTACCATGATAATGCAAACTCTAAAGTACAATGTACAAAAGTTGCATAAGGTATATGAAAATAATAAAGTGTGCACACCGGTTGCATAAAGCCAACCTATTGTGGCTGCTCCACAACACACCCCAAAATTGGGGACCCCCATTTTTTTGCATGCTTTTCAAGAAGATTACAGTGGCCCAAATATAAAGGAACAAAAAAGAAAGCAGAAATGAAAAGTTTTCACGATATCACGACATGTTGCTCTATCGCGGCTCAAAAAAGAAAGTTGTCATGATATTGCGACATGTTGCTCCGTTGTGGCCAGAAGTGAAAAGTTGTAGCGATATCGTGACATGTCACGTTTTTGCGGCTAAGAGCAACAGAATGCAGCATGATGAGAAAATGTCGTGATATCGCAACGTGTTGTGAAATCGTAGTCAAAGCGGTCAAACAGAACAAAATGCCAGAAATGTTGTGATATCGCGACATGTCTCATTTTCGTGATGCAGGACAAAGAACTAAGTTGAAGACTCAAAGTTGTCACGATTTTGTGGCATGTTGTGTTTTCGTGATGTTTGATGGGTAAAACAACCAAGTACAAAAATTGTCGCAATTTTGTGACATGTCATGTTTTCGTGACTTGTCATGAAATCGCGGTTCATGGAGGAGAGAGAAATACAAAGTGAAAAACGTCGCGATATTGCGACATGTCATGAAATCACGGTTCATAGAGGAGAGAGAAGATAAGGTGCTAGAATTGTTGCGATATCATGACATGTCATGAAATCATGGTCAAAGCAGTCAAAACAGGGCAAGAAAAAAAAAACGTCGCGATATCGCGACATGTCAGGTTTTCGCGATAGGAAAGTGAGAAAGGAATAAAGGAAAGAAATGGTCACGAAATCACGACAGGTTGCATTTTTCACGATCTATCAATGGTAACAGAGGTGAAGATAGAAAAATGTCACGAAATCGCGACATGTCTCATTTTCGCGATTTCGACGACCTATAAGCTAAGCAAGGGAAATCTATCATGATATCGCGACATGTCGCATTTTCACGACCGAGAGCAACAAAAATGAACATAGAAGAAAAACATCGTGATTTCGTGACAGGTTGCATTTGCGTGGCTCGTTGACAGGAAAATGTCACGATATTACGACATGTCTCATTTTCGCGATGCATGAAGGTAGACAAGGCTGTTGACATAAAAATGTCATGATATCGCGACATGTCTCATTTTCGCGATGCATGAAGGCGGACAAGGCTATTGACATAAAAATGTTGCGATATCGTGACATGTCTCATTTTTGCAGTGCATGAAGGCAGACAAGGCTGTTGACATAAAAATATCACGATATCGTGACATGTCTCATTTTCACGATGCATGAAGGCGGACAAGGTTGTTGATAGAAAAACATCGTGATATCACAACATGTCTTGTTTTCACGATGCAGGTAGAGGAGAAAAGTTGCAGATATAAAAACGTCGCGATATCACGACATGCTATTTTTCATCACGATTCATGACAGGCTATTACAGAACATGCAGGGAAGTGCTAAACACGTTGCATAAAGGTGTAAGGGTTACAGGACAACTATAGTTAGCAAAGAAGATCAAACGTTTTGACGCTCGAACAACAACCAAAAATAATGAAGAGTCGGGGAAGACAAAACGAAAAGATCTGGGAAATGAAACGAAGCGTCACAGAGTGAAACAGAGAGCCGCACCAGAGGGTTTAAAAGTAGAAGCCAAAGACAGGTACAGGGGTCAAAAACTGCTGCAAGCAGAGTTGCAGATCTGAAGGTGATAGGCCATTCTGGGCCTGCTTTTGGAGCATTTTCCTCCACTTTGTCTGGTTTTGTTAAAACTGGAAATATTCTGTTCTTGTAAACTGATACATTATTTTTAATACAGAATTACAGAGAGTTGCATCTCATTGAAAAGAAAGGAGTTATTTTTTGCATGCTAGATTTAATGTTCATCTTTCCCCTTTTTAGATCTTTAGGCTTATAGGTGAAGTTTAATGCAAGTTTTCTTGGTTGCTTCATGCGAATGTCTAAATCTGAAAATAACAGTTAAAATCCTAGAAACCAGCACCTAACTTATCTAGATTGTGCGAGTTTACAGGTTCAATAGGTTAGGTTGCATGCAGAAAACCTCATTATCTTCGGTTTTGTCAAATAGGAATCGTAACACTCTGAACGTACTTTAGTTTTAGTCTCTTTGCATTTTATTTTCATTTCTTCAAATTCTCTGCATTTTTATTTTCCAGAAAGTTTAACCTTAGTTTAATTTACAATCATTAAAATCTTAAATAAAATAAACCAGCAGTGCCCCTTGTTTACAGTTACTTGCAACCACTGAGGTGTCCCAAGCATTTAAATTGAATATTATTATTTATGTAAAATGCTAACATAGCGGAGACCTTGGAGAAATTATTCATTTAATTTCTTTGCAAGAGGGGATTTAGAACCCAAATCCTATCGAAGAGTGTGTTTTCACAATCAGGTGAAAATACCACTCAACAGATTGGCGCTAGAAGAAGGGCCGAATTGGTTTACTTTATTTTGATTTTCACACAGAAATAATGCGTTTTTGATTCGATTTTGAAATTATTTCTTAAATCTCATTAACGGCTAAACCGTAGCATTTTTTTTGTGTTGCTCCCATGGTAAATTAGATCATGGCACCGTAAATGCCAAACATGAATGCTTTCCCATATCAACAACCATATCCACTAGCACCTGCCTATGCACCCATTTCGATCCAACCGATCACATCCATTCCACCCGTTCTTGCATTTTTGCAAAATAGTCAATCGACTATGCAAGGAACCAGCCAGGTTAATTCTCAGGCTATACTTCCTTTCCCAAATCCAATTTCGATCCAAAGTGTGAATCCATATATGAATCAAATTCCTCAAAATTTGACTCAAATGTTAAATCAATATCCCACGAATTATGCAAACCCAACAGGAACTAACAATAATGTAGCTCCATCGAAAGAGATTTATTCGGATGTTGAAGAGCTCAAGAAGATAGTTCACAAGATGAGTAATGACATGGTTCACAAACAAAAGTATGAGTCCCATGCCCCTCACCCAAGTCAAAATTTTAACAATAGAGGGAGACATTGGAACACGAATCCAAACAATGGAGGCATACCTACCCCTATTGCCAATCAACTAGATACTTCTGCAGGACCCAGTCAATCCAGTTCCCTTCTGAATCTTGTGCCAAGCCCATTGAGAGGAATTGTCCTGAAATCGCAAGATACACTCATTGTCTCCAAGCCCAAGTAGATGACCTGGAACTTGTGCCAAAATATGGTCCACCCCAACATCAAGATGATAACATTATGGTGGTGGAAAATTTATACCGTCAAGAAGGTGAGAGTGAAGAAGAAGAAGATGAAATTTTAGAACAGGAGGTGCAAGATTTTTGAGAGTTTAGAAAGGGGAATCATGGATATCATTTGAGAAGTAAATCTAAATCGCCTAAAACTTCATCAACACCACCAAATAACTCTATCCTTCCTCCGGATACTAAGGCAGATAATAATCCTCCTCCACTTAGAATAGAAACGTCTAATGACACGCAGAAGACAATCAAACTTGAAAAATCAAACTATGACATAGTGGAGGATCTAAAGAAGTCCAAATCAAGCCTTTCGTTCTTAGAAGCGGCCAGGTTTCCTGGCCAAAAAGAAGCATTGATAAAGGCTCTGAACTCACCTAATCAAGTATGGAAGGGAAAGGAAGTTGAGTCTCATTTGATTTTACGAAAGGAGAGATGGGATGTCCCTCCATTCTTATTGACTCTAAGGATTGCTGGTAAGAATTTGCATAATTGTTTGTGTTGGCAATTTTGGGTACCTTGAGTTCTTTGCAGTTGCTCAAGTAAATAAGTTGTCATTGATGTTAATAATCTTTTGAAAGAATTTGATATGATGTCAAATAATGTGTTTTGTTGAAGTTTCGGCTTGACAGGTTCGAAAGAAAGTAAGTTGGAAAAATGTCGGGATATCGCGACATGTCGCATTTTCGTGACTTAGGTAGGAGAGAGAAAGTTTTTTGAAAAAGTGTCATGATTTCGCGACATGTTGGAAGAGAAAGAAGAAGCTGGCAAAACTGTCACGATTTCGCGACATGTTGGAAGAGAGAGAAGAAGCTGGCAAAACTATCGTTATTTTGCGACATGTTGGAAGAGAGAGAAGAAGCTGGCAAAACTGTCACGATTTCGCAACATGTTGGCAGAGAAAGAGAGCAAGGTGTAAAGTGTCAAGATTTTGTGACATGTCACATTTTCGTGATTCGAAAAGTGCAGGAAGGCAAAGAAGGAAAAGTGTCACGATTTCGTGACATAATGCAAGGAAGGTTGTATGGACAAAAAAGTGTCACAATTTCGTGACATGATGCAGAAGGGAGAGTCCGCAGTGTGAACTGTCACGATTTCGCGACATACTGCAAAAGACTAAGTGAGGACTGTCGTGATTTCGTGACATGCTAAAAAGCTCGAAGTGAGAACTATCGTGATTTTGTGACATGCAGCAAATGGAAGAGTCTGAAATGAGAAGCATCGTGATTTTGCGATAGGCTACAAAGAAGTTGTACGGATGCAGAAAGTGTCATGATTTCACGACAGGTTGAAGAGAAAGCTTATGAATGTAGAAAGTGTCACGATTTCGTGATAGGTTGAGATGGCAGCATTCGGTTGGCGAAAGTGTCACGATTTCATGACAAAAATAGTTAGCAAGTCCTCAGCAAAATATGTTGCAAGTGTGAACAGGGATTCTCCATAAGTGGCTTAGAAAAAACTCCTTCTAAGCCCTAAAGTGTGAAATCTCCCTCATTTTGTCGGCAAATTTTGTCGGCAAGTTTGTTTTAGTTTTTCCCTAATTCCCTCCTACTTCTTCTCCTATATTCCCTCCTTATCCCTCCATTTCCTCCCTTCCCCTTATCCCTCCAACCTCCTTATCCCTCCGCCCCTTCCTATCCCCTATCTTCTCCCTTCTTATCCCCTATACACTATATAATCTTATTTTGCAAATGAATGTAAGGTTGAGGGGTTCAATAATATAAATTTATTATTTTTCATTGCATATTTTTTAATTTGTATTTTTCTTCTTTGTGCGGCCTGAAAGAGTGTTCCTCGCTCATCACTGGTATCAGAGCGGGCACGGTTCTCGAGGCGAGGTGAGGTCAGAGCGGGCATGATTCTCAAGGCAGGCATGCATCTCGAAGAAGGTCGCCAGTAGGGCTTGAATATTGAGGCGGATCATGAGCAGGCTCGGGCATGGATCTCGAGACAGTTCGGGCTCAGATCCCGAGGCAGTTCGGGCATGGATCCCGAGGCGACACTTGGCAGCGACATGGATCCCGAGGTGACTGGACATGACACGTTGCAACATGAGGACGCGACACATGGCGATAGCAGAGTAGATGTGGCAATGAAATAGATTTCGAGGTGCTAAATGGGTGGCATGCGGATCGAGGCAGTGGACGCAGTCGCACGCGGATCGAGGCTGACGTGGAAAAGTGTGATTGGCTGACGTGGCGGCGCATCTGGTCAAAATTATGCCACGTGGCAAGTGTGCGTTGGTCAACGTGTGTAGACGTGGCAGATTGCAATTTGTCCACTTGGCGGCAAAATTCGGCACCCGTGACTGCTCAAAGGCAGTCGTTAATTTATTTGCGCCATCGGGTTTATAAACCCTCGCGCGGGTAATTCCCACCGAATGTGGGATAAAAAATCGTTATTTTTTTAAAAAAAATCCACCCTGCGGCTTTATTATTTTCCGTGTCTCAACTTTGAGATGTCTGAGGGCCGTAACCCAACGGCCACACCTGTCCGCTAGCAAGGAGGCGGACGCGGGTCGAATCCCGCCAGCCCCACGGGAAATTTTTTTTTTTTTTTTTTTTTAAATTTGTCGCCGAACAAGTTAAAAGGGCGGAAGCCCTATTTTTTTTTCCAGCCGACCGCCATGGTGTAGCGGCAAAGCACGCTCGTGTGCTCAGGAAGGTCACGGGGTCGAATCCCCTGCGTGACGAAAAGGTAAAAAAAAAAATTTAAAATTTTTATAAGGTTTTAATTTTTTATTTAAAGTTTTAAAATTATTTAATAAATTTAAATTATATATTTATTTAACATTATCTTTTTAATAATTAATTTAAAAGATAATTTAAATAAAATATAAAAATTTATTAAATTTTTTTTTTAAAACTTTAGAAAAATTTTAAAAGCCTTGTTTAAAGAGATTTTTTGAAAAGGAGAAATAATCTGCTCGTGAAATGTTAGATGATCCGGTCTGAGGGGTGTTATAATGCACTTCTCTCGATTTTGAGACGAGAGACACCGGAATCCTTTGATGAAAGGGTTCGCCGAACTAGTCTGCATACAGTGTTTTGTCAGCTTGAAAATCAGGTGATTGATCATCTGAGAAAGCCGGATTCAGGGTACGAGGCAGATTCAGAAGACAATATCTTCGAAAAGAGGATTGAAGAGTCCGAGACTGAGCAATTTGTTTCGGATGTACGATCAAGTGCCAGTTACACACCAGGTGTACCGGTAGCTGAATCGAGTGAGAGCTATACTCCACGCTCTCCTGAACCTGAACCTGAAGAAGAAGAGGAAGCAGAAGAGGAAGAAGAAGAAGAAGAAGACGAAGAAGAAGAAGAAGCAGAAGAAGAAGAAGAAGAAGATCCTGTAGAGCCTGAAATCATTGTCATCAGCAGTAGTTCTGAAGCAGAACTTGAATGTACTAAAAAGGCGAGATTTGATTTGAATAATTAAATCATTCTGTACTACTTTGTATTTCCAGTTTGCCTCAATAAAAGTTTGTTTTTTAGAAATGGCTGCAAACACTAGTCTACCAATCCCTGAATTTAATGGTAGTGACTATGAATATTGGTCTATTAAAATGAAAACCCTTTTGATAGGAAAAGGTCTTTGGGATGTAGTCGAAGAAGGCTATACTGAACCAACTGCTGCTGAATGGGCAGCTTTCTCTAATGCTGATAAAAAGGCGAGAAAAGAAGCACAAAAGAATAATGCTTTTGCCCTTTATCACATTCATGCTGCCTTAGATAAAAGTATCTTCCCTAGGGTTGCATCTTATGTAATTGCACAAGATGCCTGGAATGCCCTAAAAGAAAGCTATAGAGGTAGTGACCAAGTGAAGCAGGTAAAACTGCAAACTTTGAAACGAGATTTTGAGAATCTCAAGATGCAAGAGAATGAAAGAGTCGGAGATTACTACGTGCGAGTGAAAGCAGTAGTCGACAAAATGGTCACACTAGGGGAGGATATTAAGCTAGAGATGATGGTGAAGAAAGTGTTGAGAACACTTCTTCCTAAATGGAATTCTGTTGCAATAATTATTGAAGAATCCAAAGACTTAACCACATTGTCTTTTGATGCATTAACTGGTTCACTTCTCTCACATGAAGAGAGGTTACAGGAAACTCCTACCACCAGTTATGGAGGAGATGACAAAGCTTTTGCCACACATGAAGGAAGAGGTAGAGGCCATGGCAGAGGTCAACAAAGAGGCAGAGGCAAGAATAATCAAAGAGGGGGAACTCCTAATAGAGGAGGATCATCCAACAGAGGTGGAAATCAGAATAGAGGAGGACAACAACAATATAGAGGGAAACAATCTGGCAAAGGAAAAGGAGGAGATAAATCAAAACAAGTTTGCTACAATTGTGGCAAACCTGGCCATTATGCTCGAGATTGTTGGTCAAAGACTTCACAAGGAAGCAGCAACAACCAGAGCAGTCAGTTTGGGAATTTTGGAGAAGAGGAAGAGTCCTCAAATCTCTTTCTTTCTTATGGCCAGACAGAGCAAAATATGAATGATACATGGATTTTGGACACTGGGTGTTCAAATCACATGAGTGGCAAAGAACTCTTTGCTAAGTTAGACTCCTCATACAAATCCAAAGATCCGATTGGGAGATGACAAGTCATTGGCAGTTGAAGGCATTGGAGCCATGGAGGTTCCAACGAAAGAAGGCATCAAGCAAGTAAGTGATATCTATTACACACCTCATCTTCAACACAATCTTTTAAGTGTTGGTCAAATGCTTGAAAAGAATTACAAGTTGATTTTTGATGAGGGTAAATGCACCATTTTTGACAAGAACAATAGTAATAGAATCATTACACAAGTGCCAATGTCGAAGAATAGATTATTCCCTTTGAAGTTTGGCCAGCCAGGAGGAAATAAGTTAGCAAATGTTGCAATTACCAATCCAAGTGTCCTATGGCACTTGAGATATGGTCATTTGAATTCAGCAAGTTTGAAAATGCTAACTTCACAAGCAATGGTGACTTGACTTCCCAAAATTCAAGATAGTAAGGAAGTCTGTGAAGGGTGTGCCTTGGGCAAGCATGCCAGATCAAAATTTCCTCATGGACAAGCATGGCGGGCCAGCTATCCACTCCAGTTGGTACATTCAGACATCTGTGGTCCGATGCAGACCAAGAGTCTAGGTAATCACTCTTACTTCCTACTTTTCATTGATGATTGCACAAGAATGTGTTGGATATATTTTTTGAAGCATAAGGATGAAGCATTTGCATGCTTTGTTGATTTTAAAGCAAAATTTGAAAGTGAGAGTGGATATTCTATAAAATGTCTTAGATCAGATAGAGGAGGAGAATACTCCTCTAATCAGTTTTTGAATTTTTGTAAACATCATGGCATCAAGAGGCAGTTCACAACTGCCTACACTCCACAGCAAAATGGTGTAGCAGAAAGGAAAAATCGCACCATTGTGGAGATGGCAAGATCAATGCTTCAGACAAAGCATTTGAGTAATGCATATTGGGGAGATGCAACAAGGACTAGTGTTCACATCTTGAACAAAGTCCTACTTCAAGTTTGAAAGGGAAGACACCTTACCAAGCCTGGTATGGTAAGAAACCAAATGTGAAGTATTTCAGAGTATTTGGTTCATTGGCATATGCTCACATTCCTGATGAGCTGAGAAAGAAGTTGGATCCAAAGAGTCAAGCATGCATTTTTGTAGGATATTGTGAAAACACAAAGGGTTATAGACTCTACAATCCTACGACTCGAAAGATAGTGGTTTCAAGGGATGTGATTTTTGATGAAGGGGGAGAGTGGGGTAAGCCCCAAATATTCAATGATGTTGAAGCCACTGATGTAGTTGCTCAGAAAGTGCAACCGCAGCTCCCACAGAAAGGAAAGCAGTCTCCGCCCACACATCCTCCAAGTCCATCTTCTGATTCAACTTCTTCACCAAGTCCTTCTCCATAGCGATCAGTAAGTTCCTCACCAATGGACATTGATGTTCCATCCAAAGGTAAGAGAACTTTACAGTATCATCCATCATCTCAGATGTTGGATAAAAAATTTTCAAGAAGATATACTAGGAGTCAAGCTAGTGAAATGGAATCTGTTTTACACAGATTAGAAAGTATGCACTTGTATGGTGATGATGAATCCCAGTAGGAACCTAGGGGAGATCAAGTTAACTATGCTTTGTTAACTAGTGCACAGCTTGAACCTTCTAGTTATGAGAAGGCATGTACTCAGAAGATTTGGCAAGATGCCATGAAAGAGGAGATAACCTCTATAAAAAACAACGACACTTGGGAGCTCGTGAAGCTTCCTAAAGGAAAGAAATGTGTTGGCTGTAAATGGATCTTCAAGACCAAGTTTAATGCTGATGGAAGCATTGAAAAGCATAAGGCAAGATTAGTGGCAAAGGGTTTTACTTAGAAATATGGAATAGATTATGAAGAGACTTTTGCTCCTGTAGCCAGACAGGAGACAATCAAAATAGTTCTTGCCTTAGCTGCACACAAAGGATGGAAAGTCCAACACATGGATGTCAAGAGTGCATTTCTCAATGGTTACTTGATAGAAGAAGTGTACGTTGAGCAACCATAGGGATTTGAAGTGCAAGGTAAGGAACACCTTGTTTACAGATTGAAGAAGGCACTCTATGGTCTTAAACAAGCACCAAGAGCTTGGTACTCACGCATTGATGGGTACTTCAAAGATTATGGGTTCACCAGGAGCAAAAATGAACCCACACTCTACTACCTAAAGCAAGGTAAAGACATCCTCATAGTTTGTTTGTATGTGGATGATCTCATTTTTATGGGTAGTAATGAGAAAATGAATATGGAGTTCAAACACTCCATGATGATTCAGTTTGAGATGAAGGATCTTGGCTTTATGCACTACTATCTTGGAATGGAAGTTCATCAGTCAGATAAAGGGATCTTCATCTCCTCAACATAAGTATGCTCAGGATATGATCAAGAAGTTTGCTATGGAGCATTGCAAACCAGTTGCAACTCCAGTTGGACATGGGATCCAATTAAGCAAAGATGATGGAGCACCAAAAGTTGACGTGACCACTTTCAGAAGTATGGTTGGGAGTTTGATGTTTCTCGCCAACACCAGACTAGATATTCAGTATGTTGTATCTCTTGTTTCTAGATTTATGTCTAACCCCTCTGAGCTGCATCTGTAAGCATCTAAAAGAATTTTGAGATATGTGAAGGGTACATTGGATTTTGGAATCCAGTACCATAAATGTAACACTATCAAGCTTGTAGGCTTCAGTGATAGTGATTGGGGTAGCAATATTGATGACAGGAAGTCAACATCAGGAAACTGTTTTAGTCTTGGATCAGGACTAATAACTTGGAGTTCAAAAAAGTAGATAGTAGTAGCGCTATCTTCAACAGAAGCTGAGTATATAGTGGTTACTTATGCAAGTACTCAAGCCTTGTGGCTAAGGAAAGTACTAGAAGAGATTGGAGAACAGCAAAGTGGTCCGACCAGAATCTATTGCGACAACATTAGTGCCATTCAATTGGCATATAATCCTGTCCACCATAGTAGAACAAAGCATTTTGATATGAAGTACCACTTCATCAAAGATATGGTGGAACATGAAATTGTTGAGCTTCAATACTGTCACACTTTGGAGAACGTCGCTGACATCTTCACCAAGGCGATGACAAAAGCTCAATTTGTAAAGCTGAGAGACTGTGTAGTCAGTCCTCTCAACTTTAAGGGGGAGAATGTTGCAAGTGTGAATAGGGATTCTCCATAAGTGGCTTAGAAAAAACTCCTTCTAAGCCCTAAGTGTGAAATCTCCCTCATTTTGTCGGCAAATTTTGTCGGTAAGGTTGTTTTAGTTTTTCCCTAATTCCCTCCTACTTCTTCTCCTATATTCCCTCCTTATCCCTCCATTTCCTCCCTTCCCCTTATCCCTCCAACCTCCTTATCCCTCTGCCCCTTCCTATCCCCTATCTTCTCCCTTCTTATCCCCTATACACTATATAATCTTATTTTGCAAATGAATGTAAGGTTGAGGGGTTCAATAATATAAATTTATTATTTTCCGCTGCATATTTTTAATTTGTTTTTGTCCTTTGTGCGGCCTGAAAGAGTGTTCCTCGCTCATCAAAAGAAACGTCACGATTTCATGAAAAATTCAAGAAGGAAGAGCTCGAAGGCGAAAGCGTCACGATTTCGCAACATGTTCCAGTTTTGTGGGTATAATGCAGAGAGAAGCTCAAGGCAGCGAAAGTGTCGCAATTTCGCAACATGTTTCGTTTTCGCTAGTGCAAGCCGAGAAAAGGTTAAAAAAGTGAGAAGGGTCATGATTTCGTGACAAAAGCAGAGAAGAAGGCCATGAAGACAGAAGGGTCATGATTTTGCGACAGAAGTAAAGATGACGTCAGCAGAAGCAAGAAGTGTCGCGATAACGCAACAAGAACGTAGTCAAGGTAGACAAAAGCAAAAGTGTCGCGATATCGTGACAATAGCCAAACAAAAGTGTATAGCTACAAAAATTTCATGATATTGTGACATGTTGTGGTTTCACGACAGAAGCTACTGAACCAAAGATGCGGTTGAAGCCGACAGAGTTAAAATTGGGCCGACAAAGATTAGGGCGTGCAGTTGATGGAGTTAGGGTTTGCATTTGCATAACAGCCGACTAAGACCAAGGTTTAGATCTTGATTATGTTAGTATAAAAGGAGGGCTATTTGAAGAGAATATGCATCGATCAAAGTGTGCATTCGAAGTGCGATATTCACAGATAGAGTGCGGGGGAGAAGTTCGATCATCGAGAAGCAAAGTGTGCAAAGACTGTGCTGCTGTGATTGCACAGAGGTGCATAAGTTGATGTTCGATCGAGTGTTGCTATGTTTGCGCAGTCAATGCAAAATTTGGTTTTGACCAAGTGCGGCTGTAACAAAATAGAAAGAGATTTGAGGACAGACTTGTGCTAGACCGAAGGACTATTTTTGGTGCAGATCAAAGAAAAATATAGAGGACATTTGTGCTAGACCGAAGTACTGTGTTTAGTGCATTTTCGAGGACCAACTTTGAGGTGATAGAGTTGAGGACAGAGGTCTCCAGCCAGAGCATGGAAGATAGGTGTCTTCTATGGATAGAGTTCCACTTGCTAAGGGCAGAGGAGGCAGAGGTTTTCTAGAGGATCACTAGCCAGAGTAGAGCTAGGGGATTGGTGTCTCCTTTGGGTTGGTGCCCATAAACTTTGTAATCGAGAAAGGTTTCCCAAAATTTGAGGTGATAAAATTTAGTGAAATATTTTATCCGTGGAGTAGCCCGCATTGGGTGAACCACGTAAATTGTTGTGTCTCTATTGTGGATGGTATTTTGTGCATTTCTTTGATTATTATTTTTGATACTGCTATCTATTCACTGCATAATATTAATTTGAAAGTTGAAGGAAAAAGTTTAAAGTGGTCTTATACTGTTCACCCCCCTCTCAGTATAAGCTTGTGTTTTTCAATTGGTATCAGAGTGGGTTCCTTAGGAAAGTTTAAACAGCTTGAAGGAAAAGCGTGATAAGAACACAATGGATTATTCAAGCGGAAATGTAGCACCTATTCTTGATGGATCAGATTTTGGTATTTGGAGTGCAAGGATGAAGGTTCATCTAATGGCACTTGGGAATGAGGTTTAGGAAGTGATTGAAGATGGGTACACTATTCCTGTAAATGGTCCATATACTAAAGAAGATAGGCTTCTGCATCACAGCAATTCAAAAGCAATGAATGTAATCTTGAAAGGCTTACGGAAAGTAGATCTCACCAAAGTAATTCATCGCAAGACAGACTAGTGAAATGTGGAAACGATTGCGAGTGGTTCATACGGGTGATGCAAATGTCAGAAAGGCCAAGTTGAGACATTTCAAAGGTATGTTTCAACAACTCAAGATGAATGATGATGAAAATATTAGTGACTACATGCTTTGCATGGATGAGATTGTTAACTCCATGAAAGACTTAGGTCTTGAACTTGCTAAAAATGATGTTTGTGATAAAATCTTAAGATCTCTTCCTAATAGATTCAATGAAAATATTTCTGCTATTGAGGAAGCTAAAGATTTGGATAAGCTAAAAAAGGATGAGCTTCATAGCATTCTTGCAGCATTTGAGTTGAGAACTTAGGTGAAGCTTGACGTCAAGAAAGAGGCAGCTTTCAAGGCTACCAAGAAATCTAAGGGTAAACAGCTTCAAGAGAGTGATGAGTCTTCTAGTGATGAAGAGGCATATTACAGCAAGAAAGGCAAGTTATCTAGAAAGCACAAAAGCATCAAAAATATAAGATGCTTTAATTATGGAAAGTTCGGTCATTATGCTACTGACTGTACTGTTTCCAAGTATGAAAGTGATGAAGATAAACAGGATTCTAAGAGCAAGGATTCTGAAAAGCACAAGCATCACAGGAAGAACAAAGATGAGTACAACAATCACGAAAAGAGGTATTCTCACAAGCACAAGAAGAGTTTATACCTAGACAAAGCAAGTAAGTGTTCTAGTAGTGATAGTGAAAGTTCTTCATGTGATACTAAAAATGAGATGTTGTTCATATCAGAAAAAGAGGAAGAATCGAAACATAAATTCATTATCATGAAATGTTTTAGATGTGGAAATTTTGGTCACCTTGAGGATGATTGCACAAATAATGAATTGGTTACTAGCATGTATGAGTATGTTTCAGAAAACTATAAGGAAGATGCTTGTATGGTTTTTGAAAAGGGTAGCACCTCTAGTGATAAGAAATCTGTAAAAGGCTCTGATGATTCAGAAAGCAGACAAATAAAGGATCTTGAAAGTGAACTTACTAATGCTCTTAGTGCTTTGAAAAAGGAAAGAAAGAAGAATTTCAGACTCAAGGATAAGCTAGATGAATGTTGTATGGAGAGATATGATATTACAAAAAGTCTCGACATCTCTATGGCTAAGACACAAGAACTCAAGGATGAGCTGGATTCGAAGGTTCTTGAGTATAGTGAGTTAGAAGAGAAAATAGCTTCTTTGAAAGAGGAAATCAAGGAGTACAAGGATAAGTTGTACAAGTTTCAAGACAACTCTAAAAAGGTTAAATCTCTCATCAAAGGTCAAAGAAAACCAACAGATAAAATAGGTCTTGGTTTTGTTAAGCCGCTCAAGGAACATGTTTGGGAATCTAGCAAGAGATTCCAAAAGGAAGAGAGTTCTGATGAAGAAAGTACTTCAGATCATGAGTCCATAAGTGATAGATGCGCAGAACCAGAAAACGAAATTTTGAATGCGAAGAAGAAGTTTTCGGAACCCAAGAGGTCATTTAAAAGAAAATTTCACGGTAGATGTTTTGCGTGTTACAGGTTTGGTCACATGGCTGCACATTGCATGGCTCAAGTAAGGAAGATAAATGACAGTTTCAGAGGTGGTAATTTCTTTCAAGGGTATTGCTACTTGTGTAAATAGTTTGGGCATAAGGTAATTTTTTGCAAGGCTAATAACTGGAACAGGGTTAGTCAAAATAGGAGGATTCAAAGAACAAGTATGCCTAAAATAAATAACATTGTTACTTGTTATAAGTGCAACAATGAAGGTAACATAGCTAGACAGTGTAGAGCTGATCTTCCAAGGTACAGAAATAGAAATAGTGGCATGATCAGGTCCAAGGATCAAGGCATGAAAAAGGACAGGGATGACAACAAGAACAAGAACAGTGACAAAAATAGGAATGAAGGCAAAAAGTTCAAGAAAAGGCCCAGCAAGGAAATTGTAGAAACTAATGATGATCAGTGCCTAATGGGAGTTTTACTCCCAACCCTATTTTAATCACCTCATCAAGAGGTGGAGGAGGGACTAAGCTAAGTGGCTCATTCTTAGTCCCAGCCCCAAAGGTGACCCTTTGCCATTGATGACAAAGGGGGAGAGATATGAGTAAGGGGGAGCGATATGAGTAAGGGAGAGAGCTTTAATGTGAAGAGGAAAGCTTCAAGTTAGGGGGAGAAAAACTTCAAAAGGAGTTTCTCAGCTGTTATCATAGTTGGTTTCAGTTTTAGCTCCTGAGACATGTTTTTAGTAAAGGGTTGCCATCAATGACAAAGGGGGAGATTGTTGGCAATTTTGGGTACCTTGAGTTCTTTGCAGTTGCTCAAGTAAATAAGTTGTCATTGATGTCAAGAAGCTTTTGAAAGAATTTGATTTGATGTAAAATAATGTGTTTTGTTGAAGTTTTGGCTTGATAGGTTCGAAAGAAAGTAAGTTGGAAAAATGTCGCGATATCGCGACATGTCGCATTTTTGCGACTTAAACAGGAGAGAGAAAGCTTTTTGAAAAAATGTCGCAATATCGCGACATGTCACATTTTCGCGACTTAGGCAGGAGAGAGAAAGTTTTTTGAAAAAGTGTCACGATTTCGTGACATGTTGGAAGAGAAAGAAGAAGCTGGCAAAACTGTCGTGATTTCGCGACATGTTGGAAGAGAGAGAAGAAGCTGGCAAAACTGTCACAATTTCACGACATGTTGGAAGAGAGAGAAGAAGCTGGCAAAACTGTCATGATTTCACGACATGTTGGCAGAGAAAGAGAGCAAGGTGGAAAGTGTCACGATTTCGCGACATGTCACATTTTCGCGACTCAAAAAGTGCAAGAAGGCAAAGAAGGAAAAGTGTCACGATTTCATGACATAATGCAAGGAAGGTTGTACAGACAAAAAAGTGTCACGATTTCGTGACATGATGCAGTAGGGAGAGTCCACAGTGTGAACTGTCATGATTTTGCGACATGTTGCAAAAGACTAAGTGAGGACTGTTGCGATTTCACGACATGCTAAAAAGCTCGAAGTGAGAACTGTCATGATTTCACGACATGCAGCAAAGGGAAGAGTCTGAAATGAGAAGCGTCACGATTTTGTGATAGGCTACAAAGAAGTACGGATGCAGAAAGTGTCACGATTTCATGACAGGTTGAAGAGAAAGCTTGCGAATGTAGAAAGTGTTGCGATTTTGCAACAAGTTGAGATGGCAGCATTCAGTTGGCAAAAGTGTCGTGATTTCATGATAGAAACAGTTAACAAGTCCTCAACAGAAGAAGCATCATGATTTCATGACGAATTCAAGAAGGAAGAGCTCGAAGGTGAAAGCGTCACGATTTCACGACATGTTCCAGTTTTGCGGGTATAAGGCAGCGAAAGTGTCACGATTTTGCGACATGTTTCATTTTCGCTAGTGCAAGCCGAGAAAAGGTTCAAAAAGCGAGAAGGGTTGCGATTTTGTGACAAAAGTAGAGAAGAAGGCCACAAAGACAGAAGGGTCACGATTTTGTGATAAAAGTAAAGATGATGTCAGCAAAAGCAGGAAGTGTCGCGATATCATGACAAGAACGTAGTCAAGGCAGACAAAAGCAAAAGTGTCACAATATCACGACAATAGCCAAACAAAAGTGTACGGCTACAAAAATGTCATGATATCACGACATGTTGTGGTTTCACAACAGAAGCTACTGAACCACAAAGGCAGTTGAAGCCAACAAAGTTAAAATTAAGCAAACGAAGATTAGGGCGTGCAGCCGATGAAGTTAGGGTTTGCATTTGCATAACAGCCGACTAAGACCAAGGTTTAGATCTTGATTATGTTAGTCTAAAAGGAGGGCTGTTTGAAGAGAATATGCATCGATCGAAGTGTGCGTTTGAAGTGCGATATTCATAGATAGAGTGTAGGGGAGAAGTTTGATCGTCGAGAAGCAGAGTGTGCGAAGATTGTGCTGCTATGATTGCACAAAGGTGCATAAGTTGATGTTCGATCGAGTGCTGTTGTGTTTGTGCAGTCAGTGCAAAAGTTGGTTTCGACCAAGTGCAACTATAACAAAACAGAAAGATATTTAAGGACAGACTTATGCCATATCGAAGGACTGTGTTTGGTGTAAATCAAAGAAAAAGATAGAGGACATTTGTGCTAGACCGAAGGACTGTGTTTAGTGAATTTTCGAGGACCAGCTTTGAGGTGATAGAGTTGAGGACAGAGGTCTCCAGCCAGAGCAGGGAATACAGTTGTCTTCTGTGGATAGAGTTCCACTTGCTAAGGGCAGAGGAGGCATAGGTTTTCTAAAGGATCACCAGCCAGAGTAGAGCTAGGGGATTGGTGTCTCCTTTGGGTTGGTGCCCATAAAATTTGTAATCGGGAAAGGTTTCCCAAAATTTGAGGTGATAAAATTTAGTGAAATATTTTATCCGTGGAGTAGCCCACATTGGGTGAACCACATAAATTGTTGTGTCTCTATTGTGGATGGTATTTTGTGCATTGCTTTGATTACTATTTTTGATACTGCTATCTATTCACTGCATAATATTAATTTGAAATTTGAAGGAAAAAGTTTAAAGTGGTCTTATACTATTCACCCCCCCTCTCAGTATAAGCTTATGTTCTTCAGTTTGGTGGACACGGGTGCCACGAGCAATCTCATGCCTTCATAGATATGTCAAATGCTAGGTCTACAGCCTGTTTCATCCAAATGCAAGGTTTTACAATTGGACCAATCTGAGGTAAATGTGGTAGGGACCCTATATGATGTCAAAATTCAACTAAATTCTAAACCCAGGGTCCAACAAGTGGTCGACATTCACGGTTGTTAATATCCCAAGTAGATATGGAATGCTACTTGCAAGGGATTGGATGAAAACTTTGAATGACTATTTTTCAACTGATTGCTCACATATGTGGCTACCCTAGAAAGGAATCACGAATAAAATCAGAGTAGAAAATGAATCGAGGCTTAAGGAAATCATAACAGAATTTAATAAGCCAAATGAAGTTCAGTTTTCTAAACCCGAGTTGGGGGTTTATGCATTTGATGTTGAAGAGGCTACTGAAGAGCCTAAAGGGGAAACATTTCACGGTAGCTCTCTTGAGGAAAATGATTTCATATGGTTTCTTAGGTTTGATGGATCCAAATCCAAACAGGGAGCAGGAGCCAGATTCAAGCTCACTTTTCCAGGAGGCAAACCTTTACTTGCTGCCTATAGGTTACAGTTTCCTTGCACGAATAACATGGCAGAGTATGAAGCACTAATTTTTGGTTTACAACTGGCGTCGAGCAAAAAGGTTAAATGCTTGAAAGTATTGGGAGATTTTGAACTAGTAGTCAAGAATATTAAAGGACAATATACATGCTATGATAAGAGACTGAGCCTTTATAGAACTAGGGTAATGGATCTCATTGAGGAATTCGATGCTATCAATATAACCCTTATTTCTAGAAAAGGAAATCACATAGCAGATTCTCTTGCAGTCGTCGTGGGCATGTTAAATCCAGTTGATATAAAAAGGTGTAAAAAGTTCTCCATCAAATTAGTTCCTTGTCCATCGATACCTGATAATGTTAAGAATTTCCAAGTTTTTGAAAGCAGCATGACACATTTTCAAATTTGTCATGAACTCGGGTATTTTTGAAAACTAAGTGATTGATGAGGAGCAAAGATGGCAAGAAGAAGCAGAAAACGAAAGTGAAACTACATGTCAATCCAACAAAATACCTAAAGACATAGTTTCATTGGAGAAAATGTTTGATATGGGATACAAGGCCAAAAAAGAAAAAAGGGTTCCACTCCCCAAAGATGCATGTGATCTAATTAATCTAGGGAGTGCAGACAATCCATGGGAAGTGTACATCGCAAAAGCATGTACAGCTGAAGAAAGAGAAAATATAATACATGCACTAAAACACTACGTGGATTGCATTGCTTGGAATTATAACGAATTGAAAACATACAACCAAAACGTCATTACACATACCATCCCTCTAAATTCGGACTCCAAGCCTTTCAGACAAAGACAGCGAGTTGTTAACCCGCTATTGGAGCCCTTAATAAAAAATGAGGTCAAGATATTATTGGAAGCAAAGATTATTTTTCCTGTTAGGCACTCAACCTAGGTTGCTAACCTCGTTCCATTAAGAAATAAGAACGGAGAGATTAGGCTATGTATAGATTTTCGAAATCTTAACAAGGCCTCTGAAAAGGATAACTATCCATTGCCATCCATTGATGAAATTTTACAAACTGTGAATGGATCTGAAATGATGTCTTTTCTTGATGGATATTCTGGATATAACCAAATTCTTATTCATCCCAATGACAGGATGAAAACAGCCTTCACAACCAAATGGGGGACATTTGCCTACAGAATAATGTTGTTTGGACTGTTAAATGTTGGTGCAACATTTCAACGCGCCATATACTATGCATTCAAAGGGCTTATAGGCAAGTGTATCATTGTGTATGTGGATGATATTCCAATATTTTCAAAGAAAAGAGAAGACCATGTCAAGGATTTGAAAAAGGTTCTTCAAAGATGCAGAGAGCATGGAATTTCTTTAAATCCCAAAAAATGCATCTTTGGAGTAACAGAAGGAAGACTACTTGATCACATCATTTCAAAATAAGGCATATCCATTGACCCAGAAATGATAGAAGCTATCCAAAACTTACCTCTCCTGGGTAATAAAAAGGAGTTGAGATAATTAATTTTGTGAGGAATTTTATTTCAAGCTTCGCTGAGATAGCCAAACCGTTGAACAAGATGCTCAAGAAGGATGTAGATGTCAGATGGAACGAGGAAAGTAGGGTGGCATTTCAAAACATTAAGGATGCCATTTCCAGAGCCCCTGCCCTCATAAGTCCAAACTATGCTAAACCTTTCTATATTTATACTTTCGCATCGGAACACTCTTTTGCGAGTGTCTTGACCCAGAAAGGTGAGGATAGTGTAGAAAATCCCATTGTGTTTTTAAGTGCTCCTTTAAAAGATGCTCAATTGAGGTATTCTCTCCTCGATAAGCAAATGTACACACTCTTTAAAACGGTAAAAAAATTCCGACATTACATTGTGCATAGCAGAGTTTTTGCCATTATGCCTGACCTTGCTATCAAAACTATGTTTTTACAAAATGAGCTAGGTGAGAAAAGAGGTAAATGGATTTCTACTATCGAAGAATTTGATCTTGAAATTCAACCCATGAAACTAGTTCGAGGACAGGGACTTGTGAAGACGATTGCTGAGAATAATCCGCAAACGACATGCCAATATTCAAATGCAGAATACATTTCTAAAGATGACTGGTATGTTGACATTGTACATTTTTTATTAAATGGTAAGTGCCCATCCAATTTGAATTCCACTCAAAGAAGGGCTTTAAGACTTAAATCTGTTAATTATCTAATTAGATCTGGTGTTCTGTACAGGAAAAATCATGAGGGGATCTACTTGAGATGCCTGAATAAAGAAGAAGCTGCAAAGGTTCTACAAGAATTTCATGGGAAATATGGAACTGGCCATGGTGCGGCAAATGCTACAGCGCATCAAATCCTGAGAGTAGGATACTATTGGCCTCACATTTTTAAATATGCACACGCTCATGTACGATCTTGCCACATTTGTCAAGTAGCTACCAACAGAGAAAGAAACGTAGCCATGCCATTACAAACTATAGTTCATATGAGACCATTCGCATAATGGGGATTAGATTTCATTGGGGTTATTAACCCAAATTCTTCTAATTCCCATAAATTGATACTAACAGCTACAGATTATTGTACAAGGTGGACATAAGCAATTCCTACAAAACATGCCACTTCAGACGTTGTAATAAAATTCCTTGAGGATCACATCATAATAAGATTTGGAATGCACGATTCTATCATTAGTGATAATGGTAAAGCTTTTGTTTCCACGCAATTGGCAGATTGGGCATACGACAATAAAGTGAGTTTAAAATTTGCATCTAATTATTACCCTCAAGGAAACGGTTTGGTAGAATCCTCAAACAAAAATTTGTTGAATATCATTAAGAAATTACTGGAAAAGAACCCTCGAGATTGGCACAGCCAGTTAAAGTTTGCTCTATGGGTAGATAGAACCAGAGTAAAAGAATCAATAGGGAATACTCCCTATCATTTGGTTTATGGACAAGATCCAATTTTTCCAACAAACTTGAAGCTTCAAACCCTGCATTTCATACAGGAATACCTAGGAACAGATAACCACACTAAAGCCAGACTAAGTCATTTATCGCACCTCGATGAAAAAAGGGAGGAAGCCATGATTCACATGAGTAAACACCAAGAGGTTGTTAAAAGATGTTTTGACAGAAGAGCTAAAATTAAGTCCTTCAGAATTTCATATTTAGTCTTATTGTGGGATAAAAGACATGAAGAAAAAGGGAATCATCAAAAATTTGATTGTCTTTGGTTAGGCCCTTATCAGATTTCAAAAATTCTAGGGAAAAATACCTTCAGGTTAAGAACTTTAGAAGGGAAGGATCTGACGTTACCAGTTAATGGGCATGTTTTAAAGCACTATTTTAGCCCTTAAGTCGTAGGAGATTGATATCATATTTTTCAGTTTTGGTATGGATTTTCAAATTTTGTTTTGTTTGTTTTAAGATTGCTAGTTTAGTTGGGATTTAAGTTGTGTGTTTGATTTCATTTGACATGTTTGGTTTGTTTATATATATATAAAAAAAAATGATGAAAAAGTTGTTTTTTTTTAGATGTTAACTTATGCTTTAGATCAGGGAAATATGAAACATTGGAATTGTGTGGTAGAAAGCTCCGCAAGAAACACAAATAGTTTAAATAATATCATTTGAAACTTGTGAAGCATGAAGTAGCCGATTTTACAGATTATGGCAATACTCCATCTGCAATTCAAAAGGCAATGCATTCATATTACATCCCACTTTGCATATACATGCCATCTTAGTTGCATATGCATGTCAGATACAAATCATTAAAGCATGTCAAGTCCTCTTAGGGTTATTCTATAACATAAAAAAAAAAATCCTGAGGTTGGGAACTGATGCCCGAACTATCTTAAACCAAGCACATTTTATGCACATTAAAAAGGATCTTGAGCAAAATGATCAAAACCTTGCTTGCAAGAAAAGGTCAGGCGAAAGAAGTATTTCATGTCTATCCTATTATGCAACATGATCCTTAAAACAGTGGTTTTTACCACTTCCATAAAGCTTAAAGCCTAAAATTAGAGTAGTAAGGATAGGGTTAAATCCTCATCGAACTTAGGTTGAGGATCCAACTCCCCAAAGCTCTGATTTGACCTACATGGAGTAGTAAGGATAGGGCATAATTATCATCTCGCCTAGGTTGAGAATATAATTCCCCAAAGCTCCTATGTCTCATTTCATCATAAATCTTGGATTGGAAGGATCGTACTACATGTCCTCTGCAAAGGATGGGTAGTCATCCCCAAGGTCCAAGAAATAAAAACTAAATATTTTCCATTTCATAAATCTTAGATTGGAAGGATCGTACTACATGTCCTCTGCAAAGGGTGGGTAGTCATCCCAAAGGTCCAAGAAATAAAAACTAAATATTTCCCATTTCATCTTCATATTGGATTGAAAGGATTGTACTACATGTCCTCTGCAAAGGATGGGTAGTCATCCCCAAGGTCCAAGAAATAAATAAATGAAGCTAAATCATGGATTATGGGGTTAAGTATGCCCATGCGTGGCAACATGTCTTGTCTAAAAACAAGACCACTGACTGTTCAAAAGGATAGACTAGCATGACCATTTCATCCATAACTGGTTAAATTATTTTGTTCAAAATAAGGTAATGAATTCCAAATCAGAGTAGTAAGGATAGGGTTAAACTCCCATCTCGATTAGGTTGGGAGTCTGATTTCCTAAAGCTCTGATTTCACTTTCACTTGCACATGGGTTCAAGATAGTAGTGACTCATAACCAACTTTGGGATCTAATAAAGCAATTCATTATACATATAGTTGATCCTAAGAGGGTTTGATAATATTAAATGTTTGTGTATGATACTAGAAGATCTAAGCCTTTATAAAAGCAAAATCTCTAAGCATATTTATCATGTTACACAAATCATTCACAATCTCACATATGCATTCATGTAAAACTGACAATGGAATGTTGATCAATTTCAAACGATAGAAAATGGAACACATTGCACA
Organism: Wollemia nobilis; assembly: GCA_028583015.1. Classification (NCBI taxonomy): domain Eukaryota; kingdom Viridiplantae; phylum Streptophyta; class Pinopsida; order Araucariales; family Araucariaceae; genus Wollemia; species Wollemia nobilis. The sequence continues at coordinate 3,816,166 of JAQPPZ010015712.1, forward strand.
CACTGAGATGATACTTAATGATTCTCATGTTTCATGTATTTTTGATCTATCAAAATTTGTTCTATCTTTTATGTGCTGACGCATGTATCTAAGCTTGTATATTTCAGGTTAGGTTCTCACCAAAATGCTCAAGAGCATTTCCCAACAGAGTCGCCATTTGTTGTGGCTGCTCCACAACACACCCCAAAATTGGGGACCCACCTTTTTTTGCATGCTTTCCAAGAAGATTGCAGTGGCCCAGATATAAAGGAGCAAAGAAGAAAGCAAAAATGAAAAGTTGTCGCGATATCGCGACATGTTGCTCTATCGCGGCTCAGAAAAGAAAGTTGTCACGATATCATGACATGTTGCTCCGTCGCGGCCAAAAATGAAAAGTTGTCGCGATATCATGACATGTCGCACTTTTGTGGCTAAGAGCAACAGAATGCAGCATGATGAGAAAATGTCATGATATCACGACGTGTTGTGAAATCGCGGTCAAAGCAGTCAAACAGAACAAGATGCCAAAAATGTCATGATATCGCGACATGTCTCATTTTTGCGATGCAGGACAAAGAACTAAGTTGAAGACTCAAAGTTGTCACGATATCGTGACATGTTGTGTTTTCATGATGTTTGATGGGTAAAACAACCAAGTACAGAAATTGTCACGATTTCGTGACATGTCATGTTTTCGTGACTTGTCATGAAATCGCAGTGCATGGAGGAGAGAGAAAGATAGTGAAAAACGTTGTGATATCGCGACATGTCATGAAATCACGGTTCATAGAGGAGAGAGAATATAAGGCACTAGAATTGTCATGATATCGTGACATGTCATGAAATCACGGTCAAAGTAGTCAAAACAGGGCAAGAAAAAAAAAATGTTGTGATATCGTGACATGTCAGGTTTTCACGATAGGAAAGTGAGAAAGGAATAAAGGAAAGAAATGGTCATGAAATCACGACAGGTTACATTTTCGCGATCTATCGACGGCAACAGAGGTGAAGATAGAAAAATGTCACAAAATTGCGACATGTCTCATTTTCACAATTTCGGCGACCTATAAGCTAAGCAAGGGAAATCTGTCGTGATATCACGACATGTCACGTTTTCATGACCGAGAGCAACCAAAATGAACATAGAAGAAAAACATCACAATTTCACGACAGGTTGCATTTGCACATCCCGTTGACAAAAAAATGTTGCGATATCGCGACATGTCTCATTTTCATAGTGCATGAATGCGGACAAGGCTATTGACATAAAAATGTCACGATATCGCGACATGTCTCATTTTTGTGGTGCATGAAGGTGAACAAGGCTGTTGACATAAAAATGTTGCGATATCGCGACATGTCTCATTTTTGCGGTGCATGAAGGCGGACAAGGCTGTTGACATAAAAATGTCACGATATCACGACATGTCTCATTTTTACGGTGCATGAAGGCAGACAAGGCTGTTGACAGAAAAACGTCACGATATCGTGACATGTCTTGTTTTTGCAATGCAAGTAGAGGAGCAAAGCTACAGATATAAAAACGTCACGATATTGCGACATGCTATTTTTCATCGCGATTCATGACGGGCCTTACAGAACATGCAGGGAAGCACTGAACACGTGGCATAAAGGTGTAAGGGTTACAGGACGGCTACAGTTAGCAAAGAAGATCAAACATTTCGATGCTCGAACAACAACCAGAAATAATGAAGAGTCGGGGAAGACGAAATGAAAAGACCTGGGAAATGAAATGAAGCGTCATAGAGTGAAACAAAGAGCCGCACCAAAGGGTTTAAAAGCAAAAGCCAAAGACAGGTACAGGGGTCGAAAACCGCTACGGGAAGAGTTGCAGAGCTGAAGGTGATAGGCCATTCTGGCTTGCTTTTGGAGTGTTTTCCTCCACTTTGTCTAGTTTTGTTAAAACTGGAAACATTTTGTTCTTGTAAACTGATACATTATTTTTAATACAGAATTATGGAGAGTTGCATCTCATGGACAAGAAAGAAGGAGTTATTTTCTGCATGCTAGATTTAATGTTCATCTTTCCCCTTTTCAGATCTTTAGGCTTATAAGTTAAGTTTAATGCAAGTTTTCTTGGTTTCTTCATGCGAATGTCTAAATCTGAAAATAACAGTTAAAATCCCAGAAACCAGCACCTAACTTATCTGGATTGTGCGATTTTACAGGTTCAATAGATTAGGTTGCATGCAGAAAATCTCATTATCTTTAGTTTTGTCAAATAGGAATCGTAACACTCTGAATGTACTTTAGTTTTAGTCTCTTTGCATTTTATTTTCATTTCTTCAAATTCTCTGCATTTTTATTTTCCAGAAAGTTTAACCTTAGTTTAATTTACAATCATTAAAATCTTAAATAAAATAAACCAGCAGTGCCCCTTGTTTACAGTTACTTGCAACCACTGAGGTGTCCCAAGCATTTAAATTGAATATTATTATTTATGTAAAATGCTAACATAGCAGAGACCTTGGAGAAATTATTCATTTAATTTCTTTGCAAGAGGGGATTTGGAACCCAAATCCTATCGGAGAGTGTGTTTTCACAATCGGGTGAAAATACCACTCAACACAACCATAAAATATCATGTACAAAAGTAGCATAAATGCTAACAAGAAAGTACCATGATAAACCAATTGCATAATGCCAACTACATAAAAACATGTACAAAGTTGCACAAGGCAACATGAAAGTACCATGTAAAAGAGTCGAATAAAGCAATTGCATCATATACCATAATTGCACAATGCCATATACAAAGTAACATGTACAAAAATTGCACAAAGCAAATAAGAAAGTACCATGTTCAAAAGACATGCAAATATAAAATATACCAACAAATATTAGAAAGTGATTAGTTACTTTCTAATATTTGCTAGAAAAGGGGAAATAACTTTTTCCCACAAATTAAATATTCCTAGCACCCTTATTTTATTTATTAATTGGGTGGGAATATTTTTACATAAAATAGAATTATTTTTTAATTCAAATATTATTCTTTAGACTTTATATTTTAGTCTAAGAATAATTTACACAATGTTGCATTACATATTCCAACAAAAATTTTATGCAGTGAAGCCCTGGTTGATTAGAGAGTGAATCCACACTCCCTTTGAGTAGTGAAGCACTATTTGGGTGAGCTATGTCTATGCACCTACTTTTAGATATTTTTATTCTTCACCATCTATCAGTGTACCAGACACAACAGGCGATCCTTGAACATTAATTTAAGTAAGTAATATAGTGCTAAAGCCCCTATTTTATGAGAAGAAGAGCGTCATTTCATGGCTACTATCATTAAAAGTGGCCCATAAGCATAGCCTAGGGTTTTCAAACATTAGTTTCCTAGTTCTAGCTTAGATCTGATTATTGCTTTGATTTATTAATTAGTTCTAGCTTAGATCTGATTTCATTAACATATTTACACCATATTTCTAAGTTTTCTATGCATTTATCGCTTAGTTTGTGCTTGCATTTTAATATTACCATGATCATATATCATATTTATTATATTGTGCTCAATCAAGCGATTGAATACTTTTCTGAGGGTCTTAGCATGCCCTTCGCACAGTAATGACTTGGCTAGCAAGTCATCCATGTAATCTTCTAGGATCTTGTGCATGTAGTCATGGAAAATGTATGTCATAACCCACTTATATGTGGCACCAACATTCTTAAGGCCAAATGGCATCATTTTGTAATATAATATCCCCCATGGAGTGGTGAACATGGTTTTGTGTTGGTATTCAAGTTTAATCCGAATATGATTGTAACCAAAAAACCATACATTAGGGAGAGCATCTCATGACCTGTAGTTACATCTAAAAGAACATCTATGTTGGGTAATGGGAATGAATCCTTTGGTGTTGCCTTGTTGAGATCCCTAAAATCCGTGCAAATGCAGACTCTTCCATCAGGTTTTCCTATGGTCACCATGTTTGATACCCATTATATATAGTCGATGGTAACAATAAGACTACATCCAATAGTTTTTGCAACTCATTTTTAACCATTAAAGTGATGGTTAGATGCATATTTCTAAGATTTTTCTTAACCAGTTTCTTCATGGGGTCTAGTGAAAGGTTATGGATAACCAAATTTAGATCTAGCCCCGACATGTCTTTGTAGGTCCAAGAAAAGATATTTGGTCTCTATTTCAATAGAGGAATTATGATGGCCTATTATTTTGGAGATAAGCTTTCTCCAAACTTGACTTTATTTGGTTGAGAAGGATCATTACTGATGTCCACCTCAAAACTCTTCCCTATCACCATATGTGACCCCTCCTCAAGCTGGTGTGGAGTGGGTATCAAATGAATGTCATATACTAGAATTATAGTTCCCATTGAATCAGGTTCAAGAATAATAAGACATACATCATGTGCGTAGCCTAATGCAAAATGGAATAATTATAGCATATATTAACTAGGGAAGAAATATTCAGGCTCTAGGGGTGAATCAATGCAATATCAATCAATAACATCTATATTAAGACACAATGGTCTTGTCGTATCTGTTGGGTTATGGAGTGGAGTGGTAAAATCAATGGATATCATGTTTATGGATGGAATGAAATCTCCAGGACCATGTGGGTGAAAATCTATGTCCTGGGTGTGCCTTCCATACTCACAATAAGGCTCTAGGGGCCTAGGGATATCAAGATACAGTATATGAATAGATGGGATGATGGGATTGTTAGGCAATATCTACTCTCTAAAGGTTGGAGGACCCAGGTTGACCATGCAATGAATGGCATATAGGTTTACTGGTCTTTCTAGGAAATGAATATTAGGATCGATGGCATGGAGTGTCACTTATCTCTCCACAAGCATATCGACTAGATGTAAGTGTCGAGGCCCAAGATAAGCCATATTGGTCTCATTCTCAAAGTCATCATCGCTTATAAAGAAACCATTGGCATTGGTTTTTAGCCCCAGGATGAGATGGTGGCTTGCATGCTGATAACCAAGATAGACCATCTTAGTGTCATCTTCATAGTCATCATCATTTATTAAGAACCCATTGGAGTTTTTATATGGCCCCATGATGTGGCTCGTATATCTATGATGTATGTAGGACATCTCTATTGAGTCCTCCAACTCATAGCCACTCTCGTTTTACATATATCCATCCTCACTCAAGATGTATTAACTCTCGTCTGAGATGTAGCCACTCTTTGTGTGGCCTATCCAAGCAAGGTTTTGCACATATCAAGGCTCGTTCTAGGCCAGGTCAGTTCCATGTTTGTTCTTGCTTGGAACATAGTCATACTCCTCTCGCTCATATCCATGCATTAGCTCCTACTCCCATAGGATGGCTCCTGATGGGGGCACTTCAAGAGAGGATTCAGGATGATACTGATCAGGTGGTGTGACATTGACCATCGACACCCATCGATTACCCAAAACTTTTCTCTTGGGAGGTTGATAGGGGTTCCAGTCGATGTCCTCCTCAAACCTAATGCTTAACTTGTTTAAGGCTACTTATAAAGAGTCATCATGACTCTAAATTTGATAGCCTAAAATCCACCTATCAATAGGTAGTTGGTACTATGGCTAAAATTGCAATTGATGCCTTTGCTCATATAGGCCTAGGTCATAGCCCTACTAATGACACTGCTCAAAGTACTTTAGAGTGAATTTAGGAATCGAAATGTAATGAAAATTCATGGTGAATGGTTCATCCTCATCCCTTTTTAGATCAAGAGAAATAGGGGTAAAATATAGGCTAGCATATATGAAATTAGTTTGGTTAGTTGGAACCCCTAAGGGAATTATTATCCCTAATGGCATATTTGGGAAGCTTGATCATCCCATGTCTTGTGTAAACTCAATTATTGGCATGAAAGTTACGTTATGTATAAGATATTCACCTAGTGCTATGTTGGCTAGGTGAATTGTCACATATGGTGCATATGACACTGTTGATGCTGCAGGTGAGGTAGGTTGAGGTACCTCAACTATTTCTTAGGAATGCTCCTTCTACATGGGAGTAGGGATTCCTACAACTGTTATGGTCTGAGGCTCTTTAGGTCCTTCCTCTACTAGGGGTGCCTTCAGCTTCTGTTTATCTATTGCCTTAGATATCAAATACTTTTCATAAGTTCTAGTAGCTTTGGATATATGATGTGGTACCGACATATATGATTCACATTGCACTAATTTGTTTTTTCTACCTAGTTGCATGGTTGGGAATGAAGGTCTTATGTACAAGTGTGTTTATGGAAGGACAAAGTCCCCTGGAAAGTTGACTTGATGCACGTACTTGAATGGCTATTCATCGGATGGGATCACATGAACTTATCCCTCATCCACATACTTGATGCATTGGTGTAGTATTGAGGGCACGCACTACATATCTCTAATACAGGGATATCATAGAACGGTGTTATATTGCATTACCCCTTCTAACACATGACACATCATGGATATGGTCTTATGTCCTTGTTGGAATATATAATGCAACATTGTGTAAATTATTCTTAGACTAAAATACAAAGTCTAAAGAATAATATTTGAATTAGAAAATAATTATATTTTATGTAAAAATATTCCCACCCAATTAATAAATAAAATAAGGGTGCTAGGAATATTTAATTTGAGAGAAAAAGTTTTTTACACTTTTCTAGCAAATATTAGAAAGTAACTAATCACTTTCTAATATTTGATAGATGCCACTTATTGCACATCTCAAAGATTAGATTGTGATAATATTAGAAAGCAACTAAGCATTTTCTAATATTTGATAGATGCCACTTGTCACACATCTCAAGATTAGATTGTGATAATATTTAGGGTTGTAGTAGAAAAGCTTCTCTTTAAATAGGGGTGTTTTCTACTACATCTTAACATATATTGTCATATTGACTTGTGTTGTAATATCATGTTGATGCATATTCTTGCATAACATTGAAGCATTCTTGTATTGTTGAATCAAAAGAGTAATATAGTGAGATTCATAGTGGATGTTTCCCTTCTTCATTTGAAGTAGGGTTTTACCACTTAATATTGGTGTTGTGGGTTTTCCTCTTTTGTGTGTGATTGATCTTGTGGAGCATTCTTCAATCTTGGGGAGACTTTGCTTGTCTCTCATTTGTTATGTAGATTATTTTGGATTCAATAGGTTTTTAGGAAATATAAACTGTGTTGCAAGATTAGGTAAATTTTAATCAAATACTAAAGTTGTGGTTAGTAAGTTGATTCATTTTTAACCTTCTTGATTAATATGAAAATTATTAAATTGTAAGTTAGTTGGTTAGTATATTGTTTAGTAGCAAGTTAGTAGTTATATTAGTTGAGATGCAAAATGCAAAAAATGCAAAAAAAAAAAATGTAAGAAAGATGAACAAGAGATAGTGGAGACACAAAGCAAAACACAAATACTCTCTCTCTCTCTCTCTCTCTCTATCTCTCTCTCTCTCTCTCTCTCTTTATCTCTCTCTCTCTCTCACTCTTTCACAATTATTGATTCAACATGAAGAGTCTCTTAATAGAGACAAAGTGAATGGTCAAGTTGTCAAGGAGAAGAATGTTGTCTTGAGTGCCACTAAGGATTCCTTCAAGAAGAAATACAAGGGAAGGAAAAATTAAAATTTCCAACCCAACAAGCCTAGAGTTGATTTCAATTGCAAATTTTGTGGCAAGAAAGGCCATAAGGAACAAAAAAATTTCAATAAGAAGAATATTGTAGAAAATGAAGAACAAGAAAAGGCTAAGGGACAAGGACCTAAGAAATGGTTTGGCAAGGGAAAGAAAAATAACAATAATGTAAAGCAAAATTCTAATAAAAATGCCTTTGTTTGCGCCCTCTACTCCATTGACTCATCTACTTCTAATGAATGTGTGTTAGATTCTGGATGCACTAACCATATGTGTTTTGAAAAGGATAAGTTTGTGGACTTTCATAAGCACTCTTCAAATTCAGTTGTCATTGGTGATAATACTAGACTTCAAGTAGAATGTGTTGGCAATGTTGTATTTGAAGGGAAATTACTTGATAATGTCCTATATGTGCCTAACCTTAGGAGAAATTTAATTTCAGTTTTGCAAGTTTCTAGAAGTGGTCACACTATTGAGTTCAATGCAAATTCATGGAGCATTATGAAAAGCACACTACCAATCATTACATGTTATGTTAAGACTAATATTTATGTGTTAGGTGATGCTCCTCCTAAATTGTGTTTAGCAACTAATGTTTCTCCTAGTAGCAAGCTTTGGAACTTAAGGTTATGCCATACAAACTATCAAAATATTCAAATGATGAAGTCCAAAAATTTGGTTGAAGGCTTGCCTAACATTTCACCTATTCATGGTTTGTGTGAAACATGCATATTAGGCAAGATGAGCAAACAAAATTTTGCAAAGGACAAGTCAACAAGGACCACATAAATTCTTCAACTCATTCATACAAATATTATGGGTCCATTACATGTTAGATCACTTGGTGGTGCATCCTATATTATCACCTTTATAGATTATTTTCAAGAATGATATTTGGGTATCTACTTAAGAATAAATAATATTGTTTTGAGACATTCAAGGAGTTCAAAGCTTTGGTAGAAAATCAAAAGGGAGCAAAGATCAAAATGATTAGAAGTGACAATGGAGGGGAGTACAATAGCAATGATTTCAATGAGTTTTTTTCTTCTCATGGGATCAAAAGGTAGTTTAATTTTCCATACACTCCTCAAAAAAATGGTGTTGTAGAGAGGAAAAATAGGACAATAATGGAGATGGTAAGATGCATGTTTGGTGACCACTTACCTCAATTTCTTTGGGGTGAAGCAGCTAGTAGAACAATCTACATTATTAATAGGTGTCCTTCAAAATCAGTTGAGGGGAAGACTCCTTATGAGGTTTGGAATGGTAAGAAGTCAAATTTCTCACACTTTGGATGTGATGCATTTTCATATATTCCTTCAAAAAAGAGGAAGAAATTGGAAAAAAAGTCTCTAAAATGCATCTTTGTTGGCAATGATGCAGAACATAGGGGCTACAGGTTATACTCACCTTCTTCACACATTGTATTTATTTCAAGATAGGTCAAATTCAATGAAGAACTTCTTGAGTTAGAAAAGGGTGGGCCTTGTGTCAAAAGGACCAAGTGGTTGGATCATTCTAGGGGTCATAAAGAGCAGAATTCAGTTAGACAAAGGATAACTAGAAGTATGACCCTTAACATATCTCTTCTAGCTAAGATAGAGAATGATCATGAGCCTACTTCTTACCAAGAAGCTTCACAACACTCTTGTTGGGTTGATGCCATGAAGGTTGAGATGGATTCTCTTCTAAAGAATAAAACTTGGGATCTAGTGCCTTATCCTAATAAGAGAAATGTTATTGGGAACAAGTGGATCTATAGAATCAAGTACAATTCTAATGGAGAGATAGAAAAGTATAAGGCTAGATTGGTTGCTAAGGGTTATGCTCAAAAACATGGCATTGACTATGATGAAACCTTTGCACCAGTTGCCAAAATGCCCACCATTCGGCTTCTCATTGCTATTGTTGTTGCTCAAGGTTGGTATATTTTTTAGCTTGATGTGAAAAGTGTCTTTCTAAATGGTGATTTGGATGTGGATATCTACATAAGTCAACCACAAGGATTTGTTGTACAAGGTAAGGAAACACTTGTGTGTAAACTAAAGAAAACCTTGTACGGTCTGAAGCAAGCACCTAGAGCATGGTACATGAAGATTTTAGGTTACTTCTTGTCTCTTGGTTTTGATAAATGCTATTCAGATACATATCTCTATGTGCTTAGGAAGGATAACTTGGTCATTTTAATTGCTCTATTTGTTGATGACCTTGTTGTGACTGGAAATGAGAATGAGGCCATTTTTGATTTCATCTCCAAATTAAAGTCAGAGTATGAAATGACTGACCTTGGTCTTCTACACTACTATCTTGGCATGCAAGTTTATCAACATGAGGATTGTACCTTTTTGAGTCAATCCAAGTATATTGGAGATATTCTTAAGAGGTTTGATTTGGAGGATGGCAATCCTACTTCCATTCCTATTTCTACAGGGGTTAAGTTGGAAGTAAGTACAGAATATCGGTTGGCTGATGCTACATTGTATAGGCATCTCATTGGTAGTCTTCTTTATGTTACCATCACAAGGCCAGATATTGCTTTTGTAGTTGGTATGATGGCTAGGTTCATGTAGAAACCTTATATTGAGCACTTACAAGCTACCAAGAAGATTCTGAAGTACCTTTCAGGTACTAGATATTTGGCACTCAAGTATTCTAGGCTTCCTTCCTTTGCTATTTTTGGCTATGCTGATTCTGATTTTGGAGGGGATAGAATAGACAGAAAGTCTACCACAACATATGTTTTTAGTATTGGATCTACAACTATCTCTTGGTCTTCCAAGAAGCAAGATACAATTGCTATTTCTACAATGGAAGCGGAGTATAAGGCTACGACAACAGTTGCATAGGAAGTGATTTAGCTTCGTACCCTCATGAAGGAAATTGGCTTTGAGAAATTTGGTCCTTCACATTTGCTCTCCGATAATCAATTAGCTATTGCCTTGGCTAAAAATCCTATAATGCATCAAAGGACAAAGCATTTTGAAATACAAGCCCACTTTATCATAGAGAAGGTATTGGATGGGACTATTCAGTTGGAGTATTGCCCATCATCTTCTAATTATGCTGATTTGTTCACCAAACATCTTCCCAAGGAGCAGTTTTGTAAGCTGAGGGACTCACTTGGTTTGGTGAAGTTGTCCTCAAGGGAGAATGAAGTGTAGTTACACTTGTGTGATGACAAATTCATCCTTATGAGGTGTTTTGTGCTATATATATGAGTTGATCTTTGGTGGTATAATTGCTTTTTGTATCTCTTTTGAACATGGTACTTTCTTGTTTGCCTTGTGCAACTTTTGTACATGTTACTTTGTAGATGGCATTGTGCAATTATGGTATATGATGCAATTGCTTTATGCAACTCTTTTACATGGTACTTTCTTGTTGCCTTGTGCAACTTTGTACATGTTTTTATGTAGTTGGCATTATGCAATTGGTTTATCATGGTACTTTATTGTTAGCATTTATGCTACTTTTGTACATGATATTTTATGGTTGGCTTTATGCAACCGATGTGCACACTTTATTATTTTCATATACCTTATGCAACTTTTGTACATGGTACTTTAGATTTTGCATTATCATGGTACTCCTTGTTTGCTTTATGCAACTTTGATCATGATATTTTTTGATCAACTATATAGCACATGACTATAAGTATGGCTTGGCATATTTTTGTGATGACTTATAGTTTACTATTTGTTAGATTAGTTTTGTTATCATCTTTGGATATTCATATATGTTGTGGTGAATATATTTATGATGATGTATCTAACTGATCTTATGTTGAGCTGCTTGTAGCTTGCAGGTACTTCCATTTGGGGTTTTGCAGGCTTACTGAAGACACCCTTGTGATGTTTTCTTCTTGTCATTTGCAACCACTTGTGGTTGATGGATGGATTTGTAAGATGCTTGTATCTGAAGCTACTCCGTTGGGGGCTTGCAGTCTCATTTTGGCCCATTTTGTATTGGTGCCTTATTGTAGACCATTCTTGGTCATAGAAGCTCATTGTAACTATATTACTCATTTTATTCTCATCCCCATTTGTATCTTTAGGGGGAGAATGTTTCTTTGTTTCATAATTCCTTTCCCCAATATTGCATTAAGGGGGAGTGTTGGAATATGTAATGCAACATTGTGTAAATTATTCTTAGACTAAAATATAAAGTCTAAAGAATAATATTTGAATTAGAAAATAATTCTATTTTATGTAAAAATATTCCCACCCAATTAATAAATAAAATAAGGGTGCTAGGAATATTTAATTTATGGGAAAAATTTATTTCCCCTTTTCTAGCAAATATTAGAAAGTAACTAATCACTTTCTAATATTTGATAGATGCCACTTATCACACATCTCAAAGATTAGATTGTGATAATATTAGAAAGTAACTAAGCACTTTCTAATATTTGATAGATGCCACTTGTCACACATCTCAAGATTAGATTGTGATAAGATTTAGGGTTGTAGTAGAAAAGCTTCTCTTTAAATAGGGGTGTTGTCTACTACATCTTAACATATCTTGTCATATTGACTTGTGTTGTAATATCATGTTGATGCATATTGTTGCATAACATTGAAGCATTCTTGTATTGTTGAATCAAATGAGTAATATAGTGAGCTTCATAGTGGATGTTTCCCTTCTTCATTTGAAGTAGGGTTTTACCACTTAATATTGGTGTTGTGGGTTTTCCTCTTTTGTGTGTGATTGATCTTGTGGAGCATTCTTCAATCTTGGGGAGACTTTTCTTGTCTCTCAGTCCTACCTTTATAGGAAAAATAACTATGTCCACGATGGAGCATAGTGCATCGTTGAAAGCCCTGAGCATGTAGGAAGTTAGGACAATGTTGGACTTAGGGATATTCAAATGACTTATAGCCTTGGTAGTGATGATGTTTATCAATGATCTTATATTGATCATAACCCACTTGAATGGAATTTCATTTACTAACACAATAATGTGTAGATGTGGGTTTTTTGAGGTAGTAGGGACTGCCTTAATTTCATGATCATAAAAATGAATCACAGGCTCTTGACACTGTTGTACTTACCCCAAAAAATGTGTGAACATGTCTAGGTTCTGGGGTTGGAGCTCTATTGATCTCAAAATATCCATTAAGGTCTCCCTATGCCTAGGGGACTATTGTATGAGCTCATAAATGGATAACTTAGCTGGATTAATTTATAGATTTTGTTCTAGTCTACTCTAAATAGTCACATAGGTCTTCCTAGTGGATCTGGAGGGTTGTCATGCACCTATATCTACTGAGGTGTAGCTAGGATATTTATGGGAGCCATTAGAGGCTATGGTTGTCCATATATCTGACTTCTGGTTGCCATGTTAACCAACTCAACTATTCAGATACATCCTTGAATGGGTGGCTCGACCTAGACCTGGTTAACTTGGGGATCTAATATCAAGGGGTATCATGATTGGGCAATGGGTTCCTGAATATCCCCATGTATCTATTGTCAGGAGCTAGTGGGTTGTCAACTTTTATCTCTCACCTTTCAATCATGTTTTGTACAACATTCTTGAGTTTTATGTAATTCTTGATATCATACCCCTATCTCCTATGATATGGGTAATATTGATCTTCCTTGTATCTCCTTTTCTTGATAAATTTAGGGTCAAGAAGTTGGACATCAATAAATATTAGCCTATGTGTCTCATTCAATTGATTAAATATTGATTACATCAATTTGTTTAGAGGCGTGTAGTAGCGAGGTGTTCGATGCTCTTTGTTCTAGCCCTAATTGTTCTTAGGGTCATAGTTGGATGGTGGAGGGTGAGCCTGGTAATTTTGGGGTTGTTATCCATTTTCCTCATTTGGTGTGGCCAATACAACTTGATTTAACCTGAGAAGGAATGGCCTGCTTCTACTTATTATTTTTATTCTAATTTTTTTGCTTCACTCTTTATTGTTGCAGGGCTTAAGGTCTTCCTCATAGGCCTTAATGTCTTCAATAATATTGGCTTGAGCCAAGGCTTATTTGAATGATTTGTATTGTTGAAGCTTCAATAGTAGAGAGATGTGATTTTCATAGCTCTTTGTGAACATTCAGATAAGTTCTTCTATGAGGATAGAGAATGATAATTTTGCCATGATTTTTCTCCATCTATCCCCATAGTCCATCATTGGCTCATCATCATACTATTTCAAGTTGGTCAGATTACACAGGTTCATCTTCTTCTTGGCTCTGAAGGAGAACCATTCAAGGAACACATTCACTAGTTTCTCAAAACTAGTGATGCTATGCTTGGGCAACTGGTTGAACCATTGCATTGTTGTACCTGATAATGTCATGATAAATATCCTTAGTATTAGGACATCATTCTTCTCAATGTGGAAGAACGAGTTCATGAAGTTGATCATGTATTATTGCACATCTTCCTCCCCCTTAAACTTGTCCAACCTAGGCATCTCAAAGTGCCTAGGATATATGGGACTTGGGATATAGGGGCACATAGGATGGTTGTGTATCTTGCTCAAATTTAGCTTCTATCCATTTGTGTCTTGCTTTTTGATAGAATTGACTCTCTCAATGAGTGTCTGGTATGCCTTCAAGGAAATTATCTCGTATTTCTAAAGGTTTGATCATGGTGGCAAGGTCAGTAGTCCCGTGTTTGCCTAGTTTTGGTATCTATACTCATCTCCCATAACCATGGATGGAGGTTTAGGATATGTTTTTTCCTGGTCTACTTGTTACTCATTGAATTGTGTTGGTTTGAGGTTCAGGTGTTGTTGGTTTTATGAAGTGTGGTGGACATGCTCATTTTCTTACCTAGTGCTTCTCTCCTGCTAAGAATCAGCATGTATCTCATGTCGATATCTCTCACCACCTATGTGTGCATCTATTCAAGCTAGCCTCTTTGCTAGCTCCTCATGCTTAGCTCTTTCTTCTCTTGAGAATTGTTCTTGTACGCTTATGCACCTCTTCCTTCACTCTTCTTGCTCAAGAGCTTCTACATGATCTCGATCGATGTATAGTGCTTCCTCTAACCTATGTATTTGGTTAGATTGACCGGTTACAGAATATTCTTACCTTTCTAACTCCATTTGAGGAGTCCTAATGCTTAGGCCCCTTAGGGAGGTTCCTATTGTGTGCTTGCCTTTGTCCATGAGGGTGACTTGCTCAGAGTACTATATTTCAAGTTGAGTACCCCCATGGTCTGAAGTAGTGTATGTACTACAAGGCCGCTTTGAATATTCCCCTAGTTCATTGGTGTATCTAGTGGCTATGCTACGTGAACTTCCTAAAGTAGAATTTTTGGTAGCAATACTTCTAGGAGTTGACCTTGAGGGAACTCGATCCAACCCATCAAGTTGTTGGGTTCTCTATGGTTGATACCATGGAGTCCCATTGGCACCAATGATATCATGGTCTAAGGGTACCCTCCCATCTGTATGGAGTCTATAGGATTTCCTAGGTCTATGACTGGGTATAGCCCTAGGGTATTTCCCCTTAGTGGGTAGATCTATCCTATGTGTATCATGTGAGGCTTCGGGTCTTCTAATCCTTGCATGCCTTCGTGATGATGGAGGTCTTGATGCATCCTCATGCTAATGTGAGGATGGAGGTCTTGAAGCCTCTACATTTCTATGTGATGAGGGAGTTCATGATGCCTCCACATTTTAGTGTGTAGAGGGAGGTTGTGATGCCTTTGTCTATCTATGTGATGAGGAAGACATTAAGGTCTCCTCATTTATGTGTGATGAACAAGGTCATGATGCCTCTATGTGCTTGAGTGATGAGAGAGGCCATAAGGCCTCCTCATGTCTATGTGATGAGGAACCAGGATGTGGTTCTCTCACTGGGGTTTCTTGAGGAGTCCCCCCAAGGGTTGAGTTGTCACCCCTAAGAATTGTCAAACTTTGTCTAGTTACACTAAGGGTGGGTGGCTCAATGCTGATGTGGTTGTGAATGTGTGGAGCATATTTTTCTCCCTCAATTTTGGACCAAGGGTGGTTGCTCTATGTGTATACCATGATGACTTATGAGTTATCTTCTTAGGTAGATTCAAAAGCATACAAAAAACAAGCATATGGTTATTTATTTTAAGGATTTATGCGTTCCCTAAACTATTTGGTGTGTTTTTGATTTGTTGGAAATATAAGCTAACTCTCATCAAGTTTCATTCTTGTTGGATGGTATGCTTATGTGTTTAAATATTTTCACCTATATACTCGCACAAGCTGAATATGGTGATGAAATCCATACTCGATGAGGTAGCATATGTACTACCAACCCTCAACCAACACCTTGTGCATAGTTATACACCCCTCAAGGAGGAGTGCATGCTATTTTGCATGGTTATGATAGTTCTTAGGTTGGCCTTGGCCACGGATGGGTCCTGATGATAATTTTGCTCACAATAAAAACAAGTGGTAATGACCTCCACTATTGGTATCGATCTATAGGTTGGATGTGAGATCCCAATGCCATCGATGTTAGAGATAAAATGTGATGTGTGTGGGGTTATTTTTAATATTGCATGTAAACAAAATGCATCACCAAGCAAGCATGATATTTCCTATATACCTAAGATAAAATACTTTTCATTTTAGAAATATGCATGTATTCAACTTATATGATCTTCAAATAATGCATTCTATTCTATAAATGAAGGGCCACTGGTTGGGCCACATGCAAGCAAACTAACATACAAAAACCTAGCACACTAGAGACTAGGTCATACCTTACAAGCAAAGGCCCACTATTCCTAGCAGTGCCTAGAGAAAACTAAGGAAAATCCTAGGAAATATCAAGTGCATTTTATTTTCCCATTTTATTTTATGTTTTCCTGATTAAACTAAATTTCACTTGCTATTTTTAAAAATAAAAATCAGATAGATAAAACAAAAAGAAACAGGATGGTACCAACCTTAATTCCTCACATGATTATGAATTCTCTAATCTCTGCTACACTTTATTACTGGCCATTGTTGACTAGAGTGGATGTTTCTAGATGCTACTGGTCGTTGAATATAGGAGTGGCTAAGACTTTTTGGTTGCTGTAGACCAGAGTGGCCAAGGCCTACAGGTCACTGTCGACCAGAGCGACCAAACCTACACACAAAAAAACATGAATATCAATAAATCGATTGAAAAACTAAACCTGATGGGGGTCCCACCATGATCACCATATGTGCAACCCTAGGAAGCACACACCCAAACTACCCTACTTGCAATTTGATTTATTACTACTTGCATAAAATAAAAAATTTAAATCACATGCAACATGAAAATAAAAAACAAATAAATATGCTTTATTTATTAATATCTCAAGTCCTCGGTTACAAGTTTATCCCTATGAGGGATACCCATCATTTTGATACAAATATTTACACAATAGAGTAGCAGTTGGATATATTCCCTACAAGGGAATAGTGCACCTATGCAGGCCTCCTGGTCCTGCACATGAAACTGTATGGGGGCTTACAAATGCCTCCTTCTCTAGATCTAGTCTTGGAGGGATATTTGTGCTCCTACTGATTCAATATGATCCTTTGGACCTGTACATATGCTCATGTAAACAACAAAGTATGATTAATAGGATGGGCCACCTCTCTGGATGAGGCCTTTTTGTCAATGAATATAATAGGTATGATAATATAAGCATAAACAGAGCAATAAATGCATGAGAATCTAAGAAATATGAAATAAATGCAGTAATGAAATTAGATATGAGCTATGATTAATCAACAAATAAAACAATAATGAATCTAAGCTAAAGAAAATAAAAACATCTATGCCCTAAAATATGTCTACGGGCCACTATCCAAGACAATAGCCATGATATGAGACTCTTCTTCTCATGAATCAGGGGCTTCCTTGCTAGAATTGATGTTCAATGGGTCACAAAGCGTGTCTCATACATTGATTTGTATTTGGGAACGATGTATCTAAATACTGATGCATGAATTTGGATCAGTCGAGTGGTGCTCCAATGCTTCTCAAAATTACATAGATTGGCTCTCCATTTTGATAGGGCTCCACTACATAAGCTCTAAAAATTGTGTCTCTTTTGCTCTTTGTGGGAGAGTCCATATGTAGACTTCCCTCTATTAGATCTATACTTTGACTTCCTGGAGAAGCTTAAATTCCAAATCTCATGCAACTGACCATCCTGGGTGTAAAGCATCAATCACGAATTGGCATTGAAGGGGTAGTTAGGAGAAAATCAGGGAGTTCCTCACAAAAATCCACTTGAAATCAATGTAAAGGAGCATTCATACTGCATTTGCATGGTTCTAGCCACTATCAGGTCCAATGACTAGGTGTGGCCATTGTAGTCTTCAGTGGCCAAGTGTGGTGGCCACTTTTCTTGAGAGCATCCAAGCATGGATGAGCTAGAACTGCCTTGTTTGAGTGGTTAGGACCATTACTTTATCTTAAAGAGATCCAATAGGATCCATATGGTTTGTAAATTTGTCCATATGGATAGTATCCTAAACATGACATATTTTAGGTGTCTACAGGTCCTGTAAACCCTGCATTCAAGAAACAACATGAAAGGAGTTAATGACAAAGAATATCTCTCTTTATGAGGCTTTTGATGTGCAATTGCATAAATTGATGATAAATAAAGCAATAAAGCATATAAATATATGAATATATGCAAGAAATCATCAAATTACTGTAATGCATGTAAGGAAATCATGAAATCTAACAATTAAGAATCCCAATTAGCTATTAGAACTTGAAAAGCATGAAACTAGTCTAAATTGATATTTTTAAGGAAATGGAAGCAAATCTACCTCTAAATATTAAATTGACCGATAAAATGTCTGCTACAATGTTAATCTATGCTAGATTAAGCTATTTGCATAATTGGAAATAGAAATCGACTACTAAAATGGAGTAAAGAGAGCATCAAACCCTAGTTTTGGGTGCTCAAAGTAGCTAGCTCTATTAGTTATGGTTGATAGCCATGGCTATGGGAAAAAATCCCTTTCTCTTGAAACTAGGGCCAAAAAATCTCAAATCCTCCAAGGAATTGACGATCAAGGGTCGCCTCAGTGTTCTAGAATAGATTGGTGGTTGAATTCACTATAATTTGCAATGGAAGTGTGTCAATTATCAAGCTTTCTCCTCAAGCTCTTGAGATATCCATTATTGCAAGGTTGATGATCAAATTGTATTTTGGTAGCATCTTGTTACTCTTCACAAGGTGCAATTGACTCTCCAATTTGATAGGGCTTCACTACAATGCAATTGATCTATTATTCAGTAATTTGGTAGCACTTCATTAGAGAAGATAGCCAGGGTTTGCTCTTTGAAATTAAGGTCTTAAATAGACTCCCAAAATCCTTGCTCTAGCTTCATGGAGAAGCCAAGAACAAGAATTGGAAGTTGGGAGGAAGCTTATGGATGCTTCCAAGCCCAAACCACTTCAAAACTATTGCAATTTGAGTGCTGCAACTAATTTTAATCAACTTTGGTTTCCTGAGTTTGTTATAGGGCTAGCCATGGTTGCTCAACACAACTAGGATTCTAGTCGTAGTTGTCACCCATGGCTAAGAAATAGGCTTTTCATAGCTGTAATTGTCACCCACAACTAAGAAGTAGGCTTCCCATAGCCACACTTGTCACCCACAACTAAGGCTGAAAGTGCTTAGGATGCCTAAAATGAGTGGTTAGAACCATTTCTTGGTCTTGTAAAGTTCCAAGGTAATTCATATGGTCTACAAAGGTGCCCATATAAGTAGTATCCCAAATATATTTCCAAGACATATGGTCTACAAAGGTCTATATAAGTGTTTGTAGGTGGTTTACCTACAGGTACAATGCTACCTATGGGGATACAAGGTCATCCCATATCTTACACTATCTCTATTGATGTAACTATTGTGATGTTATTGACTAAGTAATCTCCTATCCCTATACTAGACATCTAGATTGTAACTTGGGATGATGAAGGTGAAGGATATGGAAGTGTAGACACCCAAAAGTTACACATTGCTATACCTATGTACTTGTAGATTCTTTTGGAAACTTGTAGGTTTATATAGGTCATCCTAGGTACCTCTAGGATATGGTAGACCATAATAGACTATTGTATATCCTCCTAGACATGCGTATATTATTGTAGTCATGTGTAGTCATACATAGACGATCGTATTCATGTGTAGTCATGCGTAGATCACCATATATTATCATAGCATCGTGTAGAATCCCATATACCACTCCATCGGATTTTAGATCCTAAACCCTCATAGGCCTTCAAAATCACATCCCATGCATTGGGATATCCTCCAACAACCTATTTGTACTCAATTAAGGCCCCCACAGAGTATTAATTTACCAAAATAATTAACAAGTCAATTCCAAAAATTTAATTTAATGTTGACTTCACTTAAGTCACCTTCTTAGGGAAAATTTGATTAATTAACCTATAATTCTTAATTAATACTAATTGCACCCTCCCACATGTGTGAAATTAGGGTTTTTTAGGATGCTTCTTTTAATCATGTCCTAAATTGACTTAAGACCTCTTAATCATAGATTATCATAGCATTGTGTAGACTCCCATACACCACTCCATCAGCTTTCAGGTCCTAAACCCTCATAAGCCTTCAAAATCACATCCCATGCATTGGTATATCCTCCAACAACCTATTTAAGGCTCCAAAATTCTATTTTTGGAGGCTTAGGTCAGATATCAGACCTAAGCCTCCAAAATAGAATTCAGCCTCGGGTGGCGATTTGAGCATAGAAGCTTCAAAAACCCCCAAATCCATAGGGGTGACTCTTTCAGGGGTCAAGAAAAACCCCCATAGCATCATAATGCATGTATGTATCATTTTACACCTCTTTTATATAATACTTTAAAAGCACAAAGTATGCACTAGTCAAATAACAATTTCTAGGTGTAGATTTGCCTTCATTTCAAGTTCGTAGGATTGTTAAATTTTTATGAAGTTTCAAGACCTGCAACTTTCCAACAACTTCTCTAAGTGTATTTTACAAATAAATTTACATTTCCTTTAGTTGTTTGCATGTAGTACAATCCTACCTTATTTCCCCCTTCATTTATAGCATCTATCACTAAAAGAAGTGCACATTTCAAAAGTTTAAATTAGGGTTTCCTAATCCCCTACTCCATGTCATTTAATTTTTGAAGCATGTTGTAATCTATAGTTTAAATCAGGGTTTCCTAATCCTCTCTTACTCCACACACTTGGATTGCATGTTTCCACACTTTGTAAAGTAGATTAATTTGTTTTATGAAGGCATTTAGGACTAGACCATTTCTTTGCAAAGAATACAATTTATCTAATCATTTGCTTTCGAAAATGCATTAGGATTAGTTTTCTTTTGAAAAGGCAACTAGTTAGTTTCTTACCCTGCATACACCAGTAGAAAAACATAAACCCACACACACTCACATGGTATTTAAACAAGTTGTTATATTGAACTTCATCCCCAATCCATCGCTCAAGAATTGCGTGGATTGAGTTGCACTCTCCATCAGCTCACCCCCCTTGACACCTAGCAACCCCACATGAGCGGTTTTATGGATTTCATCACCATAAAATCCTCCACTTTTATGACCGGGCCCTAGATTTCGTCACCAGTAGTTACCTACAGAGTGGGACATGATTAGCGCCTTTATCCACAAGGTTAGTATAATTAGTGGTGTTGGACATTTTGAGTCCCTAAGCTAAAATGTTGTCATTGATGTCAAAAGAACATTTAATGTCAAAAGGATCTATGAAGGGTTTTTGTGAAAAGCAAGGAAGAAAAAATAAAAGGTTTTAGTTAAAACCATGGACAACATATTTGATCTGGGTTTTTCTTAAAACCCAAGTTGGGCTTTTGTTTCATCGAAAAAGGTGCCCCGGTGATGGAGTTATTTGAGTTTTAATATTTGGTTTAAATTTAAATAATTTAAAATTTAAATTCAAATTTAAATTTAAATGCAAATTTTCCCATTGACTTCATCAAGAAAACATAAATTCATATTTTCTTCGATGTCTTTGAAGTATTTTAAACACTATATAAAGGGGTGGCAAATGAATCAAAGTTTTATCCTTGTTTTTGTGATAAATGTTTGGCATTCGAATAAGTCTATGAGCTCATGCAAATTTTGAAAAGAGAAGTAGGAAAGAAAATGAGAGTGCTTGGAAAGTCAAATTGTGGTGGGAAGCGTGGTGCATTGGCAAATCATTCTGGCTAAGGTACAAGGCAGCGCAAACACCAGGGATCGAATCCCTTGGATGGCATTTCAAAAGGCAAGTGGAAAGTGCTTTGGCGCTTTGTATTTTACAGAAGGCGGAGGAAGGTTTAAGGCACTTTCAGCCTTTGCCTTTCCAATGAGCGCCTAGCTCAGGTGGAATCTTAGCCGTAGATAAGATGATCACAGTGTGGAAATTTGGGGGTTCTGTTGGTTCGACTTTTATACACACCCTACGAAGAATGAGCATGAAACTCTGATAACACTTATACGGGATAAATACCACTCACTTTAGGATCTAGCTGGTTATCCAAGGTGCGAGTTACAGAGTTGGGTCGAATGTCTATTCACTCTTTTTCGCTTCTGGAATAGTTTTCAATATGGACTGTCTGTTACCTTACAACGGGTTCTTGAACTTGTTCAGTAATGTCTAGAAGTTGTCACTTGTTGAAAATCAGATTTAAAATTAATTCTTTGATCTAGCTCTTATGGGTCAGCAGATTTAAATAAATGACAAATTTAAAAGAAAATAAAAATGGATCATTTCATGGTAAAACAAAGAGAGTAGGGTAGGGCAGAAAGAGAAGTCTATCAAACTTAGCTGTAAAACCTAAACTACCAATTTTATTTATACTATCAGCTTCACAACAGAACAAATCAAAGAAGAAAGTGTCCGGCTTTCTAAGATCACTTTCTACTAAGAGCATAAGGCAGAGATGGAACAGATCTGAAATAAAATCATAAACAAAAGGGAAGTCCATTAAAATTGGTATTTCTCACCAGCAGCATAGCTCACACAGTGAGGATAGAGCAATTAGAACAAACTTGAACCTTAAATCTGTGATTTTCCCTAGAATACAATAGAACAAATGAAACCTAACAGCAAATTTAATCTTGATAACACAGATTTACAACATATATTTAATAAACTTTAAAGAAACAGATAACAAAAGAAGATGAACTTATCACAATCTGCAAAAGATTAGGCTCCTGGACATGCTATCACAGAGAACAAAAGCACATCAACTCCAAGTCCATAAATAAAGTATTTAACAAGATTTGCAAGAAATTGCTTCAATAGCCTTTTATTTCTAAGTCTCCGCCTCCTGCGATTACATTGAGAAGAAGTATTTATAGACTCAGGACAGACCCTGATCTTTTTAGAAATATCTTCTTCTCAAACCCTAAATCTTATCATCTTAAACCCTAGTACCCGGGTTTTACAATATAAAGCCATTTAAAATAAAATCTTGATAAAACCTAACCATTCTGCAAATCAGTGCAGTCACTTGCCATAAATGGAGAAGATAGAATTCGAATGCCACTTGCATTCACCCGCAACTGTGAGTAAATGTCTTCATTAATGCCCTCGGGTAATTTGGATGAATCACCACTTCTCTGACATTTCATCCCACAGAGCCATCCCTGAGTTGAAAATGCTCGCATGCCATTAATTCTGCCATAAATTTTCATTAAATGCATCCATCGGCAAATTTCGGTAATTGGAGTGTAGATATTTTCATTTTTCGGCCAATTCCCGACATACTCCATTAAATGGGCAGCTGCTTAGTCACCGTAAAGTCTCTTTGCGGCCAGATCTGTAAAATTTGGATGAAACAGCAATTCCCGGCACCTTTCTTTTCAATATGGCTGTCTTCGATTATTTTGCACTTAACTTTGTCTTTATGGCCATTTCTCCGTTATCATGTAAGTGCCAGATGGCTTCCTGCATGAAAGACAAACAAGGATTAGCACTTTAAAATTATCAAATCAAAACCTTAAATATTAAAATGAAACCCCAATGTATATTTGCATGCTTGCTTTCTTTTGACACGTGTCGCAAAAAATCACGACACGTGTCCTTGCTTCCAGCTGTTTTCTTTTATTTCGGCCTCAATGTCTGTCATGGCCACGAAAATGCGACATGTCACGATTTCGTGACATGTCACGAAATCACGACCTCCCCTGCACCGTGCAAATTTTCGCTCCACATGCCATGAAAACGTGACCCTTCCTGCACCTCTGCAACTCTCTCTTCATGTGTCACGATTTCACGACGTCGCGAAATTGCGACGTCGCGATTTCGCGACCTTTACTCCGCCCTGGGCTCTCTTTTTCGTCGTGTCGCGATTTCGCGACGTCGCGAAATTGCGACGTCGCGATTTTGTGACACCTATCTTCCTTAGGTACTTCTTTCACTTTGTTTCTGGCGGGCCTTGGTTATTTCTTTCCCCCCTTTCAGATTGTGTCGTGATTTCGCGACTTTCTTTTGCCTTGGCAACTTTCTTCTTAGCTTGCAGCGAAAACGCGACATGTCACGATTTCGCGACATGTCATGAAATCGCGCCCTGCTTTGGCCGTCAGCACTTTTGCCTCCATCTGCCGTGAAAATGCGACATGTCATGATTTCACGACATGTCACGAAATCGTGACCTTTTTCATGCCTTAGCTTCTTTTTCACTTTGATTTCTCTTTGTTTCTTCTTTGCCTTGGACCCGTCGCGATTTCGTGACATGTCACGAAATCGCGACGGTCCGTACGCCTCGGGAACTTTTGCCCTCTGATGGCAGTGAAAACGTGACATGTCACGATTTCACGACATGTTGCGAAATCACGCCTCCTTCTAGCCTTCGGCAACTTTCTCCCCTTTATGGCCGCGAAAATGCGACATGTCACGATTTCGTGACATGTCGCGAAATCGCGACCCTTTTCTCTCAACTGGCAACTTTCCACTTCCACGCAGCGAAAACGTGACATGTCACGAAATCGCGCCCTTCTCATGCCTTAGGCGCTTTTCCTCTGGATCCCATCGTGAAACCGTGACATGTCGCAATTTCGCGACATGTCGCAAAATCGCGACGGTCCGTACGCCTTGGGTCTCCCTTCCGAAAATCGTCATGATTTCGCAACGTCGCGAAATCGTGACGTCGCGATTTCGCTACACTTTCTCCTTTGCTTCTTTGTGCCGAAACTTGTCACGATTTCGCTACAGTTTCTTGCCTTAGCCGATTTTCTCTTCTTGCAGCCGCGAAAATGTGACATGTCACGATTTCGCGACATGTCGTGAAATCGCGCTGTGTTTTCCCTTTTGCTTCCTTTTGCCTCCTACTGCCGTGATTTCGCGACATGTCATGATTTCGTGACATGTCATGATTTTGCGACGTTCCGTACACTCTGGCTTTCTCTCTCCAAACCTATAGCGATTTCGTGACATTTCCAAAAATGGAAAGTGTCGCGATATCATGACATTTCCAAAAATGAAAGTGTCGCGATTTCGCTACGTTTTTGCGACTTAGCTGATTTTTTTAAAACCTATCGCGATATCGTGACATTTCCAAAAATGGAAGTGTCGCGATATCGCGACATTTCCAAAAATGGAAAGTTTTGATTTTCAATGAATTTATCTATCTGTATTCTGCATTTTTTTCCTATCAGTGTAAGATTTTCTTTATCCATGAATGATTCTAGCATGTAAAAAGTGAATTCTGAAATAACAAAGCCAGATGCAAGAATACTTGGATACTTTGATACAGGCAAAACTTGAAGAAGAAAGAGGCAAGCAAAAAATTTGGAATTAAAACCTAAAAAACATCAAGAGGGTCCTTACTGCAAAATGAAAGCTCAAAATTTCAAAGGATGGAAATTCATTTTTCAGTGGGGGTGTGTTGCTTCTCAACAGGTTCGAATCCCCTTGAGGAGGTAATTACGTTTTGCATTTAAATAATTTTTATTACCCCTAAAGTTTGGAGTTATAAGGTAGTTAATGGAAATTAAAGTTTTTTATTAGGGATGTGATTATTATTGCAAAGCATAATTGGTTTATGATTTATTTGATGGTTATAGAGAATTAATTTTAGGAGAAATGAGTAGTTGTTTTTTAAAAGTAATTTTGAGAGGTTTATTATTTTTTATAAGGGTTTTAATAAAAGGGACTTTGGTGGATGAGTTTATTAACTTGGAGTAAAAAGGGTGTAATTTGAGTAATGCTTTATTTTGTGATTATTTGAAGTCCATTAACACTTGTTTATATTGGAAAGGAAAGTTGTGTTTAAGTGTGGAATATTTTGTGGACAACTTATTGGTATAAAATATGTATGGGCACATTATCCTATTGATTTTTTATGGTGGTTGATTTCTAAAATATCATTGGAGAGAAAAGGATTGATTGTGGTTTCCTTTGAGAAAATGATTGGTTGAATGCTTCAAGGTTTTTTGGTTTGTGAGTTGTATTTAAACCTTGTTTTATTAGCATTGTTGTTGAAGCCCATTGATGATGAAATGAACTTGAAATTGAGTTAGAAAAGAACATGAGTATCATTGCTATGTGAGACTTGTGCTTGAGCATTGTTGAAAATATTTTGAGTTGGTTAATACATGCTTGGACTAGGGTTTGTAAAAAAGGATTGTTCCTTGAGGTGATTGGTTGAGTTGAGTTGATTCAAACATGCTTGGACTAGGTTTTGTGAGAAAGGATTGTTCCTTGAGGTGATTGATTGAGTTGAGTTGATTAAGCCTAGTCAAGTGGATGCATGTGGTTATTCAAGTTCCTAGAAAAAAACTATTCAATATTCTGATTTGAGTTGATATTGAGGTTGATTTGAGTTGATATTGAGATATGAGCATAGAACATATAGAGTCTCTAATAATTATCTTGATGCTTATATTTTTTTTTTGGTAATTATTATAATAGATTAACAGTGGGTTTTTATAGAGGATCCCAAAACCTTATATACAAAATCAGCCTTGCTAAATAGTGCTTCATGCCTCTTGGCTGGAAGAATAAACTCATATACAGAAAAAAAACAAAAAGCTGATAATTGCCCGAGGGCTACAAGTAAGGCATTTTTGCCTGATTATCCTGGAAACCATGGCCATTATAACTGGGAAAACAAAAACTAGCCGGAGAAGCTGGACCATCGGAAAGTAGAAGAAGACAACCAAGAAAACTACAAAAAATTCTCCCATACCTGGGAAATGACTTTCCACATTTCTGCTTTCTCGGAGGCAGAATTCGAAGCATACATGTGGGATAGGATCCAAGAAAAATGACTGGACTGAAACAAACCGTTGAAAATTCTGCTGGAAAATTTTGCCCTGGCCCAAATGGCCACTCGTTTAGTCTTCTCACATCCAGGATTTCATCCGTACGGTTTGAGGTTCTTCTTACTTCCCTTTCCTTGCTGGAAGGGAGGTTTTGGGATAAGCACGTCACCCATCAGAGAATCGGAGTCATCCTGAAACAGCAACCGTTGGGTTCCATTTGCAACATCAGCCGCAGTTTCTTTGTCTCTCTTTTCCTTATTGGGGGGACGGCCCTGCTTCCTTTCACTACCAAAATCCACCCCTCGCTTTTGACTCCTTGTAATTCGAGGGCTAATATTACCAGGCTGGTAACCTCTTCTTCCCAGCAGGTAGTCTTCCAATATCTTTTGTGCCTCGGGAGAGTTTCGGTCATAAATTTTGGGTGAATCTGTCTGTGTGGTGATAAGGGGGGGGCCTGTTCCTTTTCCTCATGTGGTCCTAGTTGGGGGCGCCCACCACACTGCTCGGAGTTCGGATGGGTGGTGATTTCCTCTTCTGGTAAGGAGGATTCGAGATGGTCCCTGGATGGACTTGGAGATTCATGGCCTTTCGCAAAAGGGTGCTTCATCTGACCTTCACCGTGCTCCAGAGGGTTGCAGGGATCCTGCTCCTTCTTCCTTGGCTTTTGGAGAGGACAATTGGACTGAAGATGCCCTTGAGAACTACACTGAGGGTAGAAAGCTGGCCTGTTCTCATAAACAATAGCTTGCTTGTGTAGAAAAGTACCCCCAGACCGCAGAGTAATGGAGGATGGGAGGTCGGTCTCCAAGTCCACCAAAACACAGAACAGGGCTTGGACAAATCTAGTTCGAGCTCTGGTGGGAGGGTCTAAAGTGATCATCTCCCCGATGGATCGAGCAATACCTCTGATTACATTTTCATGCCAGCAGAAAAGGGGAAGACTCGGGAGCCTAACCCATATTGGAGCAATGTTGATATTCCCGGTATCGGGGTTAAAGTCCAAACCCCACTTCCTTAGAAAGAGACTCCTACGGCCCAAGAACCAAGGCCCTCCAGCCAGGATTTTACAGTAGTCCTCCTTGTTGCTCAGCCTAATCGAGAAAAAACCTCGGGTTAGGGCAGCCAACTCTAAGTGACCAGAGGTCCGCCATTTTCCAGACGCCCACTTGCGAATGGTCTCCATGTCGGGACGACCACCAATAAACTTACCGATGAGGGTAAATTTTTTGAAATCCACAAAGCTTGAGAGAATTTCCGTCGGGATGTCCAACTCGTCCCCGGACGGAAATAACTCCTTGGAGAAGAGCCCGCTTAAGGTTTCAGAGGCCACTGCCAAAGCATATGACTTCCGAGGTCCATCTCCCCGTTTGTCTGGCGGATCCTTGCCGCGACTTGGCAAGGACTCCTCGGCGTCCCTAGACTCTGTTTGCCCTCCCTCCACCCTGCCGAGCCCCTGGTTCGACCTGCCGACGCTCCCGTGCTCTCCCAGAACAGCCTTCCCGCCCACTGTCATCCCCACCCTCCCAAGAAACCCTAATTTCATCCATCTTGATGCTTATATTAAGTTGAGATTGGTATTTGAGAATAGAAAATATAGAGTCTCTAACAATTATCTTTATGCTTCTATGAGATTGATTTGAGATTTTGATTGTACATTGAGCTTAGAACATATTGAGTCTCTAACAATTCTCTTTATGATTCTATGTGATTGAGACAAGTCTTTGAGAAGACTTGTGGACTGTTTTGAGTTAAGATTTTGTGAAAGCTTGCTATGCAGATTTGAGTAAGTCTTATAGAGGACTTATTAAGTAAATTTGAGCAAGTTCTATAGAGGACTTATTGAGTAGATTTGAGCAAGTCCTATAGAGGACTTATTGAGCAGATTTGAGCAAGTCCTAGAGAGGATTTATTGAGAAAATTTGGACAAGTTCTGTGTGAACTTATTGAGTAGATTTGGAAAAGTTCTATGTGAACTTGTTGAGTAGATTTGGACAGGTTTTGTGTGAACTTTTTGAGTAGATTTGGACAGGTTTTTTGTGAACCTATTGAGCAAATTTAGACAGGTTTTGTGTGAACCTATTGAGTAGATTAGAACAAGTTTTGTGTGAACCTATTGGGCATATTTGGATAGGTTTTGTGTGAACCTATTGAGCAAAATTGTACTAGACTGAATGTACTATGTTTAGTGCAAGAGATTGAGCAGAACTGTGCTAGACCGACTAAACTATATTTGGTATAGTATTGAGATAGAGATTTGGAGGTGACAAAGTATAGAGGACAGAGTCTTAGTGGATAGATATCCAGTAGCCAGGACAATTGAAGATAGATTTGAGTGAGGAGTCTTCAAGTGGAAAGATATCCACAAGTCAGTGCAGTAGAGAGATATAGTCTTCTAGAATATCACTAGCCAAAGCAGAAAGTGAAAGAGTTCTCCTGTGGAAGAGATCCATGATCTTGATATTAGGGGATCAACATCTCCTTTGGATAGAAGTCCATAAACATTGTAATTTATAAAATATTCCTAAGATATTATTTGAGAAATATTTAGAAGAAATATTTTCTCTGAGGAGGTAGCCCACATTGGGTGAACCACATTAAAATCAGTGTCTCTATTGTGTGTGATGATTGGTGCATTGCTTTGGTTATTTCTATTAATATTGCCATTGATTATATTGATTAATATTGTTTGGAAAAGAAAAGTAAAAAGTTATCTTATGCTTTCACCCCCCCTCTCATTATAAGCTTGTGTTCTTCAATTGGTATAAGAGTAGGTTCTTTCAGAAAGGGTTTAAAAACTTGAAGGAATATCTTGCAAGAACACAAATGGCAAAGAAATGCAAGAGTAAAATAATAAGACACAAGAATAAAAGAACACCTATGGTCATGAAAGAAAAGGAATATGATTTTAATATTGTTATGTTGGGAGGACACATGGAAATAGATTCAAGAGATGAATCAAGTAATGGACAAATATCCAGACTGATAAATTTTTGTACCAGTTGTGGAAAGACAGGTCATAATGCAACTTATTTTTTACAATAAGGTGAATAATATTTTATCTGTGGTCAACTCGGTCATGATGCAAGTTATAGCAATGGGTTTGATAGTAGTGAAGATGAAAATGATTCTCTTAGATTTTAAATTCTAAATAATGAGTCAGAAAAGGATAACAAGAATAGTCAAAGTAGGTAACAAGAAGAAACTCCACTTTGGAGAATAGAAGAAATTGAAGAAGAGGAAGATTCAAATAAAGAAAAGGAGGAATACACTCTTAAGGAACTTGTTGAATTGAAAATAGAAAATTCAGAATTGAAGGCTCAAATACAAGAATATGAGAAATGTAAGACAAAGCTTCTACAGGTTATATCTGACTTGAGAGATGAGGTTGAAAAGGTAAGAAGAGTTGAAAAAGGCATGGTTGAATAGTCAAAGGTAAAAGAGATAGAATGTGAAAGGCTTATGGTTACTCTTGAAGAATTAAAAATGGAGAACTCAGGATTAAGGGTCTAAGCTCAAGAAGATGAAAAAAAAGCCAAGGTTTTTACAGGAACTCACCAACTTCAAAATCAAAGTTGAAGAGACAAGGAAAATTGAAGAAGGTATGGTTGAAAAATTAAAGACAAAAGATCTAGAGTGTGAAAGATTAGATCATGAGATAGTTTCACTAAGGATGGAAGTAAAAGTCTCTAAGGATAAGCTACACAAGTTTGAGGAAAATTCAAGGACCTTGGAAAGGACTATCAATGCACAAAGATCATCAGTAACCATAACAAGACTTAGTTCTAAATAAGAACAAGGGATACAAGAAGCATAAGAAGGAGAGCCAAGCTACTATGCGGATAATGCAAGTAAGTACTCAATTGATAGTGATGCTAGTTTTTCAATCAATGATAGAGATTAAGTCTTGTTTATGGTTGAATAAAAATATCCAGTTAAGAAAAAGACTCCAGTTATTCTCAAGTGTTTTAGATGTGGTAAATTTGGACATCTTGAAGATGATTGCACTAGGGATGGATATAGTTTTAGTGATGATTATTTTTAATATGCACTTGGTGAACCAGATGAGAATCTTCTAATGGCATTAGAAGAAGAAGAAGTGAGTGATCCTATAGAAGATAAGTCAAAATGAAGGAATGGTATGGACAAAGGAAAACAAATAGAGGACTATTCAATAGATAATGGTTATTATCTCAAGGGAGAACGTATCTATGATTTTGACACAATAAATAAGGTAAGAAAGCAACACTCTAAACTTGAAAGTCAATTTCATGAATGTGATGAAGAAATATTACTACTCATAGAAGACTTAGAAAATTCAAAGGCTAAGGAAAGCAAGTTCAAATATAAGTTATAAGCAAAGATTTTGTAATGTGAAAATTTAACACATGAAGTTGCACTACTAAAGGAAGATCTAGAAGATTCCAAGAATAAGCTATACAAGTATGTAACCAATGAAAATAATGTGGATAAAATAGTTAGGATACAAAGAGGAGCATAAAAAAAAATAGGTCTTGGTTCTAAATAGGTTCAAAATAAATGGGTAGAAAAGTCTACTTCAAGTCTTGAAGAAGAAAGTACTTCAGAAGAAGGATTCTTAGAGGTAAGTGAAAGTGAAAATGAAACTTCTAAGGATGTTTCAGATTGTAGTGAGTCCAATAGGAACAATGGGCAAATAAGATTCATATGGAACAACAATCTAAATAGGAGACCAATGAGGTCTAGACAAGGAAGATTCAATGGGAGATGCTTCTCATATCACAGGTTTGGGCACATGGATTCATAGTGCAGGTCACATGAAAGACAGGCATATGGAATAGAACATATTTTCCAAGGATATTGCTATTCATGTAATGAGTTTGGTCACAAGGCAATGAATTGCAGGATTCATGACAAAAGAGGATATGGCTTCACTAGGAGAAATCCTAAGACAATTGCACATCCAAGGAATAATAAAATTAAGTGTTATAAGTGCAATAATGATGGTCACATAGCAATATGGTGTAGAGAAAATATTCCATAAACAGGTATGAACAAGAACATGAACATGAACATGAACATAAATAGGAATATGAACAAGAACAAGAACAGGAATATGAATAGAAATAAGAATATGAATAGGAACAGAGACTCAAAAAAGAAAAGAGACTCAAAGAAGAATGAGAAAAAGAACAAGTACAAGAACAAGAACATGGATGAAAACAAGAATAGGAATAGGAACAGGGATGATGACTTGGAAAGAAAAAATGAGAGGATTCAACAAAAAGGAAGAGGAAAAGAAAAAGGTAGAGAACAGTGCTTTTGGGGAGTAGAAATACTCCCACTCTAGAATTAACCACCTCATGTGGAGGTGGGGGAGGGGATAAGCTAAGAGGCTTAATTCTTAGCCCCGAGCCCCAAAGGTGACCATTTGCCATTGATGTCAAAGGGGGAGAGATTTGTGTATTATGGGGAGAGTTTTTGGATATGAGGAGAGATTTGATATCTGAGAGAGCATTGAGCCAGGGGGAGCAAAAAATAAGGTTAGAATTCAGTAAAGTATTTGGGTTGCCATCAATGACAAAGGGGGAGATTGTTGGACATTTTGAGTCCTTAAGCTAAAATGTTGTCATTGATGTCAAAAGAGCATTTAATGTCAAAAGGATCTATGAAGGGTTTTTGTGAAAACCAAGGCAAGAAAAATAAAAGGTTTTAGTTAAAAACATGGAAAGTATATTTGATATGGGTTTTTCTTAAAACCCAAGATGGGCTTTTGTTTCATCGAAAAAGGTGCCCTAGTGATGGAGTTATTTGAGTTTTAATATTTGGTTTAAATTTTAATTATTTAAAATTTAAATTCAAATTTAAATTTAAATGCAAATTTTCCCACCGACGTCATCAAGCAAACATAAATTCATATTTCCATCAACGTCTTAAAAGTGTTTTAAACACTATATAAAGTGGTGGTAAATGAATCAAAGTTTTATCCTTTCTCTTGTGATAAATGTTTGGCATTCGAATAAGTCTATAAGCTCGTGCGAATTTTGAGAAGAGAAGCAGAAAAGAAAATGATAACACTTGGAAAGTCAAATTGTAGTGGGAAGCATGATGCATTGGCAAATAATTTTGGCTAAGGGACAAGGCAATGCAAACACCAGGGATCGAATCCCTTGAACGGTGTTTCATAATGTGTGTGGAAAGCACTTTGGTGCTTTATCTTTTGCGGAAGGTGGAGTAAGGTTTAAGGCACTTTGGGCCTTTGCCTTTCCAACGAGTGCCTAGCTTGTGTGGAATCTTAGTCGTGGCTAAGACGCTCACGGTGTGGCAAGTCGAGGGTTCGAATCCCCTTGAGGAGGTAATTACGTTTTGCATTTAAATAATTTTTACTAGCCCTAAAGTTTAGATTTATAAGGTAGTTAATGGAAATTAAAGTTTGTTATTAGGGCTATGATTATTATTGCAAAGCATTATTGGTTTATGATTTATTTGATGGTTATGGATAATTAATTTTAGGAGAAATAAATTTTTTTTAAAAGCAATTTTGAGAGGTTTATTATTTTTTATAAGGGTTTTAATAAAAGGGACTTTGGTAGATGTGTTTATTAAATTGGAGTAAAAAGGGTGTAATTTGAATAATGCTTTATTTTGTGATTATTTAAATCCCATTAACACTTGTTTGGATTGGAAAGGAAAGTTGTGTTTAAGTGTGATAGATTTTGTGGACAACTTATTGGCATCAAAAAGGTATGGGCACATTCTCCTATTGATTTTTTATGGTGGTTGATTTCTAAAATATCATTGGAGAGAAAAGGATTGATTGTGGTTTCCTTTGATAAAATGATTGGTTGAATGCTTCAAGGTTTTTTGGTTTGTGAGTTGTATTTAAACCTTGTTTTATTAGTATTGTTGTTGAAGCCCATTGATGATGAAATGAACTTCAACTTGAGTTAGAAAAGAACATGAGTATCATTGCTATGTGAGACTTGTGCTTGAGCATTGTTGGAAATATTTTGAGTTGGTTAATACATGCTTGGACTAGGGTTTGTGAAAAAGGATTGTTCCTTGAGGTGATTGGTTAAGTTGAGTTGATTAATACATGCTTGGACTAGGTTTTGTGAGAAAGGATTGTTCCTTGAGGTGATTGATTGAGTTGAGTTGATTAAGCCTAGTCAAGTGGATGCATGTGGTTGTTCATGTTCCTAGAAACAAACTATTCAATAATCTGATTTGAGTTGAGATTGAGGTTGATTTGAGTTGATATTAAGATCTGAGTATACAACATATAGAGTCTCTAACAATTCTCTTGATATTTATATTAAGTTGAGATTGGGATTTGAGTATAGAAAATATAGAGTCTCTAACAATTCTCTTTATGCTTCTATGAGATTGATTTGAGATATTGATTGTACATTGAGCTTAGAACATATTGAGTCTCTAACAATTCTCTTTATGATTCTATGTGATTGAGACAAGTACTTGAGAAGACTTGTGGACTATTTTGAATTAATATTTTGTGAAAGCGTGCTATACATATTTGAGCAAGTCCTATAGAGGACTTATTGAGCAAATTTGAGCAAGTCCTAGAGAGGACTTATTGAGTAGATTTGAGCAAGCCCTATAGAGGATTTTTTGAGCATATTTTGACAAGTTCTGTGTGAATTTTTTGATCATATTTGGAAAAGTTCTATGTGAACTTGTTGAGCATATTTGGATAGGTTTTGTGTGAACCTGTTAGGCATATTTGGATAGGTTTTGTATGAACCTGTTGAGCAGATTTGGATAGGTTTTGTGTGAACCCGTTGAGCAAATTTGGACAGGTTTTGTGTGAACTTGTTGAGCAAATTTGAGTAGGTTCTAAGTGAACCTATTGAGAAAAATTGTACTAGACCGACTACACTATTTTTAGTGCAAGATATTGAGCATAACTATGCTAAACCGACTAAACTATGTTTGGTATAGTATTGAGATAGATATTTGGAGGTGACAAAGTATAGAGGATAGAGTCTTAGTGGATAGAGATCTAGTAGCCAAGATAATTGAAGATAGATTTGAGTGAGGAGTCTTCAAGTGGAGAGAGATCCACAAGTCAGTGCAACAGAGAGACAGAGTCTTCTAGAAGATCACTAGCCAGAGCATAAGGGGAAAGAGTTCTCCTATGGAAGAGATCCATGAACTTGAGATTAGGGGATCAACATCTCCTTTGGATAGAAGTCCATAAACATTATAATTTGGGAAATATTCCCAAGATATTATTTGAGAAATATTTAGAAGAAATATTTTCTCTATGGAGGTAGCCCACACTGGGTGAACCACATTAAAATCTATGTCTCTATTATGTGTGATGATTGGTGCATTGCTTTGGTTATTGCTATTGATATTGCCATTGATTATATTGATTAATACTCTTTGGTAAATAAAATTAAAAAGTGGTCTTATACTATTCCCCCCCTCTCAGTATAAGCTTGTGTTATTCAAGTGGAATTGGTAACTGTCATTCTTGACTAAGCCCACTCGAGAGTGAAGCGAAAGTATGGGTATACCGATAGCAGGTCTTAGATAGTGCTACCTCTCTTCATGAGAGTAATCTATGAACTCACTTTAGCATAGTGAGTTCCACCCCCTTTAGGATATCATTTTACTGCGCCTTCCATACAAGTCACCATTTGCACGTTGTGATACCATTCTATTATGTGCATCTTTGGGTGTTGCAGGAGGTTTGATATTGATGATATTTCCAATTTTCTATAGTACTCACTCCATTACCTATGATTCTACATAGGGAGTATGAACATCACAACACACAAAATGAACAAAACACTTATATTTTTTGAGCATTTAGAATTGATTCTGGTCTACCATTGTTTGCATTATCATAGACGTATCTCAACACATTACACTATATATTGTTTTCCTACACACAACATGTCACTTACTTTACACTTACATTAGACACAACTAAGTCTATATCACATAGGGTTTATTCCTAAAACCCCTTTTACACATGCTACTATGCCTGTGGTCACCCTTAGTAGAGCGCATGAGCAAGCACACTCTATTGAGGAATGGCCTTCCCATTAATCTATTCAGTCCACTCTTACTCCTTAAATCATGAAGAGGAAGACCATAGACACATCTGATTCACACATAGAATCTGATTCACAACTCACACACATGATGCCTCATGATGAGATGTCAATATTGAGTGAAGCCCTTGCTAATTTACTCGTAGAGGATTATTCACTCCTTTTAGCCCTATCCTCACCTAATCCACTAACAACATTTTATGTTATGATATCACTATTAAAAATAAGCAGACTCACACAAAATACTAGAAAATAACACAAATACATCAAATAACTCAATAACACTATGCAAAAATTAAATGCAAAAATGGAACAATCTCACAATAACATAGAATCGCAGGCCTCTTCGAGGGGGCAACCTCATTCAATATTTAATTAGCTTGCAAAAATATGAATTCATACATGGCTTCATATATTTTAAAGAAAAAATTCATGCAACCCTACCTAAAGGCTCAAGAGTTGGCTTACATGAAAAATGCCACTCAAGCTAGAATCTCCTACCTACCATTGGTTACAATCTTGATAAAAAAAGGTTACATGAGATGGTGCCACTTGGCTATGAATACCATTTGCCACATACATTACAAAGTATTATAAAATAATATCATAATGGGATCCCCCACGTTGGAAGTGGGTCATTACATAAGTAAATGAGAATTACAAAATAGCATTAGGATAGGATCCTAACATTTTGTGACCATGTAATATACACAACACCAGGACAACCACCTCTATTATTTACCATAGATGAGGAGGT
This sequence comes from Wollemia nobilis, assembly GCA_028583015.1. Classification (NCBI taxonomy): domain Eukaryota; kingdom Viridiplantae; phylum Streptophyta; class Pinopsida; order Araucariales; family Araucariaceae; genus Wollemia; species Wollemia nobilis. The sequence continues at coordinate 3,852,802 of JAQPPZ010015712.1, forward strand.
CATGCCTACTTCACCTACCTTCGCACATCCCTTCTTCCAAAATCTATCTCAATACCTTTTTGAGAATGACTCATCCCTCCTAAACCATACCCGTCCTGAGGTCACATCATTTGCCCCTACCATAGGAATGGTGTTTGACCCACCCTCCTCTGCTATAAGAATCTAGAAGCTATCCTTACAAACTACACAATAGATCCTTTTCCAGTAGGAACAGCAAGCATTTCCTCAAACCTCACACCCATACTCTTCACAAGAGTACCAACCATCATCTTCCCAAGATCCATTCTTCACCATATCTGAAGGTACCTTCCAACAGCCCCTTCAGATGCAAAATGGACAAACCCAAGTGGGAGTGTACACATACACTTTTCCCTCAACCCAAGCTCCTACTTTGGTAGCTTATCCTACCTTTTCAATAGCTTTTCCACCAATATCCCAGGTATCCAGAGTGTACGATACCCAACCTTTAGAGCCAACTTTGTCTATGGTGACATTTAGGATACCGCCACCTCATCATTTTTAGGATCCCACTACCTATCTCCATCCTACCTATGGACCGAGACTGGAAACTTACCTACCCACTCAACCAAACTATTCCACATAATTTAGTTTCCCTACCTCTTACTCTCTAGGGTAGAGATAGATCCCATACTTTGATACCTCATCTTTAACACCCCTAGTGTTGGTAGTGTCGACACCTACACCATTACTAGTTGCTTCCAACTTCTTCACACCTCCTCCAGCATGGTCATCACCACCTATAGCCCAACCATTATAGCAGGCTCCAACCCAACAAGTACCCATGCCACAACCACACATTTCCCAATCACAATATTATTACCCATAATAGACACCTACCCCAAAACCTAGTGTGCCCATAGATATGACAGTACATGTTGCCCAATACCTGCCTTATCATGATAAGTCATCATAGTATTCTCCATAGTATTATGAAGAACAACAATATCAATATCCACCACATCCACAAGGTCAGCCTACCATAGCCCAACCCTCTACTGCTATGCCACCTAAACTTCAACTCTTATAAGATGAAGTCAAAATGTTAAACCTATGCATGTATAACTATGGCCCACAAAAGCCCTATTATGATGAACTGTGCAATGAGCCAGTTCATCCATCAGTTCCCATTCCTACCTATCCCTATCACTTTGAAATACCAAAATTTGATAAGTATAGAGGTAAAGAATACCCTAGAGAACATGTGAGCAACTATTGCTCGTCTTGCTACTAGCTTCATAGTAGTAACCCTCTCATGTTATGTACCTTCTTTCTATCCCTCTCTAGGCCAGCACTAGATTGGTACAAAATGCTCCCACACCATAGCCTGTATACCTTTGAGCAGTTGGCCAACTCCTTCCTAGAGCACTTTCCATCAACATCAATAAAAAGACCACATTTTATGATGTCTATACCTTACAACAGGTGAATGATGAACCCATTACCGAGTTCATTGCCATATGGAGAGCGATTATCCATGACCTAACCCATAGCCTCCCCACTTTGGAGCTTGTGATACTCTTTTCCAAGAGTTGCCACAAACACATTTCCACATCCCTCCAACTTCACCAAAGCCACACTTTTGAATATGCCATCTCACAAGAAAAAGTGATCGAAGACATTAAGGTTCAGTCTGGGAAGATTAAGTTGAGAGCCAAATCCAACTATAACTCCAACTTTTTCTTCAATAGACCTGCACCAAATAAGCCTTACTCTTAGCCACTATAAACCAACAAAGTCACAGCCACTAACTTAGCACCAGACCTAACTCCTCCACCTTATACACCATATCTACAAGCATTCCAAGATAATGCTCCTACTCCACTTTAACCACAATAATACCGAGGTATGCATCCACAGGTTCCATCGCACAACTTCAAACCCTTATCCAAGCCATTACCAGCCCTGTTCCATAGATTTTATGAGAGAAACCATCTCAATCTACCTGAGATCCATCCATTGGATGCAAATTCATCTAAGCCTCATGATTATAATGAGTATCTCTTCTATCCTTTCCATAGGCAGCTTGGCCATAATATCAATTCATGTCGTTCCTTCTGTGGGCAAGTTCAAGACCTAATTTATAGGGTCACTATTCAGGTAGTAAACCCTCTAGCCCCATAAATTCAAAACCTAGGGATTTTCCAAAACCCTCTATCGGATCATAGAGGACCCAATCCTCCTAGACCTCTAAACAATCCCCCAGATCCATCTTGCCAAGTGAATAGTGTACATCATGATCCTCCATCATGCGATGTAGTAGGCATGATCAACCTTACTAAAAGGAACCAACGATATCCATCATGCCAGACAGAACCTATTATTTCTCCCCTTGTCTAGTTCATGTCACCACAAACATCTCAAATGCCTAATATCGTACCACCACCACCTCAAAATGTGATTACCATCCGTGGTAGCCTAACCCATCAGTTACGTAATGCCCTATGCATCTATCCATCTTCGATATCCTAAAATAATCTCAACCCCATAATGAGGTGTTGAATGACATCCTACATTCCATTGACCTAGAGACACATGACATCAATGCCCTTGTCAATTTTATTGGAAATATCCTGCACTACCTCTAGCCCTTGATTAGTTTCCATGACCACGAGATAACAAAACTCGTTGGAGGAGTAGATCCCCCTCTCCACATACAAGCCATGATCAATGATATCACCTACAAATGGGTACTCATTGACATGGGCTCATCCTTTAGCTTAATATCAATAGTAGCTCTACATCACCTACACCTCCCTCCAACCCATTTTGCCATGCCTTCCCTAGACTTACGTGCTTTTAATGGCTCCATGAGACCTATTGTAGGATCCATAGTTCTACCTATTTGCGTAGGCATCTGTACAATCCCCATCCTTTTCCATATCATCCAATGAGAAATTCAATACAACATTCTCGTTAGTCACCCTTAGATTAGAGATATGCAATGTGTCCCATCTACACTACATCATTACCTCAAGTACATCCACAATGGACTCGTTCACTGTGTCCTAGCTGATGGAGACCCCTTTAATTTTTTTAATGTCATAGACCTTCCTCCTACACCTTCATTTTCATCCTCCCAACTGTTCCCTGTATCTTCTCACCAGTTAGTAGGAGCATCGATATCCTCCCCAAATTCCACCTCAATATCCCAGTGTTCATAAAGAGCACAAGCCTCTACACCATTAGCACCATCTTATGTGGGACCTAAAATTGCTACCATGCCTTTCTCACTACTATCCTTATGGCCTCCACAATCCTCCCAACCTCTACCATTCTAATTTCCACCTACAGTGTCGCAACCACCATTGACACCCATTATACAACCAACTATATTACCTCCTCCACACTTGTATATAGAAGCCCCTATTCTTCCTACACCACAAACACCTCCTCTTCCCTTTCAATTAAAATCTAAGACATTCACGTCTCCATGTATCCTAGAACCTACGCCGATGTCATACCCTATGCAGAACAAACATCTCGTTCAAGCTACAACAACCAAATATCATGAACCGAAATAGCTGACACCCAGCTCATATGAATAAATCCCACACCCTTTAGCTGCTACCATCAAGGAATCTCAAATTTCTCTTTCCTCAACTAATTCTGACACTCTAGCTCAATCGCTAGATCATGCCACACCACACATATCCATATTCATGACAAATAGTGGCCCAAGATACTATAATGTATGTGATGCTCATGTATGTGATCCCCCTAACCAATACACCTATGATTTTGGTAGCCCTTTAGCTTTTGTCCTTACCATTGGAACCGTCATATAGTTAGAAAGTCCCAAAAACCACACCAATTTTGTGTATGCGGGAGTCGAATCTTCTATCCCCCTACCAACTTCTCCACCACCATAATCTAGATATGATGATGTAATTACACACCTATCCAACCCTCAATTTTCCTTGAACTACCTACAGGATTTTCATTGGCATGGGTTCAGGCTAGGCCATTATGAGCAAGAGCTACATACAACCATTAACCCTAGTATTCGATCACCTATCAAAAAATTGGCCTAGGTTATCACCCAACCATCATCTATACATTAGAAGACGAGATCCAAGATTTATCTCTACATCCTCCTCCTCATCCCACACATACCTTGGAAGAGTACATTGATATGGATATACTAGAAGACACATCTTTGCCCACATCAACCATCACGATCCCCTATGACTTCTTTCAAGAATCTCCTATGTCTGATACTTCCTCATTCTATGATGTGAATAGATTGGTAGAACACTTAGCTACTTTATCCCTAGTTTCACCAATGGAGCTCGACATATTCCTTCCTGAGCCATCACAGACATGCTTAGCTACATTTTTGCCTATACATAGACAACTATAGAGAGCATCTTCTCATCCTCATTCACCTTCAGTCATTCTACGACCTCCCTTGTGTCTCTTAGGACGTGCATAAACTATCCAACCTCCCTCACCAGACTCTTCCCCACCTACTTCACCTATAGCATCAATCAACATGTTGAGGTAGACTTATCCTCTCCCCTCTATTACAGTAACCACCTAATTCAAGATGATACTCCAAACCCAAAATTTATAGATCTCACACATATCTCACACATACCAGTGCCTGGAGACTTCCTTTTTTCACCTCATGTCTTCTGGGAAGAAAATTCCTCGTCCTCATCCACGTCATTCTAAACCCCTCAAGTCCATCACATGGGCATTTACATAGATGATAAATATGAGTTCGGCAAAGCCATCGATGACTTCAACCTCATTCCTATCCCCGAACAGTTACATGATGGATCTCACATGCTCATTGAAGACACTATCGATGTAGACATCGGTGATGATCTAGAAAATCTGCACATCCTTAAATTAGCCACTAGCCTCTCACCCGAGGAGCGCATTGCCTTCACAAATTTCCTTAGCAAGTATATAAAAGTTTTTGCATAGTCTTACAAAGACTTGTTGGGACTTGACCCTACCGTAGTGGTTCATAATATAATACTAGATCCCAATGCCAAACTAGTAAGACAAAAGCTACGAAGCATGGATTCAACTGTCACATTGATAGTGAAATTCGAGCTCCAAAAGCTCCTAGATGTTGACTTCATAGTACCATCGATTATCCAGAGTGGGTGTCCAGCATGGTCCTTGTACCTAAGCCATTCGGTGACGTTCGTGTTTGCACAAATTTTTTTGATCTAAACAAAGCTTGTCCCAAAGAAAATTTCCCTCTACCCAACATTGACTCCCTCATTGACTCTATCATGGGTCATGAAATGATTTCCCTCATGGATAGATTTTCAGGATACAATCAAATTAGAATAAACCTAGCCAATCAACACAAAACCTCCTTCACAACACCTTGGGGGACCTTTCTCTACAAGGTCATGCCCTTTAGCCTTTAAAACACTAGGGCAACCTACCAATGAGCCATGACATACATATTTTACAATCTAATGCACAAAAATATGGAAGACTATGTAGATGATCTCATCGCCAAATCAAAGAAACGTGTCAACCATATTGAATATCTTCGTCATATTTTTGATTGATTGTTAGAACACAACGTGCGCTTGAACCCAAAGAAGTGCATGTTTGGTGTTACCTCAGGAAAAATACTAGGATTCATTGTCTCCCAATGAGGCATTGAGGTTGATCCTAGTAAGGTAAAATCCATCATCGATATGCCTCCTCCTACCACACTAAAGCAATTGTGTAGCCTCCAGGGTAAGATCACTTCTATCCATAGATTTATAGCACAATTATTAGATAAATGTCAACCATTCAACCATATTCTATAGAAAGGAGTAAGATTCAAATGGGATAATAATTATCAATGAGCATTCGACGCTATCAAAACCTGCCTTACATCACCACTGGTTATGTCACCACCGCATCCAAAATTACCACTGACTCTATACATTTTGAAACTACCAAAAAGACACCATAACACCTCCTTCAAATATTTTGGAGCCTGCTGCAATTGTATTAATAATTGTAAAAAGAGGTTACAAAATATGATATCCTTTTATAGTTTTGCCCCTTTGGGCTACAATAGAGCCTTCCCCAAGGAAGCTCTTAGGAGTGTGGTACAAATACAGCACGATCAGTCCTTTGTGGGTTCCTCGATGTAGGTGGGCTTCTTTCTCGTGAGCCATCGCTTGTTGGATATTTCCTTATACTTGATTGAACCTGTAAACCTGCAAAAATTCTATTAGTGCATTGGGGGTCTACCTTAGTGAAACCACGTATTTATGAAGACAAAAGACTCAAAAAACTATTCAAAACATGAAATTAACTATTAAAAACCAACATAAAACAATAAAACAAGTTACCCTTACCTGTTCGAGTGATTCTGGAGCCTGTTGTAGAGGTTCACACTCCTAGGGTGCAAACCGAGAGGTTCGTACGTGTGAGGTGCGAACCAACCCTTTTGAAGCTGAATTACTCAGGTAGGGTCCCTGGATACTTTTGATTGGTTCTATTGGTATAATTTATCTATAAAAGCTTCTGAGCTACAAATCCTGATGATGAAGTCAACCTGTCTCACTCATAATATGGTCATAAACATGAGGCAAACTGATTAATAGGGTTGTATGATAGCTATGCAATGAATGTGTTATGGGTATGTGATATATGTAATGACAATGGTAATTTCAGCAGAGTTTCGGTATGTAAAAGTGTGATCCTTAAAATGGTGAAAATGGCCTTCTATTTATAGAGTGGGCCAGGGTGAGAGAAAGGGTATGAGGTGTCCCCTATGAGGTGGATGTGGTGAAGTGTCCACCAAAGAGGTGTCCCCTTAGGTGCCCTGGGTCATAAATGAGGTTGGGTGAGAGAATCCCTCACCCATCCAAAAGTAATGATGATTAGAGATAAATATCAATTTGCCATTAATATTCACCTTTTATGAAAATATCTTAGCATTAATTAATCATATTTGTGTGCAAAAGTCTCCATCTTGCATTTATGACCCAGAGGTGTGTGATGTGGGGAAATATCTAGGTATAAAGGTGGTAGGGCTATGCTAGGCTAGGCTATATGAGGTGGAATGCTAGGCTTAGTCAAAGTAGACTAAGTGAGATGCAGGGTTTAATTAAATCAATATTAGATCTAATTAATCATGAAATTAACCATAAAGCATAATTTGACTAAAAGTGTTGACTTTCTAATCATAAAGTGCTTTTTGACCATGGTGAAGGTTTCAACCTTAGTTGAGTTGCCATGAGGTCACATGAGGACATAGAGTTAAGAGTAGGAAAGGGCTTCGCTAGCCCAAAGGGGCTAATGGTGATGAATAGTGATTTTAGGCTAATTTATGCAATTTTCAATGGTTTTACAAATTGATCAGTTGTGATGATGTAAGAAGTAGAAATGTACAACTTTTGGGTGTCTACATTTTGCCCATTTTTGTACTGGAGTGTGTGAAACACAGTTTAGTACAAATACTGATGATATGGGTTGATGATGTTTGATGGTTTATGAAAGAGACGCATTGATAAAAAAGGGTTTCATGAGTGACTAATTTTGGGGGAAATTGGATGATTGCCTTGCATTATGATCAATTGTAAATATTTCAATTTTGGACACAACAAGATGCTTTGGTTAAGTTTTGCTTTTGATTTATTGGTGAGCTCATTTGGTGACATTTGATAAATTGTCGGAGCCTCAGGTAGATATTTAGGATTTTTAATTCACAAGTGGTCTTACGCCTACCACTTATGATAATTGGAATCCATATGGCATCTACAGGCAGAGGCATTTGAAGATTTAGCAAACATCATTTTGTTTGAAATTGGATTTTTGGTAGTTGAGATAATCGTTAGCAAAACGTTTCTTAGACATTCGTTGAATCCATGATTGGATGTTTGGTTTTTTGATCGTGTGTAAGGTGTGATTAATGATAACCCCCCCAAGTGGTGAATTGGCAAGAAAGGAAGTGATAATTGGTGATGCGATGGTTGATGAAGATGAAAGGGTGAATTTGAGAAAATTTGGCACAAAAACCAATGAGATGAGTTGTGGAATGGATTTGAGGATGAAATTTGAGGTTTATGGGAAAATTTGGGCTCGGTATGGTAGGTTCACACATCACACATGTGAAACAATATTTTCGCACGTGTGGGGTGTGAACCTACCAAAATTCTTTATAAAAGATGAAATTTAAAATCATGACGTCATTTACGCGTGCTAAAATTTGCAGAGAGGTGGAGGAGAGGAGAAGACAGTGACAGAGTGCTACCAAGTTGCAAATCAGATAGAGTGAAATGGTGAGTACGTTGAGGAGTACCAGCATGGTGGGTGGTGTGCCTGAGGTAGGTGGTTTTTTGGTCATTGGAATGCGTGATTGGGGGGGTTTAAAATGAATCTTTTCACTTTTACAACCTTGAAACGGGGATGGGGGTAACAAATGATAAAAATTTGAACACCATGTGTAAAACCGGCCAAATGGGTACCCAAAAATATTTTGTGTTTTTATTTCAGCCTTTGAATGCATGGGAATGTGTGCGGGGGTTGGACGTGAAATGGGATGAAGAAAAATGAGTGAGAAAATGTGCATGGGGTAAAAATAAAGACATGGAACCGGTTTAATGGGCCAAATGGGTATCCTGATCTGACTGTTCTTTTTTGTTTTGACCTTCATTTGACTGTTTTGTATTACGTGCTAGCGGGTAGGGTTTTTGTTCCTTTTTTTTACAATTTTAGCATGTGTTTTATTTTTTGCATGCGTGTGTGTAACTGTTAGAATCAAAATTGAATTTCGCACCCGATCATCCTATTTTCATCAATTTCTAGAGGTTCACACGTGTGAGGTGCAAAATGGGTGGTTCACACATATGGGGTGCAAACTAGATAGTTTGCACGTGTGGGGTGCGAACCAGACGGTTTGCACGTGTGGGGTACAAACCTCATTTTTTGGCCTTGTGATGAGTTTTTGGCCTCTAGGTAGGTTTTGATTTGGCCAAATTTGTACATTTTGATGAAAATTATTCAGGTTTTTTTTTTTTTTTTTGTGCATGTGAATGTGAAATGTGTGGCATGTTATGTGCAAATGAACAAATGAATGAAGTGTATATGTACATCAATTCAAATTCTATTTAAAAAATGCATAGAAATAATACAAAAAAGTGTGCATTTATTTTACATGCGAATGTGTATAGATTATGTACAAAAATGTGGATGATTTCTGACATGTGATGAGTGATGATGTGCCCATAAGTGCCCACACATTTTATTGTAGCCTAGTGGCATCGATTATATATATATATATATATATATATATATATATATATATATACATACGATATTTGGTGACACTTGTGTTATTTGCATTTTTGTGTTTGTTACTTTCTGCTTATGGTAGTGCATGATTAGCATAGATGTGATAATAGATAGTGGGATGGTAATAACAAATGATATGGATAAGTAATTAAAACTTAAGAATATTGGTTAAATGAACAAAGAAAGTATAAAGAATAAGATGGTATGCATAAATGTGTATGAGGTCAATATTTTGCTTAGGGATAGCATGTGCATCATTACATTGCTCAAATGATGTGATCCGTGCTGTTATTCTAAGGAATTTTTATAGGAGACATATCTTGAAGAGATTTGAGCATTACAGTTTGTACAATAAAACCCATTGAATAACTGAGCGAAACTTCTGGATTTACTTAGAGACTATCATGGTAAACAAGACCTCTATCTTGGACTTGTGTGTGGAAAGTGATGTTCATTTTACCATTCTGGAATGGGGTGGAGTATAATTGCATGCCAACTTAGCTTGTGTGCTAGCTTATTTGGTAAAGACCGGAGGACTACATGGATTCAAGCTAATGATATCTTGAGGTGTTTCCTTTTGTTTTCTGCCCCGGTGTGACTGATTTGCTTGTAGAGTAGGCTTTTATTCTGTGCTCTTTGTGTATCTCTTATGTTTCTTTGTTTTTTCTTTGTTTTTCTTCTTCTTTATTTATTTTTTTAATATATGCTCAGATTAAATTTAGAGCAAAGGATTTTACTTTCTTGTGCTTTGTCGGGATACTTGCTCAGATTGGCTAAAGAGCAAGGGATTTTTCTATGAGTATGCTTCTTCGAGATACTTTCTCAGATTAGCTGTGGAGCAAGGGAATTTTATTCAAATGAGGGGGGAAGCTTGTCCTTTTTTGGTCATCCGGTTCATGAGAAATCATGTAAATAATGTAATAAGCGGATTAATTTTTGCTAAGCAACAACTGGCATGCAATGTAATCAACTTTATTTCCAGAATGTTATTAATATGTAAGATGTGTATGTAAGTCCAAGAAAGAGAGCAAGGTGACCAAGGGAAGTCTAAAAGTATTTTTGAAATGTGCCAATGTTGGATGGTGGTTGATTATGTAACTATTTGTGGTCGAAGCAATCAAAACGTAGCTCTAATCCAATTTCTTGAAAAGGGGTGTTGGACATCAATCGGACATGCTAGCATGTGCATTTTTAATTCCTTTTGCATGTTGTTTACAATGAATATAGACAAATACTGACATGGATGCAAAAGGTAAGTATTTATATACAAGGGTGCCCCAGTATTATAGATAATGGAATGGGGCATGGAATGGAGTGGTGTGAAAATGAAGGATGTAAGAAAGAAGAAGAGGAAAACATAGAAGAAAAAGAAGACAGGAACTTATCAACGGTATGTAGCCGCTCGAAGCGTGACCATACAACATTGGCAAGTAACTAGAAGAAAATATTAGAAAAAGGAAAAGAGAATAAAGAGAAACCCATTAAAGGTATGTAGCCGCTCGAAGCATGACCATACAATAGTAATGAGTAACTTAGAAGAAGATATTAGAAAAAGGAAAAGAGAATAAATAGAAACCCATTAAAGGTATGTAGCTACTCGAAGCGTGACCATACAATAGTAATGAGTAACTTAGAAGAAAAGAACATAAGAGGGGAAGAGAAGGAAAATAAGGAAGGGGAAAATGGAAGGTATGTAGCCGCTCGAAGCGTGACCATACAACATCCATTCATAGAAGAAAGAAAGAAAATGGGGAGAAATAAAGTGAGCAGAGTTGGATGTGTATGCAAATAACATTAGTGTCGTCGAACTGTAAAAATATGAAAGCATTGTTTTTTTTTATATATACATATGTACACAAGTAGTGATGAGCGGTAATGCCTACAACTAGGTGTAAAATTCTCATAGGTGAATAATGTTAATGGGCTCAAGCTTGGCTATTCCTTCCAAGGTAGCTAGATGATATGCCCCATATCCGAATTTGTGAGTAACCATGTATGGGCCTAGCCAGTTTGGTGCAAATTTGTCATGGAGATGGCACGGTTGACTAGTGATCAGTTGGTTCTCTTTGAGGACTAATTATCCAAATTGAAATTCATGTTGGTGTACCTTAGAATTATAGGTACATTGGAGGTTATCTTGATAAACACATGTGTGTTCAATGGAATGAATGCAACGTTCATCTAAAATTGTCAATTGATCTAATCGGGCTTGACAAGCCATGTCGTCATCAATGGATTTTTGTATAGATACCCTTGAATATGGTATTTCATGTTCCAATGGCATGATGGTTTTTACATCGTAGACAAGAGAGAATGGGGTTGCCCTAATTGAAGTATGAATATTGGTCTGATATGCCCATAAAGCTAAAGGTATTTGATTGTTCCAATCACGGTGTGAATCTACAATAGTTTTGCAAAGAATGGCGATGATAGTTTTATTAGTTGCTTCATACTGACCATTACCTTGGGGGTAATATGGAGTATAAAAGCTATTTTGGATATTAAATTTGTCACATAAAGCACGCACGTTATTATTCTTGAATGATGTACCGTTGTCAGATATGATTTTTGATGGGATGCCAAAATGACAAATGATGTGTTGTGTGATGATATCGATGATCTTGGCACCTGTTATTTGGAATAATGGGACAACCTCCATCCACTTGGTAAAATAATCAGTGGCATTGATGATGAATTTATGGTTTTTGGATGAGGCAGGAGTGATTATGTCAATAAGGTCTAGGTCCCATTGTGAAAATGGCCAGATAGATTGAATGAGTTGTAGGTCCTAAGAGGGTAAGTGTGTAAGATTAGCGTGATGTTGGCATTTGACACACTTTTTGATATAAGCACAATAGTCATGCTCCATGGTTGGACAATAATAACCCATTTGTAAACTATGTTTGGTGATAGCCATGCCACTAAAATGGCCACCACAAGTACCATCATGAGCTTCTTGAGTAATGTGTTGGGCTTCGAAAGGCTCAAGACAACGGAGTAATATGTCGTCATAACTTTGCTTATATAGGATATCATCTAGCAATGTGTAGAGAATGGCATGCAATTTAAAAGCTCATTTATGAGTATGACTGATATCAAGTGGTATGATGTTGAGATTGATGTAATCCTTAACTTGGAAAAACCATGGGTCATGCGGTTTGGATTCGATGATATTGATGCCATCGTCATGAGGAGGTGGTTTTTTGGAAATGGTTGAATGAAGAAGGGTGTGAATGGACATGTGAGTGGTGTTGGAAAGTGGGTTTTGTGGGATGAGTGAGCCTAGAGAGGCCATGGTGTTGGCAAAGCGGTTTATGGATCATGAGGTAGTGGTGATGTCATACCACTCAAACTTAGCCAATAGATATTTGACAACCTAATTGTATTGTTGTAATACTAGGCAATGCCATTGCCACTCTCCCTTGATTTGATTGATAATTAGGAGGGAATATCCAAATATGTCTAGGCGACAAATATGCATGGAGATTGCTTGCTTCAATCCAAGGATAAGAGCTTCATACTCAGCATTGTTATTGGTGCATGGAAAGCCTAACTTAAAAGAGAATGGGAGGGGCTCCCCTTGCAGTATGAAAAATACTATTCCTACACCCTCAGCATGTGTGCATCAAGATCCATAAAATAAAAGAGTCAGTTCGATGGTTGATTCAAGCTCTACAGGTTCTTCAACTTTGCTTATGTGAAAAACTGAATCATCTAGAAGCTGAATAAGCACTGATACATTATTTAGTAAGGGGGCCTCAACTAATTTATCAATGATGACTTGGCCCTTGATGGATTTTTTTCTAATAAATTCGAGATCAAATTCTATGAGGAGCATGATCCATTTGGATATGCGAGTTTTTTTGTAGCTTCTACTCAACATGTAGTGAAGTGGATTGTCGCGAGAAACTATGTAGGTAGTGTGGCTGAGCATGTAATGTCACAACTTCTAGGTGGCAAAAAAAATGGCAAGATAAAGTTTCTTCATGTATGCATATCATATTTCATATTCAATTAGAGTGTGACTAATGTAATAGACCAGTTTCTCTTTGTCATTCTCATTCTTTTGGGTGAGGAGTATACCCAGTGCAATATTAGTAGCAGAGATGTATAGGTAAAATGGATGGTCTGGATGAGATAGGATGAGAACAGGTGGTGATGTAAGGTAGGTTTTGATGTCATAAAAAGTAGCTTGACATTTGATATCCCATTTAAATGGGACCCACTTTTGTAATAGATGATTAAATGGTTGACATTTGTCGAAAAACTAGGCGATGAATTGCCAAATAGATTGGATTCATCCTTGGAGGCCATGTAACTACTTGAGGTTTGTAGGGGGCATGTCAATGATGGCTTGGAATTTTGCAGGATCAACTTCAATGCCTCGTTGGGATACGATGAAACCTAATATTTTTCCAGTGGTGACACCAAAGACACATTTTTTTGGGTTCAATCGAACATTGTGTTCTAAGAGGCGACCAAATATTTGTCACAGATCTGCAATATGTTGACCACAAATTTTGGATTTAGCAATAAGATCATCTACATAGTCTTCAAGAGTTTTATGCTTGAGCTCATGGAAAATATAAGTCATGGTGTGTTGATAAGTTGCCCTAGCATTCTTAAGGCCAAAAGGCATGACTTTGTAGCAAAAAGTGCCCCAAGGGGTGGTGAAAGCGGTCTTGTGTTGGTCTGCTAGGTTGACATAAATTTGATTGTAACATGAAAAACCATCCATGAGTGATAGTATTTTGTGTCCAGCTATAGCATCGACCAAAGTGTCGATATTAGGGAGTGGAAAATTGTCCTTGGGAAAAGCTTTGTTAAGATCCCTAAAATCAGTGCAAATGCGGATACCCTCCTTGGGTTTTCTGATGGGAACCATTTTTAAAACCCACTTTGGGTAGTCAATGGGGATAATGAAATCGACATCAAGGAGTTTTTGTAATTATCCTTTTACCATAAGGTCCATAGTAGGGTTCATGCGGCAAAAATTTTGTCACACAGGTCTGGCATTGGTGTCGAGGACAAGGTTGTGCACCATGATGGATGAATTGAGGCCCAACTTATCTTGATAAGACCAAGAAAATACCTTAATGTAGTAGTGGAGGAAATTGGTGTATAGGATCTGTTCTTCTTCCATGAGGCTGGAGGTGAGGTAGACAATGTGAGTATGGTCGGGATCATTGCCAATGTCAACTTCAATAGTGTCCTCAACAAGAATATGAGAATCATATTGAAGTCGTTCTGGGATGGGGGATGAGATGGAGGTCATCAATGGAGTCAGGGGTGAGGAATTCATCATCAAGATAAAAAAAATATGCATTATGAATCCATGGGATGTGGGATGGATTGGTATGTAATGGTGTGCTAACAAAGTGGATCATGTGGGGTGTGGGGAGGAAATCAGTGGCAGATGGATGGGAGGAGCTATCGTCGAAGTTGAAAAAATAATTAATGGGAGGTGGGGTATAATTAGGTTGGTTTGGGTAGTTAATGGGAGCATAAAGGTCTATGGAAATCATGTTGACCAATGTATTGTGAATGGATGAGGTGGGTGAGGAAGGTTCAAAAGAGTTGGAAGAGGATAGGAAGAAATCTATAACGGGTTGGTGGTGACATGGATTCAAAACTATGGGAGGTGAAGGTGTGCGAGTGATTTAGCACCAAGATGGGATGGTTTCGTACCTTGGGAAAAAATGAATGGTAGGTAGAGAGGATGGTACTAGAGAGGAAGGGGAATATGAGTTGGCAAGCAAGGATGAATCGGTATGCAGGAAGGAATCGGTAGGTGGGGATGAATCGGTAGGCATGGGTTCATCAATGGTAAGGTAGGTGAAGTGATAGATTAGTGTGTCAACTTCTTGGGGGAAAGAGGCTCATGGGGTGGCAAGGGTGGAAATAATATGGATGGTATGTCAATGGTATAATGATGAGAAGAGTTCTCCAATGGCATGGCTGGTTCAAATTCCTTGTTAGGTAGGAGGTTGGGAGGATTGATATTTAGATGTTGAAATTCATACCCAAGAGTATGAATGGTGGCAGGATTGTAACCGACTCCAAAGTGATCGGTGGGAAGGTGAGAGGGAGGACTAATATAGAAATGACATCCTTATTCATATCTCTTGAGGCCATACCCATGCCAATTGTATAGGCACAAATATTACCAGGCAAAAATAGGATTGGACATGTGATTAAGATTGCTACAAAATCTGGTAAGGAGGTGCTGGTGGTAGCACAGATGAATCAAGACCTTTATAAACAAAATTCATGGAATTATTGGGAGGAACAAGAGGAATGACAACCCTAATAGTCAAGGCACATAACGAGGTCGGTCAAAATCATAGGTGGTTTGGAAATTGGCTGGTGAAATGCGTGAATCGGTAATGTGATACTCGCCAGGGCTGGGTGTGGTCATGTGGATGGAAACATGGGGAGGATTAGTATGTGTGAGTGGAGGGGAGGACCCCATGTGTGGCCAAGGTGATTGTGCAATAGGCGAAGGGGAAGTTTTGGATGGGGGATGGGTATCCGTATAGGCAAATTGGGCTAACTTCACATCAATTCAAGCAGCACATTGTGCCCACTCCTAACATTCAATGGGAGATCTAGCAATAGGATGATTAGCATGTTGAAATTGGGATGGAGGTGAAGGAAAGGGAGTGGATGGATAGGAAACCATGCACGCTCGGGTGAACCATGGTACAAAATGATGGGTTGAGGGTGGTGGTGTGGGAAGGGTGGGTGTGATATTGGATGATGGTGGTGGGGTTGGCGTAGAAGAAAAGGTAAATGGTGGTGGTGTGAAGGATGACGAAGCAACATGGGAGAAATTAGGGGCTGGTGGTCACGGTGGAGTTTGAGGTAGAGTGGATGAAGTGGAGGCCACATATCTTAGGTTGGGGGCAGGGGGTGGTTGTGATGATGGGGATAAGTGTTAGCAAGCGTACAATGGGGGATGGGGGTGAATTGTGTAGATGTCAAGGATGGACTAGGTGGAAGGCTGATAATGTTGCATAACTCAAAGGGATCATCATCGATGGGGATGTAGTGAACTAATCCATTATGGACATATTTGATGTAGTGATGAATCATGGAAGGGACACATTGCATGTCCCGAATCCAAGGTCGTCCTAATAGGATATTGTATTGCATCTCACCTTCGATAACATGGAAGAGGGTGGAAATGGTTTTGACACCTACCTTAATGGGTAAGATAATAGTACCAACGATGGGATGCATAGAGCCATCAAAGGCTTGAAGATCCATGGATGGTGTAGCAAGATGATACGGGGGAAGACAAAGGTGGTTTAAGGCTACGGTAGAAATGATGCTGATAAAGGAACCGATATCAATGAGAACACACTTATAGGTAACCACATTGATGGAGGCTTGAAAATATAATGGAGGATCCACTCCCTCTCCTACAACTATAATTTCATGGTCATGGAAGCTGATGGAAGGTTGTAAGCATCTCTAAATATTGCCAACAAAGTTGGCAAAGGAATCTGCATTCTGGGTGTTAAGATCGAGAGAGCGAAGAATAGAATCGAGGGCTTTGTAGTGAGTTTGGGATTGCTACAAGAGGTCATAAATGGATAACCACACAGGAGCGGTGCGGATCTGATGAGAAAGGCTACCACATATGGTGATAATATTTTTTGGATAAGGTGGAGGCACTGGTGGTGTTATGATGGAAGTTATGACTGGAGGTTGTTGTGATGTGGAAGGTTGTTGAGCAGTGGTAGGAGGTGGATAACGTTGATTGTGAGTAACAATATGAATCATTAAAGTAGAATGGTAAAATAAACTAACACGTGCCCCTTGTTTACAGTTACTTGCAATCACTAAGGTGTTCCTAGCATTGAATTAATATATCTTTATTGAGATTACTAATACACATATGCAAATTCCAATATAGTGGAGACCTTGGAGAAGTTTTTTTACTTAACTTCTTTGCAAGAGAGGGTTTAGGGATTCAAACCCTAAGGGAGAGTGTAATTTCACAATTATGTGAAATTATCACTCAATAGAACTATCCTGGGGTGGGATGGTGTAGCACCTTAAAATTGACCCATTTGCATAAAAAAATATATATTTAAAAACAACAATTGTTGCATTTATTACCTTTAAATTCATGCTTAGCCTTAGAAATCGTACTACGATCAACAATATCGGTTGATGATCAGTGAAATCGTAGCACGATTTCTATCATCTGATATTTACGATTGTCATATGATATTGCAGATCGTAATACGATCATTGCCCAAAAATAAAAAATCAAACTTAGAAAAATGACCAATTTAGCCCAAAAAATTTTATCCTTGTTTGCGTAACCACACACAAAAATTAGAATTGGATTCATTCGATCCTTCCCAGCTTGGAAGCAAATTCTAAACCAAATATTCACTCCCTATTCTGGTTACTCCTCCCTACCTATTTAATCAGGCTTCTCTCCTTTAAACTCCCCCTAAAAAAAATTAGAATTGTTTTGCTCAAATTCACATTTTTTGTTCTAGTTATTCTCACTCTTGCTTGCAGGATCGAAGAGTATTGTTGCAGATCGATGGACGTCATCGTAGATCAAAGACACGATCATGGTACAACATTTTAGGTTTGATGTATGATCTCACTCAAAATTCTATGATATCGCCTGCAATCAGCTTGGGGGAAACCCTGAGCTATGGTTTGCATTTCTGGATATGTGCTTAGTTGATTCTCATTTTATTTAGCAATATTCATCATATATAATGTTAGATCTATTCATTTGCATTTCTAGTGTTCACGCAATCTCATTTAATTTGCATATTATATAGGATTTTAAGCATTATTCCATCAATTTATGTTATTATATTTACTTAATAGCATACATTATTTCCTAATCATGCATAGAAATATCAGTAGAATACTCTATTTTCTATTTTCTATCCTCTACCTATGAATGTATTGGCTCCTATCAAGATCATAATAGTTGGTCTCTGATTGTAATACAATCTCGTAGATCATAATACGATCTTGTAGAATCATAGTATGATATTGACCTACAACATACGAACTGGACTGCGTACAAAATTCAAAACCTTCATCAAACATCCAGATACAGGTAAGGTTGTAAAATCACTTTTGAAGCATTGCATGGTCCCTTTAATACTGTTTTCTATATTTTATTTTCTACATTGGAATTAAAAGTGCATATAGGTTAGTTTAGTTGCATATTTTCCAAACCTAGGTATATATGCGATTTGAATAAAAGGAACATATCAAAAAAAATCCCAAAACCTAGGCCTAGAAATAGCCATAAATGTTTTCTAGTGAACCCAAAAAAATTCATCGAAAAAGCACCATCTAGAAGGTACAATTAAGTACCTCTCTTTTGATGTGTAAGCCACCCATTCTCCCATTCCCTTGTAAGGCACGGATCCATAAGCCTTGAGGAAAGGAGTGCAAGAATTTTTGGGCTACATTCTTTGGTGAACCCAACGTGAAACATAAGAATTTTTTCTAATTTTTAAAATAATAAAAAAAAAAACAAAACAAAACAAAATCAAATAAAAAAAATTAGTCAAATCACATGATAGATGGTAGATTATAATAAAAGAAGAGCCATTCTAATTAATTTTAGTATATTATTTTCAATCCAAGAAATCTCTTCAATAGTTGGCAGTCCTAACTTAACATCTCAAGAACATTGGAACGAACTTGATAGAAGATTAGATATCATAGAAGCCAAAAATTTTGAACTTAATCAAATCATAAGGGTTGATCTATCTAGAATCCTGGATCCTGATAGATTATCCTTTTATAATGACATTAGAAGAGCTTGTGAGAGATGACTAGCATATAAGAGATTCGTTATTTCCCCAATCCTATATTCTTTTGAAGACTATCTTGAGAATGCAATTGTAGCACACAAGTTCTTGTCTCACATAGAGGATCAAGAAGTTGTCTTGGAAGATAAAAGAAGATTTAATAGATTTTCGAGAGCTGTGCTCTATCATGAATATTATCATGAGCTATAATTTTGTATGCCTAATTATGAATTTTATTGTATCACCATAGCTCACTTCATAAATTTCTTGAAAAAAAATTTCCAATTTGAAGAACACTATATGACATCGGGAGAGTTGGAACCTATTAATGATATTCATAAACTTTTTCAATAAAATTAAGATATAATATCTACACTATAATATTTTCTATTCTATTTTTCTTCATTCTCTGCAATTTAAAACTACAAAAACCCAAAAACAATATCATATTAATTAGGTATATATATATATAAAATATATACCCCCAAAATTTGAACGCATATATAAAACATATATATTTGTGAAAACCTAATCTATCAAAATACCTAGAATTTTAAGGAATGGTAAACAAATAGAAGATGATTTTATGTAAGAACCACCTCAGGAAGAGCCCACCCAGGGTGATCCTGATAGACCAATTGTTGAATATTATGTAACTTACGAATCATATGAGGAAGACATAAATATAGAAGAAGAAGTCCAATACAATATTCAACCATAAATGGATGAGGAAGGTAATCCCATATTTAAATCTACACAACATTTTACCAAATTCATAAAATATAATATAGAAGTCATCAATCAAGTAATAGAAATAGAAGGTCAACTTCCCTTGGAGATTACTCTATGAAGGTTGCTTTAGAATCTGCTCTTCAATTGGCTAGAATACCGATGCCATGCATAAAACATAGTCAAGCTAGCCCATATAAAAATGTGAATCAAAATCCAACTCAAAACATCAATCAATCAGCACCTACAACAAATCCAAATTCTCAACATAAATTACAAACTTCTGCTACAAATCAAAAGACTTCTATACCACAAAATGTTAGAAAAATAGCAAATCCTAACAAGAATCAACAAAAGGTTCAACATAACATAGTTCCATCTTATAACACCATTCCTACAAGCAATTTACATAATAGTTTTTCAATTGGAAATCCTTATGTAACACAGTCTTATATTCAAAGACCTAATAATATGATACAACTTAATTAACTTGTTGGACAACCACATGGCCTTGAAGCTATGGTTAAACAATTAGCTTCTCGCCTAGACCAGATAGATCCCTACCGTCCCTCATACAATTATCAAGAGGTTTTTAGCCAACCCTTGAATCCTATGGTGGTTTCCCAACCATACCCTAAACACTTTCCTATGCCCGTTCTCTCGATATATAAAGGAACTTAAGATCCTATTGAGCATCTTCATATTTTTAGGACATCTTGTCATGATATCTCTTATGATGACTTGTTGTTGCTAAAGATGTTCCTGAAAGTCTCGAAGGCATGGTATTAGAGTGGTACTACCAGTTGCCTACAAATTCTTTGAGAAACTTTGAAGAGATAGCAAAAATGTTTATCCATAAATTTAGTGCTTACATAGAGAGGCACATGATCATTAAGGATTTATACAACTTGAATTAGGGCAAAGATGAGAGCTTTTCTGAATTCTTGACTAAGTGGAGATAATTGCTGGGAAAATTGCATTTTGCATTACCTCATCGTGATATGTTGGACATTTTTATCAGCAATTTGCAAGAGCAATTATCTTATGAAATTTCTACAGCGACAATAACCACTTTTGATCAAGATATAGATTTAGAAAGGAGAGTTGAAGATGCTCTCTTCAGAAGAGGTTAGTTTAAGAAGAAATATGAAGATAAGTCTTATAAAAATCACTATAATAATAAATAAGTGGTAGGTTACGGAGTCATTGACAGTAGAAATACCACACTTGTCAACCTTACAGAATCCATGAAAAAATTTGTATTGAAAATTCTAGATAAACCTCCAAGAGATTTTACAAGGTTAAATAAACCCTTAAGCATAATTTTACCTCAACTGTTGGAACGAGGTTTAATTCAGTTGCCCAAAATACGACAACCAAATACAACTGCAGTTGGATTTAGAGTTGATTTGCATTGTAATTTCCATAGAGTTGATGGACATTCAACAAATTCTTGCAAAATATTGAAACATATGATACAATATTTGATTGATAATAAAAAATGTCGGTGGAAAGTTTCCCAAAAAAATAGAATTTTCAAAATAATGCTCAGAATAATACACAACAAAATCAAACTCAAAATGCAAATCAAACCTTGGACATTTTCCAACATCCTTTACCTAAGCATGGTAAAGAAGTGGTAAATCAGGTAGAACATCATAACGTTCCTCCTCCAACTAGGTATGTTGGAACTATTAGTGGTATTGAGAAGCAACACACCCCCACTAAAAAAATGAAATTCTATCTTTTGAAAATATTTAATTTTCATTTTTTTCACAGGGACCCTCTTGAGTTTTTCGGGTTTTAATTCCAAATTTTGCTTGCATCTTTTCAAAATTTGCCTACATCAAAGTGTCCAAGTAGGCTTGCATATGGCATTGATTTCTGTTGTGGCTGATCCACAACACACCCCAAAATTGGGGACCCACCTTTTTTGCAGGCTTTCAGAGGAAATCTCAGTGACCCAGATGCTAAAAATGAAGAAAAGGGGCAAAAATGCACAAGTGTAGAAAGTGTCACGAAATCGCGACATGTCGCGAAATCGCGACATGTCGCTCCATCGCTGCCGAAAGAGGAGAGAGAAAAGGAAAATGAAAAAGTGTCACGAAATCGCGACATGTCGCTCCATCACTGTCGAAAGAGGAGAGAGAAAAGGAAAATGAAAAAGTGTCACGAAATCGTGACATGTCGCTCCATCGCTGTCGAAAGAGGAGAGAGAAAGGCAAAATGGAAAGGCGTAGCGATATCGTGACGCGTCGCAAAATCGTGGGTCAAACTGGTCAAACGGCATGAAGTGAAAAGCGTCGCGAAATCGCTACAGGTTGTGGCCGAGAATGTACGGAAGTGAAAAACGTCACGAAATCGTGACAGGTTGCGGCCAAAGCAGCGTCGGGTGAAAAGCGTCGTGAAATCATGACAGATTGCAGGTGGAAGGCATGAAATGAAAAAATGTCGTGAAATCGCGACAGAAGCAAGCCCAGTTGTACGGAACAGAAAAGGCGTAGCGAAATCGCGACAAAAATCAGCAAAGGTGCATGAAGCGCAAAATGGTCACGAAATCGCGACAGAATCTACCGGAAGGCGTGAAGAGCAAAAATGGTCGCGAAATCGTGACAGAAAGCAGCAAAGGGGGATGAAGCGAAAAGGCGTCGCGAAATCGCGACAGGTTGCGGTTTCGCGGCTCAGCAGGGAAGCGTACGGAGATCAAAACGGTAGCGAAATCGCGACAGAAAGCAGCAAAGGGGGATGAAGCGAAAAGGCGTCGCGAAATCACAATAGGTTGCGATTTCACGGAACCGAAGCAGGGAAGCGTACGAAGATCAAAATGGTAGCGAAATCATGATAGAAAGCAACAAAGGGGGATGAAGCGAAAAGGCGTCGCGAAATCGCGACAGGTTGCGGTTTCGCGGCTCCAAAGCAGGGAAGCGTACGGAGATCAAAACGGTAGCGAAATCGTGACAGATTGCGGCAAGAGGGCCCGAAGGAGAAAATGGTCGCGAAATCGCGACGAGTTGTGGCCGAAGCGTACGGAGAACAAAAGCGTCACGATATCGTGACATGTCGCGATTTCGCGACATGTCGCGTTTTCGCTGTGAAAGTGAAGGAGCAAGGCCGCAGGCTATTTCTGGTCACGATTTTCATGGGACCGTTATGGAACATGCAGAAATGCATCGAACACGTGGCACAAAGGCATGAGGTTTATGATAACGCTTCAGAGCGACGGTTACAGTATGCAGACAGGACCAAACATTTCAAATTCGAGCGAAAGGTCAAAGCATCAAAGAAGCGGGAAAATGAAACGAAGCGTTCTAGGAGGTGAAACGAAACGACGCAGGTGAACCGAAGAGCCATGCCAGACAGTATAAAATTGGAAGCGTAGATTGAACAGAGGGTTGGAAATTGCTGCTAGCAGAGTTGCAAAAACAAGGGCTTCATGCCATTCTGGGCCTGCACTTGGGCAATTTCCTTCATTTGTTCTAGATTTGTTTAACCTGGAACATTCTGTAATTGTAATTGATACATCATTCTAATACAGAAATACAGAGAGTTGACATCTTATTGATAAGAAAGAAGGAGTCATTATGCATGCAAGATTTAATGCTTTATTTTCCCTTTCAGATTTCTAGGCTTTTAGGTGAAGTTTAATGCAAATGTTTTTGGTTGCTTCATGCGAATGCCTAAAATCTAAAATTGCAGTAAAAACCCTAGAGACCCGCACCTAGCTTATCTGGATTGTGCGAATTTGTAGGTTCAATAGGTTAGGTTGCATGCAGAAACCTCATTATCTTCGATTTTATCAATCAAGATGGTAGCATTCTGGACATAGTTTAGTTGCATCTTCATTTGCATGCATTTTATTTTCAAACCCTTATTTCATTTTCTGCATTTTAATTACAGTCATTTAAATAAATAACTAAAAATTCATTAAAGCTCAGAGTCCATTGCAAATCCAAATTAAAGTAAACTACAGTGCCCCTTGTTAATATCCACTTGCAAACCCTAAGGTATTCCCAGCATTCAAATTGAAAAACATCATTGGTGAATGAAGAACCATCACAACAGGAACCTTGGAGAAATTATTTAGTCATAATTTCTTTGCAAGCGGAGGATTTTGGGACTCAGATCCTCTCGGAGAGTGTGCTTTCACAAGTTGGGTGAAAACACCACTCAACGATTGGCGCTAGAAGGAGGGCCGAATCGGTTTACTTTATTTTGGTTTTCATACATGAATAATATCTTTTGATTTAATTTTGAAATATTTTCTTAAAGCTCACAAACAGCTAAACTACAGCTTTTGCTTTCTTTTGTTGCAGGTTTTCATTGAAATAATCGAGGGTTTCATCAAGCGAAGTTTGGACCCACCGCGTCGTATTGCGACCGGGTCCCAAACAACCGGAGAAACCATTTTTCATGACCTTACTTGTACTCCCAAGAATAAAACCAAGCAAGTCGAAAGCTCACCAGTCACAAAAGCCCTATTTTCTTCAAGAACATCGAGTGGACCTACGCCCGTAATATCAATTGCCACTAGTGTTCCTATTGTCGGTAATATTTCTATTGCTATTGTAGGTTTGTCTTCATCAATTTTGAGTCAAATGGCTCAAGCTCCAGCAACTCCTTGGTATGGAGCTAACAATACTCCTTTGAATATTGTTGGGGATATCCATGAAATCCCCAAGAACATTGAAATATTTCTGCCTAAATATAAACCAGATGGCCCAAGAATAGCAGAAGAACATATCCAAGCCTATAGGGATGTTTTAATTAGGCTGCAAGTTCAATATGAAGATGTGGCTTGCAGAATTTTTCCTATGAGCTTAGATCCAATAGCATATGAATGGTATATATGCTTACCAACCGGTTCAATCACTTCTTGGACACAAATGGAAAATGCCTTTGTTAATCAATTTAGGTCACCCTTGGATCCCGCAACCATTTACAATCAGTTTATTACATGCAAAAGGGGCCAGGGGGAACCGATCAGAATGTTTAATCAGAGATTCCAAAAGTGCTATAATAGAGCAATTAGGCACTTTGCCATCGATCCTACAGTGGCTTTGCAGATATATTTTGGGGCATTGGACCCCATGATAGCCATGTTTGCGAGACGTAATCCTCAAGTCACCATGCTGGCTTTAGCCTATAACGAAGCCATGACTATCGAGCAGGCAAATGACACCACGGGGCTACGGGTTTACCCAGATGCCTGTGATGGGACAGTATGCTCCATATGGTCAAGCTCCCTTGGCAAATCAGCTCATGGCACCACAAATGCCAAGCATGAACGCCTTCCCCTATCAGCAGCCGTATCCACCAGCACCGCGCGTATGCACCCATTCCAATCCAACCAATTACATCCATTCCACCTGTTCTCGCATTTTTGCAGAACAGTCAATCGACTATACAAGGAACCAACCAAGTTAATCCTCAGGCTATAGTTCCTTTTCCAAATCCAACCCCGATTCAGAGTGTCAATCCATACGGGAATCAAATTCCTCAGAACCCGACCCAAATGTTGAATCAAGACCCCATCAATTATGCGAATCCAACGGGGGTTAACAACAATGTGATTCCACCGAAGGAGATTTATTCAGAAGTCGAAGAGCTCAAGAAATTAGTTCATAAATCCGAGCAATGACGGGGTTCAACAAGCAGAAGTATGAGTCCCATGCCCCTCACCCAAATCAAAATTTTAACAATAGAGGGAGACACTGGAACACCAAGCCAAACAATGGGGGAGTACCCGCTCCCATTGCTAATCAATTAGATACTTCTACAGGACCTAGCCAATCCAATTCTCTTTTGAATCTTTCAGATTTGGCATGGGAAAGGGGGTGCAGGTTGCACAACACGAAAGAACACAATGAGAGGAATTGTCCTGAAATTGCGAGATACACTCATTGTCTTCAGGCACAAGTTGATGATTTGGAGCTGGTATCAAATGAGGGTCCATCGCAACATCAAGATGATAATATTATGGTGATGGAAACCGTATATCATCAAGAAGGTGAGAGTGAGGAAGAAGAAGACGAAATTTTGGAACAGGAGGTGCAAGCTTTTCGAGATTTCAGAAAGGGGAATCATGGATACCATTTGAGAAGTAAATCTAAAGCCCCTAAAACCTCATCAACACCTCCAAACAATTCTATTCTTCCTCCGGATACTAAGGCAAATAATAATCCTCCTCCTCCACTCAGAAGAGAAATGTCTAATGACGTGCAGAAGGCAGTCAAATTCGAAAAACCAAACTATGACATAGTGGAGGATTTGAAGAAGTCCAAATCTAGCCTTTCGTTCTTGGACGCGGCTAGATTGCCTGGCCAAAAGGAGGCGTTGATAAAAGCTTTGAACTCACCTGACCCAATGTGGAAGGAAAAAAGAGTTGAGTCCCATATGATTTTGCGAAAAGAGAGAAGGGATGTCCCGCCATTCTTACTGACTATGAGAATTGCGGGTAAGAATTTGCATAAGTGTTTGGTGGACACGGGTGCCACGAGCAACCTCATGCCTTCGAGAGATATGTAAAATGCTAGGTCTGCAACCTGTTTCATCCAAATGCACGGTCTTGCAATTGGACCGTTCAGAGGTAAATGTGGTAGGGACCTTATATGATGTCAAGATTCAATTAAATTCTGAACCCAGGGTCCAGCAGGTTGTTGACATTCTGGTTGTTAATATCCCAAGTAGGTATGGAATGTTACTTGCGAGGGATTGGATGAAAACTCTGAATGGCTATTTTTCAACAGACTGCTCACATATGTGGCTACCATGGAAAGGAATTGCAAACCAAATCGAGTGGAAAATGAACCGAGGCTTAAGGAGATTATAACAGATTTTAACAAGCCGAATGAAGTTCAGTTTTATGAGCCAGAACTAGGAGTTTATGCACTTGATGTTGAGGAAGCAGCTGAAGAGCCTAAAGAGGAGACATGTCATGGTGGCTCTTTTGAGGAAAAGGATTTCACATGGTTGCTCGGATTTGATGGATCAAAATCTAGACAGGGAGCGGGAGCGAGAGTCGAGCTCATCGGCCCGGGAGGTAAACCATTATTGGCTGCCTACAGACTGCAATTTCCTTGCACGAACAATGTGGCAGAATACGAAGCATTGA
Organism: Wollemia nobilis; assembly: GCA_028583015.1. NCBI lineage: Eukaryota > Viridiplantae > Streptophyta > Pinopsida > Araucariales > Araucariaceae > Wollemia > Wollemia nobilis. Next base: position 3,879,739 of record JAQPPZ010015712.1, read on the forward strand.
TCTTTGGTTTACGTCTAGCATTGAGCAAACATGTTAAATGCTTGAAGGTTTTGGGAGATTCCGAGTTGGTAGTCAAACAAATCAAAGGACGAGTATATATGCCGTGACAGGAGACTAAGCCTTTATAGAACTAGGGTTATGGACCTCATTGAGGAGTTCGATGCGTTCAATATAGCCCTTATTTCTAGGAAAGGAAATCGAATAGCAGACTCTCTTGCAGTCGTCGCGGGCATGTTAAACCCGGTTGATATAAAAAGATGTAAAAAGTTTTCCATTGAACTGGTTCCTTGTCCATCAATACCCGATAATGTAAAGAATTTCCAGGTTTTTGAAAGTGGCAGACACATTTTCAAATTTGTCACGAACTCGGGTATTTTTGAAAATCGGGTGATTGATGAGGAGCAAAGGTGGCCAGGATGAAACAGAAGATGAAATTGAAACTGCGTATCAATCCAACAAAATTCCTAAAGGCGTGGCTTCATTGGAAAAGATGTTCGACATGGGATGCAAGACCAAGAAAGGAAAAAAAGTCCCACTCCCTAAAGATGCATGTGATTCAATTAATCTAGGGAGTGCAAGACAATCCAAAGGAGGTGTACATAGCAAAGGCATGTACGAGAGGAAGAAAGGAGCAATATAATGCAGGCATTGAAGCATTACATAGATTGTATTGCTTGGAATTACAATGAATTGAAAACATACAACCAAGACATCATCACACATACCATCCCTTTGAAGCCAGGATCCAAGCCTTTTAGGCAAAGACAACGAGTTGTTAACCCGCTATTGGAGCCTTTGATCGAAAAGGAGGTTAAAATATTATTGGAAGCGAAAATCATTTTTCCTGTTAGGCACTCAACATGGGTGGCTAACCTCGTTCCAGTGAGAAAAAGAGTGGAGAGATTAGGTTGTGCATAGATTTTCGAAATCTTAATAAAGCCTCTCAAAAGGATAATTATCCATTGCCATCAATCGATGAAATTCTACAAATGGTAAATGGATCTGAAATGATGTCCTTTCTCGATGGGTATTCTGGGTACAACCAAATTCTTATACATCCAGTAGAGGATAGGATGAAAAAAGCCTTCACTACCAAGTGGGGGACATTTGCATATAAGAGAATGTCGTTCGGATTTGTTAAATGCTTGGTGCAACTTTTCAACGCCCCATGGATTATGCATTCAAAGGACTCATAGGCAAATGCATCATCGTGTATGTGGATGATATCCCAATTTTCTCAAAGAAGAGAGAGGACCATGTCAAAGATTTAAAGAAAGTGCTTCAAAGATGCGAGAGAACATGGAATTTCCTTAAATCCCAAAAAGTGCATTTTCGGAGTAATGAGAAGGAAAATTGTTGGGTCACATCATTTCAAAAGAGGGAATATCCATCGACCCGAGAAAGGATACAAGCTATCCAAAACTTACCTCTCCCGAGTAGTAAAAAAGAATTGAGATCTTTCTTTGGGCGGGTTAATTTTGTGAGGAAGTTTATCTCTAGCTTTGCTTAGATAGCCAAACCTCTGAACAAGATGCTCAAGAAAGATGTGGATGTAAAATGGAACGAGGAAAGTAGAGTGGCCTTCCAGAACATCAAAGATGCCATTTCCAGGGCCCCGGTCCTTATAAGTCTAGACTATTCCAAACCTTTCTTCATTTATGCTTTTGCATCAGAACACTCCTTTGCGAGTGTCTTAACCCAAAAAGGCGAGGATAGTGCCGAAAAACCCATAGCATTTTTAAGTGCCCCCTAAAAGATGCTCAATTAAGGTATTCAATCCTTGATAAGCAAATGTACGCACTTTTTAAAACGGTGAAAAAATTTAGACATTACATTGTGCACAACAGAGTTATTGCCATTGTGCCTGACTCTGTTGTTAAGACCATGTTTTTACAAAATGAACTAGGTGAGAAAAGAGGGAAATGGATTTCCACCATCCAGGAATTTGATCTCAAAATCCAACCTATGAAACTAGTTCGAGGACGAGGGACTGGCGAAGGCGATCGCAGAAAATAATCCGCAAATAACGAGGCCAATGCTCGAATACGAGAATACATTGCTAGGGATGATTGGTATGTTGATATTGTGCAATTTTTATTGATTGGTAAGTGTCCTTCTAATCTGAATTCAACACGAGAGAAGAGCTTTAAGGCTTAAGTCTATCAATTATCCGATGAAATCTGGTGTTCTTTACGGGAAGAATCATGAAGGAATCTACCGAGGTGCTTGAGCAAAGAAGAAGGCTGCCAGGGTGTTGCGGGAATTTCACGGGAAACATGGAGCTGGTCATGGTGCGGCAAATGCTACAGACACATCAAATCCCGAGAGCGAGGATACTACTGGCCCCACATTTTCAAAGATGCACATGCCCATGTACGATCTTGTCATATCTGTCAAGTGGCTGCCAATAGAGAAAGAAATGCAGCCATGCCGTTACAACTTGTAGTTGAAATGAGACCATTTGCACAGTGGGGACTAGATTTTATCGGGGTTATTAACCCAAATTCATCTGATTCCCATAAATTCATATTGACAGCTACAGATTACTGTACAAGGTGGACAGAAGCGATTCCTACTAAACATGCCACCACAGACGTTGTGATTAAATTCCTTGAGGACCAAATTATAACAAGATTTGGAATGCCCGATTCTATTGTCAGTGACAATGGTAAAGCGTTTATTTCTACGCAATTTGCAGATTGGGCATATGATAACAAAGTGAGCTTAAAATTTGCATCCAATTATTATCCTCAAGGAAATGGTTTGGCCGAATCTTCAAATAAAAATTTGTTGAACATCATTAAGAAGTTCTTTGGAAAAGAACCCTCGGGACTGGCATAGCCAATTGAAGTTTGCCCTTTGGGCGGATAGGACCAGAGTGAAAGAATCTATAGGGAATACTCCCTATCATTTGGTCTATGGGCAAGACCCGATATTTCCTGCAAATTTGAAGTTGCAGACCTTGCATTTCATACAAGAGTATTTGGGGACAGATGATCAAGTTGAAGCCAGGTTGAGTCAGTTGTTGCATCTTGATGAAAAGAGAGAAGAAGCCATGAATCACATGATTAAGCACCATGAAGTTATCAAAATATGGTTTGATAGAAGGGCCAAAGTTAAGTCATTCAGAATTTCAGATTTGGTATTACTATGGGACAAAAGACATGAGGAAAAAGGGAATCATCAAAAGTTTGATTGTCTTTGGTTAGGCCCATATCAGATTTCAGAGATTCTTGGGAAGAATACCTTCAGGCTAAAAACTTTAGAAGGGAGAGATTTCATGCTACCGGTTAATGGGCAGATTTTAAAGCATTATTTTAGCCCTTAGGTTGTGAGATTTTGATATTATTCTTTCGGTTTTGGTGGGGATTTTCAGTTTTTGTTTTTATTGTTTAGGATTGTTAGTCTAGCTAAGATTTTGGTGGTGGATTTGATTTCAATTGACATGTTTTGTTAATTTTTTTTTTTTAAATAATAATAATAATAATATATATATATATATATATATATATAAATATATATATATATAAAAAAAAAGTGAGATGTCAACTTATGCTTAAGGTTAGGAGAATATGAAATATTGGAATTGTCCTGTAAAAGCTCCACAAGTAACACAAACATCTTAAGTTATATTGCTTGATTTTGTGATGCATGAAAGAGTCAGTTTTGCATGACAAATCATTTCATTTGCAAGTCAAGAGATAATGCATTCATGTTCCATCTCACCTCACATATGCATTCCATCTTAGTTACATATGCATCTTAGGTACAAATCATTAAAGTATGTCAATCCCTCTTAGGGTTGTGTTATAACATAAACATAAGAATGAGTCCTAAGGTTGGAAGCTGAGTCTTGAGATATCTAGAACCAAGCACGTCTCATACATTAAAAAGGATCTTGAGCAAAATGATCAAAACCTAACTTGGAGGAAAGGGTTGGGCGAAAGAAGTATTTCATGTCTATCCTATTTATGCGGCATGATCCTTAAACAGTGGTTTTGACCACTTCCATTAAGCTTAAAGCCTAAAATCAGAGTAGTAAGGATAGGGCCAAATCCTCATCGAACTTAGGTTGAGGATCCAATTCCCCAAAGCTTTGATTTGACCTAAATGGAGTAGTAAGGATAGGGCATAAATTCTCATCTCGCTTAGGTTGAGAATCTGATTCCCCAAAGCTCCTATGTCTCATTTCACAATAAATCTTGGATTGGAAGGATCGTACTACTTGTCCTCTGCAAAGGATGGGTAGTCATCCCCAAGGTCTAAGCAACAAAATTAATATTTTCCATTTACATCTAAAGTTTGGATTGGAAGGATCGTACTACTTGTCCCTGGCAAGGATGGGTAGTCATCCCTAAGGTCCAAGAAGTAAAAAATAAAAATAAAAATAAAAATAAAAATTCCCATCTCATCTTTATATTGGATTGGAAGGATCGTACTACTTGTCCTCTGCAAAGGATGGGTAGTCATCCCCAAGGTCCAAAGAAATGAAGATAAGTTTTGGATTGTGGGGTAAGATATGCCCATGCATGGCAACATGTCTTGTCTAAAAAACAAGACCACTGATTGTCCAAAGGGTTAGACTAGCATGACCATTTCTTCCATAATTGGTTTAATTATTTTGCTCAAAGTGAGGTAATGAATTCTAAATCAGAATAGTAAGGATAGGGTTAAACTCTCATCTCGGTTGGTTGGGAGTCTGATTCCCCAAAGTTCTGATTTCACATTCACTTGCACATGGGTTCAAGATAGTAGGGACTCATAACCAACTTTGGGATATAATAAGTGGATCCTAAGAGGGTTTGGCAAATCTTGAATTTTTGTACATGATACTAGAAGAAAGATTATGCATTTTATAAAAGCGAGATCTCCTAGCATATTCATTAGGTTACACAAATCATTCACAATCTCATATATGCATTCATGCAAAACTGACAATGGAGTGTGGATCAATTTCAAACGATAGGGAAAGAAATTCATTGCACACACTCAGCTAATACTTGATGATTCTAATGATTCATGTACTTTCGATCTTTGGGCATTTGTTTTTATTGCTTATGTGTTAACACATATTTTTGAGTTTGTATATGTTTCAGGTTGGGTTCTCACTAAAATGCTCAAGAGCATTTGACAATGAGTCGCCATTTGTTGTGGCTGATCCACAACACACCCCAAAATTGGGGACCCACCTTTTTGCAGGCTTTCAGAGGAAATCTCAGTGACCCAGATGCTAAAAATGAAGAAAAGGGGCAAAAATGCACAAGTGTAGAAAGTGTCACGAAATCGCGACATGTCGCGAAATCGCGACATGTCGCTCCATCGCTGCCAGAAGAGGAGAGAGAAAAGGAAAATGAAAAAGTGTCGCGAAATCGTGACATGTCGCTCCATCGCTAGAAAGAGGAGAGAGAAAAGGAAAATGAAAAAGTGTCACGAAATCGTGACATGTCGCTCCATCGCTGTCGAAAGAGGAGAGAGAAAGGCAAAATGGAAAGGCGTAGCGATATCGTGACGCGTCGCAAAATCATGGGTCAAACTGGTCAAACGGCATGAAGTGAAAAGCGTCGCGAAATCGCTACAGGTTGCGGCCGAGAATGTACGGAAGTGAAAAACATCGTGAAATCGTGACAGGTTGCAGCCAAAGAAAGAGTGAAAAGCGTCATGAAATCGTGATAGAGTGGAAGGCATGAAACGAAAAACGTCGTGAAATCACGACGAAGCACGGTTGTACGGAAGAAAAGCGTAGCGAAATCGCGACAAAATCATGAAAGGTGATGAAGAAATGGTCACGAAATCCGACAATAAAGCGGAAGAAAAAGGGAAATACGAACAAAAAGGGGATGAAGCGAAAGCGCGAAACCGAAAAAAAAGAGCGAAATCACGACGAAGAAAAGGATGAAGAAAGTCGCGAAACCAAGATAAAATGGTCGCGAAATCGCGACAGAAAGCAACAAAGGGAGGATGAAGCGAAAACGGTCGCGAAATCGCGACAGGTTGCGGAGAGAGATCAAAACGGTAGCGAAATCGTGACAGATTGCGGCAAGAGGGCCCGAAGGAGAAAATGGTCACGAAATCGCGACGAGTTGCGGCCGAAGCGTACGGAGAACAAAAGCGTCGCGATTTCGTGACATGTCGCGTTTTCGCTGTGAAAGTGAAGGAGCAAGGCCGCAGGCTATTTTTGGTCACGATTTTCATGGGACCGTTATGGAACATGCAGAAACGCATCGAACACGTGGCGCAAAGGCATGAGGTTTATGATAACGCTTCAGAGCGACGGTTACAGTATGCAGACAGGACCAAACGTTTCAAATTCGAGTGAAAGGTCAAAGCATCAAAGAAGCGAGAAAATGAAACGAAGCGTTCTGGGAGGTGAAACGAAACGACGCAGGTGAACCGAAGAGCCGTGCCAGACAGTATAAAATTGGAAGCACAGATTGAACAGAGGGTTGGAAATTGCTGCTAGCAGAGTTGCAGAAACAAGGGCTTCATGCCATTCTGGGCCTGCACTTGGGCAATTTCCTTCATTTGTTCTAGATTTGTTTAACCTGGAACATTCTGTAATTGTAATTGATACATCATTCTAATACAGAAATACAGAGAGTTGACATCTTATTGATAAGAAAGAAGGAGTCATTATGCATGCAAGATTTAATGCTTTATTTTCCCTTTCAGATTTCTAGGCTTTTAGGTGAAGTTTAATGCAAATGTTTTTGGTTGCTTCATGCGAATGCCTAAAATCTGAAATTGCAATAAAAACCCCAGAGACCCGCACCTAGCTTATCTGGATTGTGCGAATTTGCAGGTTCAATAGGTTAGGTTGCATGCAGAAACCTCATTATCTTCGATTTTATCAATCAAGATGGTAGCATTCTGGACATAGTTTAGTTGCATCTTCATTTGCATGCATTTTATTTTCAAACCCTTATTTCATTTTCTGCATTTTAATTACGAGTCATTTAAATAAATAACTGAAAATTCATTAAAGCTCAGAGTCCATTGCAAATCCAAATTAAAGTAAACTATAGTGCCCCTTGTTAATATCCACTTGCAAACCCTAAGGTATTCCCGGCATTCAAATTGAGAAACATCATTGGTGAATGAAGAACCATCACAATAGGAACCTTGGAGAAATTATTTAGTCATAATTTCTTTGCAAGCAGAGGATTTTGGGACTCAGATCCTACCGGAGAGTGTGCTTTCACAACTGGGTGAAAACACCACTCAACAATTTCAATTTAAAATTTCTAAAATTTTGCATGTTAAATGTATTACCAGAAATAGCAGTTTCTATTTCTAGCCAGCAGACTTCTAAATGTATTTTCTCTTAATCCGTGATGAATTTTTAAGTTCCATTTGCATATTGGGATACCCATTGGGATCATTTAGATGCTTGTAAATTTTCATCAAATTCTGGGCACTCTGAATTTTCATCATTTTTCTACGCCATGTGAAGCTGACCATTCTCAAGCAATTTAAAATTCATTTTTCAAATGTTAAAATCATTTTTGAGTAAGGAATATCCTTCACCAATATGTAAAAATACATATGGACAAAGTCATTGGAGTCAACCTACAATTTTTGGAGAATTTGCAAAGTGGAAGAAAAGCTTGAGGGAAATGTCGCGATATCGCGACATGTTCCATTTTCGGACATGTCTCATTTTCGCGAAGGCAAAACCTTGGAAGAAAATATTGAGGGAAATGTCGTGATATCGCAACATGTTCCATTTTCAGACTTGTCAGACTTTTGCTCAAATTTAATTGTACCCTAAAATATTTTAAAGTCCAATGTCGCAATTTCGCAACATGTTCCATTTTCGCGAGGGCAAAGCTTGGAAGAAATGAAGTGAGAAAAATGTCGTGATTTTGCGACATGTTCCATTTTTGTGAGGGCAAATCTTGGAAGATATGAAGTGAGGAAAATTTCACAATTTCATGACATGTTCCATTTTCGCGAGGGCGAAAGCTTGGAAGAGATGAAGTGAGGGAAATGTCGCGATTTTGTGACATGTTCCATTTTCGTGAGGGTGAAAGCTTGGAAGAGATGAAGTGAGGGAAATGTCGCGATTTCATGACATGTTCCATTTTTGTGAGGGTGAAATCTTGGAAGAGATGAAGTGAGGGAAATGTCACGATTTCGCGACATGTTCCATTTTCGTGAGGGTGAAAGCTTGGAAGACATGAAGTGAAGGAAATGTTGCGATTTCGTGACATGTTCCATTTTCGTGAGAGCAAAAGCTTAGAAGAATGAAGTGAAGGAAATGTCGTGATTTCGTGACATGTTCCATTTTCACAAGGGCAAAATCTTGGAAGACATGAAGTGAAGGAAATGTCACGATTTCGCGACATGTTCCATTTTCGCGAGAGCAAAAGCTTAGAAGCATGAAGTGAAGGAAATGTCACGATTTCGCGACATGTTCCATTTTCGCAAGAGCAAAAGCTTAGAAGACATGAAGTGAAGGAAATGTCGTGATATCGTGACATGTTCCATTTTTGTGAGGGCACAAGCTTGGAAGTAATGACTTGAGGGAAATGTCACGATATCGCGACATGTTCCATTTTCGCGAGGGTGCAAGCTTGGAAGTAATGAATTGAGGGAAATGTCGCGATATCGCGACATGTTCCATTTTCGTGAAGGCACAAGCAAGGAAGAAGTAACTTGAGGAAAATGTCGCAATATCGCGACATGTTTGGATTTATATTCATTTTGCAAAATTTGGTCATTCTTTAAATTTTTCATCACCCATCCAAAGGAAGTGGAAGCTTTTCGACACAGTCCAAACCCTAGAAATATTTAAATGAAAAAATTAATTAATTAAAAAGTTCTAATATTTGCTTTTCTTTTCCAGAAAGTGATTCGACAGTTACATTCATGGTAGAAGTAATGGCGAGAAAGACAAACAAACCTAAATTTTTGCACAAATCAAGCGAGGAATTAATGAGATGCTCTGACGGCTTGCCAAAAGATAAAGATAAGAGATGTCGGGAAGTCAGTGACTCATCCAGATTTTGCAGATCTGGCCACAAATATAGACTTTAAGGAATTTTTTGGTGGATGCATTTATCAAGAAAATTTATGGCAAAAGTAATGACGGGCAGAGAATCTCGACTCGAACCAAACAAAAGCAGCTGTGCGAGGATGGAAGGCCTCAGAAGTCAGTGACTCATCCAGATTTTGCAGAGGATTTAATGAGATGCTCTGACAGCTTATCAAAGGATAAAGATATATTTACACATGGTGCCCATTTTATGAGGATAAAACCAAGTCTTATCTTCTCCATTTATGGCAATATCCACACGAAGATTTTTAGAGTGATTAGAGTTTATCGAAACTCTATATAAAAATACCTTATATTGTAAAGCCTCGACGGTGGGATTTTTTATGATAAGATTTAGATATTTGGAAGAAGATATTTTGAAAATATCAGGGTCTATCCTAAGTCTATATATACTTCTTTTGAATGTAAAGTCCGGAGGCGAAAACTTAGAATAAAAGACATTTTAGCAATTTCTTGCAAATCTTGTTTGAATGCTTTGTTCTGTACCTGGGGTTGGTGTGACATCATTTTTCTATGATAGCATGGCCAGGAGCCTAATATCTTTTGGATTGCGATAAGTGCATCTTCTTTTGTTTTCGTCTCGCTAAGGTTTATTTATTTTAGTTGTAAATCTATGTTATCAAGATTGAATATGCTACTAGGCTTCATTCCATTTGTTGTATGCTAGGGAAAATTAGAGATTTAAGGTTCATGTCTATTCTAATTGCTCTATCCTCACTACGCGAGCTAGGCTATTGGTGATTGATACCAGTTGACACCGACTTCCCTTCTATTTATGATTTTATTTTAGATCTATGTTATCTCCGTCTTATGCTCTTAGTAGAAGGTGGTCTTAGAAAGCTAGACACCTTCCTCTTTGATTGGTTTTATCATAAAGCTAAATAGTGTAACTGAAATTGGTAGTTTTGATTTGTATCTAAGTTAGATAAGCTTCTCTTTTCTGCCCTACCCTACTCTCTCTGTTCCACCATTAAATGATCCATTTTTATTTTCTTTAAATTTGTCTTTTATTTAATCTGCTAAAGCATAAAGAGCTATATCAAAGAACTCATTGTAAATCCGATAGTCGACAAAGATAACAACCGCTAAACATTATTGAATGAAGGTCGAACCTATTATAAGGTAATATACAGTCCTCTTTCAAACCCCCCCGTGGTGGTGGTGGAGGTAACCCTCTATCCATTTGATTTGCTCTATTTTCTTCCCTCCTATTAGGGGATTCAGGATGTGCCTGATCCTGTGCTATTAGATTTACCCTTTCTCCACTAGTTGGATTTTGCTCATGATTTAGAGGATGATTTTATTATGGGTTTCCTTATTATCTAGTGCACTCCTCTCTTGGTGAGTTAGTGCATTGATCTATCTGATGATCATTTCTATTTGCTTGTCGGTTGCTATGAGCTAGCTACTCAGCTTGCTCTCTCAAAAATTGCTCATGTTGGCACACCAAACTTTCTCTCTTTTTATCATGTTCAAGAGCTTCTACAAGCTCTCACTCTTTTTACAAGGCATTTTATAACTGTCACACATGGTTAACTTGCGTGGTCATAGAAAAATCATGCTTATCTAATCTTGTTCTAGTGGTTTTGATTCATAGATTTATCGAAGAGGTTTCTACTATTTCTTTGCTCTTGCTAGCTAATGTGACTTTTTCAGTGTATTTTTGAGTGTCTCTATGATTAGACTCTATATGTTTACTATGGGATTAATTTGAGGCACCCCCAATTTGAGAAGTGGGCTTAGAAGTTACGATTCATGAACTTTTAGATGCAGAATTCTCGGTGGCTACTATTTTGGGAGGTGATCTCGAATAAATTTGATCTACCTCATCTAACTATCTTGTTTTCCATGGCTAGTCCCATGGGATACCATTTACTCCAATGAGGTGATAGTATATTGGAATACTTTCTCTTGTGTTAAGGATATCTTCTATTTTATGTCTATGACTGGATGTATCTCTAGTTTCTTACCCCCTAGTAGGCTGATATGTTCTAGGTATCTCATGTGAATATTGGGATGTTGCGACTCTTGTTTGTCTTCTTGGTGATGAGGTTTTTGTGGCCCTCTCTACCCTAAATTATTATAGATATGGGGAATCCTCATCATCTCTATGTGAAGAATGAGGTATAGAACCCTTCTTATGTCCATGTGAGGAGGAAGCTCTTGAAGCTTCCTCATGTCTCTGAGAAGTTTATGTGTGTTTAGAGGAAGGCCTTGAGTCTTCCATGTGTCTCCTTGATGATGATGGTCACGAAGCCTCTTTGTGTTTATGTTATTTAGTTCCTTGATGTGGTTACCTTTTTAGGGTTTCTTGAGGAGATCCCCTAAGGGTTGAGTTATCATCCCTTAGACTCATAGAACTACATCTCATGATCTTTCGAGTAGGTCTTTCAATGTTACTATGACTTTGCCTAAGAGTATGTGTTGCTTTAGATTATCACTCGATATTAGACTGAGGACGTTTACTTGTTTTTACCAAACAATATCAAGAAAATATTTATCTTGATTATAAATTTAAGTGTGCCCTAAATTTTTTGCTATATTTTGATGTTTTATTGTTTATTTTTTCTTATTCTTGCTTTAGATTTAGAATGAGGAGACTCATCCATAGTGATAATCAAGAACACTCATTCCAAACATGATTTCTCAAAAGATACTAGGGTACATCACTTAAATCCTAGTGGGGGGTTCGCCTAGCTCTTCCACTCTGAACCAATGATTGTTTCAATAGTGGGAGACAATTTGAACACAAGTAAATTAGTACCACTATAAGTAGGTTCCTCAATCCATTTCTAGGAATCTCTAAAGGGAAAACCGATGGAAGGAGATGAATGCCAACATCACCAGACTGAATTGAGGGTTGGTTATGAAATCTAAATCCCCAATGTTTAAAATATGTGTGTGTGGGGTTAATTTTAAGTTTGCATGAATAAGAATGCATCATACAACAACAATGACTCCTTCCTATATGCCTAATGCAAAACACATTTCAATATTTAGAAAGGTGCATAGATACTATGAGATTAATGGATGCACTCTATTAGCTATAAGTATGGCCTTTAGAAAGGCCTCAAAGAAAGCAAACCAACACACAATGTCTAGCACATTGAATTGTAGGGTGAAATTTACAAATAGAAGCCACTATTCCTAGCAATGCCTAGCAAAAAAACTAAAAATAAACCTAAGATGTTAAAGATGCAAGTTCTTTCTCTTTCATTATTTCAGTTTTCCAAATTGAAATATGTCTTAGTTATTACTATTTTCAAGAGAAGAAACAGACAGAAACCAAAAAATTTCAGAAAATTTTTACCAACCTTTAATCCAGCTTAGAGAATCAATATTTTGACCTCTTCTGCACTCTATTTTTTGCTTTTGTCGACTAGAGCGACTAATTTCTAGCTACTATAGATGAGAGTAGCTGAACCCTGGTCATTGTAGACCAGAGCGGCTGATTGTTGGCCACTGTAGGTTAGAGTGACTAAACCTGTACACAAAACTCGAGTCAGTAAAATGATAGAAAATGAAAGTAAACTAAAGAACTGGACAAGAGTCCCACCGTGATCACCATCTGTAGTGACCCTAGGAAATTGTTGTGTTGTCCATTAACTAATCTACTTGCGATTCGATTGAATCCTTTAATGTTAAACATGCAATAAATGAAAGGCATAAAGAAGATATAACTAGAATGCAAAAAAATAAATTAATTAATGCTCTTTGTATTGATATTCCCAAGATTTGGTTACATATGAATCCCTCTAAGGGATACCCTTCGTTTGATAAATGATTTTACACACAAAGAGGCCATCACGTGTATAAAATATCCCCTCGTACATGGGGCATGCTTTATCAGGATTCCCAGTGATGCACACAAAAATGTATAAGGGCTTATAGATGCCTCCTTCTCTATGTATAATTGCTATAGGGATATTATTTCTCTCGTATGTTGTGGATTTTACCGATTGAACCTGTAGCCCTGAAATCAATGAAACAAAAACACACGCTTAGATGTTCGAGATTGCCTCCCCGTATGAGACTGTTAGAAATAAATAAGATCAATGGAAACAAATGCAATGAAACTAGTACTATGAATGCAAATAAATAAAATAAAGCTTATGCTAATGAAATGAAAGAGAAAGCAGAATAAAAGAAACTAACACCTAAAACCCTAGACTAGGTTTCGGGCCACTTTCCAGGATAGCGGCCGCTAAGGTGAAATATATCTCTATTGATACAAAGGCTATGGGTTCAAGTCTTCTACTAATGTTAAAATTATTACCTTGTGTTCAATTTTTCTCTCCAATCCGACAAGGCTTCACTATAAGAATCGATCTCCAAGGGAAGCTCTCCAAGTCTCTAGAAGCTCTCCTCAATGATCCAACCTATTCAAAATTTTGATGTATGATGTTCTCTCTCTATGATTGATAAAATAAAGTCTCCCAAGAAGGTCCCCTAGTGCTTTTAGGTTTACTCCTTATAAATTTTTTGAAACCCTAGGTCAATGTTCAAACCCTAGGACTGAATCCCTTTTGCATACCAGATGTTAGCATGAGAAGCTTTTTTTGTTTTTCCATGTTTAACTGAAGTCTAAATTTGGACTTGAGTCTTTCATGTAGACTAGATGTGAGGAGGAATATAAAGTTGTCCCCGCTCATCTTTATTGCATGCAGACTACCACTTCCACCCAAGATTAGGCTATATGGACGACAAAATGCATTTAAATTTTAGCCAATGTTGTCTGCAACGACTAAGGTTTGGCCACTCTGAGCTACAATGGCTAGATTCTGACCGCTATGGTCTACAACATCCAGGCTTGTATGGGCTGAAAATGCCCTATATGAGTGGTAAAAATCACTTTTGACACTTGGAAGTTCCCAAGGTTTAGTCACATGACCTATGAGTGTACCCATGTAAGTAGTCTCCCTGACCATGACATGTTTCAGGTGTCTACATTCAAACCTTACCTATATCCAAAAATTTGTTAAAGTTTCTAATTTTTGAGAGCATTCAAGATCATACGCAATAGGTCAATATCGTACTACAATTCTGTAATATCGTAATATGAACAGAGATAGACTATTCCAATTTTGCCAAGGATAAAAAAAAACACAGATAGGGATAGAAAACTAAAAATAGAGAGTTGTATTGATGCTTATAAGAAGAATTAATATCTAATGTCGGCTATTAGATAACTGTAATAACATGAATTGATGAATAAATATTCAAAACTACATAAAACATACAATTACATGAAATTAGGTGAACTCTAGGAATGCATATGCATAAATATAGTATTCTATGAAATAAAAGATGATAAATGAAAGACAAATCCAATGAAACAAAGTTAAAATACGTAAACCAGAGCTTGGGGTTGCCCCCAAGTGGCTTGCAGACAATATCATAGCCTACAAGATAGGATCATACACAAAACTCACCTGATCGTACGATTATGATGATATCGTATCCTTTGATCTACAAAAATATCCTTCGATCTTGCTCACAACAACAAAATATCTAGAACTAAATTGCATAATAAAGCAAAAGAATTCCAAATGCGAGAAGTCAGGGGAATTTCAAAGGGAGGGGTCTGGTTCAATAAGTAGGGAGGAATGTATAAAATAGGGAGGAGGTTGGATTGTTACAACTTATTATAATTTGGGCGAGGCCGAACGGATCTGATCTCGTATTTCCTACACAGTTACACAGGTGGGGACAAAAACTGTTCAACTGATTTTTGTCATTTTCCATTTTTGAATTTTTTGTTTCTGGGCAAGATCGTATTACGATCGACGTTATTGTACACCAATCACAAGGATCGTAAGACTAAAATCAAGTTATGATTTTGGAGGTCGTATTATGATTTCGAGGGTCATAGTACAATCTCATAAAATATGCACAAATTTTGAGGTAATTAATGCAAACATGATGTTTTTACAAATTTTTATGTGATCCAACCAAAAAGCGTGCACCCATCTACTGTATTATGTTGTATTCATTAATTCAAAGCATAAAATGACAAGATTGCATAGATTCAACAAGATAAATATTTATTGCATTAATAATTGCAAATAATCTCGATTACAGTCATGCCCCTCTTAGGTTCACCCAAATGATGATACGATTAATACAATGCCAAAGTCCTCAATAGGGTAGGTGCACTAATAGTTCTTTTCAACTAGTTACAAACTGCTCTAGGGTGGAGCTACCCTCTTATTCACATTGGGGAAGGAACTTGATGGTTGAATCTCCTTCGAATCTGTTCCATGTGGTTAAGAAACAACATAAAAGTGTCAAAAAGATAGGCAGCCTCTCATAATGAGGCCCTTTTAGGAAAAATGCACAAAGACACCATTAAGCATGTATAATTAAGAAAGCATGGAAAACACTTCTAAACTATGTAAATTGAATCAATATTTATAGAAATGCATAAAGTAAGATAACATCTACACTATGCATGGATAAATTATGTGAAATAAAGGATGAAAGTGCATAAATAATCCATTAATGTCCTATTTGATAACACAAAGAAACTATTCTAACCTAGTTCTACCAGTCAAAAATTTTCTAAACTACAATTGAACCATGAAAATAGCTAAGCTAAGCTAATTAACTGGGTAAAAATGAAAAAGGTAAGGCGGTGATACCTCTGCTACAAATCGTAGCTCTAGTGAGCGGTATGCACTGTAAACCATGGCTGAAATCTGTGGTTAGTAATCTGATGAGTTTACCCTTAATTTCAAGGATAGTGGGCTTGATCTCCTTGTCTAAATTGATGTTTAAGGGTTGCCTTCAGTGTCCTTAGACTGATTTGGTGGTTGATTCACTGTGAAGGGCCTTTTTTTCCCTGAATATGCGCTTCTTGGCTCTCCTAGGCTCCTAGGGCATCCATAATGCAATTCATCATGAATCTTGGCAAGTAGGTAGGGGATAAGTGCAATAGCTCTCTCTTAGTATACTCATTTGAGTGTACAATTTGATAGGGCTCCACTTCTCAAATCTCCAATGCTCTCTTTGATAATTTGCCCTAATTTTGAGGGGTACTTATAGGATTACCCAAGGGCTAGGGGTGGATTCATGGAGAAACCAAGATCAAGAAGGGGTGGTTAGGATAGTTGGATTGGAAGATTCCATCCTCTAACCACCTTATTCTAGAACAAATGGTCATTCAAAATGATTTGGCTCAGATTGAAGGCCAACTAAACTTTAGTTAAGACTACAGGTTACAACGACGGTCTAGATTGTAAACCGTAGGTCTAAGCTACAATTCAGCCTGTAAACCGTAGGTCTAGGCTATAGTTCAGACTAATTAGGCCAAGGAGCCCAAATTGAGTGGTTAGAACCATTGCTCTATCTTGGATTCTATCCAAGATCCTCCATATGGTCTTGTAGCATGTCCATATGATTATTCACCCTCGACATGACACATTTTAGGTGTCTACAGATGCCCATTTTGAGATGCATTATGAGATCAAACAAAACTAAGCAAAAATATACCTCCTAAAATGATTCAAAATTTTCTATGATGATCATTAGTAATATCAACATTAGATACCTCTTGTCCAATAAAAGGACACGCATTTTGGAATCATTACTTCCAATTGGGTGAAAGGCTTACATTTGAAAATCTTGCACTTGCCATCAGTCATTCGGGTATCGTTTGATGCTACAATATGAGTTATGCCTATATAATCAAAAGGAGACTTAGATTTTTTAGAAGGCTAGCGAGATTTTTAGGAGGTAGAGTCTTGCTAATATTGTGCCTCGTATACATTAAATCCCAGAACATTTCACACTAATAAATCCAAGTTTCATGAAAGGAAAGATGAAACCCACAAAGTGGTCTAGGGTACCTTGAGCAAAAAGTTTATCCTGCTCGTCCCCCTATGTGAATGGTTCAAGGATGTTGAGAATTGGCCAAAGAACAAGCTCTTCCTTACCCAATTCCCAAAAATAAATAGTGGTTTTCACCACTATCAAAAATCCCAAACACCCTTGATCCCTAAATTCGTAAGGATTTGTACTACACATCCTTGAGAAGTATGGGTAGTCATCCCCAAGGCCTAAAAGATCAATACCATTCCAAAGAAAAATTCCTAAACACCCTTGATCCCTAAAGTCATAAGGATTCATACTACATGTCCCTGAGAAGGATGGGTACTCATCCCTAAGGTCTCAAAGATCTATACAATTCAAAAGCAAAATTCCAAAAGTTCACTATCAAAATTCCCAAACAACCTTGATCCCTAAAGTCATAAGGATTTGTACTACACATCCCTAAGAAGGATGGGTAGTCATCCCCAAGGCCTAAAAGATCAATACCATTCACAAGAAAAAAAAATCCCACAAGCTCAACTTTGAAATCAAAATTCAAAATCAAAATCCTCAAAAAGCAACAATAAAAAATAATAGTGGTTATCACCACTCCCCAAATCCCTTGCTCAAATAAAATCAAATACAAAATAAATAGTGATTTTTATCACTATATATGAGAGCAAGTATCCCAATAAATCTAAGAAAGAAAGGTGCCTAAGATTGAATCCCTGAAATTATCAGCATTTGAAAAACCATTTAGGTGATCCTCATTACGGGTTTGGTGGATAGCCTATCCGACAATGACGGTATCCTAAATGCATGACGATATGTCTACCACATTAGCTTTGCGTGTGTGTAGACCAATGTTTGCATGTGGACGAGCTAGCTTTTGGTCACCTATACTACCTAGTGGTCTAATCCAACTGAGTACAAAACTTTGGATTGTGGCATTCATAGAGTGATCCTCATTACAGGCTTGGTGGATAGCCTACTTTTCAATGGTGGTATCTTTATGCATCTTGTAGGAATGAACTCACTTGCACACACAGGGATATTGAGTATCTTGGTCATCCTAATAGATTCATACCTTGTTAAAAAGTCCTGCATGGTTAGTATACAACTTTTGATCAGTTTAATAGAGTGTTTGAGTCTCATGAAAACCTCATAGGACTTCTAGAACATTCATCTTATTCATTCCATTTTATCACATGTATGTCAGTTTCCATTTGCGCAAATCCATTACATAGTCTCATGACATTATTCCACATGAATTGATAAATTCTATACAGTCTATAGTTCTAACATAGTATATCATATAGTGTTCATATTCCATAAATACACATCAATAGATCATCCATTTCATTATGCATACACACATTGCATATCATCAAATAACATCATAGTACAACACATGCATACATCAATGCATCCATAGATAATAACACATAATTCATCTAATGCTCCAAATTATCATAATTGCAAATCAAGCAAACATTTTTGTAACATCATCTGGGGAATTTTTGGTATCATACCTCCCCTAATAAGAAATCAACCTCAAAAATCCCCAAAGGCATCCATAAACCCTTTTGTCACCCAAAATCTCCAAAGGTATCCATAAACCCTTTGGTCACCCCAAATACCCCAATGGCATCCACTAAGTCCATTGGTAATAATAAAAACATGTTTAATCCAAATCAACAATGGATAACTTAATAAATTTAATCGTGTTCATCTTGTGAATCATTGCAAAATACAGTCATGCACCCCATTTGCTCGGGGTAAATAAGAAAAATATCAAAAGCAAATTCAAGCAAACTAGTAAGCTTATATCCTATTGCCATCAAGGCTAGGATTTGATGTAAGCTTATCTCCTATTGCCATCAAGGCTAGGATTTGATGTAAGCTTATCTCCTATTGCCATCAAGGCTAGGATTTGATTTAAGCTTATCTCCTATTGCCATCAAGGCTAGGATTTGATTTAAGCTTATCTCCTAATTGCCATCAAGGCTAGGCTAAAGCGTAGACTTGATCTTGTCTTCCAACTACCACCAAGGCTAGGATTAGACTTAAGCTCATTTGCCAATATGCCAAAGAACACCAAAATCAAGTTCCTTAACTTGTCAAAGGCATTAATTCTGAGAGGCATACCTTTTACATGGTTGGGGCATCCAATGTTGACGAGGTATTCTTCTATGAAATCTCATCAAAATTCAAAAATTCAAAAACAATTAAAAAACAACAAAACAAAACAAAAGATAAAGACAAGGGTTCAAGACCCACCAAAATAATTCAAATATTAAGGAATTCATTCAGGGTCAATATGGAATGCAAACTTCTCATGGATGCATGGACAATTTACTACTTCACTCCCCAAGAAGACCATTATGGTTGGACCACCCCACGGGAAGGAGGTTTTCAACTCTTTGCTTCCATGAAATCTCCATAGCAACATCCAAATACTTTCAAAACTATGCCATTTTTCAATGAGGACAACTGAAGGCAACCTTAAAAAATGCCATTTGGGTCAAGCGACTTATCGCTTTTCTTACTGGTCATTCCCTCATCGACTCATTGCTTGAGGGGGTAGTCATGCTTAACAAATTCATAATCAAAAATCAACAATTAAACACTTAATCATGCAAGTTGTTTTCATCCAATGAATCTTTGACAAAGACAATCATGTCCCTGCTTAGGGCAGAAAACAAGCAAATATCTCAATTAAGCACATAACAATGCAAATGAACCTGCCTATTGCTAACCTCAAAATTTACCAAAATACTTGGTTTTCTTTAAATGCCTAGGGTTATAAGTCCCTTGAGCATACCTAGAAGCTTAAGAGAACCAATACCAATTTCTTTATCGAGTCAGAAGCAAGGATTCAAGAACACATGCCCTTTTCATGATTAGGGCATCTAAAGTTGGTTAGGTTATCGAGTAACCTTAATCATTCAACATTTTGGTCATCTATTTTTGCTTAGCATTGTGCTACACACAACACATCTCAAAAAGGGGCATATTTAGACACTAAAATATGGTAAACCTGATTAAGCATCCACAAACAATGATCAAATTGGCATCATATGACCCCTTGGGCAACCCTCAGGAGGCTCACAGTGGTTCTAGCCACTATGAAAGGGTTTTTGGAGGCTATTGGCCCAATTTTGGAAGTTTTTGGCCCCCAAAATTCACCACCATCCCACCTTGGTATGGTGGTAGATTCCCACCATCCCACCCTGGGATGGTGGTGAGCCATCATCCCAGGGTGGGACGGTGAGCAAGTTTGACCCATAAAAAGTCAAATTTGGTACATTTGGCACCCAAAAACTACCATTTAGCACTCCATATGGAGTATGCAGGTCAGAGGACACTAAATCCTTATGACATAGTTCTTAATAGAGACCCAAATTGGAGATTCTCTTCCACATCCATTGCATACCTCCCGTTTGACAAGTGGCACCTCCTGCCATGCATGCCCTTGTATGCCTTTTTGCATATGAGCCCCTTTGGGCTATAAAATGGATTCAATATCCACATAAAAATATATATAGGAGTTATAGGATATGCAATGGAGTGCTGCTAAGATTTCTCCTCACTTTATTGTGCCTTCTTGCCCTTGTAATCTCTCTTTTGTGAAGGAGGTTATCGGGTGACTTCAAGAGGGCTTTTTGAGCGTAACTTTTCCATCCGGGTGAATTTCTTCACCAAATTCAATGAAAACACCCCTTAGACTATTTAGGATCATTCCCCAGTGATATTGGTAGCAAAAAGTGTGCAGAATTGGTGGGTATCCCTTCCCAGGGTGCCCCCCAATTAGTTGCAGTCACCACCGTCCCTCGATATGAGGACAAATACTTGCATAATTTTATTACTTCTTTTAAATTATATTATTCTATATCCTCATATGATGCTATGTTTTAAATTTCATGCAATTTGGAGTTAAATTTACCGAGTTATAGCATTTTTAAGTTTTTGCAGGTCCGTAGGGCCCATCTGGGCACCCCAGTTGTATGCAGGTGTATTTGGGCCTCAACTTGAAAATATAACCATATGGGTTGTCTTTAAATGTCTATTTATACATTCTTTCCAAATTTAATGAGTTTTGTATATGTTTAGGTTCAGGATTTGCTCGTCTTGGTTTTCATAGGTTGTAGGTGAGCGACACAAAATCGAGGGGTCTACGGATGCAATTTCAGATCTTTTTTTAGTGATATCCTCTCAAAACATCCTCTTTGACATCTCCACAAATTTTCAAGTCATTCTGAGTTAATTTTATTTAGTTTTAATAAATGTGTTATTTTACCTCTGTGGGGATTGCATGTTTTCTACCATACACCCTTGCTATTTGACCCCTTTGTATTCCTTGTGTGTAGGTGCAGGTTATTAGAAGGCATTGGGAAATAATATCATACATCATATATTGAATATACAAGCAGCGGTGGCATTGGACCTCCCACCTCGATTGTGGGTATGAGGAAAAGCACTGGATGTGCACCCTGATTCCTTGGAGGAATTGATCCTTGGGAACCCCAAACATTGTAACAATTGTATCACCTTTTGAGACCTCAAGGATACTGCTATGTAACCTTTTATTTTATCCACCCAATTAATAAAGAAGACACTTGTTTCATTTCATTCTTTATTGCTTGGTATTGCTTCATTTTCATATGCATGCTTCTGTTTGATGCTCATGTGCAAGATAGGATAGATACACATATTGTTTTCATTAGGTGCACAACTTTTACCTAATTCACATTGTGGATGTTTTTGATTCAATTATTGATTGATCCATCTAGGTTGAGACAATTATTGGTAATATGCCCATGATGGTTGACTCCAATGTTATTGAAGTGGATTTGAAGTAGACCATGGAATATACCAAGGATTATTTCCCCAATTTGTAGGAAATCGAGAAGCATTTTGATATGGATATTTAGAAAAATTATCCCTTTGTCTTTGTCCTACAAAATTAAGTTCTTTCATAGGTTGAGACTATTTTTCCAAGATACTTTTAAGTCCTGGTAATAAATGGCATTGATCTATAGGATGTCCTTTTTCACAAATGCTACATATACCAGATATAAAGTCTTATTCAAAGGACATTCATGAAGAAAGTGTTTTTTTTTTTACATTTTGAACAATATATGGCTAAATTTTTAGTGGATCTATTCTTTGTGTTCATTTCATCTAATGTTGTGTTAATATGTACTAAAATATTAGCTTTTATATTAGCAAACTCTTTCATGAATTCTTTCAAAGCATTTTTATTGTTACCATTTTTGCATTTTCTATGTCTTGTAATTCTTAAAAAGTTTAATGATTTCTAAAAATTTAAGTGTATTCACATATCCTTTTTCCATAGGATCCAATACATGTCTTGATTCATATTGTAGTCCTCTCAAGAATATGATTTTACTAAGTTCTAGTTCAACACCTCCACATCTCTTATGAATAAAAGAAAATTTATCTAGATAGTCTTCTAAAATTTTATCTTTCTCTTATTTCATTCTAGATAATTCATCCTTTTGATTCTTTAATTGATAATATTTTTTTCAATGAGTTTACATAGGTTTTTATGAGGGGTCTTGGTCCCATCATATTGAGTGGGGTTTGAAACTTGGACCTCTCAAAGAGAGGCCAAATCCCTTACCACTACAGTAAGCTTGCAACTCTTTTATTTAAAATATTATTGGTATCTCTCCAAAAATATATTTTCCATTTCATCCCAGGTTCAAATTGAATCAGGTGCTAAGGTTATGAACCATCATAAGGCCGATTCTTTAAGAGTGGAAGAAAATAATTTGATCTTCTGATTTTCATTTATATGGTCATAATTTTGACATACAATCTTAAACTCAAATATAAATAGATCAGAGTCTTCAAAAATAACTCCCTTAAATTTTGATAATACTGAAGGTGAAAATACTTTCATGGGAGATTTTTTATTAGGATCTAATTGATTAGGTTATTGAAAAGTTTTGATAGATGTACTAGTTATACTAGGGTTGTCATAACCCAATTTCCTACAACTTGTCTTCTACTAAATAATCATTTTTTTAGCACTCCAATATTTAATTGGAAATATATCCTTAAGTTTAAGCACCAGAATTTTAGTTGTCCTATCTACATTGCAGTCTCATACATAATTTATTTTCCACTTATAGACTCTCCTAGACTTCTTCATCGCTACATCTTACATATTTTCTTTTACATAAATATACTAGGTAAAGTCACTAGATTAACAAACCATACTTCTCAATATCATTCAATGATATGGTTCTTTTTCCTCAACCATTATTTCAAGAGAGGTACATTTTCCTTCTCACACCACATAAATCCTTCTATGTTGGTTCTAGGAGCAAACTAGATTCAACCATCCTCTCATCTAATTGATGTGCTAGTCATTCCACTATTAAGTCTTAATGTAAAACCTAGTTCAAATTGAATCAGATGGAATAGGTTAAAGAAGTTTTCTTAATGCAAAACCTATTTCATATAAAAGTTAACTTAGGTAGTCCGATATACCATTCACCATTATACTTGAGTCATATATTTACTCCTACTCAAAAATATCTTTCATGAGATTATTTGTATAAAATTCTATCACATTACATTTCCTTTGAGATTTGTAAGTTACCAAATTTACATTAATTTAATCATTTGATAATGACAGATATTACATCAAGTAAGTTAAGTATTCATAACAAGGTACCAACTTATCAAAGGTCTTATGATAACATAAACATTTCCAGACTTATTTATCCTCAACAATGGTGAAGTGCATCCAATTCTCATAAAATGACAAGATAATTATACAAATCCTAATGTCATGATATCGCGACATGTTGCATTTTCGTGGCCAATGGAGGAAAAAGTGTCACAATATCGCGACATGTTGCTTCATCGTGGCCAAAGAGAAAAAGTGTCGCGATATCGCGACATGTTGCATCATCGCGGCCAAAAGAGAAAAAGTGTCACTATATCGCGACATGTTGCATTGTTGCGGCCAAAGGAGGAAAAAGTATCGCGATATCATGACATGTTGCAATGTCATGGCTAAAAGAGGAAAAGTGTCGCGATATCGTGACATGTTGCATTTTTGCAGCCAAAAGAGAAAAGTGTCGCGATATCGCGACATGTTGCATTTTCGCGGCCAAAGGAGAAGAAGGAAAAAGTGTCACGATTTCACAACAAGTTGCATCAATAGACCAAACCGATCCCCCTGGAAACATCTCACATTGTGCAAACATGGAAACTTGTAGGATCGTGCCTTAGGCCAATGGGGAAGGAGTCTCTCCACACTTGAATGTCAGATTCGCCGACTCCCCTGTTAGCTAGGTAATGGTTTAAGAGATTTGGCTCCATTGCAAATCTTCTTTTACTATTGTAATCTTGTGTTCTCTCTGACTAAGGCTGGGAAAAGTCTCATCCCAACTTGTAAATGTTCTTTGTTTTAATACAAGTTTTTTCAAATTTCCAAAAAAAAAAAATTATACAAATCCTAAAAGCAGTCCAAGGATTACATAATAGATTATTAATAAAATCTAACCCATCTATTGTACTCTTAATGATTCATTCATCTAAATTTAAAACTAAAATCAAATAAATTCCATTACCATATTCAATATCATCAAACTACCATAAATAATGTATCACAACAATTCACACAACATCATAATTACCCTAGGAAAATCCCTATAGATAAACCCAACCTCAAATTCCACTTATTTATTGCATTCATAAATAAAATATCACATTTTACATTGTACAAACACATCCTAGTTGCTTACACAATCAACTAAGGAATTGCACAGTCATTCATAGCTATTCATAATGGATTAATCATTCAACCCACATGTTCTTAATATCATCTCCATTCTCAAAGACTATTCGTCTTCTCAATATGACAAAATATTATGGTTGCTTCAATGCATCTCCAACAACAAACTTCATATTTTTCCTTCAAAAAGATACACCTGGTACTTTTTAGCAACCCAAGACATAACCTGCAGTATCTAAAAGTTTCCCTCACTTTGTATATTTTGCTACTAGAAGTATATTGATATACAAGCAGTAAATATACTCATTCAATCAACACAGTGTTAACTTCATTATATTACCAGCAAAACTAGAACTCATCTTTGAAGCAGTTATCAATTCTAGCCATACATTTTTGATATTAATACTTATCAAAAGGTTTAACACTACATATTGAACTCAAATGACCAATTCAACACTAGAATAAAATATTTTTTCTACCAAGGATCTAGTATGCATAAAGCCACTACAATATTGTTTTCTTAAGAGTTTTATTATGTAAAAATCCCACCCTTCTATTAGAGAATTATTTTATTCTAGGAATGTAGCGACCACGGGGAAGCGACGCACCATCCACTCACTCTATTTGTGATTATTATTGAATATTTTAACGTTTAACATGCATTAAATGAAAAATCATAAAAGAGAGGCATAGCCGAAGTACGAAGAAATAAATGAATGAATGCTTTGTATTGATATTTCCAAGATCCGGTTACATATAAATCCCTCTACGGGATACCCTTCATTTGATACATGATTTTACACAAAGAGGGTAGCAGATGTATAAAATATCCCCTTGCAAGGGGTGATGCGCTTTTACAAGCTTCCCGATGATGCACATAGAACTGTATGAGGGCTTACAGATGCCTCCTTCTCCAGGTCTGATTCCTAGAGGGATCCTCTTGCTCTCGTATGTTGTGGATTTATCCAATGAACCTATAGCCCTACAAGCAATGAAACAACAACACACGCTTAGATGTCCGAGATTGCCTCCCTGAATGAGGTTGTTAGCAATGAAAACAAATGCAATGAAACTAGTACTATGAATGCAAATAAATGAAATAGATCTTATGCTAATGACATGAAAACATGAAGAAAGCAGAATAAAAGAAACTAACACCTAAACCCTAGACTAGGTTGCGGGCCACTATCCAGGACAACGGTCGCTAAGGTGAAATCTATCTCTATTGATCCAAAGGCTATGGGCTTAAGTTTGCTACTAATGTTAAATGATTATTGTATGTGCACGGATGATTACCTCTCAGTTGGCTAGCACTTCGTTGCTCCTCAAGGGTGCTCAGATTTGCTCTCCAATCTGACAGGGCTTCACTATAAAATGATCTCCAAGGGAAGCTCTCCAAGTCTCCAGAAGCTCTCCTCAATGATCCAACCTATTCAAAATTTTGATATATGATATGTGATGATCCCCTTGGTGCTCTTAGGTTTGCACCTTATAAAGTGTTTGAAGCCCTAGGTCAATGTTCAAACCCTAGGACTGAATCCCTCATGCGCACTGGATGTTAGCATGAGAATTTGAGCTTTTGTCTACCCTTGAGGGGTAGTTAATTGATGTCTAAATCTAGACTTGAGTCTTTCATGTAGACTAGCTGTGAGGAGGAATGCAAAGTTATCCCCGCTCGGCCTTATTGCATGCAGACTGCCACTTCCACCCGAGATTAGGCTAGATTGGTGGCAAAATGCATTTAAGGTTTAGTCATTGTCATCTGCAGTGGCTAAGGTTTGGCCGCTCTGAGCTACAGTGACTAGGATCTAGCCACTCTAGTCCATAGCGGCCAGGCTTGGATGGGCTAAGAATACCCCAAATGAGTGGTGAAAACCACTTTTGATACTTGGAAGGTCCCAAGGTTTAGTCACATGATCTATGAATGTGCCCATGTGAGTAGTCTCCCTAAACATGACATGTTTTAGGTGTCTACAGATGCCCCTTTTTGTGATGCGCTGAGTGGAAAACACAACGTGGAGCAAAAACGTAGACTACTATGTTTGTAGGGTGTATGATGATCATTGATCTGATCAATGTTGGATGGCCCAATCATGCAAGATGACACACATCCTTGAATCATTGCTTCAACCTGATTGAAGGCTTAATTTAGCATAGGGCTTGCACATGTCCACTTGCACTCATTCCTCAAATGCAATCGGGTAGCTTATGTTGCTACAACATAACCGACCAGAGGAGAGCTACAAATTGAAGATGTCATATTTGCTTATGAACCCAGCAAATGGGGAAAGTTTTGTAAGAGTTGTATGCAATGATTCATAGGATGAACACTATTTTGATATGATCGAGTGATCTTTGGTTGACTTTGATTATGATTATTTGAATATTTGTACTACCCCCTCACACAATGAATTGGTGAGGGAAGGGCAATGAATGAAGCGACAAGTCGCTTGACCAATTTGACTAGTTTTGGTTCCTTTCTAGTTGTTTGTTCTTTTAATGGGCAAACCCCCATCCAAGTGTGATTCCAATTGTTTATGATGATCATTCATCCCTATCCCGGGGAGCGGTCCGGCCACAAATAGCCTTCTTAGGGAGTTAGGATGAGCGATTCTATTTATGCTTGTATTGCATCACTTGGTTCAGTGTTTTTGGTGTCATAAGAGAATTAGGATGATTCCATCGTACCCGTGGAGCAGTCCGACCATATTGATCTTCTTCGAGGTTGAGGTGATACATCATAATTCCAAAATGAATAATTTACCCCAAGTAGCTCTATGGTAACTTACTCATCTCACCGAGTTGCATGGAGTGCAAATCGCTACAACCGTTGAGTTGATAGAGTAAGTAACTGAATACGAAGCTTACTCGAGATTTGTTTTTATGTGATTTTTTTGTTATTTTGATCATTATGATGATCAGGGACCATCAAAATGTGTTTATTTAATTTTTTTGCTATTCCTCATGGAAGGAATCTTCTTTATTTTTCTTGTGCAGCCAACCACTATCAGATCTAGCGACCGCTAAGTGCTTACCTATGGCCACTCTCGCCCTGAGTGGCCAAGAAGTTTGGGCCACTGATGTTAGTAGTGGCCGAGGCATAACTTGAGGAGTATAAAAGAGGATCTAGGGTTTTGAATTTTCATTCTTCCAGCTAGTGATTTGCTTTCCAGAGCTTTGACGAGAAAGTGACATTTGCGACTTGGAGTGTTGTTGCATTGAGGACTATGGTTGCACAGGGTGAGACATCGACGAGCGGAGGAGCCGGAGCTTCTCGGGTATTCTCTCAAACCTTAACCTTGCTTTCCTTTTTGGGTAAAATTGAACCTCACTAAGTAACCGGTAAATGAATCTCATTAAACTCATCGGCAATGAACCGAACATGTAGATAGGTTTAGCTTAGGTTTTGTTTTGGTGGGCTTGCCCCCATTTTGTAATTTTTCAAATTTTTTGGCATTTTTGGCCTAGGGCGTACGTGTCTGCCATGTCGCCCATCGGTCGCTTCCGATCAGAGCAGCATCTTTAGCCTATAGTTTGGTCATTGTCACTTAGAGCGGCCCATTTTGGATCCCAACGGTCAAAAATTTGACCATTGGGGTTTGGTCCTGCTAGCCTCAGTGGCCATTTTATGGTCGCTATAGGTGACAACGGCCAGGATCCTTAGGCAAAATTTGTAATTTTTTTTGATTTTGTGAGATGATTAATTGATTTTTTTGAATTTTTGAGTTGCTTTTCTACTATGCTACATGATTAGGTGCATTTATTGCTCTTTCACTCAGACTTAGGATAGTTTATCATTATTTGCACCATTTTTCATGTTTTATTGTGATTTATGCCTTAGATGCATTGTAGTTATACCTTTGATTTCTGCTCTTAGATTCTCACTACTCGAGCTCGGGACCCAAAGCTCCTAAATGACCTCCTTCCACTCCTGGATGATACGGACTAGGCTTGGTTTAAGGCCCGTGGACTACAGTATGTTACCAGGCTACCATAGATTATGTCGGACCAGGCCTACCTCACCACCCTAGTTCACCGATGGGACCCCAGGATGAACACCTTCCATCTTCCTACCGGTGAGATGACTATCACATCGGAGGATGTGTACAAGATTTTTTAGATCCCTTTTGATGGAGTGGCCATCATCTCTTCAACCACTAATGATCGTAATGCAGTATTTCTTCGGGTGTTCGGGAGGCATGTTGCGGCTACCTTCAAGGACACCAATTCTGGAGGTGTATCTATTATACGTTGGTATAGGGAGCATGTCTTCTCAGAGAGGCATGCGATATTGTTGATGGTCATCAACAACATTCTCATCCTAGATTGCTCAGGCTTGAGGTTCCCGTGGAACCTCCTTGCGATGGTTCAAGACTTGATGGATAGCATGGAGCCTATCATCTATGCATGGGGGAGGTCTCTGCTAGCATAGTGCTATGATGAGTTGTATCACATCCATCGGTGGGGTCGCATCAGCATTGGTTGCAGCTTACTCCTTCAGGTATGGGGATGGGAGCATATCAGCATGGATCATCCCAGAGGGCTCCTTGCTAAGATTATAGTTATTGATGCTAGGATGCAGTGCTATGCTACCAGATGGGCTTGAGAGTGTGAGGAGCGCAAGAGCTACCCTAATGCAGGGGAGCTCCCCCATTATATTGCTACTTTCACTGGGCTGCAGGCTAGAGCCATCATGTGGCACCCATATCATGAGTGCCCAACTTGGGATGATCCACCTAGCTTTACAGCTAGGATGCGATGCGAGCGGTGGCTCATTGGCCGCAAGGTCAGCATCAGGGAGTATTTATTCTACTCCCAAGTTCTTCATCAGTACGGATTATAGCAGGATGTGCCACTTGTCCCATTCTTGTACAGGTGCATCAGAGCAGAGAGAGACCTCCCTCCCCCACATATCATAGAGTTGGCTGATGAGGAGGATGCCCTAGTAGTTGACCCACGAGTCATTGGGGGAGTCACAGATGCATTTGCATAGTGGTGGGGTGATCGGATGTGGCATGGTGATGGTAGTCTAGGTCATGAGGATGATGGTGGAGATGGTGGTGCAGATCCAATAGGGCATAGAGTCCGAGCTAGGACTGAGGTATGGGGCCAGCCGATAGAGCAGGTGGTAATAGAGGAGCAGGAGGCTCCTAAGGAGGAGGAGGAGGAGTTGGATCCTAAGGAGAGATATTCTCCTCTGAGAGTGTAGTTGCATGATGTAGAGGTCGAGCTCCAATCAGCCAAGATCTAGGTACAATAGCATGATGCTATCATTGCCCAATGGGATGCTACTATAGTACAGTGAGATGCTACTATAGAGTAGCTCACGACTCAGATATAGGCTTTGTAGGCTACTATCAGGGGTGGTGCTACCAGGATGCAGGTTGTTGTTGATCCTTCCACACCTCAGGGTTCTACAGGGATAGATCTAGGGGCAGAGATCAAGCGGATGCAGACTTTGCTAGATGAGTATGAGGTGGATATTGCTAGTCATGTAGGCCATATTGCTTCTCTCGAGATGTAGATCAGGAGGCTAGGAGCCACTCCTAGGGAGAGGACAGGTGCAGGTGGATCACAGGCTAGTGGGCGCTCCACCTTAGGGTAGTCTTCCATCTGACCTAGTCAGAGGACCCAAACTCTCACAGAGAGGCCAACAGGCTCACATCGCTCCACCCGAGATCCATCCACAAGGGGTGGTGCTGTAGGGGGTGTAGACCCAGTGTTTGATTGATGATGCATTAGGCTTTTATTTTTGAGGTCAGCTGACCTATATGACTGTAGCCTTTGGGTATTTTTGTATATCCATGCACTTTGAGATACACATTTTGAGACACTTTTTGAGACACACACATTTATATGAGACTTTGCATTATGCTTCATTATGTGTGTCATTTATTGCTTATGTTTTTGTTTTACTTATGTGATGTGATGATGGCATTATGATGAGTTGATATATGTGTTAGATGATAGGTGATATTTATGATGATATGGATATTGAGATGGATGCTTATGTAGATGTTTATGTAGATGCTTATATGATTTGATTATTGTGACATGATGTGATGTATCATGAGTTGATTTGATGATGGATTTATGATTCTATGTATGGGTGGATGCAATGATGTGATCTTAGATATGGATGGATGATTTATGAAATTATGTATTTATGGATGCAATGTTTTTGTTAGATGCATGTTTAATTTTGATTTAATTGTATGCATCTAACTTATGTTATGATATGGTAAATGCAATGTGTCATGCACTGTTTATATGATGTTTAATCTAATGTGAATGAACCTGTATGCTTTAATCACTTAAAACATAAGGAATGCATATGATATGATTTCATCAATCTAAATGGGTGATACCACAGAAAGTATAACAATCATGAATGTAAATAATCATTCTTATCATAAGAACTAATTATTTGGGCATTCATATGTGAAATGTATTGGCGTAGAATGTATGTAATTTCTTGATAAAGCTTATGTTATTTAAAAGGTTCAAAATAGTCAGTGGTCATGTAGATATTATTTCTGACATCTATCTGGTATCTAGCCTACTTTGTTAATACCCCTTAATTTACAAACTTCATAAAGAAAATTGATGATGTGATGAATGATATGATTTGTTGCTATGTAGGAATTTTTGAGGCTCTTCCTGAGACTCAAACACTCTAGTTACCCTATCAACAGTTGTGTACTGACCATACAAGACTTTTGAAAAGCAAGGCTTTCATCATGGACCTAGAGATTCATTATCCCTATGTGTGCAAATGAATATATTTATATAGAACTCAAGCATTTCCTCCGATGTCAGGCAGGATTATTTCATCCCATTGCTAAGATCGTGGATCCTCAATTGTTCATCTTATCCTGTGTTGGACTTAGTTGGACTATACCACTAGGTAGCGTTGGGTTACCTAAAGCTAGCTCATCCACATGCAAACATTGGTCTACACAAATGCAAGATGCTATTGTGATAGACATATCATCATGCGTAAGGGTACCACCATTGCCAGGCATGGCTGTACACCAACCTGTAATGGGGATCACCTTCCAGTTTTGTGCAATGCTGAGAATTCCAGGGATTCAAGTTCCATTCCCTTCTTTTCTTCATTTCATTTGGGATACTTGCTCATGCTTAGTGATGAAAATCACTGTTTATTTTTTATTGATTTTTTTTCTCTTGAGCAAGGGATTTATGTAAGGATGAAAATCACTTGTTTGTTTTGACTTTTTGACCATTTTCTTTATTTTGGTATTTTGAATTATGACTTTGGAAACTGGGATTTTGAATTTGTGCTTTATTTCAGGATTTTTGCTTGTTTTAATGAAAGCAAGGGATTTATGTAGTGATGATAATCACTCGTTTCTAGGTAGGGCGGAACTTGTCCTTTTGCCAATTCTCAACACCTTTGAACCGGTCGCACAGGGGGATAAGCAAGGAAGACCCTTTTTCTTAAGGTAACCTAGACCACTTTTGTAGCTTTCATCTTTCCCTTGTACCAACTAGGATTTTAGTGTTTTTAATTAGTGATAGGATCCTGAATATCCGAGGCATTCACGACTAGACCTTACTCTCTACTAATCAAGATGGATTCCCACAAAAACTGATAAGACCACTAGATATGGTTGAATGACCAAAAAATCTTAGCCTATTCCTTATAGCAACATGATATGGTTGTGTTGAAAAACATAGTTACACACATGGATGAATGGATGAAGGTGGACTTGTGTATTTGTGGTTGTGATACAAACTGTGGCATCATTTGCAAGAGTGTGATCATAACATATGCAAAATGCAATGGATATGCATGTTTGATGTAATGCGACTATATGGATGCAGATGTAAGATGCAACTATTTTTGTATTTTTTATTTTTGCATTGTTTTTGTATTTTTTATTATATTTTGACCAAAGGGCTTATTGTGCCTTTGGGAATTTTTAGAGTTTGACCAAGTGGCGTGAAGCCACCCTTGGAGCATTTTTAATTGAATTTGACCAAGCGGATTGGATACCCTTGGAGCATTTTTGATTGAATTTGACCAAGCGGATTGGATACCCTTGGAGCATTTTTTTATTGAATTTGACCAAGCGACTTGAATACCCTTGGAGCATTTTTTATTGAATTTGACCAAGCGGATTGAATACCCTTGGAGAATTTTTTATTGAATTTGACCAAGTGGTTTGAATACCCTTGGAGCATTTTTTATTGAATTTGACCAAGCGACTTGAATACCCTTGGAGCATTTTTGATTGAATTTGACCAAGCGGCTTGAATACCCTTGGAGCATTTTTGATTGAATTTGACCAAGCAACTTGAATACCCTTGGAGCATTTTTGATTGAATTTGACCAAGCGGTCTGAATACCCTTGGAGAATTTTGATTGAATTTTGATTTTTTATATTTTTGAATTTGTTTGTATTTTATGTATATTTGAATGTTTTTGTATTTTATGTATAAAATATCTTCAAATGAATGATATTGAGGGGCTCATGCTCTTCAACACCATCCAATGATGTGAGGCGATATGCTCTAGGCCCAACCCTTTTTGAAATCATGTAGGGGCCTATCCATTTTGTCGTAAATTTATCTCGTAGGTGTGGCGGCATATTTGAGTTTTTCTGGTTTTCTTTGAGCACAAGATCCCCAACTTTGAATTCCCTTAAGTGGACTTCTGGCTTATGAACTCTAGATAAAATTATATCAATAGCATGATCCACTTTGTAGTACATGTATTGTGATAGGTATTGTTCATAATATACTGCAAAGGATTTTATTTTGATATAACGTAGGTCGTATGGCTTAACATGTAGTGTTGTAACTTTCTGGCTGCAAATACCACTTCTAAACACAACTTTTCTACATATGCATATCCTAGCTCATAACTGACCAAGGTGTGATTGATGTAATATACAACTTGCTCTTTATCTTGTGCATTCTTTTGGGCCAACATGATGCCTAAAGCAAAATCAGTAGCTGATATGTACAATAAAAATGGTACGTCTGGCCTTGGTGGAGCTAATACCAGTGGTGTTATCAGGTGAGTTTTGATCTCTACAAAGGCTTGTTAGTAGTCTTCATCCTAATGAAATGGGACATCCTTGTGTAGCAACCAATTCATTGGTCAACACTTATCTGATAATTGAGCAATGAACCATTTGATGGATGCTACCTTTCCTTGTAGGCTTCTTAACTCCCTAATGTTGGTAGGGGTGGCCATTTCCATTATAGTCTTTACCTTTATAGGATCGACTTCGATGCCTCTCTTAGAAATGATGAAACCTAAGAAAATACCAGAAGTTACACCAAACACACACTTCTTAGGATTCAATCTGATGTTGTACTCAATGAGGTGATCAAATACTTTCTCAAGGATTTCACCATGCTCTTGCCACACTAAATACTTGGCCAACAAGTCATCCATATAGTCTTCTAATATTGTGTGCATGTAGTCATGAAATATGTATGTTATGGCCCACTGATACGTGGCACCAACATTATTTAGACCAAATGGCATCACCTTGTAACAGAATATCCCCCATGGAGTAATAAAAGTGGTCTTATGTTGGTCTTTGGGTTTGATTCATATTTGATTATATCCAAAAAACCCATCCATTAAGGAGAGCATCCCATGACCTGTAGTGGCATCAACAAGAGCATCTATGTTTGGTAATGGGAATGAATCCTTTGGAGTTGCCCTATTCAAGTCTCTAAAATCTGTGTAAATGTGGACTCTTCCATCTAGTTTTCCTATGGGAACCATGTTTGAAACCCATTTAGGGTAGTCAATGGGAACTATGAAAATTATATCTAGCAGTTTTTTTAACTCGTTCTTTACCGTCAAAGCGATGGTGGGATGCATTTTCCTCAGCTTTTAATTTACTGGATTTTTCATGGGATCCAATGAAAATTTGTGAACAACTAACTTCAGATCAATCCCTGGCATGTCTTTGTAAGTCCAAGCAAAAATATTTAGCCTCTCTTTAAGGAGAGGAATTATGATGGCTTGTTCCTCTAGAGATAGAATTTCTCCAAACTTGAATTTCTTTGGTTGAGTAGGATCATCACTGATGTCCATCTCAAAAGTCACTTCTATAGCCATATGTGACCCATCCTCCAAATGGTGAGGCATGGGTATCAAATGAATGTCATCGACAAGATTTATAGTTCCTACTGACTCAGGATACAAATCGACATGGAATACATCATATGCATAGCTTGATGCAAAATTAAATGGTTGTAACACCTATTCGCTAAGGAAAAGGTCTTCAAGATCTATGGGTGAATCAGCACGATCCCAATCAATAGCCTCTGTATCAAGACACAATAATTTAGTAATATCTTTTGGGTAATGAAGTGGAGTGGTCAAATCAATGGAGATCATATTGATGGATGAAATGAAATCTTCAGGACCACATGGGTGAAATCTTGTCTCAGAGGTTTCCCCTCCATACTCGTTATGAGGCTCTATGGGAAAAGGAATTTTTGGATCTGGCCCATGAGCAGGCCGAATAATAGGATCATTGGGTTCTAAGAGCTCCCTGAATGTAGGTGGAGGAGGATTTACCACACAATGAATAGCATTTAAGTCGATAGGTCTTCCCAAAAACCACAAGCCAGGGTCTATGGCACAAAGTGCCATTTCTTTTCCTACTAGCATGTTGGATTGCTACAAGTGGTGAGGCCCAAGATAAGCCATCTCAGTTTCATCATCAAAGTCATCATCACTTATCCAGAGACCATTAGTATTGGTATGTGTCCCCAAGATAAGGGGCACATCTCTTGACCCTAATTAGGCCATATCTATCTCATCCTCATATTATTTGTCATTTATGAAGATTCCTTTTGCATTAGTGTCTTACCCCAAACTACGGGGCCACTGCCTTGGTCTTAGGTAGACTCTTTCTGATGATTCCTATGACTCATAACCACTTTCATATAATATGTGTCCACTCTCATTATGTATGGACCAGGCAAGGCTTTGTAAATAGTGAGGCCCATGATAAGCTAAGCTTGTCTGTGCTTCATCATTGCTTGCCTCGTATCCATTTTCTTCTCACTCTTCAAAAGACTAAAGATACCAAGTATAAAAAATGGTTTTCACCATCAACAACACTGCATGCCTCTCTGAGAAGACACACTCTTTGTACCAATGTATAACATATACACCTCCAGACTTGGTATCCTTGAAGGCAGTCATAGCATGCCTCTTGAAAACCCAAAGAAATACTGCATTACGGTCATTAGTGGCTGAAGAGACGATGGCCACTCCATCAAAATGGATCCAAAAAATCTTGTACACATCCTTCGGTGTGATAGTCATCTCATCGGTAGGAATATAGAAGGTGTTCATCCTAGGGTTACATCAGTGAACTAGGGCGGTGAGGTAGGCCTAGTATGACATAATCTTTGGTAGCTTGGTAACATATTGTAGTCCGCAAGCCTTAAACTAGGCCTAGTATGTATCATCCATGAGTGGAAGGAGGTCATTTAGGAGCTTTGGGTCCTAAGCCCAAGCAGTGAGAATCTAAGAGTAGAAATCAAAGGTATAACTACAATGCATCTAAGGCATAAATCACAAGTAAAACATGAAAAAGGGTGAAAATAATGATAAACTGTCCTAAGTCTGAGTGAAAGAGCAATAAATGAACCTAATCATGTATTAAGTTTCATAAAATCAAGCCCAAAAATTCAAAAAAAATAATTAATCATCTCACAAAATTAGGAAAAATTATAATTTTTGCCTAAGGACCCTGGCCGTTGTTGCCTACAGTGGCCAAAAACTAGCTACTGAGGCTAGCAGTGGCCAATCCCCAAAGGTCAAATTTTTAATTGTTGGGATTTGAAACAGGTTACTCTAAGTGATAGCAGCCAAACTGTAGGCCAAAGTAGATGCTCTGAGTGGCAACGGCCGATGAGTGACATGGTATATGTGTACGTCCTAGGCTAGAAATACCAAAAAAAATTAAAAAATTGCACAATGGGGGCAAGCCCACCAAAACAAAACCTAAGCTAAAACTATCTACATGTTCAGTTCATTGTCAATGAGTTTAATGAGATTCATTTACTAGTTACTTAGTGAGGTTCAATTTTACCCAAAAATAAAAATAGGGTTAAGGTTTGAGAGAAAACCCAAGAAGCTTCAGCTCCTCTGCTCGCTGATGTCTCACTCTACGTAGCCATAATCCTCGATGTAACAACACTTCAAGTCACAAATATCGCTTTCTCATCAGAGCTCTAGAAAGAAAATTGCCAGTTGGAATAATGAAAAGTCAAAACCCTAGATAATTTTTATACTCCTCAAGTTATGCCTCGGCCGCTGCTGACATCAGTGGCCTAAACTTTTTGGTTTCTCAGGGTGAGAGCAGCCATAGACAGGTAGTTAGCGATCGTTGGATCTGACAGTAGCTTGTTGCATAGGCAAAATTAGGAAGATTTATTTCAGGAGGAATAGCAGAATGGGCAGATAAACACATTTTAATGGTCCCTGATCATAATAATGATCAAAATATAAAAAAATCACATAAAACAAATCTGAAGTAAGCTTTGTATTCAGTTACTTACTCTATCAACTCAGCGGTTACAGTAATTTTCACTCCATGCAACTCGATGAGATGAGTAATTTACCATAGATCTAATTGGTGCAAATGATTCATTTTGGAATTATGATGTATCACCTCAACCCCGAAGAATATCAAGATGGTTGGACTACTCCACGGGTACGATGGAATCATCCTAATTCTCTTATGACACCAAAACACTGAACCAAGTGATGCAATACAAGCATAAATAGAATCGCTTATCATAACTCCCTAAGAAGGTTATTTATAGCCAGACCGCTCCCTGGGATAGGGATGAATTATCATCATAAACAATTGGAATTACACTTGGATGGGGATTTGCCCATTAAAAGAACAAACAACTAGAAAGGAACCAAAAACTAGTCAAATTGATCAAGTGACTTGTCACTTCATTCATTGTCCTTCCCTCACCAATTCATTGTGTGAGGGGGTAGTTCAAATCTTCAAATAATCATAATCAAATTCAACCAAAGATCACTTGATCATATCAAAATTGTGTTCATCCTACGAATCATTACATACAACTCTTAGAAAACTTTCCCCGTTTGCTGGGTTTATAAGAAAATATGATATTTTTAGTTTGTAGCTCTCCTCTGGTCAGTTTTGTTGTAGCAACATAAGCTACTCGATTGCATTTGAGGAATGAGTGAAAGTGGACATGAGCAATCCCTATGCTAAATTAATTCTTCATTCAGGTTGAATCAATGATTCAAGGATGTGTATCATCTTGCATGATTGGGCCATCCAACATTGATTAGATCAAATATCATCATACACCCTACAAACATAGTAGTCTACGTTTTTGCTTCGTGCTATATTTTCTACTCAACGCATCACAAAAAGGGGCATTTGTAGACACCTAAAATATGTCATGTTCAGGGATACTACTCACATGGGCACATTCACAGATCATGTGACTAAACCTTAGGATCTTCCAAGTATCAAAAGTGGTTTTCACCACTCATTTGAGGCATTCTTAGCCTATCCAAGCCTGGCCACTGTAGCTTAGAGCGGCCAAATCTTAGCCATTGTAGATGATAGTGGCTAAACCTTAAATGCATTTTACCACAAATCTAGCCTAATATCGAGTGAAAGTGGTAGTCTACATGTAATAAGGTCGATAAGGGATAACTTTGCATTCCTCCTCACAGCCAGTCTACATGAAAGACTCAATTCTGGATTTTGACATCAATTAACTACTCCTCAAGGGTAGATAAAAGCTCAATTTCTCATGCTAACATCCAATTCACATGAGGGATCCACTCCTAGAATTTGAATGTTGACCTAGGACTTCAAACACTTTATAAGGTGCAAACCTAAGAGCACCAAGGTATCATCACATATCATATATCAAAATTTTGAATAGGTTGGATCATTGAGGAGAGATTTTGGATACTTGGAGAGATTCCCTTGAAGATCATTTTATAGCAAAGCCTTGTCATATTGGAGAGAAGATTTGAGCACCCTTGAGGAGCAACGAAGTGCTATCAAATTGAGAGGTAATAATCTGTGCACACAATAATAATTTAAAATTTATAGAAAACTTAAGCCCATAACCTTTGGGTTAATAGAGACATATTTCATCTTAGAAGTCGCTGTCCTGGATGGTGGCCCACAAAACCTAGTCTAGGGTTTAGGTCTTAGTCTCTTTTATTCTATTTTCTTCATGTTTTCATATCATTAGTATAATATCTAATTCATTTATTTTCATAGCACTATTGCATTTGTTTTCATTTCTAATAGCCTCATCTATGAAGACAATCTCAGACATCTAAGCATGTGTTGTTGTTTCATTGCTTACAGGGCTACAGGTTCATCGAAAAAATCCACAATATACGAGAGCAAGAGGATCCCTCTAGGAATCAAACCTAGAGAAGGAGGCATCTGTAAGCCCTCATATAGTTCCATGTGCATCATTGAGAAGCCTATAAAAGCACATCACCCCTTACAAGGGGATATTTTATACATCTACTACCCTCTTTGTGTAACATCATGTATCAAATGAAGGGTATCTCGTAGAGGGATTTATATGTAACCGGATCTTGGAAATATCAATACAAAGCATTCATTCATTTATTTATTCATACTTTGGCTATGCCTCTCTTTTGTGCTTTTTCATTTAATTTTTGTTAAATGTTAAATTATTCAATAATAATCGCAAATAGAGTTAGTGGATCCCATAAATCTAGAGACACCTAAAACATGTCATGTTCAGGGAGACTACTCACATGGGCACATTCATAGATCATGTGACTAAACCTTGGGACCTTCCAAGTATCAAAAGTGGTTTTCACCACTCATTTGAGGTATTCTTAGCCCATCCAAGCTTGGTCGCTATGGACTAGAGCAGCTAGATCCTGGCCGCTATAGCTTAGAGTGGCAAAACCTTAGTCGTTTTAGATGACAATGTCTAAACCTTAAATACATTTTGCCACCAATCTAGCCTAATCTCAAGTGGAAGTGGTAGTCTGGATGCAATAAGGTCAAGCAGGGATAACTTTACATTCCTCCTCATAAATAATCTACATGAAAGACTCAAGTCCAAATTTAGACATTAGTTAATTGCCCCTCAAGGGTAGACAAAAGCTTAATTTATCATGCTAACATCCAGTGCGTATGAGGGATCCACTCCTAGGATTTGAATGTTGACCTAGGGATTCAAACACTTTATAAGATACAAATATAAGAGCACCAAGGGATCATCACATATCATATATCAAAATTTTGAATAGGTTGGATCATTGAGGAGAGCTTTTGGAGACTTGGATATCTTCCCTCGAAGATCATTTTATAGCAAAGCCCTATCAGATTAGAGAGCAGATCTAAGAAGCCTTGAGGAGTAACAAAGTGCTAGCCAACTGAGAGATAATCATCCGTGAATATACATTAATCATTTAACATTTATAGAAAACTTAAGCCCATAGCCTTTGGGTCAATAGAGATATATTTCATCTTAGCGACCGCTATCCTGGATAGTGGCCTGCAAACCTAGTCTAGGGTTTAGGTCTTAGTATATTTTATTCTTATTTATTCATGTTTTCATATCATTAGCATAGGATCTACTTCATTTGTTTTCATAGCACTAGTTTCATTGCATTTATTTTCATTGCTAACAACCTCATCCAAGGAGGAATCTCTAACATCTAAGTGTGTGTTGTTGTTTCATTGCTTACAGGGCTATAGGTTCATCAGATAAATCCATAACATATGAGAGGAAGAGGATCCCTCTAGAAATCATACCTAGAGAAGGATGCATCTATAAGACCTCTTACAGTTCTATGTGTGTCACTAGTGTAGACACCTAAAACGCGTCATGTCGATGGCGACTACTCATATGGACATGCTACAAGACCATATGGAAGATCTTGGACAGACTCCAAGATAGAGCAGTGGTTCTAACCACTCAATTTGGGCTCCTTGGCCTAATCAGTCTGAACCATAGCTGAGACCTATGGTCCACAGTCTGAACCATGGCTGACACCTATGGTTTACAGTCTGAACCGTAGCTGTCACCTATGGTCTTAACTAAAGTTCAGTTGGCCTTCATCCGAGCCAAATCGGTTTGAACGACCATTTGATCTAGAAGAAGGTGGTTAAAGGATGGAAGCTTCCAATCCAACTATCCTAACCACCCCTTCTTGTTCTTGGCTTCTCCATGAAGCCACCCCTAGCCCTTGGGTAGTCCTATAAATACCCCTTCGAATTAG
This sequence comes from Wollemia nobilis, assembly GCA_028583015.1. NCBI lineage: Eukaryota > Viridiplantae > Streptophyta > Pinopsida > Araucariales > Araucariaceae > Wollemia > Wollemia nobilis. The sequence goes on from JAQPPZ010015712.1 coordinate 3,920,674, forward strand.
GGCAAAGATATCAAGCAAGCATTGGAGATTAGAGCAGTGAAGCCCTGTCGAATTGTGGACTCACTTGAGTGCACTAAGAGAGATTTGTTGCTATCACTTTGCCAACCTAAGCATCATGACGAATTATGCCATGGATGCCCTAAGGAGCTAGAATGCCAAGAAACGCTAATTTGGGCAAACGGAGGCCCTATCGAGCAATTCAACCACCAAACCTGTTAGAGGACACTGAGGCGACCCTTGATCATCAATTTGACAAGGAGGATCAATCCCACTACCCTAGAATTGGAGGGCAAACCTACTTGGTTGCTGGCCGTGGCTGTCAGCCATGGTTTACAGTGTAGACCGCTCATCCGAGCTACGGTTTGCAATAGGTATAAGATCCCCTTACTGTTCTTTTTATAGAGTGCTTAGCTAGTTTAGATTAATCATTCTAATAGTTTATTTGGTAGTTTAGAGACTCTGACTGACCATATTAAATATTTCATTAGATTTACTTCATTTTAGCAAGTAGGACATAATTAGTTTCTTTTCATGTTATAATGCTTTATTTCATACAATTGATCCATTAGATTGATAGATGTACTCATTTATGCATGTTTCCATCAATATTTATGAGAATTGCATATGTTTAGCATAGTTTATCTACTTTCTTGATTTCATTAGTATTATGGCTTTTACATGTATAAATCCTTTAAAGGGCCTCATCATGAGAGGCTCCCTATTTTTTTAATGTTCTTGTGTTGTTTCTTGATCGTAGGAAATAGGTTCAAAGGAGCTTCAATCATCTAATTCCTTCCTCAACACGAAGAAGAGGGTCAACTCCACCCTAGAGCAGTTTGTGACTATTTAGAGAGCATTAGTATTGCACCTACCCCATTGGGGGCTTCAAAATTGTATCAATTGTATCAACATTTGGGTGACCCTAAGAGGGGCATGATTGTAACCGAGATTCACTTTTAATATTAATAAAAGAAACATCCATTTTATTGTCATATGCAATATTGATTCTTATTTCATGCTTTTATGTTGATTTCCATTGATCTACTAGATAGGTGCACGCTTTTTGGATAGGTCAGAAGGTGATCACGATGGAACTCCACATTTCAAGCGATCTAACTGATTGTTCTTATGTTTTTGGAATTGCAGGTGCAAACCGCAACTTCCAACTATGGTCTCATTGTTGGCCCATAACTTCAAGATGCGGTCTACAGTCTGAACCATGCATCAGACCTACGGTTCACAATAGCAGACATATCAGACATCAGGAGTTCAAAGCTAAATCAAATGAGGACCTGAGGTAGGCCCTTTTTACCACTTTCTATCTCTATGTTTTGCTTCTATATTTTCCAGAATAGAAAATTGAAACCTAGATAATTAAGGATAAAAAGAACATGAAAATGAATTAAGTCCTTAGGGTTTATTTTTTCTAAATTTTTGCCAGGCGTTGCTAGGAACAGCGGACCTCTGAGTGCAGTTCACCCTAGAATCCAACATGCTAGGTTAAAATTGTGTGTTGGTTTGCATGCTTGAGGCCCAATCAGAGGCTATATCATCGTAATTGCATTGTCAAAAATCATTTAGGATATAGCATGCATATTTTCTTAAAATGAAACGTTTATTTTTGCATATCATGTAGGAAACAATCATTTATGCTATATTATGCATTTTCCTTTTATGCAAAAGAATAAAATGAACCACACACACCACGTTTCACTTAAACGCTAGTGAGTTGGGAGTCACATCCAACCACTAGTAGGGTTCAACGATGGTGGGCGTAATTTCCATCCATTGGCCCAAATCCTACGTACCCTTGGATACTAGACCAATACCAGATCCAAGAACCTTTCATACCCTAGAAAATTTGCATGTATTCTCTTCAGAGGGTATAACACTGACTAGGGGAAAATGGGTGAGGATCTAGGAGGACCTATGCTCCTTTCGAGTGTGGACTTTCATTACCACACATGGGGGATTTACATGGCCTAGAAGTCACATCCAAGTTGTCGAGCTATGAGCATACAGGTGAAAGCCAATTTAACTGAGAATATCATCCAACAAGCTTTCAAAACATGATAAGGAGTTCTTTACTGATACAACAAACTTGAAACAACATCAAACAGTCTAGGGCTCACTTTTAAAAATTAATACGAGATAAACACCATTGTATACCTTGTTTGTGTAATAAAGAATAAATCTAGATACTAGGTACACCATGGTGGAGACACGGGATGGTCGAAAAAGGCATAAGCCTGATGCCCATGACCAAGCCCCAATAGATTCACATCAACACATGTCGAATCCTCACCCACATGCACTTCCCGAACATCATTCGATGAGCATTAGAGGAGACAACTCGACAAGAGGGGAACCTATTGAGCATACCCCCAATAGAGGAGTTTATATGCATTCTTCTAGGCACATAATAGAGCAGGGAGCCTCTCAGCATGAGGGTGTTCCACTCGAAAGCCATTACCGAGATCGCATTGCACGTGCATCCATAGGATCGATCGAAGAGTATATTATCCAGGGGTCCAAGTTAGTACCCTTACATCATAGGTCTACAGGAGGATCCATGGCTCCACCTTCAGAGTACAGATGGGATCGAGATCCACCCATTCAAGGGCACGCAGACAAGGCCACCACTGAGCATAGGCTTGTGTAGACTCCCACACGTAGTGAACATCAAAATATCACTATTGATATGGCTAAGGTGGGAGCCAATGGCACACCATCGCACGAGCGATGGAGATCCAGATAGTTGGATGACTTAGGTAGCATCCTTGAGCAGCTAGGCTATAAGCCTTCGGCTCCACCCACTCATGCCCCGAGTGAGCATAGTGTGAGTTCTATTAGGACTACTAGAGAACATGGAGAGGCTTCTAAGCACCCTCATGTGATACATCCACCATCCATGCATGGTGGCACAGAGCATAGAGCTCAATAGGATGCCAATGTCATATTTACAGACAAGGGCAAAAGCATCACAAATCAGTCAGATGGGTACAGAACCCATAAGGTCGCTCGCATAGAGCATGCATACCAGAGGCCTATCATGGCCAATGACCTTGATAGATCACATAGACTGGTATCTGAGCAATGATGATAGCTCCTCCAAGATCAATTGGAGGATGCTCGCCTAGAAAGGTAGTGCATTGAAGAAGAGAATCTTCAATCGTAGAGGCTCATCAGACAAAGACTATACGAGCAGCGCATGCATGAGGAATGCATCCTTACCCAAAAGGAGCACGTAGAGTAGGAGGATAGGCTAGCCAAGGCTGGTCTATATACTCACATAGAGAATAGAGAGCGCATTCAGAGAAAGGCTTTTTCACAAGTCGATGTGCAGTAGGAGCACAGAGATGCTCATACTCATATTAGTGCCCTACCAAGAGAACGACCACCACCATTCGAACATGAGAGGCAACAACAATATGAGGAAGAAGAGGGAGAGGGAAACAATCAAGAGTATCCTAAAGACTCCCAAGTTGAGGAGGAGGAAGAGCAACGTCCTCCACCCCGATAGAGGAAGAATGTACCTCCAAGACCACCCTCACATCAACTTAGGGAGGAGGACTTTCTATCCTTAGAGGCTTATAAAGCCCTAGCAGCGAAAGTAAAAGTGATTGAGAGGCAAGGCATGACTCTTCAAAATCTGACATTAAGAAAGATTCATAATGAGCCTTTGGACCCCTCGATACCTGCTCCTGCCTATCCTGAGCATTTTGTTATGCCTAGGCTAGACAAATTTAAAGGTGACGAAGATGCACAGGAGCATGTCACGAGATTTTTGGATGCCTATTTCCAAATTATGAGCAATAATGCCTTACTTTTGCACACATTCATCACGACCCTCTTAGGCCCAGCTCGAGAGTGGTTCAATCAGAAAAAGAGGCACAACATTACCAGTTTTGAGCAACTGGCTGATGCTTTCCTTGAACACTTTTCTTTTGGCATCAAGAAATAGGCTAACCTTTCTGATTTGGTTGTGCTAGCTCAGCGTGATGATGAGCCAATTGAATAGTATGAAAAGAGATGGAGGAGGTTAATGGTGAAGCTACCATTCCCTATTCCTACTATGGAATTGACCCGAATGTTTACAAAGAGTTGTGCCAAGCACATCTCGCTACTATTGCAACTACAATAGTATTCAACATTCGAGGAAGCTTTGGCGCAAGCCAAGGTAATTGAAGATATCAAGTTGCAAGAAGGAAACTTGAAGCTTAAGAATAGGAAAGAGGGGCCCAAGAAGAGCTCCACAAAACATAAGGGCAAGCAGGCCCACGTCAACCAAGTGGTGCTAAACCTCCAGAGAGAGGATAAAGGGTAGCAAAAGCAGAATTATCAGGCCCAACCTCCTCCTGCGTAGTACAAAAAGTGCAATAATAATTATAAGGGCAAAAACAAAGAACAATGCCCACCTCACCAATTCACACCTCTAACAGAATCATTGACATCAATATTCCATCAATTATGTGAGGCTAAGGCGATCAGATTACCCAAGTTTAAGCTAGTCGATCCAAATCAACCCAAGTCAAAGGGGTATCAGGATGACCTATTTTGCATCTTCCATCGCGAAGGGCCATGACATCGAAGTATGTTGGTCCTTCAAGCATATTGTGCAAAATATGATTGAAAAAGGTGAGCTTGTAGTACCAAGTAACCCACTAGCACCTGACAACCAAAACATGGGGATTTACAAGAATCCATTACCAAACCATGAGGCGCCATGCAACAACGTTGGCCAGGTCAACCAAGTGCATGTCGAACCACCCACCCAGGGGTTCATAGGCATGGTGAATATTGTTACCAAACATGGGAGATATGAGAAACCAAATCAACCATGTGCTCCCATTAGGATACAAGCTACGCCGAATCAACGACCAACATAAAATATTCTAGGCCCACCAATGAGACCGGTGGTGACCATACGGAGCAGGCTAGTCCAAAACCTGTAGATAGCTCCTACGAAGCTATCTATATATGAACTGATACAATAGTCCCCTAGGCATAGGGAGACTCTTATGGACATTCTAAGGTCCATCAAAGTACAATCTCAAGATGCTCAAGCATTTACAAATTTTGTGGGACATGTACAATAGTGCTAGGAACCCATGATCCAATTTTATGATCATGAAATCAAGATGGTTCCCACAGATACGGTTGACCCACCATTGCATATCATCGCATGTGTCAATCACATGCCTTTCAAGAGGGTCTTGATCGACACTGGTTCATCGATTAATATAATAATGACCAAGGCATTGAATCATCTAAAGCTACCAAAATCACATATTGTGCCCACCACCTTCACGTTGAGAGCATTTAATGATGCCCTATGCTCGATGGTTGGCACAATCATCCTACCTATTCAAGTAGGCCTAAAGACCATCTATGTGATGTGTCATGTGATCGAGGGTGCTATGCAATATAACATCCTACTTGGGAGGCCTTGGATTCATGAAATGCATTGCATTCCCTCTATATTACACCAATGTGTAAAATATCTGCATGAGGGATGGGTTCATGTAGTGTCATCAGATGAAGAACCTTTTAAGTTCATGAACCTAGCAGATTTTCCTAGGGGTTTCATACTCCCATCAATGCACCTGGATGTTTGACCTGCATCATCGATTAAAAATCCAAGAGGTAAACCAATAGTATGTGCTCAACCATCGATATCTGTATCACACAGATCTGAGCGCACTACTGCTACTTTGCTAAAACCGACTGCATCAGTGATGCTTCGAGATGACAAGAAGTTAAAGGTGAAAATGGGAAAAAAGAGAAGAAACATATGCCCGAACCAGTCATCGAGGAGGCTCCCATCCCCATGGAAGTGGAGGAAGCCCAAGATATAGTCGAGGAGGTACCTCAACCTACCTCACCTGCATCATCAGTAGGGTCATCCACACCATGGGTGATTGTACATCTCACCAACATAGGGTTAGGTGAGTATATTGTGTAGAATGTAACCTTCAGACCTATTTTAGAGACTACACAAGAGATGGGCCGACCGCATGCTCATCATTTTTTAGTTGGATCGATGGTACCATTGGGAGAGCCACCCAATCAGACTAACTTCATTTACGCTGGGCTGGATCAGCTTCCAGAAGAACGCCTATGGATGAAGATGGTGATGAACCTTTCATAGTAAATGTTCATTATTTATCCAACCCGGAGTACTCCATGCATATTTTTGAGTTATATCACTGGCATGGGTATGGACTTGGCCTATTTGAACAAGGGTGTAGGACTCCGCTCGAGCCACGTTATCAGCTAGCAACTGATAGGTTCGGGTTGGGATTATAGATACAAGGACAAGATGACTTGCTCGTAGCATCCTTAGATCACTTGTACCTTAGTCTAGGGGATGATGTGGACTTTAACCCATATCATCCTAATCCATCCAACTTTTGGAGGACTCACCCGATGGTATCTGTCATCACCTCTGAGCCACTTGAAGAAGATCATGAAGGGCTCTTAGAGCATACTGATATAGAGTAGAACCCTAGAGGCAACCTAGGTCATCAAATCCATAATGCAACCAATGACAGAGGTGTGCAGGGGCATAACCCCATAGTTTTAGGTGATCTCAAGTCAGGAGATCTATACAACGATGATGGAGAGGAGTCCACCTCCGAGATAAGTGGACCAAGTTATGATGCCGATGGTGAATCCTCAAACAATGATCAATCTGAGGATGAAGCTGAGGGGGGCTATCTAAGGCCTTTGTATGCGCATCACCTACTACCTATAGAGTCGGTACATGTTACCGAAGAGATTCTTCCCAACATTGATCATTTGGGGGAAGAAGCAGAGCCAATTTTCTCATCAACATCATACATACGGACTTATTATCCAATTTTTTTGGACATGGATGATAGTGACCAGGAAGTGAGATTCATGGGACCGCACTTACCAGAGCGTCCCCCACCTATAGGGGCAAATGAAGGATTATATTATGATAGTGATGAAGAGGATGAAATAGAGAGAGCCTATCTAGGGCCTCCTTACCTACGTCACCGCCATGCACCTTATACGATCGAGGACCTACGAAGAGAAATCAATCTCGACCCTCGCCTTAGGGGAATACCACCAAACTTTAATGTGATTTATCACATGTTGTTTCCCCATCTGCCTACCTACATGGAGCTCCATGAGCCGAATGATCCCATATTGCAATCAGTGCATAGGGAGGACCCAGTCGTCCGTAGTCCGCACAGAGAGGACCCATTTGTGCCTGTGCCATTAGAGCCAGATCTCGGGTATGAGGACTACATCGATTATGTAGAAGTTTATCCATGTGGTCCTAGAGACCAATACCATTCCATCAATATGGTCTCCATTGATTTGACCACTCCACTCCATAATCCAATAGATCCATCCAAACCATTGCATCTCAATGTAGATGCTATCGACTGGGATCGCGTTGACTCACCTATAGAGCCTGAAGATTTCTTCCCTAATGAAGAAATGCTGCAACCATTCCATTTTGCGCCAGGTTGTGCTTACGATGTTTATCATGCTGAGGATGCTTCCAACGCGGAACCTATGAACCCAGCGGATGACATCCATTTGATTCCTACGCCTCATCAGCTTGAGGAGGGATCACATATGTCAGTAGAGGAAACCTTCGAGGTGGATATCAGTAATGATCCCACCAATCCAAGGAAGGTTAAATTTGGAGAGAGTCTCACTCCAGATGAGTGGGCCACCCTCATCCCTCTACTGAAAGAGAGACCTAATATTTTTGCTTGGACATACAAAGATATGCCAGGTCTAGACCCAAAATTGGTTACCCATAACCTTTCGCTAGATCTGACGAAGAAGTCGGTCAAGCAGAAGCTTAGAAAGATGCATCCAACAGTAGCCTTAATGGTGAAATATGAGCTACAAAAGTTGTTGGATGTAGAATTTGTAATCTCCATCGACTATCCAGAATGGGTGTCCAATATGGTACCCGTAGGAAAACTTGATGGAAGAATCCATATTTGTATAGATTTTAGAGACCTAAATAAGGCAACACCCAAAGATTCATTTTCATTGCCTAATATCGATGCTCTTGTAGATGCAACTACAGGTCATGAAATGCTCTCCTTAATGGATGATTTTTTTGGTTACAATAAAATTTAGATTAAACCCGAAGACCAACATAAAACCATGTTTATAACGCCATGGGGAACATTTTGCTATAAAGTTATGCCATTTGGCCTCAAAAATGTTGGTGCAACATATCAACGGGCCATGACATACATCTTTCATGACTATATGCATAAGATTCTAGAAGATTATATGGATGACTTGTTGGCCAAGTCATTGCTACATGCTGAGCATGCGGAGGTCTTAAGGAAGGTCTTCGATCGCCTAATAGAATATAATGTCAGGTTGAATCCTAAGAAGTGCGTATTTGGCGTAACTTCTGGTAAGCTCTTAGGATTCATCGTTTCAAAGTGAGGCATCGAAGTTGACCCAACGAAGGTCAAGGCTATCTTAGAGATGCATCCTCCCTCCAATATTAAAGAGTTAAGGAGCCTTCAAGGCAAAGTAGCATCGATAAAGTGATTCATCACTCAATTATCGGATAAATGTCGACCCATGAATCGACTGCTACACAAGGGGGTCCCATTCAATTGGGATGAGGACTATCAAGCAACTTTCACTAAAATAAAGCAATACCTGGTGACGTCACCAGTGCTAGCTCCACCAAGGCCAGATGTGCCTTTTTTACTATATATATCGATGATCGAATTTGCATTAGGGACCATGTTAGCCCAAAAGAACGTGCAAGGCAAGGAACAAGCCATATATTATATTAGCCGAACCTTGGTGAGTTACGAGCTAGGATATGCATATGTGGAGAAACTATGTTTAGCAGTAGTGTTCGCTACAAAGAAATTGTGACACTATATGCTAAGTCATACGACATATGTTATATCAAAACAAAATCCTTTGTAGTACATGATGAGTAAGATGTATCATAATACGCGTACTACAAAGTGGATCATGCTACTGACAGAATTTGATCTAGAATTCATAAGCCAGAAGTCCATTAAGGGACAAGTCATAGCTGATCAATTAGCTGAGGCACCACTATCAAATAGTAGGCCTCTGACCATTGAGCTTCTGGATGATGCAGTCTTCATCATATCCGAAGCTCCCAAACCCGAAGAACCAGAGAACAATGTTGATATGACTCTGTTCTTTGATGGTTCGAAGTGCGAGCAAGGAGGTGGTGCAGGAATAGTGTTTTTCATGCCACAAGGAGCTCCAATGCCCTTGTCATTTAAATTAGATTTTCTATGCACCAACAACAATGTTGAGTATGAAGCCCTACTACTGGGCCTCCACATAGCCATCGCCATGAACATTAAAATATTAAACATCTTTGGTGACTCCTTGCTCATAGTAAATCAAGTTAAGGGGCTCTTTCAGTGTCGATGTCCAGTACTGAAAGCCTACAAAGATCTTGTGACTACATATTTGGCTAAATTGGAATGGTATGACATCGAGGCAATCCCTCATTCATCAAACAGGTTTGTAGACACCATGGCATCTTTGGGATCCTTAATCCCTCAGAATCCATCTACTGATTTCACTACCATTCATGTTAAAATGCTCTCGCATCCTGTAGTGGAGCGAGAAGCCTTTGATAATAAGATGTCAATCAACATGATTAGCGTAGAACCAAAAGCTGAATGGTTCTGTAGAGCTGAAGACTTTCTGAAGAAGGCACCCTAGGGGTCATTAACCTCCTAGAGTCCGATGGGGAGTGGTACTACCATTCACCATAGGGTTGTTTCCCAGTATGCATTTGCAAAAGTAAATACGTAGGGGGAGCAAGTCATCTTAGCAATCAAAGCTGAGGCTTATCAAAATTGGATGTCACAAATCCAAGACTTCCTAAAACTTGGTGTAATCCCAGAGGGATTATTGCATGCCACAAAATGCACATTTAAACAGAAAGTGACTAAATATGTCTTAATAGGAGACATCTTGTACCGACGAGGTTACGATGGAGTTCTCCTTCATTTTCTAGAGCCCCAAGAGTCATCTTGGGCAATTTCACAAGCTCATGATGGTACATGCGGTGGCCATTTCAGTGGCATGGCCATCATCAAGTGCATCCTTTGAATGGGTTACTATTGGCCCACTATGGAGAAGGATTGCAATGTGTATGTCAAGAAATGCATCAAATGTCAGCATCATGCTAATCTTATGCACTTGCCATCATAGGCCTTACAACCCATCCAAGCGGCTTGGCCATTTTCTCAGTGGGGATTAGATCTTATAGGCAAGATCTCTCCTCCATCATCGGGCCGACATACATTTATTATCATGGCTACTGAGTATTTCACAAAGTGGGTGGAAGCAATACCCTTAACAATGACCACTGGAGCTCGTATAGCAGAATTTATACTGGAGCATATCATAAGTCATTTTGGGATTCCATCCAAAATAATATCGGATAATGGAACGTCATTCAAGAACAAAACTATGAGAGCTTTGACATCTAAATATAGAATCAAACATAATTTTGTGACTCCATACTATCCATAAGCAAATGGGTAGGCTGAAGCTTCAAATAAGATAGTGGTGGCCATCTTGAAAAATATGGTCCAAGAAAACCACAAATATTGGCATATCCAACTGCCCCTTGCATTATGGGCTTATAGGACTAGCATTCGGATGCCCACTAGGGCAACACCATTTTCACTAGTATATGGCACTGAGGCCATTATGCCCTTGGAATTGGAAATTCCAATGTTGCGCATCGCATTGAAAGAGTTCATCGATGATGACACCGCGTGGCAAGCTCGACTGGATCAACTGACGCTGCTTGATGAACATCGCGTGAATGCCCTAGAGCATCTCCATGTTTATCAAGAGTGACTAAAATGAGCTTACAATATCAAAGTCCACCAGAGAGACTTTGAAGTTGGGGATCTTGTCTTGAAAGAGAACCAACAGAACTCTAATTTACCGCTAGATATGCGAGACAAATTCATGGCTAATTGGCTAGGACCTTATATCATATCTAAAAATATTGGTCTAGGTACCTATCACCTAACATCGCTAGGGGGTGTTGAAGAGCCTGAACCTCTCAACATCATCCATATTAAGGTGTTCTATGCTTGAGAGTGTAGCAAAAGGCTCCAAGGGTTCCTAAAACCACTTGGTCATGTCAATAAAAGGCTCTGAGAGTTTGCTTAAAACTACTTAGTCAATCCCAAAGGTCAGGGTACCACAAACTCTTTTAATTTTCAACCACTAACCCTTTGGTCAAATCTCAAAGGCCTCGAGGGTTTCTAAACACCGCTCGATCATCCTAAAAGGCTCCAAGCTCATCTATGAGTAGTTTGGTCAATCAAAAGGCACCAAGAGTTTTTGAAAAACTGCTTGGTCAACCCAAAAGCTCCAAGGATTCTTAAAGATCACTTGGTCATCCCAAAAAGTCCCAAAGGTGCTCATAATCCCTTTGGTCAATCCCAAAAGCTCCAAGGGTTCCTAAGAATCGCTTGGTCAATTTAAAGGCTCCAAAGGCATGTACTCACCGTTTGGTCAAATATAAAGGCTCAAAATCAATAAAAATTATAAAATCAATAAAATCCAAAAAAAATGGTAAAGCATAAAATCCAAAAACATTTACATTTCAATTGCATCATTGCAGTTCATATTCCACATGCATTTCACTTCATTACATTGCAAATAGGCATTCATCATCCATTGCATTTCATAGTAGAAGGGATTGTGTTTGTCAGTCTTACAAATGACACCACGTTTGTGTTTCAATCATGCACCTTTGCATTTATCATAATCCATCATTCATGTGAGTAAATGTGTTTTTCAACACAACCCATAATGTTGCTATGAAGAATATACTAGGGTTTTTCGGTCACTCAACCATACCTAGAGGTCTTCTCAAGAGTTGATAGAAAGCTTGCTTTGCTTTTGTAGCTAAGGTTCAGTTAGTATAGCCCTTAGCATATCAGAATCCTATCACTAATCAAAAAATTAAACAATCCTAATAAGGACTAGGGGAAGATGAAAGCCACAAAGTAGGACCGGGTATCCTGAAGTGAAAAGAGTTATTCTTGCTTATCCCCCTATGCGGATAGTTTGGGAAATGTTGGCAATTGGAAAAAGGATAGGTTTATTCCCTACCCAAAATCCCTTGCTTACGATAAAATGAGCAATATCCCAGAGTGATATCCCACATCAATCCTCAAGATTGATACCATAGGTCGATATCATAGATCAACATCCCAGATTGATATCCCATATTGATATCATAGATCGATACACTCAATCGATATCCCAAAAATAGTTCCCCCAAAGTAAAATCCCCAAAGGGAAGTTTCTAAAGAAGTATCAAATACAAATTCCAAAAAATGAAGATCAGAAATCAAAGTTCAAAACAAGATCAAATGAAGATCATAAATCAAAGTTCAAATCAAGATCAAATGAAGATCAGAAAGCAAGTTCAAATGAAGATCAAATGAAGATCCAAAGAAAGTTCAAAGTCAAAGTGCAATCGACTCCCTTGCTTCACTACATATGAGCAAGTATCCCAAAAAATGAAGGAAAAGAGAGGGACAAGCCTGAATCCCTGGAATGGTCAACACTACCATACCTTACGCATGATGATATGTCTGATGCATTAGCACCTTGCTTATGTACAGACCAATGTTTGAATGTGGATGAGCTAGCTTCAGGTGTCCTGCATCGCCTAGTGGCTTAGTCCAACTAAAATTTAAAACTAGGATTGGATAAACATTAAAGGATCCCCTATCTTAGCAATGGGTTGAAAGAATCCCGCTTGACATCGGGGTATGCTTATGCCTTATCTTAATATACACATGTGCACACACAGGGACAATGAATAGTTAGGGCCTATCCTAGCAAAAGCCTTATATCTCAGAAGTCTAGTGTGGTTAGTATACAACTTTTGATAAGTCAACTAGGGTGTTTGAGTCTCATGGAAAACTTCAAAAAGAAATTTCCAAATAGCAACAAAATATCAAATATCGCAAACCATCAAAGGAAAAAGTCATTTAATCATTAAATTGCAAAGTATCAAATCCGTGATACATCATTACATGGAGCACAATCAAGATATAGGATAGATACCGCATAGATATCAGAAAAGATATTTAGATGGCCACTGACTATATTGTGCATATTTTCAAACTACAAAAAGAAATATAGAGTGACATATTATATCATTCACATCATTACATCATAATCATATCATCACATTTCATATATGGGTGATTAATTGATTAATTCTGTTTATCAGGATTACCAATTATGTTTCATGATTAGCATACATTTTGTGGTGTCATCAATTAGATTGTAAACATTATTGCATTCATTCCTTATGTTTTAAATGATTAAAACATACAAGTTCATTTCCATTAGATTATGATCAAATACATAATGCATCCATCATATATCGCACATCTAAGCATCTAGATCACTGCATATCATCATCATCATAAATTAAAAAGCTATCTAGTGCATGTCATCCATACATCACATTACATAAGCATAGCATCAATATAAACATCTACATCCATATGCATATCATAAACATAAAACATAAAATACACAAATAAATGAGTACACATAATGAGCCACAATGATCAAATCTCATATATATATATATGTGTCAAAGAGTACATCAGGGTACATCAAAATGCCCATAGGCTACAATCGTGTAGGTCCTCAGACCTCACACCAAAAATGATACATACAAAAATGATATAGCCTGTATCAAATGGAGACCCTAGCTCTGGCCTGATCCTCCTCCACTGGAGCCCTCTCCGCCTCCCTCAACCCTATCTCTGGGAGCCTACTCTATAGTCTACTCTAGCACCTACTATGTAGCCTACTAAGGATCCTATGTCTAGCCTAATCCAAAGAGGCTCCATACATGAGAACCAATCCCCTGAGTCCTCTATGAGCTAGCACCCTGAGTACTCGAAGACCTATGGGTCCGCTCAGATCGATGAGTCCTCTCGATCCTATGCATCCTATGGCTCGAGCTAGCAGAAGACTATCCTATCTCCCTGGTCCTAGTCCTGGAGCTGGTCCCATGGGTACCTATGGAATACCTATCCTCGAGAACCTCCCCACCTAGCAGTCTGATGCGGCCCTCCAGCTAAGAGATGCGAGCTACCCTCACATCCTGTATAGTGTTTCCCTCCTCTACGAGGGAAGTCAGTCATCTGATCTCGACCATGGGATCATGACCTCCTAGTAGTAGAGGTGCTGGTGCTGTAGGAGGTGCCATAGCAACCTATATAGATGGTGGGCCACCCACCGCTACCCTAGCCAAATCCCTCTCTACTATAGTTGTACCTAGTCGCGCCTCTACCAGGTCACGCGCACTAGTGAGCTCCTGAACCTATGCCTCTACCATTGTAGCATGCACTATCACAGCTATGATATGATCCCTAGCCTACTATAGTTATCTCTCACTATGAGCTAGCTTCACCTCTAAGGTGGTGATGCTAGTATCCCTCTACAACATCTGGGACTGAAACCTCCCAATATGGCTCTATAGATCTACCACCTGGGCTAGCAGCTACCCTACCTCACTATCTGGAGGCACCTCACCCTCATCTAGGGCCTCCTCCTTAGCCTCTATCGGTGGTGCATCCTCTACTGCAACATCTACCCCCCATCCACCCTCAGTCCATGGGTGCACATTGCGCCCCTATGGATCAACCTCCGCCTCATCATCTACCCGGTCGAGAGGCCCAGATCCCTACCACTGAAGTAGGGACCACCAAGTATCATACGCTGGGGTGGTCCCAGCCATAGCAACTCTTGACTCCTGGAAATCATCCATAGCATCGCCCAACGGTGTAGGTTGCACCCACTATAGATCTACCTCTAGCACTAGCCGCCTATAGATAATAGGTAGCTCTGGGATGTCCTAGACTATACCAAACTATCATAGGACTCTAGAGTAGAACTGGTACTCTTGAATCTCATCCTTATGGCCTAGAAGCCATCTGTCTCATCGAGCCTAGCACAACTGCTCACCAGCCTCCGGCCATATAGGGCAATCCATATATGGATGCCACTCAATGTCATCAGGTCTTAGTGTTGCAAATCGATCGATATAAGAGGAGAAGAAGAATGAGAGGAAGAAGAAGATGAAGAATTATTTGCATTTTGTTGGTGTTGATGTGACCCTTCTAAGCTCTCCTGTGAGGATCGAGGTTTTTGAGAACCACCAAATTTCATTTTCACAAGTATTGCATGCTTGAATGTCATTGATAAAGTGACAAAAGAAATGAATTTCACTTCCCTCATGATAGGATATTACAAACTACTTACAAATTTTTCAATAAGCTCTGGATCTGAAGAAGTGAATCCAGAAAGAACTCTAAGCCTATTAAACTAAAAAATGTAATAAAAAACTAGCATATTAAAACCTTGCTTCAACCTATGCCATTTGATCCATAGATCACCCTGGTAATTAGGTGGAAAAAATATTTCTTTCAAGAGTGCCACTAATTCTTTCCAATTTTTGACCTTGGTTGTACCATCATAAACCACCATTTTTGCTAAACCTATAATTATTACCCTTACCTAAGGTAATTTTTCATCTTATGTGAGATCGACATATGAGAATCAAGTACCCATATCCAAGATTCAGGTAGACAACACATCAAGATTTATGGATATATCATAAGGTTTAACATCACATTTGATTTTGTTGAAAAATTTGTTGTTGTAAATTTTGACATCTCCTTGAGGAGGGATATTCACAGAAATATCCTTCACTCTATAAATTAAGTCACAAAAAATAGTGGCAATTTTGGCTACTTGTTATGCAAGATCATTTACCATTTGTTTTCTAGTGTATGCGAGTATAGTTTTGCAAAAGTATTGACCAAATCACAAATTTTACCTCTTCAAATTGCAAATTAGGGTGAGTTTTAGTGCTACAAAATTCAATATTTTTCCAATTTCACAAGAAAAAATTACACTTAAAACTATGAAAAATGTATCCCTGCTATAAAATTATGACCTTTTGGGGTAAAAAATGGGTAATTTATGCAAAACATTAGTGAATGTTTTTACAAAAATAAAGAAAAATTCACCTCCAAAGTCGCAAAAAGTCTCCACAACAAAATTTTGTGGGTCAAATAGGATGGTCAACTTCCTAGAGTCAATAGTCAATTTGAACTAATTGGTCAACGACTAGGTCAATGCGGTGTGTGGGTCAATCAATCAATTGTGGCAAAGTCAACGAGCTTGCAAAATATTTTGAAAGTGTCTCAGCCAACGCACCACCAATCAACACCTACGCGTGCATGAGTGAGCGACGTAGCATACCCAATAATATAGGAACTAGATTATGTGGCCATGTATAGTAATAAACCCCAAATTGACCCCTATACAATCAATGTGGGACAAAAGCGTAAGTTAAAACTTTTGTTGTCCCTCTTTGCGGTCGTCGGTAGAGCAAAAATAACGACAAAAAGTTGTCGTGGAGGTCGACGATTATTTATAACCTTAGGGCTAAAATAATTTTTGGTGTTGAATATTTTGGTGAGCACCGAAGAAGGTTTGAGCATCGAAAAAGTATTTTTGCATCACGTGAAACTCAAGACATGTCGGAGAACATTTTTTGGTGATAATAATTTAAAGAACGAACCTTTAAAACTTTAGACTTTGCAACCAATTTTGGTCACTGGTAATTTCCATAAGGTGGGCACGAATGCCATAGTTTCTTTTGCATTCACCACGGAAGAAGATAAGAAAAATAAAATAAACCTTATAATATAAATTTTATGTACTTCCAAAAACACACAAGCATCATTGAGGTAATTTATAGAGAGAAAAATTGCAACGTTGGTCGTGTGTAGCGAACGTCGCTAAAAAGAATATGCACAAAAAATTTTGCACACTTTAATATCTAAGCCAGGAAAGGAGCAACTTGTCAAGGAAGGCATTGCAATACAAAATGAGCTTTTCTTTTTCTTAGTGGAATGCGTTCCTGAAAAGTGTCTGGGGCCACATCATCACCTGGAAAATGATGCCAACATCAAAACCCTAAAAAGAGATGCTAAAAAATTTAAAAAAATTTGAAAACCCAAAGTTTTCTCTCGATGCAAAATATTTCCTTACATCAAAAACTCTCGAACTCGTCGCTGCAATAGCTTGGAGCCCAGATCTGATCTCCAAATAATAGAAAAATCTGCTTGCAAGTGAGGCAAAAGAGGCTACCCTATCCTGTCCAACCCTTTGACATCTTTATCAAGAAATAGGTGCAGGGGAGATTTTTTTACCTATTTTCACCTCACGAACTTCATGAAAATGTTGCGGCTATCGTCAAGCCAATTTCACGCAGGCATTGAGGATCGACTTCCAATGGCTCTGAATACCACTGATATGGAAACCTACAAGAGTGAAGTTAATTTTTATTCATAAAATACACACATACATATACATATCCATACAATGGAGGATTACAACCTACAACAACACAACCAACAAGGGTAATCCGCTCCAACAGATCTGAAAGAAGATAATCATCGAACTGCTAGCCAACAAACCAAGGTATAACAGTTCGAACAAACACACTATGTGGGAATATTATGCCAATCACGTTAATTACAATGCATGTATTAATAAAATAATGACTTAGGCTTAATAAAATAATAAGATAATAAGCCTAAGTATCCTCAACAACTCACCTCACCCATAATTTTTCTATGGATTGTATAATCGACAATTAATGGAAAAATAATTTGATTGTGAGATCCAACTCAATTTTCTAATAAAATTGAGTTCCTATGGTATCCTTAGGATAGAGTCACTTGCAATGTGACTCTCATGGATTGTTGTGGTATACTTATTAGAAAACCCTATCAGTATGATATAGGGACTCAATTTTATGCTTTCAATAATGCATACACCTTGCATCATGAGAATAATAAATTTCTCATTCATTGCATCAAGAAAAACACACTTCCACTTTGCTCCACTCAACCATAAAATATTGCATTAATCTTTAGCAGGCCATAGGACACACCAACACTAGGTGCACCACTTATTTCTCACATGGAGTCAATCCCTCCATCATCATTGGATCCTCCTCCTACTACTCCTGCTATACCTCCTCCTAGCATTGGGTGGCCATATTCCTTGCAGTCTCCTTTAGCTAGGTAGGTTCCTATTTTGCAAAAGACTCGATAACATCAACAATAGGCCATTGATCCTCATCGATACTCTCCTCCTTTTAAGGTTTGTGATAGAGTTTTAACTAAGCATTGTATTATAGATAAGGTACCTCTTGGTATTTTAGACATCATCAATTCTCTTGTCCACTTTGTACTTTATTTATCACTTATTTTATCTTGATCGAGTTATTCCACACCAAGTCAATTTTTCTATTATAAAAGTATTGGAGTCCAATGCTTCTATTATAGGGAGGTATGATACAAATATCTACTAGCCTAGGTATTATATTAGGTATATTATTTTGAATCTAGGCATATTATTTTATTGAAACCTATGTAACCATGTGAAGCTTGTACAAGTTCACATTGGATTATTTGTTGTAGGTTTAATTATCATTAATTTGATATTCTCACAATGACACTGAGAGGGGGGTGAATCAGTGTAGCTACTTAAATTCAAATCTACCACTTTTAAAGTTGAAGCAAAGAGAACTTAAAAATAGATAAAGCAATTATCACAAGAGAGCACACCACAACACACAATGTAACGAGGTTCACCAATTTGGCTACTCCTCAAGAATGATTGCTTGGACTACGGTCCAAATCCAGTCTTTGTAAAACACCAATTTTACAATCTGTTTACCAGCATCCACTGGAAGGAGCACCAACCCCTGATTTATCTGCACCCATAGAAAGGAGCACCAACCCCTATCCAAGCACCAACTTGGATCACAGTTTTGAAAGCTATATCATTGACATACAAATGCCTTCTTTTCCAAGACCTTGAATGGTCTCCAATTTATCAAAACTCAGTAAACCCTTACTGCTCTGCTTGTCTCTCTCTTACAGCACTCTTCTAACCCTCTTTTTGGTAGCACTTTCACACATTCGGTGGCAGCCTTATTCTTCACACAGACCTCCTTTTATAACAAACCTTTTGCTTTGTAACTCCAGTTACGATGCCTTCTTTCATTCCTCATACGCCACTTGTCAATTGTAACTATTTCTTTAATATTCTCTTCTACCACTTGTCAACTGTAACTCCTTCTTTATGTAACTCCTTTTGTATATATAGAATGGGCATTTCATTAAACACGTTACATGCAACATATACCTCTACCATGACTGTACGTCTTCTTGGTCATGACTGTTCGTATTCTTTTTTGTGCATGTATGCATTTTTTTATTCTATTTATGCGACTATTCGATTTCTCCTTCTTTGACCATTATTAAAATAGCTTGCATGATTTCTATCTGTAACTGCACCTGTAACTGTCGCATTGACTCTAGTTAACTTCTTCTTATTTTGACTGCATGCTTTTCTTCTACAACTACCCCTTTAACTGTTGTTCTGCTTCAGTTAACTGTCTGTAATCGTGATGTTGTGACCTATCGTGAAATAGCGACACTTCAGTCTCTTTGTGCTCTTCTCGCATTTTACCCATGAAAACATGACATGTCGCAATATCGTGACATTTTCTGCCTCCTTGCACTTCCTTGCCTTTCGCCCACAAAAACAGAACATGTCGCAAAATCATGACACTTTCGCTGCCTTGTGCCTTTTCTGTCTTTGGCCCGTGAAAACGGAACATGTCACAAAATCGTGACACTTTTGCTGCCTTGTGCCTTTTTTGTCTTTGGCCCACGAAAATGGAACATGTCATGAAATCATGACACTTTCGCTGCCTTGTGCCTTTTCTATCTTTGGCCCGCGAAAACAGAACATGTCGCGAAATAGTGACACTTTCACTGCCTTGTGCCTTTTCTGTCTTTGGTTCGTGAAAATAGAACATGTCGCAAAATCACGATGCTTTTGCCTTTGAGCTCTTCCTCCTTGAATTTGTCATGAAATCGTGACGCTTCTGCTTCCATGCTCCTTCATTTTGCTTCTATCGTGAAATCGGGACACTTCATCCTTCTCCTCTTTCTCTTCGCTTTGGACCGCGAAAATGAAGCATGTCACAAAATCATGACACCTTTTTCTACCGGGCTCTCTCTCCTGCATTATGTTGCGAAATCATGACACTTTTCCTCCTTAGCGCTTCCTCTTGCAAATTGTTGTGAAATTGCAACACTTTTCCTTGCCAGCTCTTTCTCTCAAACATGTCATGAAATTGTGATAGTTTTCTTTGCCTACGCCTTCTTTCCAAACATGTCATGAAATCACTACAGTTTTCTTTGCCTGCGCCTTCTCTCCAAACATGTCATGAAATCATGACAGTTTTCTTTTCCTGCGCCTTCTCTCTAAACATGTCGTGAAATCGTGACAGTTTTCTTTGCCTGCGCCTTCTCTCCAAACATGTCACGAAATCGTGACAGTTTTTCTTGCATGTGCTTCTTCTTCAAACATGTCATAAAATCATGACAGTTTTCTTACTTGCCTTCTTTGCTTCCAATATGTTGTGAAATCGCGACAGTTTATCTTGCGCTTTCTCTTTCGTCCAACATGTCGCGAAATCGTGACAGTTTTGCTAGCATTTTCTCTCTCCTTCGATATGTCAAGAAATTACGATAGCTTTTCCAGCTTTTTCTCTCTCCTTCGATATGTCGTGAAATCGTGATAGCTTTTCCAGCTTTTTCTCTCTCCTTCGATATGTCGCAAAATCGTGACAGAAAACATGTCACGATCATGACCGTTTTCTTACTTGTCTTTTTCTTTGATTCTATGAATATGGGCCACTTCTGTCTTCCTAGAATTTTATTGTACATGCTCTCACTGACCTCTGAACTCTTGTCCACTGCATCAACTGATCTATCTGTCTGTGTTGACAACAATGACAATACTTTTTCTGCACCTTGCTCAATAATATCCCCCTTTGGAATTTTTGGCAACACTCATGCAATCTCCTGTAATTATTCTCCCCCTTTGACAATAATACCAAAGGGCTGCTGCAGACTCCCCTTGAGTCTATGCACAACATTCTCAGACACATTATTATAGTTAGCAAAAATCATGAATATGAGCAAAACTATAAACATAGGCATAAATGCTCCCCCTGAGAATGTGGTCCCAATTGATAGTTAGTTTTTGGGAAACGTGACCACTCCCAACTTACTCCGAAGGTACTCAAAAACTTCCTTGGGCAATGGTTTTGTGAATATATCTGCTACTTGCTCTATAGTTGGAACAAAATCCAACTTAACCTCCCCTTCTGCAACTTTATCCTTCAAAAAGTGATACCAGATTGCAATATGCTTGGTTCGAGAATACATAACTGGATTCTTTGAGATGTTAATAGCACTGGTGTTATCACATTTAACAGAAATTGGCTCTTTGAAGTGAATACCAAGATCTTTCAGGGTTTTTCTCATCCATAATATCTGTGTACAACATGTTGTTGTTGCAATGTATTTTGCCTCTGCTGTGGATAGTGAGACTGATTCTCGTTTCTTGTTGTGCCATGCTACCAGCCTGTCTCCAAGATAAAATGCTCCTCCACTGGTACTCTTTCTGTCATCAATACATCCTACCCAATTTGTATCAAAATATGCAATAAGAGTGTAGTCCTTACCTTTTGGGTACCACAACCCATACTCCATAGTACCCTTGAGGTACCTAAAAATCCTCTTCACAGCTGTCACATGAGTCTCTTTAGGACTAGCCTAAAATCTTGCTACCATGCATACTTGCTCGTAAGATATCCTGAGTCGCAGTAGTTGTCAAATACAACAGGCTTCCAATAATAGACCTGTACATGGTTTTATCTACATCTGGATATTTGTCATCCTTGCTCAACTTGCAACCTGTTGTCATGGGAGTGCTAACAGGTTTACTATCCTCCATTGTGAAATTTTTCAACATTTCTTTCACATATTTAACTTGAGAGATAAAAATGCCCTTTTCACTTTGATTGACTTGTAGTCCGAGGAAATAAGAAAATTCACCAATCATAGACATCTCAAATTCTTTCTTCATTTTATTTGCTATGTCTCTACAGGACTTATCATTGCTGCTGCCAAAAATGATATCATCTACATAAACAACAAGGACAATAAGATGGCCATTCTCTGTTTTGACATACATATTACTGTCCACCAAACCTTTCTTGAACCCCTGTTGAATCAGATAGTTATCCAGCCTTGCATACCATGCTCTGGGTGCCTGTTTCAAACCATACAAAGCTTTCCTCAACTTGTAAACAAAGTTGGGATTATCACCGAGTTGGAAACCATTTGGCTGCTCAATGTAAACCTCTTATTCCAGTTTTCCATTCAAAAATGTTGATTTTACGTCCATTTGATATACTTTGAAATTTTTATGAACTGCTAAAGCCAGAAACATTCTGATTGCCTCTAGTCTAGCTACTGGTGCAAAGGTTTCCTCAAAATCAATACCTTCAACCTGTGCATAGCCTTTACAAACTAGTCTTGCTTTATTCCTTACAACCTGTCCATCTTCGTTCAATTTATTTCGAAAAATCCATTTAGTATCGATTATATTTTTATTTGCCGGCCTTGGTACTAACTCCCAGGTTTTGTTTTTCTCAATCTAATCTAGTTCTTCATTAATAGCCTTCATCCAACTTTCATCTGTGCTTGCTTCAGCAAAATTTTTGGGCTCAATGCTAGATAATAGAGAGTAGTTCCATACTACTGCTCTTCTTGTCTGAATACCAACTGTTGGGTCCCCAATAATCTGTTCTCTGGGATGATTTTTCTGCAGTTTGCCTGTTTTGAATTTCTTGTTTTCTTCTTCTTCTAAGTCAATTCTTAAATCATCTGGGTCAATTTTTTTATTTTCTTCTGTTTCCTTTTCTTCATCTCCTTCAATGACTTCTTCATAAATAGGGTAGTTTTCTTGATAAGTAATTTCTCATTCTCTACCTTCATCAACTTTAACATCAGAACTCTCCACAATTTTCATTAGCCTCTTGTTGTAACATGTGTAGGCTTTGCTTCTTGTCGAGTAACCAAAAAAAATACCTTCACCAGCTCTATCTTCAAACTTATTGAGATTATCTTCAGTTCGTTTGATGTAGCACTTGTTGCCAAACACTTTGAAATATCTTGTTGTTGCCTTTCTGTCGAACCACAGCTCATAAGGTGTTTTGCTTTCATGCGTCCTTAGCATGCACCTGTTTTGGATGTAAACCGCAGTATGGACTGCCTCTTTCCAAAATCTATCATCTATTTTGTTCTCAGCCAACATTGTCCGTGCCATTTCCTACACTGTCCTGTTCTTACTTTCTACAACACCATTCTGCTGAGGTGTCCTTGCTACTGAAAACTGTCTTTTGATCCCATATTTTTGATAGTACTCTGCAAACTCTTCTGAGATAAACTCTCCTCTATCTAATCTTAGGCATTTAATTCTTTTTCTAGTTTGATTCTCAACCTATTTTTTAAAACTCTTGAACATCTCAAAGGCATATGATTTAAGCTTTAAAAATAGTACCCATGTCATCCTAGAGTAGTCATCTATGAACAGCATAAAGTATTTGTCACCATTTATGCTGTGTTCTCATGGGTCCACACAAATCAGTATGTATTAGTTCTAAAGGCTTACTGGTGAAGTATTCCTTTGATTTAAATGTGGATCTAGTTTGCTTCCCTTTTTGGCATGAAGCACAGATGTTATTTACTAGTTTGCCAATGGTAGGTATATCTCTTACTGCCCTTTTTGAACTTATTTTTACCAGATTTTCAAAGCTAATATGACCGAGCCTCTTGTGCCACAGCCAATTTTCATCTTCCTATCCAATCAAGCACGCTCCTTCTGAAGTTTTTGAGAGAGTATATAGATTTCCAAAAGTCCTCGATCCAGTAGCTATCAACTTCCCACTGTGTGCTTTTCTGACTTCACAGCCCTGCTTCTTAAAGATGATTTCATGACCTCTATCACAGATTTGACTTATGCTCAGTAAGTTGTGCTTCAAACCAATCACAAATAGAACTTATTTGGAATTGATCTTTCCATCACTTATCTTGACTGATCCTTTGCCAACTATCTTGGCTGCATCATTATTTCCAAACTTTACAGAGCCCCCTTAATATTTCTATAAATTTTCAAATTTTTGTTTATCTCCTGTCATGTGACTGGAACATCCACTCTCCAATATCGATGGTGCAGATTTGTTCTGTGCTTTGAATGTTGTCTGAACAATCAAGGATTCCTTTTCTTCTTTGGGTCGCTCCTTTTCTTTCCACTCTGGTTTGGCTACGGTTTTGGTCACTTGTTTAGACTTTTCTTTGGTAGTAGCCTATGCATGTTTTTCTGGGAATTTTTTGTTTTGCCTTAAACTGTTTGGTTGAGATCTTCTTCCTTGATATCTGTTTGTTGCATATGTGCTTCTACGGTTTCTTGCAATGTGTCCAAAGTTATGACGGTTATAGCATTCTACTGCATAATCCATCAAGGGTGAAAAGACATTTCTCATCGGTGAAATTTCTTTGTCCTATATTATGAATGCAGTCTGAAATCTTATGACTATAAGCATTGCATTTAAAACAATAACTAGAAAAGGAATGATTGAACCTGGGAATTGGTCTTTGCCATTTTGTAGTAGGAGCCACAAATTTTCTTCTCTTTTGATGTGACTTTTATGAATCCCTCATTGTCAGCACTCTTCTCATGCCTGGCACTGTTGATTTCTTTTGCCTAATTCATTTTTCTTTGATCAACCTTGATCTTATCTTCTTTCTTTACTTGTTCTACAGTTATGGCCTTTGATGCACTTGACGATTCTCTTTCAACAAAGCCCAAGCCAAATTTGATGCCTGTAGTCCTCTGACTATTTATAATATTTTCAAGCTTCATAGAACTTCCTTCAAGTTTGTGATAGCAACTCAATTTTTGATTCTTTTCTTCTAGCCGCATTCTTAAGACAATAATCTCTTCTTCCAGTTTGCGGCACTCATCTATTTTCATGGTTAACTGCACTTCGAGTTCTTCAGACATTTTCTTAAATTCTTCTGTCTGTACTTTCAAAGTGTTTATTATGTCATTTGCATCCTCAAGATTTCTTGAGACATTTTTATTCTTTTTCCTTTCTGTACTCAACTCTTTAAGTGCAGCAACCAACTCTCCTTTCAGATATACTTCAGCCTCATCCTTAATGTTTGTGTCACCTTCCTGTTTTTCTTTTGTTTTGTCTTCTTCAAATGCCATGAACAGAGCTTCACCTATTTCTTCTTCAGAATTTTCACCTAAGCTATCTTTAGAAGAGCTGACATTCTTGGATATGAAACTTTTCTTTTTGAAGTTGCTTTTTCTAAAATTTGGTTTCTTCTTCCAGTCACCTCTCTCTTGGTGTGACCCTTCATCACTTTTGGTTTTCTCATTCATTGGAAACTTAGCTGTAAAGTGACCGACCCCTCCATAATTGAAGCACTTAAACGGTAAGTTTCATCTATATTTTTCTTTTTCTTTTGTAAGTTTTCGAACAAAGTTAGCTTTCGTTTCATCCGATGTCTCTTCATCCTCAAATTCTTGTTCAGATTTTATATTTTTATGTGCTTTAAAAGCAGCTTCTCTGTCTATGGGCTTAGTTTTTCCTATTCTCATTTCGTATGCAGTCAAAGAACCATGCATCTCATCCATGCTAAAATTATTTAGATCTTTAGCCTCTTCTATTGTAGAAACTTTAGAATTAAATCTTTTGTGAAGAGTTCTAAGTACCTTTTTCACTACAACCGCATCTTTGATTTCTTCATCGAGTCCTCTAATTGCATTAATGATTCCATTGACTCTCAGCATATAGGCCTCTATGTTCTCATCGTCATTCATTTGTAATGCTTCGAACTGAGCTCGATGTGTTTGCAGCTTGGCTTCCTTGATCTTGTTGTCTCCTTAATGGATGCTCTTTAGTTTGTCCCACATGTCTTTTGTCGATTTACAGCTCATGATCCTTATCAGTTCACTGTCTACTAGCCCACACATTATGGTATTATTTGCTTTGGAGTTATTCTCAAACTTTTCTTCTTAATAGTATCTGTTGGAGGAGTAACGGGTACTATGTATCCACTTTCTACTGACTCCCAAATGTCGTATCCTAGTGCACTCAGATATGTCTGCATCCTGAGTCTCCAGAATGAGTAATTAGTTCCATTGAACAAAGGAGCTTTGTTTGATGAGAATCCTTCACCACCTTCCATTGTGTTCCTTCCAAGATCACCTTAGTTGATTAAGATTGTTCAGGAAACTTGCTCTGATACAAATTTATATTCTCACAGTGAAACTGAGAGGGGGGGTGAATCAGTGTAGCTATTTAAATTCAAATCTACCACTCTTAAAGCTAAAGTAAAGAGAACTTAAAAATAGATAAAGCAATTATCACAAGAGAGCACACCACAACACACAATGTAACGAGGTTCACCAATTTGGCTACTCCTCAAGAATGATTGTTTGGACTACGGTCCAAATCCAATCTTTGCAAAACACCAATTTTACAATCTGTTTACCAGCACCCACTGGAAGGAGCACCAACCCCTGATTTATCTGCACCCACAGAAAGGAGCACCAACTCCTTTCCAAGCACCAACTTGGATCATAGTTTTGAAAGCTATATCAATGACATACAAATGCCTTCACTTTTCCAAGACCCTGACTGGTCTCCAATTTATCAAAACTCAGTAAACCCTTACTGCTCTACTTGTCTCTCTCTTACAGCACTCTTCTAACCCTATTTTTGGTAGCACTTTCACACATTCGGTGGTAGCCTTATTCTTCACGCAGACCTCCTTTTATAGCAAACCTTTTGCTTTGTAACTCCAGTTATGATGCCTTCTTTCATTCCTCATATGTCACTTGTCAATAGTAACTGTTTCTTTAATATTCTCTTCTGCCACTTGTCAACTGTAACTCCTTCTTTATGTAACTCCTTTTGTATATATAGAATGGGAATTTCGTTAAACACGTTACATGCAACATATACCTCTACCATGACTGTACGTCTTCTTGGTCATGACTGTTCGTATTCTTTTCTATGCATGTATGCATTTTTTGATTCTATTTATGCGACTGTTCGATTTCTCCTTCTTCAATTGTTCTTAAAATAGCTTGCATGATTTCTATCTGTAACTACACCTGTAACTGTCACATTGACTCCAGTTAACTTCTTCTTGTTTTGGCTGCATGCTTTTCTTCTACAACTGCCCCTTTAACTGTTGTTCTGCTTCAGTTAACTGTTTGTAATCGTGCTGTTGTGACCTGTCACGAAATCGCAACACTTCTATCTCTTTATGCTCTTCTCGCATTTTACCCATGAAAACATGACATGTCGTGATATCGTGACATTTTTAGCCTCCTTGCACTTCCCTGCCTTTCACCCACGAAAATAGAACATGTCGCGAAATCGCGACACTTTCGCTGCCTTGTGCCTTTTCTGTATTTGGCCCACGAAAATGGAACATGTTGTGAAATCACGACACTTTCGCTGCCTTGTGCCTTTTCTATCTTTGGCCCACAAAAACGAAACATGTCACAAAATTGTGACACTTTCGCTGCCTTGTGCCTTTTCTCTGTCTTTGGCCCGCAAAAATAGAACATGTCGTGAAATCGTGACACTTTCGCTGCCTTGTGCCTTTTCTGTATTTGGCCCACGAAAATAGAACATGTCGCAAAATCACGATGCTTTCACCATTGAGCTCTTCCTCCTTGAATTTGTCATGAAATCGCGATGCTTCTGCTTCCATGCTCCTTTGTTTTGCTTCTGTCACAAAATCGTGACACTTCATCCTTCTCCTCTTTCTCTTCGTTTTGGACCGCAAAAATGAAGCATGTCACGAAATCGTGACACCTTTTTCTACTGGGCTCTCTCTCCTGCATTATGTCGTAAAATCATGACACTTTTCCTCCTTAGCACTTCCTCTTGCAAATTGTCACGAAATCGTGACACTTTTTCTTGCCAGCTCTTTCTTTCCAAAACTGTCACGAAATCGTGATAGTTTTCTTTGCATGCGCCTTCTTTCCAAACATGTCACAAAATCACGACAGTTTTCTTTGCCTATGCCTTCTTTCCAAACATGTCACGAAATCACGACAGTTTTCTTTGCCTGTGCCTTCTCTCCAAACATGTCACGAAATCATGACAGTTTTCTTACTTGCCTTCTTTGCTTCTAATATGTCATGAAATCGCGACAGTTTATCTTGCACTTTCTCTTTCGTCCAACATGTCGCAAAATTGTGACAGTTTTGCTAGCATTTTCTCTCTCCTTCGATATGTCGCGAAATCGCGACAGCTTTTCCAGCTTTTTCTCTCTCCTTCGATATGTCATGAAATCGTGATAGCTTTTCTAGCTTTTTCTCTCTCCTTTGATATGTTGCAAAATCACGACAGAAAACATGTCACGATATCGCAATAGTTTTCTTACTTGTTTTTTTCTTTGATTCTGTGAATCTGGGCCACTTCTGTCTTCCTGGAATTTTACTGTATATGCTCTCACTGACCTCTGAACTCTTGTCCACTGCATCAACTGATCTATCTGTCTGTGTTGACAACAATGACAATATTGTTTCTGCACCTTGCTCAACATAATTAACCTGTTTGTTAGCTATAATTAGCTTAGGTTCTAAGATAGTCTATTTGTTAGCTTAGGTTATTATGTATGATCTCATATCCAAATGGGATACACCATATCCTCTTTGCTTTATATATGTGTTGATTTTCAATAAAATGCTAACTTGTAGTGGAAGTTAGATTCCACATTAATTCATGAGATGCTGGATTAATTATTTCAAAGCTAAATCATTTTGCATTCTATGGAGGATTAGTCCTACCACAATTTTTTGGAATTTATGGCTTAAAAGGAATAATAAAATTTTAAAAAATAAATCTCAAAATTATGACCAAGTTTAGAATCATATTATTGCCTTTCTTGCAAAATATTTACAAACATGTTGCTCATCATAGGAAGTATTAAGTGTGGGAAAAGAGTTAGCCTCCTCGTTATAGGATTTGAATATACATGCAAGGGTTATTGGTGACAATGGTATTAATACAAAGGATTTTCTTTGACCTATGGTAAAATGAAAATGTCTAGAAGTCGGGTTTTATTAAAATGAATTCTAATGTTACTTATAAAGAAAAACTAGGAAATTTTATAGAAGGGGAGTGTTTTAAAATAATTAAGGTAAAATTAACACAAAAAAATCATATAAAACTTCAACTAACTATGGAGAGGCTAGGGCAATTCTTAAAACTTCAACTAACTATGCAGAGGCTAGGGCAATTCTTATAGGATCAAAATTAACATTGAAATGATAGAAATATATTTCAATTGAAGGGGATTCATAAATTATTATTAACACTATGAAGAAAAACAAATATGGGGATTGAATATAAATAACATTATTTTTTTATCCGTCAATTATTGTTGGAGGCAATATCTTAAAAATGTTGTCCTATCTATAAAAGATAAAAATGATAATTTAACCCATTGCAATGTTGATCTTCATCTTGAAAAAATTTAAATTTTAGAAGGTTGCTATTTGAGTGATATTTTATCTCCTAACGAAAATGATATGAAAGCCATAACTGTAGAAGCATAAATTAAATGAATATGAAGAACACTTATGATAGAGAAGCTCTCTCTCTCTCTATATATATATATATATATATATATTTAAAATAATATAAGTATAAACAATAACATGGTGTTAGCTTAGTTAAATTCCTCAATGCTACAAGGAGACCCAAGTTCAAATATTACCAAGCAATACATCCATAATTACCAAGCTATACCATTACATAGTTATGATGTAATACCAATCGAACCTATTTCAATTCCATATACTTGATTTTAAAAAATAATATATAAACTGTGATGCAAGTGGGTTTGGGTCAACTAGTGGGGAATGAGGGGTTCACACCCTAGACCAAGTTTTCAATGACATAGGTGACATCTCACACTCATTTAGAAGTCAAACTTATGTTAGTGCATGCACTTAAGTTTGAGTGACCATGAACCTAGAATCGAGTATAACCATAATATGGATCCAAAACTGCCTTCTATAAGATATACTCTAATGTTAACCTTAACATTTTAATTACTAAGTAATAATATGTTTGAGACAACTAATAAATGAATTTAAAACACTTTAGTTTGGCTAAGTA
Source organism: Wollemia nobilis (assembly GCA_028583015.1). Classification (NCBI taxonomy): domain Eukaryota; kingdom Viridiplantae; phylum Streptophyta; class Pinopsida; order Araucariales; family Araucariaceae; genus Wollemia; species Wollemia nobilis. Next base: position 3,950,930 of record JAQPPZ010015712.1, read on the forward strand.
TGGAACAAGGAGTTTCATATAGTAATCAAAGGTTCTAATTGGAATAAATCATCTTGTAGAAACATGATGACATAAAAAAATAATTTTATAACAATACATAAACCTCACGTTAAATGCATACATATTAAAAATCCAAACACACTCATGTTCTTTATAATTTTTTTTATTTTAATTTTAAAATTTAAAATCTTACAAAGTTAAAACAAGTATCTCCTACATAAAAATATCATATTCAAGTTTCAACATACATACAAGATTACTATGTGTGAAAGGTAAGACCTTGAGACACAATTGAATAAACTTATCCTCATTATAATTTATTCATGACAACCTACTAAAAAAAAGAACATATAAAAAATGACATGTAAATTTTATTTTATTCTTATTTAAATAAAAAAAATTAAATTAAAGGTGTGAACCTTACAATTTTGGTTGAATAAAATTAGAGGTGTGAACCTTACAATTTTGGTGGTTGGTGTCATGCTAACGACGAGGAATGAATGGGAACAGTCCGAGCGTCAAGTGACTTTGGATCGTTTTGAGTTTGGGAGCATGGTTAAACAGCTAGTCAAAATAATGTCCATAATAATTAAAAATACAACGACTTCTTCTTGACGGTGTTTTAAATTTCGTTCCCATATTTTGACCGAAAGCAGAGCTTTGTCTCTTCCTAGTCATTACCAAATAGTAGTCATTACTATGCTAATATAATAATTAGATGCTCTAGGAAGGGACAATACGTTCCTCGCCGTTTTGCTTCTACTTGTATAAGGCAGGGGGAGATTCATACGACAGAGGCAATCGTAGACATATAAAAAATGTGGGGCTTACCAATGGAAACGAAGGCGCATGCAATTATTTGCGTTGGTGAAGTATCGAGGTTGGAGATGGTGGATGTTGCTATCCTGGATAGGTTCATCCCCACCCTCATCGAGTGCCACCCGATATATTTCTTGACTTGTTTGGCAATCGTTGAATTTATCAAACTGTTTGACATTTAAATTGCCGAAAAAAAGGGCAAGACGTATGACAGTTGGGGTGATATCTGAAGATTCGTGCGGGCCACTGTCCACCGCCAAAAGGACGATAAAGAATAATTATTGGAGAGGAACAGGACGGAGGGGGCCGGCCGCAGCATTATAAATTAATATTATAATGAGACGACTACAGCCGCCTGGCGCTTTCATGTCCTTTTCGGTGGTCAACAACGCATGAACTGAGATCATCGCATTCGCATAACTCAGGTAAAGGCTTGCTGGCCATCGTTATTATTTAAAATGTAAGAATTTTCAAACGTGTTAGCAACTGTCATTCTGGGATTGTTTGGCATCTTTATATGAAGTTGATGTTGAGGGAAAGTCATTACTTGAAGAATTTTGATGGAACACTACCTAGCCGTTTTGTACTGAATTCGTTTTAGGATATATTTAAATAAAAAACAGAGTTAAAGTCCGAGTCCTTGTTGTCCTTGGAGATTATTATATACTCTTAAAGCATTGGTTACTTGAGAGAATGGTGATCATGCAACCTTTTAAGTGCATAAAGGCAGGAAGGTTTTTTAAACTTAAAAAATGTTTTTTTTTGAGTAAATACTTCTTATACATATCTACCATGGGATTGAACCCGGGTCACATCACCAATAATGCAAGTGGCATCCTTGCCGGTAGACCACACTCATGTTAATTATATTTTAATTGAGAATTGCAAGCTTGTTGTAGTGGTGAGGGTGTTGGATTCTCTTTAAGAGGTCTAAGGTTTAAACTCCACTTAATATGAAGGGATTGGGAACCCTAGTCAAAACTTGTGTAAACTGATTGAAAATTTTACATTTTAATGGTTTATTTTATTTTTAATTTATTTACAAGAAAATTAAATATTGTTTAATGTTATTAAATTTATAAGAAATTAAATATTAATTATTTTGGACAAGTTTATAGATAAAGTGTATTGTTTCATTTATTTAATTAAAGAAAAAAATTAAAATATTGATCTTTTTTTTTTTTTGATATATAGAAGCAATGGTTACAATCACGATTTTTAGTAACTACCAGCACAACTGGTAGGGTTCAAACTATCTACGAAGGCTCCCAGGACTTCCACCGTCTCGGTACATGGTAACCCGGCGTGAGATGGGGACCGCCAGACGCACAAGGGTTGCACCGTCGTCATCAATCTGACGCACCACCACTCAGAGGAATCAGATAGTTCCTATATATATAAAAGAATAAAATAGAATATAAGGTGTTTAACATCCCCTATGGGATTGGAATTCTACAAAGAACCATGGTTACTAACCATAAAATCTAATCCAATTATCTTCAAACAAATCCTACATTAATTCCACTATAAGATTATCAACATAGCTAGCTAGCTTGGATAAAATTGCATGCCTTACATTCTAAAACAAAATACTTCTCTATTTCACAACTAGTTTGGGTATTGTTTCATGCCTTGTGTTCCTATAGCAAAGTTTCACTACATTAGGTAGATTCATCATGAAGAAAGAGTTTTGAGTGGAATTGTTACCCAAAATCAAACAAGATAAGAGGACCAAACACTTCTATTCATCAAGCAACTAATATTGAATAAATACTAAGAATGTCGATGAAGAAAAGCCTATGTTGAAAGTTGCTAGCAAGTTCAAAGCTCCTCGTGCTATGAGGTAATGTTAACCACTTGCTTCACATAAAGAAAGGACCATAGCCTTTCTAGTGGTAATGTAACCAAGCTTGGCATTGTCTTAGTGGGGATCTCAAAACCTTTATAATGGTAACTAACAAGGCTTTGTTGTTGGAGGAGATTCTATCTCCTCAACAAACACAAACCCATCCCTTAACCTAAGGGGTGGATTTAAGAGAAGAGCCATGCTCTTTTGGTAATTGGATTTTAAAGCAATTGTTGCAAAATAGTATCAATAATGTTCCTAAAAAACAAAACCCAAGAACCATTGAGGAGGAGGATAATAGGGACAATGTTGTTAGAGAATATTACATTATTTGGTGCATGTGAATGTACCACTTTGATACAATATTAGATTAGGTGTATGTCTTAGATTAGAGTGTGAGTTTATATTTCATGTAATGTAATAATGTGTAGGAAATGCACAAGTGTCATGTAATTATGTGTGCAAGTGTTGTGAGTGTAAATATGTACAAGTGTTCATTATGTAAGAGTGCACATGTGTCCTTAGAATATGAAAGTGAAGAGTTACAAAGAAGAGTGAAGTTCAAGAGTGCACCATATGAAAAGTCATATACTATAATATATTTGTGACTAAGCATTGTAATTTGTATTGAAAATACATAGCACATAACATGTACTAGTAGACCTTTATTCTATATTATTTTCACCATTTTCATGAGCTTTATGTGATTATTCTATGAATTATTTTTTATTTATTTCTTGTGTTATTCATATTTATATTGTGTTCTTTACATTGCAACTTTATTTGATCTAGTTATTACTTTCTTGTGGCTATTTTCTTTAAGTATTAAAGCTACAAAAGCTATAAGTGGTATTAGAGCCACAACAAGTTTACTTGCATAGGTTTTCAAAAGTTGCAAGTAATCCAATGATATTTTCACTAGCTAAGGAAAGACCAGTGAAGATAAGTATATTACCACTGAATAAGAAAAACCAATGAAGACAGTATTTCCACTATGTTGAGGAAAAATCAGTGAAGAAAAGATTTAATATCACTAGGTTGAAGGACAACCAATGGAGATTTAAAGAGGTACTTTTTAGAGAACCAACTCAAGAAGAAAATTTGTTCATTGCTATTGTTGCTTTAGATTATTGAAAAGTTTTATATTAATTCTAGAGAATGTTAACTGAGTTTTTGTTGTAGTGGAAATTAATTTTTAGAATTTAAGAAGCTTCCTACAACGTATAGAGAAGACTTTCATATTTTATTTCTATAAGGTAGTGAGCTTCCTTCATGCATGGATTGGTTTGAGTTGTAGCTAAGTTTCAGATATTGAGATTGTTAAGAGTTTGTAGACTCTAGAAGAGAAGTCCCATTAAAAGCATATTCAGAGATCCAAGAAGAAGGTCATACTGAAGATTAAATATAGAGAAGAATACCTATTGGAAAAAATCCTAGATAAATATTTATTGATCCGTAGAAAGAAAAGAGACCATTAAAGAAACCTTGAAGGTAGCAATAAGACTTCAATATAGCAGAGTCTTAAGGATATGTTACAATACCAATAGCCAAGTCGACTATATTTCCAAGTGATAATTAATTTATTGATTTATCATTATATAGTATAGGTTGATTTATTATTTCATCATCTTTTCATCTTCAAAATCATTTGCGTAATCGCAAGGACTAAGCCCTCCTTAGTGGCAAATGACTTAGCCCTCCTAAAGTGGCAAGAATTTTATTGATTCCATTCATTTGCATTTGCATTCGTATTGTTGTGAATAATATTGCTTCAAGTGGTATCAGAGAACTTTCCTGCATTCCTCACAAAAAAAATTCTAAAGGATTAAATTCTTCATGCGAATCTAAAGCTATGAGTGTAAACAACCATTGATAATTACGTCTACGATGTTCGCGGTTAATTTCTAGAAATAAGTAGTAATTGGACTACAAAGAGACAAGATTAAGTTTTTGATAAATTTTAGGATTCGTGGGACGGTTTCACTTCTTCTAAAGAGCAGTTTACCTTTTGGTGGTTTTTGACGATAATCATTCAATACAACTCTTCAATACATAGTATATTCGAAGTTTTAAACGATGCATAATAGTTCAATACGATACAATTAGCAATCACTTCGAATATTTATGATCATGTGCCTAATACTTTAAGCACTCAGTTTTCATCATCAAATCAGATTGCAACAACAAGGTAATGGTGATAAAAGAAAACAAGAGAATTTTTTTTGAGGTGGTGTTGCCAATTCGTTGTCAAAAAATAATTATCGAAGCCCTAAAACCAACCACAAATCAATAGCATGCCACGTGGTAATTATTTTGAAGTAAATCATTCAATCACTATTCATTCAATCATAGTGTAGCGACCCCGAGAACGCACGCACCGGTCCCTTTTCTAAACCCTACTTGCAATGCTATTTAAAATACCAAAGATGAAATGGAAAGACAAGAGGAAAAAGCATATAACACGAAATAACAAAATACGGATCTCTTTATTGATATTGAAGCTCGGTTACATGTCGGTCCCTCTTAGGGATACCCATTTTGATACTATAAATTACAAATAGGCAAGGAGTGCCCCTTCCACGAAGAGGTGGTGCGCTTATAAAAGCTTCCCGGTTCCGCACACGAAAATGTATGAGGGCTTACAGATGCCTCCTTCTCTAGGTCTATTTCCTAGAGGGATCCCTTTTGCTCTCGTATGTTGCAATCTTCGTCTGATGTACCTGTGGCCCTGCAAGCAATGAAACAACAACACACATTTAGGTGTCCGAGATTGCCTCCCGGATGAGGTTGTTAGTAATCAAAGAGTGTAATGGAAATATGATAAAACTATGCCATGAAATCATGTAAATCTATGCTAATGATATGAAAACATAAAGAAACAGAATAAAAGAAGCTATGTCTATCTAAGCTAAGCCTACGGGCCACTGTCCAAGACAACGACCGCTAAAGTAAACCTTACCCTCTTTGCCCCAAAGCTATGGGTCAAAGACTATAATCTGATGTTGAAATAGTAGGTGTTATGCTCTTCAATTCGTCAGAGCTTCGCCGTACACGTGATCTCAAAGAGAACTCTCCAAGTCTCGAAAGCTCTCCTCAAAAGGATGTCTCTCTCTTGATATGATCTCCCCCTTGGTGCTCTTAGGCTTGCACCTTTTATAGTGTGAAACCCTAGGTCTATGTCCAAGCCCTAGGAATGAATTTCTCATGCGTAGTGCAAGTTAGCATGAGAAGCTTTTGTCCATTGTCTATATTTGAAGGCTAGTTAACTAAAATCTAACTGCCCACTTGAGTCTTCTATGCGAACTGGTCATTAGCATGAGAAGATTTTGTCCTTTTTTTATGCTTGGAGGTCAGTTAACTTAAGTCTAAATGCAAACTCAAACCTCCCATGTGAACTGGTCATGAAAAGGAATGCAAAGTCACTCCCGCTCACCTTTATTGCATGCAGACTACCACTTCCACCCGAGATTGGGCCTATTTGTCGGTAAACTACTTCTTATGGCTTAGCCATTATCATCTACAATGGCTAAGATCTGGCCACTATCATCTGTAGTGGCTAAGGTCTGGCCGCTCTAGGCTTGAGCGGCTAGGATCTGGCCGCTCTTGGTTTGAGCGGCCAAGCTTGGATGGCTTGAAAAGGCCCCAAATGAGTGGTGAGAACCATTGTTGATGCTTGGAAAGTCCAATATTATGTCTTATGATCTTATGAGTGTGTCTATGTGAGTAGCTCCCCTAAGCATGACATGATTTAGGTGTCTACAGATGCCCCTTTTTGTGATGCGTTGTGTGGAAAACACAATGCTGAGCAAAAATGTAGACTGATCTATTTGTAGGGTGTATGGTGATCAATGGTCTGATCAATGTCGGATGGCCCAATCATGCAAGATGGCATGCATCCCTTGAATCATTGCCTCAATATTCGGAGGACTTAGCTCAGTGGCTTTTGCATGTTAAATTGCACTCATTCCTCAAACTCAATCGGGTAGCTTCAATTGCTACAACAATTTCGACCGGTAGGAGAGCTACAATTAAAGATGTCATGTCTACTTACATTCCCAAAAAACAAGGGAAATTTGTGATTGTTGTATGCAATGATTCATAGGATGAACATGATTTTGTTATGATCGAGTGATATTTTGTTGATTTTGATTATGATTATGTTGAAATTTTGAACTACCTCTTCACACAATGAGTTGGTGAAGAAATGACAATGAATGAAGTGACAAGTCGCTTGACCAATATGACTAATCTGGTTCCTTTCTAGCATTTGTTGCTTTTAATGGGCAATCCCACATCCAAGTGTGATTCCAATTGCTTATGATAATCATCCATCCCTATCCCGAGGAGCGGTCCGACTATCAATAGCCTTCTTAGGGAGTTAGGATGAGTGATTCTATTTATGCCTAGATTGTATCACTTTGACTTAATATTTTTGATGTCATAGGGGAATTAGAATGACCCCTTCGCACCCGTGGAGCAGTCCGACCATCTTGATCTTCTTCGGGTTTGAAGGGTGACATATCGTAATTCCAAAATGAGTTGTTTTTGCCCCAAGTGGCCTTATGGTTATCTACTCATCTCACCGAAATACATGGAGTGCAAATCGCTGCAATCATCGAGTGGATAGAGTAGGTAACTGGATACGAGGCCTACTTGAGATTGTGATTTTATGTGATTTTTTTTGTTATTTTGAACATTCTGATGATCCTAAACCACCAAAGTGTGTTTATTTATTATTTTTGTGGGATCCCTCAAGGAGAAAATCCCTTATTTTGCTCTGTGGATCTGGCTGTCAGGTCCAGCGGCCTATGAGTTCCTACCTGTGGTCATTGTCACCTTGAGTGGCCAAGAAGTTTGGGCCACTGACGTCAGCAATGGCCAAGGTATAATTAAGGAAATATAAAAATTTGTTTTTCTAGGGTTTGACCTATCATTTTCACTATTGAAGATTCATTTTTAGAGCTTTGGTGCGACGACGATGGTTGCGACTTTGAAACTTGTTGGTGCTGAGGATATGGCTGTGCAGGGTGAGACATCAGCTACTGGAGGAGCTAGAGCTTCTCGGGTATTTCTCTCTTCAAAACCCTAGCTCTCTTTTCTTTGTCTAAGTAAAACTGAACCTCACTAAGTAATGAGCAAAATGAACCTCACTAAACCTACTGGCAATGAACAAACTCCATAATTAGGCTTAGGTTCCCTTTTGCTATGGTGGGTTAGTCCCCAATTTTACTTTCTATCAATGGCTTCAGCCTAGGGTTTTTGAAATTTTTCAATTATTCACCTACTGCCACCATTTTGGGCATTCTTAAACTTAGCTTAGTTTTGATGCTTGGGTAGGGAATTTTGCTTTACATTCTATTTGCTTTCCCTCCCTATGTTATTTTTTTTGAATTATTTTGTTAATTTGTAATTTTTTTTATTTTTTGGCCAAGGGTTCATGGGTTTGTCATGCCATCCCTTGGCCGTTGTCGCTCAGAGCGCTAGCCTTGTCCTCAGGGCCAAGCTTGAATCCCAATGGTCAAAAATTTGACCATTGGGTCTTGCCCTCTACCTCCAAGGCCAGGTTTCGCCACTATAGGCGACAACTAAAGCTTGAGCCTTGTTTTTTTTTTTGTTATTTTATGAATTTTTTGACTTTTTGAATTTTGCTTTGCTTGATTAGGTGCAATTTATTCTTCTTTTGCTTATATTTAGAGTAACTCATACTCTTTTGCACCATTTTCATGTTTATTGTGAATTATGCCTTAGATGCACTATAGTTATATTTTGTCTTTCTTCTGCTTTGCTTAGATCCTCACTACTCGGGCTCGGGACCCAAAGCTCCTACTTGACTTACTTCCTAGATTTGATGACACTGACTGGGAGTGGTTTAAGGCCCATGGGCTATAGTACATCATCAGGTTACCCCATATTATGGCCGACCAGGCTTATCTTATGACCTTAGCCCACCATTGGGACCCATGGACCAACACCTTCCACCTTCCACCCGATGAGATGACTATCACATCAGAGGACGTTTACAGGATCTTTCGGATCCCATTCGATGGGGTGCCCATTGTTTCATCGACCACTAATGATCAGGTGGTCATCTATGCTCGGGTGTTTGGAGCACGCTCTACATAGGCCCTCTAGGAGACTAGGTCCGAGGGAGTATCTATCAAAGCTTGGTATGATGCTCATGTTTTCACAATGAGGCATGTCATGTTGTTGATGGTGATCAACAATGTTCTTATCCTAGACTACTCAAGTTTGAGGTTCCCTTGGAACCTCCTAGCGATGGTGCAAGACCTACTGGATAGCGAGGAGCCTATCATCTATGCATGGGGTAGATCGCTATTGGCTCAGTGCTATGATGAGTTGTACCACATCCATCGATAGGGACATGTCAGCATTGCCTGCAGCTTGCTCCTACAGGTTTGGGGATGGGAGCACATTATAGTAGATCACCCTAAGGGGCTCCCAGTCAAGATCATAGTGATCGATGCTCGGACATAGTGCTATGCTGCCAGATGGGCTCGAGAGCATGAGGAGCGTAAGAGCCACACTTTTGTAGGGGAGCTGTCCCACTATACTGATGCTTTCACCAGACTATTGGTCGGAGATGTCATGTGGTGGCCTTACTATGAGTGTCCTGCTTGGGATGATCCAGCTAGTTTTACTGCTAGGACACGTACGAGCGATGGCTCGTTGGTCATAAGATTGCCATCCGAGAGTATTTCTTCTACTCTCAAGTTCTTCATCAATACGGATTGTAGTAGGATGTGCCCTTGATACCATTCTTGTATAGGCACCTCATAGCAGAGAAGGACCTACCTCCATGATAGATCATAGAGCTTTCAGATGAGGAGGATACCCTAATCATAGACCCTATAGTGGTTGGGGGAGTTACAGAGGCCTACTCTCAGTGGTGGGGTGATCGGATGTGGCATGGCATCGATAGCCTAGGGCATGAGGATGATGGTGGGGGTGATGGCATAGATCCGATAGGACGTAGGGTTCGAGCCAAGACCGAGGTATGGGGCCAACCGATAGAGCAGGTGGTAGTAGAGGATCCTAATATTCTTGAGGAGGAGGAGTTAGAGCCCGAGGAGAGAGACTCTCCTCTGAGAGCATAGTTGCATGAGGTCGAGGCTGAGCTTCAGGCCACTAAGATCTAGGTACAATGGTGAGATGCTACCATTGAGCAGCTCTCAGCATAGATACAGGCTCTATAGGCTACTATTGGGGGTGGCGATGTCAGGATGTAGTTTGTTGTTCCTCCTTCTACACCATAGGAGGCTCCAATGATAGGTTTAGGGGTAGATGTGGGACATCTCTAGTATTTATTGGATGAGCATGAGGAGCAGATCCGAGGACTTATGGATCATGTTACCATTCTTCAGATGTAGCTTAGGAGGCATGGGATTGTCCCTAAGGATCCAGTAGGTGTGGGTGGTTCGTAGGTCAGTGGGCGCTCCACCTCGGGGTAGTCTTCCACCCATCCTAGCCAGGACCCAGACTCGGATAGAGAGACCTACAGGCTCACATCACTCGACTCATGATACCACCACAAGGGGAGGTAGCACTAGAGGAGGTGATGTAGGGGGCTCAGGCCCGATACTTGATTGATGCTCTACTTGGTCCTTGATTCATTTTTGAGGTCGACTGACCTAGATGACTATAGCCCATGGGCATTTTTGTATATCCATTGGACTTGACACACATACTTTTATGATAGATTTGCTTTTTATGACTCATTATGTGTATCATTTATTGCTTTATGTTTTTGTTATTATTTTATTTTATGATATGATGCGATGATGGTATTATGATGATTTGATGAATATGCTAGATGATAGATGATATTTGAAGATGCTTAGATGGATGTGTAGATGCTTATATGTTTTGATGATATGATGTGATGTATTTTGATGATGAATGATGAATTTATGATTTGGTATGCAAATGGATATTGCCTATATGTTTTATGATGTGGTTTATGGATGATTAATGACTTGTTTTTGTGGATGCAAATGTTATTGTTAAATGCATGTTTAATTTTTGCTTTAATTATATGCATCTAACTTATGTGATGGAATGGTATAAATGAACCTGTATGCTCTAATCACTTAAAACATACGGAATGCATATGACATTGACAATCTTAATGGGTGATACCACAGAAAGTAAAAAAATAATCATGAATTTAAATAATCACTCCTATCATAAGAATTGATTAAGTATTCATATATGAGATGTAATGGTGTGTAATGTATTTTCTTAATAAGTTTCTATAAATTAAAAGATATAAAGTAGTCAGTGGTCATCTATATACTATTTCTAATATATATGTGGTATCTGTCCTACTATGTTGATACCCCCTAATTTATAGAATCTTATAAATAATATGATGGTGTGAATGATGTTATGATTTGTTGCTATGTAAGAATTTTTGGGGCTTTTCGGAGATTCAATCACTCTAGTTCCCCTATCAACAATTGTCTACTTACCACTTAGACTTTTGAAAAGTAAGGCTTTTACCATGGACCTAGTTTTTCATGATCTCTGTGTGTGCATGTGATTGTATATTTTGAGATAGAACTCAAGCATTTCCTCCGATGTCAGGGGGATTCTTTCAGCCCATTGCTAAGATCAGGGATCCTCAAGTGTTCATCTCATCCTTATGTTGGACTTAGTTGGACTATACCACTAGGCAATATTGGGTTACCTAAGCTAGCTCATCCACATTCAAACATTGGTCTACACAAATGCATGAAGCAATTGTGGTAGACATATCATCATGCGTAAGGATTTCTCCTTCCAATTTTGTACAATGTTGAGAATTCCAGGGATTCAAGCTTTATTCCCTTCTTTTTGGCTTCTTTTTGGCTTTGGATTTTTGCTCATATGTAGTGATGAAAATCACTATTTATTTTGATTTGATTTTTTTCTTTGAGCGGGGATTTTTTTGTAGTGATGATAATCACTATTTATTTTGCTCATACGTAGTGATGAAAATCACTATTTATTTTTTATTGATTTTTTTGAGCTTGATTTTTTTTTTGGATTTTGATTTGTGTATCGGATTTTTGCTTTGAAATCTGGACTGTATGCTTGGCCTTTTGAATATGTACTTTGCTTTGGGATTTTTGCTTATTTTGATTTAAGCAAGGGATTTTGATAGGGTAAAGCTTGTCCTTTTGCCAATTCTCAACACCTTTAAACCGGTTGCACAGGGGGATAAGCAAGGAAGATCCTTTTCACCTAAGGTAACCTAGACCACTTTGTAGCTTTCATCTTTTCCTTGTACCAGCTAGGATTTTAGTGTTTCAATTAGTGATGGGATCTTGAATATCCAAGGCTTTATCATAGCTAGGCCTTACCTTCTACTAATCAAAGTTGTTTTCCTCAAAATTTGATAAGATTACTAGGTGTGGTTGACTAACCAAAAAGCCTTATTTTATTATGTATAGCAACAAATAATGGTTGTGTTGAAAAACACAATTACACACATGTGGATGGAGGTATGGATATGAATGACTTGTGTGACAAACTGTGGTATCACTTTTAAGGCTCTCATGACATATACAATTGTAATGTATATGAAAATGTAATGCAATGATGTGGATGCAAAATGTGAAGTGCAATTGTTTTTGTATTTTTGATTTTATGTTGTTTTTGTATTTTTTGATTAATTTGACCAAAGGGCTTATTATGCCTTTGGGGCTTTTGGTATTGATTTTGACCAAGCGGTTTGAATACCCTTGGGGCTTTTGAATTGATGTTTGACCAAGCGGTATGAATTACCCTTGGAGCCTTTGATTGATTGGATTTGACCAAGCGGTTTGAATTACCCTTGGAGCCTTTGAATTGATTTTTGACCAAGCTGCCTTGGAGCTTTGAATTATTTTGACCATTGTATGAATTTTTTTTAATTTATTTTTTACCAAGCGGTAATGAATTATCCTTGGAGCCCTTTTGAATTGATATTTTACTAAGTGATATGAATTACCCTTGGAGCCTTTGATTTGATTTTGAACAAGCGGTATGAATTACCCTTGGAGCCTTTGATTTGTATTTTTGAATTTTATGTTTTTATGATTTGTTTGTGTTTTATGACATATTTGAATGTTTTTGTGTTTTATGACATATTTGAATGTTTTTGTGTTTTATGACATATTTGAATGTTTTTGTGTTTATGTGTAAAATACCTTTAAGTGAATGATATTGAGAGGTTCAGGCTCTTCAACACCATCTAATGATATAAGGTGATATGCTCCAGGCCCAACTCTCATTGAAATCATATATGGACCTATCCAATTTGCTATGAACTTATCTCGCAGATGCGATAGATTTGAATTTTGCTGGTTTTCTTTGAGCACTAGATCTCCAACCTTGAATTCCCTTAGGTGGAATTTACTATTGTAAGCTCATGCAAGGTGATCTTGGTAAACATAGAGATGCTCTAAAGCATTGACTCGACGTTCATCAAGAAGCATCAACTGATCAAGGTGGCCTTGTCATGCAACTTCATCATCTATGAAGTCCTTTAATGCTATGCGTAGAGTCAAGATTTCCAACTCTAGAGGCATGATGGCTTCAATGCCATATACTAGTGAAAATGGTGTTGCCCTAGTGGGCATTCGTATACTAGTCCTGTATGCCCATAGTGCAAGAGGCAACTGCATGTGCCAATCCTTGTGATTTTCTTGCACTATCTTCCTCAAAATGGAGACTATTATTTTGTTTGAGGCTTCTACTTGCCCATTTTCTTGTGGATAATAAGGCATTGAAAAACTATGCTGAATATGGTATTTGTTCATTAAAGCATACACTTTTTTGTTCTTGAAATATGGCCCATTATCCGATATTATCTTAGAAGGGACCCCAAAATGACTTATGATATTGTGGAGTATAAACTCCGCAATCCTTGGTCCAGTTGTTGATGTTAAGGGGATCACTTCTACCCATTTAGTGAAGTATTATGTGGCCATTATGATGAATGTGTGTCAGCCTAAGGATGGGGGTGAGATTTTCCCAATCAAGTCTAGTCCCCATTGCGAGAATGGCCATGCTACCTGGATGGGCTGCAAAGCTTGCGATGGTAAGTGCGTTAGGTTTGCATGATGTTGGCACTTACTACATTTCTTGACATACTCATAATAGTCCTTTTCCATGGTGGGCCAATAGTAACCCATTCTCAAGATGCACTTAACGATGGCCATGCCACTGAAATGGCCTCCACATGTTCCATCGTGAGCTTGCAAAACTACCCAAGATGTTTCCTAGGGCTCAAGACAATGGAGCAATACTCCATCATATCCTCATCTATAGAGGATTTCTCCTAGAAAAATGTATCTTGTTGCTCTCTGCTTGAACATTCACCTTTCAGTATGTGACAAACCTTGAGGTATTATTCCAAGCTTTAGGAAGTCCCATAGTTGGGAAAGCCAATCCTGATAGGCCACAACTTCTATAGAATAGACAACTTGCTCTTCCTGCATTTTTGAGGTAGTGAACATGGATTGAGGAACAACTCTATGGTATATGGTTGCACCACACTCTATAGGTCCTTGGGAGATCAAAGACCCCCAAGGTGCTATTTGCAAGAAATATCTGGCTATGAAGGACCAATCCTGATTTGGTTCGATGTTGATCATGTTGACTGATTCTTGATTGTCAAAAGCCTCATGACGTATTGTTGAGTGTGAAAGCACTTTCACATGGATGGTTGTAAAATTAGTGGATAGATTCTGAGGGATTAAGGATCCCAAAGAGGCCATGGTGTCTACAAATCTATTCGATGTATGAGGGATTGCCTCGATGTCATACCATTCTAGTCGAGCTAAGTAGGTGTCAACAAGTTCCTTGTAAGTCTTCAGGAGTGGGCACCTACATTGGAATAGTCCTTTGACCTAGTTTACTATGAGCAAGGAGTCACCAAAGATATTCAATATTTTAATACCCATCGCTATGGCTATTTGGAGTCCCAAGATCAATGCTTCATATTCTATATTGTTGTTTGTGCATGGGAAGTCTAGTTTGAATGATAAGGGCAATGGAGCACCCTATGGTGTGATAAAGACAATCCCTGCTCCACCTCCTTGTTCACACTTTGAACCATCAAAGAATAATGACATGTCTCTTTCTTTCTTAGGTTCTTCGAGTTCTGGCAGATCTGATAATGCAAAGACCACATCATCAGGCAATTCTATGGTGAGAGGCTTGTTATCCTGAAGAGGCACCTCTGCTAATTGATCTGCTATGACTTGTCCCTTGATGGAATTTTGGCTTATAAACTCTAGATCAAATTCTATCAATAGCATGATCCACTTTGTGGTACGTGTATTGTGATATGTCTTGCTCATCATGTACTGCAAAGGATTTTGTTTTGATATGACGTAGGTCGTATGGCTCAACATGTAGTGTCACAACTTTTGAGTTGCAAAGACCACTGCTAAACACAACTTTTTGACATACGCATATCCTAGCTCATAACTCACCAAGGTGTGACTAATGTAATATATGGCTTGCTCTTTATCTTGTGCATTATTTTGGGCTAACATGGTGCCCAATGCAAAATCAGTAGCCGATATATATAGTAAAAATGGTATGTCTAGCCTTGGTGGAGCCAATACTAGTGGTGTTGCCAGATAAGTTTTGATCTCTGCAAAGGCTTGATGGCATTCTTCATCCCAATGAAAGGGGACTTCCTTGCATAGCAACCTATTCATAGGTCTGCATTTGTCTGATAATTGCATGATGAATATTTTGATGGATGCTATCTTGCCTTGTAGGCTCCTCAACTCCCTAATGTTGGTAGGGGTGGCCATTTCTAGTATAGCCTTTACCTTTGCAGGATCTACTTCGATGCCTCTCTTGGATACGATGAATCCCAAAAGCTTGCCAGAAGTTATGCCAAATACGCACTTCTTAGGATTCAATCGGACATTGTGTTCTATGAGGTGATCGAAGACTTGTCTAAGGACTTCGGCATGCTCTTGCCGCAACAGGGACTTGGCTAGTAAGTCATCCATGTAATCTTCCAAGATCTTATGCATATAGTCATGGAATATGTATGTCATGGCCCGCTGATATGTGGCACCAACATTTTTGAGACCGAATGGCATCACTTTGTAACAGAATGTTCCCCATGGAGTAATGAAAGTAGTTTTATGTTGATCTTCAAGCTTAATCCAGATTTGGTTGTATCCAGAAAAACCATCCATTAGGGAGAGCATTTCATGACCTATGGTTGCATCTACAAGAGCATCTATGTTTGGCAATGGGAATGAATCCTTTGGTGTTGCCCTATTTAAATCCTTAAAATCCATGTAGATACAGACTCTTCCATCAGGTTTCCCTATGGGTACCATGTTCGACACCCACTCAGGGTAGTCGATAGGAACTATGAATACTGCATCCAGTAGTTTTTGCAATTCGTTCTTCACCATCAAAGTGATGGTTGGATGCATTTTCCTAATTTTTGCTTGATTGGCTTCTTCATGGGATCCAATGAAAGGTTGTGAATGACTAACTTTGGATCTATCCCTAGCATGTCTTTGTAAGTCCAAGCAAAAATATTTGGCCTCTCCTTGAGGAGAGGAATTAGGATGGCTTGTTCCTCTAGAGATAGACTTTCTCTAAACTTGACTCTCCTTGGTTGGGTAGGATCATCACTGATGTCCACCTCGAAAGTCGCTTCTATAGCCATATGTGACCCATCCTCTAGCTGATGAGGCATGGGTATCAAATGAATGTCATCGATAAGATTTATAGGACCTAGTGACTCAGGTTCCAAACCAACATGGAAGACGTCATACGTACAACCTGATGCAAAATGGAATGGTTGTAACATCTCTTCATTGGTGAAGAGGTCTTCTAGATTTATGGGTGAATTAGTATGATCCCAATCAATAGCCTCTACATCAAGATGCAATGATTTGGTAGGATCTGTTAGATTATGAAGTGGAGTGGTCAAATCAATGGAGATCATGTTGATGGATGGGATGAAATCTCTAGGACCACATGGGTGCGATCTTGTCTCAGGGGTTTCCCTTCCATACTCATGATGAGGTTCTAGAGGAATGGGAATTTTTGGATCTAGCCCATGAGCAGGGTGGACAATAGGATCATTGGGCTCTAACTACTCTCTGAATGTAGGTGGAGGGGGTTGACCATCCGATGAATGGCAGCTAGGTCAATAGGTCTCCCCAAAAATTGGAGATGAGGGTCTATGGCATGAAGTGCCACCTCTCTCTCTACTAGCTCGTTGACTTGCCGCAAGTGGTGAGGTCCAAGATAAGCCATCTCGGTCTCATCCTCAAAGTCATCATCACTTATCCAAAAACCGTTAGCATTGGTATGCAGCCCTAATACAAGGGGCTCATGTCTTGGCCCCAAGTAGGCCATCTCTATTTCATCTTCATATTCTTCATCACTTATGAAGAATCCATTTGCATTTGTCTCTTGCCCCAAAGTCAGGGGTTGATGGCTTAGGCCTAAGTAAGCTCTTTCTATTGAGTCTTCTGATTCATAGTCACTTTCATCTGATGTATATCCACTCTCATCATGGATGGACCATGTGAATCTTTGCAAATAGTGAGGCCCTGATAGGCTAAGCCAAGTTGTGCCTCATCATCACTTGCCTCATATCCATTCTCCTCATCCCATGAGTTGTACCCTATTGGGGTGGAATCAATTGAGGTGTTTGGATGATAAGTTTTTGGAGGTGGTATGTTTACCATGGCCACTTGTCTATTGCTCAAATTTGCTATTCTTAAGGGGTGATAAGGAATGAAATCAATGTCTTCTCCCAACCCTATGCTTAATATTTCCAATGCTGCTACAAGAGAGTCATCTCGACCTCCGCTATAATAACCTAAGCCAAATCTATCAGAGGGAAGCTGATATAGTGGCTCGTAGGGCCGCCTACGCCCCTGCTCATATATGCCAAGGCCATAGCCATGCCAATGGCAATGCTCAAAGTAGCTTAGAGAAAACTCGAGATTAGAGAGGTAATGAACATTGACTATGAATAATTCATCACCATCCTCTTCTATATCTGAAGACTTATGAGCGCAGTCCAGGCCGACATAGACAAAATTGGTTTGGTTGGGAGGGATTCCAAGTGGAACCACTATTCCTACTGGTGGCCTCAAGTCTTTAGGCCTCCCTATGTCTTGTGTAGACTCAATGATAGGTGTAAAGGTAATGTTCTACACAAGGTACTCTCCTATGCCTGTACTTGCCAAGTGTATTGATGCATGCGATGTGGATGACCCCACGGATGATACTAGTGAAGTAGGGTGATAATCACTATCTTCATCTTGATCTTGAGGATCTTCCTCTTCCATAGGACTTGGTATTTCAGCAATGGCTATAGTTGGCACTTCTTTGGGCCTTTCTTCCTTAACTAAGGGTGCCTTTAGCTTCTGATTGTCTTTTGGTTTTGACATTGATGGTACTGTAGAAGCATTGACTATCTTGAGTCCATTAGGAGGTGTTGATGTGCATGGGTCTTTTCTTACCCCTTTGTCTTTGTTATCCCCTTGTGTGGTTGGGGATGAAGGTGCCACGTATAGGTGAGTAGAAGGGATCATGAATTCTCCTAGAATGTCCACCTGATTGATGTATTTAAAAGGCTCTTCATCGGCCAGAACCACATAGACTTTGTTTTCATGCACATACTTGACACATTGGTGCAAGATCGAAGGCACACACTTCATGGCCCTTATCCAAGGATGCCCTAAGAGGATGTTATATTGCATAGCTCCTTCCAAGACATGACACATCATGGGGATGGTCTTGTGCCCCACCTTGATGGGTAGGACTATCATTCCCATAGTATTGCATAAAGCATCATTAAAAGCTCTCAATGTGTAAGCTCCTGGAATGATATTGGTCTTGGGTATCTTGAGGTGCTCTATTGTAGTTGTTGTAATGATGTTAATCGATGAACCTGTATCGACCAAAACCCTCTTGAAAGGTAAGTCATTGATGGCCACTACAATGTTTAGTGGAGGGTCTAGTAAGGTAGCAGAAACTATCTTAATCTCATGATCATAGAATCGGATTACAGGTTCCTAGCATTCTTGCACTTGTCCCACAAAGTGAGTGAATGCATTCGCATCTTGCGGTTGAAGCTCAATTGTTCTTAAAATATCCATTAGAGTCTCCCTATGCTTTGGAGACTATTGTATGAGCTCATAGATGGATAACTTAGCTGGAGTCATCTATAGGTTTTGCTCCAATCTACTCCGAATAGTTACCACAGGTCACGTTGGTGGACCTAGAAGGTTGTCTTGCCTTTGCCTAGGGGTAGCTAGGATGTTCATGGGAGCTGCAGGTAGTTGTGGTTGACCATACCGCCTAGTCCTTGTTGCTATGTTAACAATATCAACCATCCCCATGCATCCATGGGTAGGTATGTCAGCTCGAACCTGATTGACTTGGGCCCCTTGCTCTCGAGGGGCCTCATGATTGGGCAATGGGTTTTTATATATGCCCATGTCTCTATTATCAAGAGCTAGTGGATTGTCAACTTTGAGTTCTCCCACCTCAATCATGTTTTGCACTTGATGCTTAAACCCGATGCAAGCCTCAATGTCATGCCCCGATATCCTATGATAAGGGCAAAATTGATCTTCCCTATATCCTTTTGGCTTAGGATGGTTGGGATCTATAAGAGGTATATCAAGAAATCTGATCCTCCTAGCCTCGCTCAACTGATTAAATATTGATTGCATTGATTATGTCAGAGGCATGAAATAACGAGGTGGCTTGCATTCTCGATTTCTTCCTTGATTGTTCTTTTGGTCATAGTTGGCTGGCGGGGGATGTGCTTGATAGTTCTATGGTTGTTGTGCACCCCCATCCTTGGGTGTAGCTAATATGACTTGATTGACTAGAGTAGGGTTGCCCTACTTCTACTTATACTTGTCATTCTTACCATTCTTGTTCCACTCCTTTTTGTTTTGGAGCTTAATGGTTCCCTCATCTACTTTTATCTCTTCGATGAGCTTGGCCTATGCCAGAGCTTCTTCAAATGAAGGATACTATTGGAGTTGTAGCAAGAGGGAGATATGTTTAGAACAAATTTTGGTGAACATGTGAATGATCTCTTCTATGGGAATGGAGAATGATAATTTTGCCATGACTTTTCTCCATCTATTCCCATAATCCATTATTGGCTCATCATCATACTATTTCAAGTTAGCCAGGTCTGAAAGGTTCACCTTCTTCTTAGCACCAAAGGAGAAATGCTTCAAGAATGTATTTACTAGTTGTTCAAAGTTGGTTATGCTATGCTTAGGTAGTTGGTTGAACCATTGAGTGGCAGCACCTAAAAATGTCATTATGAATGTTCTTAGCATGAGAGCGTCATTGTCTTCAAGATGAAAATAGGCATTGATAAAATTGGTGACATGCTCTTGTGCATCCTCTTCACCTTTAAACTTTTCTAACCTAGGCATCTCAAAGTGCTTAGGATATGGAGGGCTAGGGATTGATGGGCACAATGGTTGATTGTGTATCTTGCTCAATGTTGGTGAGTTCCCAGCTACCTCTTGTTTCTCAAAGGTTTTCATATTTTTAGAAAGCTCTTGAAATGCCTTTGATGCATGGATTTCCTCCTCTTGTAAGCCTATTCACATTGGCAATGGAGGTAACTCTCTATCCATTTGATTTGTTCCATTTTCCTCTCTCCTAGGAGGGGACCCAGGATTATGATCCTGGTTTGCTATGTTTGCCCTTCCCCCATTAGTTGGATTTCATTCATGATTTGGTGGGGGGTTTCATTGTGGGCTATCTTGTCTAGTGCGCCTCTCCTTAGGTGAGTCAGTGTGTCTTGTTCTTTGTTGGTCACCACCATTTTCCTATAAATTGTTAAGAGCTAGCCGCTCAACTTGCTCTCTTAAGCATTGCTCATGTTGGTGCAAGAGTCTTTCTCTTTGTTTCTCTTGTTCGAGAGCTTCTACTAGCTCTCGCTCCTTACGTAATGCATTTTCTAACCACCTCATTCGGTCAGTTTGTGCTGTCATAGAAGACTCATGTTTATCTGACTCTGTTCTTGTTGTCTTGACTCATAGATTCCTCGAGGGGGTTTCTATTGTATCTGTACTCTTGCTAGTTAATATGACTTGTTTAGTGTACTATTGAGTATCCCTATGATCAGACTCCATGCATCTTCTATGGGGTCACTCTGAGGTACCCCCAGACTGGGAGGTATGTTTAGAAGTCATAGTTCATGAGCTTCCAGATGCAGAGTTCTCAGTAGCTATAGTTCTTTGAGTTGGTTGAGTAGGAAATCGATCCAACCCATCTAGCTATCTTATTTTCCATGGCTGGTCCCATGGGGTGCCATTTACTCCTATGAGGTCATAGTCTACGGGAATATTTCCTTTTGTGTGAAGGGTTTCTTCTATATGATTCCCATGACTAGATGTAGCTCTAGTTTCCTGCCCTTCAGTGGGTAGACCTATTTCATATGTTTCTTGTGAGTCTTGAGGTGTTGCAATTCTTGTTTGCCTTCTTGATGAAGAGGGCTTGGTGGTAACATGTTTCCTCCATGTGGATGGAGATGTAGCAGTCTCATCATCCCCATGTGAAGAATGGGTTTTAGAACCTTCTTTATGTCCATGTGAGGAGGAAGCCCTTGAAGCTTCCTCATATATTTGAGATGTTTCTATGTGTTTAGAGGAGGCCCTTGAGGTCTCCTCATGTCTCCTTGATGAGGATGGTTATGAAGCCTCTTTTTGTTTATGTGAATTTGTTCCATGATGTGGTTCCTTACTTGGGGTTTCTCGAGGAGATCCCCCAAGGGTTGAGTTATCACCCCTTAGGCTCATGGAGCTACGTCTCATGGTCTTATGGGTAGGTCATTCAATGTTACTATGACTCTACCTATGGGCATGAATTGCTTTTGTCTCTCCCTCGATATCAGACCGAGGGTGCTTACTTCTTATTTTGACCATGTTGTTTTATGACTTGATCTTTTGAGTTGCAAATTAGGAATGACCACACAATACCAAACAAATGTTTATCTTGATTACCGATTTGAGTGTGCCCTAGACTATTTGATGTGTTTTGATGTGTTGCTCTTTCGATTTCTTTGCTCTTGTTCTTGGATTAAGAATGAGAAGACTCATCCATAGTGACAATCAAGTACACTCATGCCAAACATGATTTTCTCAAAAGAAGCTAGGGTACACCATTGAAGACCCAATGGAGGGTTCGCCTAGCTCTTCCACTCTGAACCAATGATTGTTCCAATAGTGGGAGATAGTTTGAACACAAGTAACTTAGTGTCACTATAAGTAAGTTTCTCAATCCATTTCTAGGAAGCTCTAGGGGGAAAACCAGTGGAAGGAGATGAATTCCAATGTCACTGGACTGAATTGAAGGTTGGTGATGAAATCCAACTCTCCAATGTTTTAAATGAGACGTGCGTGTGTGGTGTTCATTTTAAGCTTGCGTATCATAAAGTGCATCATATAGCAGCAATGAATCTTTCCTATATGCCTAAGTGCAAAAATACATTTCAATATTCAGAAAGATGCATGAACTACTATGATTTGTATGAGCGCACTTTATCTCATGCAACTATGGCCTCTAGCAGGGCCTCAAAGCAAGCAAACAACATACAATGTCTAGCACATTGGATTCTAGGGCAAAATTTTTAGGCATAAGCCATTGTTCCTAGCAATGCCTAGTGGAAAATTTAAAAGAAGATCTAAGATATGTGCAATGCTTAATTCTTTCTTCTTTTATTCCTTCAATTTCCAAACATAAATGTGCTTTAAGTTCTCTATTTTAAACACACAAAAGTAGATAGAAAGTTATAAAATATCAGAGAAGCTATACCAACCTTTGATCCAGCTCAGAGAGTCTATGTTTTGACCTCTACTGCACTCCAGTCCTGGCCGTTGTTGACCAGAGTGGCTGGTTCTTGGCCATTGTAGCTCAGCAGCTAAGCTCTATTGGCTGTAGCTCAGAGCGGCTAGTTTCTTGCCACTGTAGCTCAGAGCGGCTAGACCTGCACACAAAATTAAGTTAGTATTCTGATAAAAAATGAAAAATTAGTGGTGGTCCCACCATGATCGCCATCTGTAGCGACCCCGAGAATGCACGCACCGGTCCCTTTTCTAAACCCTACTTGCAATGCTATTTAAAATACCAAAGATAAAATGGAAAGACAAGAGGAAAAAGCATATAACATGAAATAACAAAATATGGATCTCTTTATTGATATTGAAGCTCGGTTACATGTCGGTCCCTCTTAGGGATACCCATTTTGATACTATAAATTACAAATAGGCAAGGAGTGCCCCTTCCATGAAGAGGTGGTGCGCTTATAAAAGCTTCCTAGTTCCACACATGAAAATGTATGAGGGCTTACAGATGCCTCCTTCTCTAGGTCTATTTCCTAGAGGGATCCCTTTTGCTCTCGTATGTTGCAATCTTCATCTGATGTACCTATGGCCCTACAAGCAATGAAACAACAATGCACATTTAGGTGTCCGAGATTGCCTCCCCAGATGAGGTTGTTAGTAATCAAAGAGTGTAATAGAAATATGATAAAACTATGCCATAAAATCATGTAAATCTATGCTAATGATATGAAAACATAAAGAAATAGAATAAAAGAAGCTATGTCTATCTAAGCTAAGCCTATGGGCCACTGTCCAAGACAATGACCGCTAAAGTAAACCTTACCCTCTTTGCCCCAAAGCTATGGGTCAAAGACTATAATCTGATGTTGAAATAGTAGGTGTTATGCTCTTCAATTCATCAGAGCTCCATCGTACACGTGATCTCAAAGAGAACTCTCCAAGTCTCGAAAGCTCTCCTCAAAAATATGTCTCTCTCTGATATGATAAAATATCCTCCTTTGGTGCTCTTAGGCTTGCACCTTTTATAGTGTGAAACCCTAGGTCTATGTCCAAGCCCTAGGAATGAATTTCTCATGCGTAGTGCAAGTTAGCATGAGAAGATTTTGTCCATTGTCTATATTTGAAGGCCAGTTAACTGAAATCTAACTGCCCACTTGAGTCTTCTATGCGAACTGGTCGTTAGCATGAGAAGCTTTTGTCCTTTGTTTATGCTTGGAGGTCAGTTAACTTAAGTCTAAATGCAAACTCAAACCTCCCATGTGAACTGGTCATGAAAAGGAATGCAAAGTCACTCCCGCTCACCTTTATTGCATGCAGACTGCCACTTCCACCCGAGATTGGGCCTGTTTGTCGGTAAACTACTTCTTATGGCTTAGCCGCTATCGTCTGCAGTGGCTAAGATCTGGCCGTTGTCATCTATAGTGGCTAAGGTCTGGCCGCTCTAGGCTTGAGTGGCTAGGATCTGGCCACTCTTGGTTTGAGTGGCCAAGCTTGGATGGCTTGAAAAGGCCCCAAATGAGTGGTGAGAACCACTGTTGATGCTTGGAAAGTCCAATATTATGTCTTATGATCTTATGAGTGTGTCTATGTGAGTAGCTCCCCTAAGCATGACATGATTTAGGTGTCTACACATGGGCAAAAGTGCAAAATAGCATTTTCAATGATCCTACAAGGGGAGCATCAAATTATGGCAATAAATCACTCATATTTCTTCGTACTATATTTTTTCTATTTAAAAATAACAAACTTTGCATTGTATCAGGCATCGATTGATCAAATTGTGTACATTACCAAGATGAACATAATCAACGCATCTAAGATAATCAACAATCCTTGTTCCAATGGTTAATCAAAAGCCCTTAATGTGTTATTGGGAATATATTAATTAAATTAATCTAGAAATAGAAAATGTCCACTAAATACACCATTGAAGGATTCAGAGTTGAAAAATAAAGTATACGACATCCAATCAGAATACCCATGTAACATCGATTAATAAATATTTATAAAGTTTGATTTTGCATTATTTCATCATCTAAGTTTAGCATTTATCCCACATTGCTAAATTTATCACCTTTGTATGGGTTTAATAGTATTTTATGATTGTTAGTTTAATGTGACTTTAGTCACATAATCCCTTTGAACCTCCCTAGCACGTAAGCTGGTCAACCCTATCACCGAGTACACGTGTCATTCCCCTACCCTCATTTTCCCTAGTCTTGTCTATACTTTGGGCCTCCTTATTGGTTGTGATATGTCCCTAGTCCCTCCTTATCATCTAGATTCACCTTGGGTTCCAGTCTTGTCTTTGATATCCTCCTTTGTGTCTATGTTTCATGTCCCCCGATCGTATCATCAGTGGCTATCATACAAATTTGTGGTATCTTATCGTCGCGTCAGGTCTTGTCATACCATTGGTCCAAAATTCATTCCTCACATCGGATCTTGTCATGCAGTGATTGCATCAGGTGTTGCTTGTCCAAAATAGCTAGTTGTTGGGTCATTGCCTCATCAAAAACTAGACGTTGATCATCCCTACGTCCCTCCTTAACATTTGTGATTTGAAATTAACTAGTCGTTGTGGGTGGAAAATAGCTAGCCATTCTATAACTAGTAGTTGTGATTCAAAATAACTAGTTGTTTGAATTTTAAAATCTACGTCATAGTTGGAGCAACAATTCCATGGAAAAAAAACCAAAATTTTTGTAGGAATTGTTACATATTTTGCAATAAAAGGTAATTTTTTCAAAGGAATTATAGATAACCTTTAAAGCAATAATTTTGGCAAGTGCATGAGTGGTAGGTGGACTAAAGGACCAAACGGATGATTATCTAGCATAGATAATACAAACGAAGGACTTTCAAAGTCACCAAGAAGACCTCCACGAAATAAAGGTACACAATACAACTCTCCTTTACGCATTAACAACTTTGATCCCAACCATCCTACTATTAACCCCATGGCTCCTTCCAACTCATCCCATGAAAATATCACACATGAGGAAATGGAAAACACCAATGCAAGTAACCAAGATGTCCAATCATGTATAACTCAACTAATGACTAGTATGAGCACCATGAATTTAATGCTGGAGCAATTATTGAAGAAACAAAACCAAGAAGCTCCTCATTCCCCACATAACTACCATAGAAAGAATGATAATGAGGATCAGGATACAAAGGAAGTTTATCAACAAGCAAGATGGCCTACAGGTGTTAATATTCCATGTGTTGATATGCCTACATTTGAGGGTGGTGATCCACGAGGTTGGATAGCTAAAATGGAAGGTATCTTACAACTATATCGTGTGCCTGAATCTAAAAAAGTTCCTTATGCCTCCTCCAAACTAGGTACTGAAGCTTACCAATGGTTCGCTTGGAAAAAACGTCAACATAGTAGACCCCTCTTATGGCCTGAATTCAAGAAGCTTTTTCTCAAGATATTTGATGAAGGGACTTCATCCTCATACATAGTTCATCTATTGGCACTTAAACAAACTGGCTCGGTAAGAGATTATGTTTTAGAATTCACAAGTCTTCTTGCTTATACAGGAGATTTACAAACCGATGTGGTGGTTTCAACCTTTAGACATGGGTTGAAAGAGAATATTCAAATTGAAGTAGACTTACAGGATCCATACTCTTTGGATGACACTATAAGGATTGCTAAGTTGGCTGAGAAAAAGGTGCAAAATTTGACATCTTTCAAACGTGACTCCTATAATCATCCTCAATATCGCAACAATTCCTTCCATAGAAATGACCAACCATCAAGATATTACTGCTATAAATGTCGCAATCATCATCCAAAATATCAAGCATGTGTACCAAGACAAAACTTTCAAATAGAATATGATAACAGGGAAGACGAAGAGGAAGCCAAGGATATCAATTCACATGAGTCACCTATGCCTGAAGAACAAATAGATCATGATGAAGCAACATGTGATGAAGACACTATAGCTATTTTAGTACATGCTCTTATGGGATTAACAACTCACCATACAATCAAGGTACCAGGATTCATTCGATAGAAGAGGATAAATGTGTTGATCGATTCAGGTAGTACTCATAATTTTATTGACCTTAAAACTGCTAAGGCATTGAACTTACACATTCACTCCTCCAATCAAGATAAGTTTCAAGTTTTAGTTGCAAATGGAGGAAATGCTCAATGTATTGGTAGAACATCTTTAGTTTTGATACAAATGGGAAGTTATACTTGGCATGGAACTCTCTTTGTTATGAGTTTAGGGAATTCAGATGTTATTTTGGGAGTTGAATGGTTAGAACAATTGGACACTGTTAGTTTTAATTTCAGAAAATTATTTGTGGAATGGAAAGAAAATGGAAGGACCATTCGCCTCCAAGGAATTCCAACTCCTCCATCAAAGGTAGTGAGTTCTCACAACATGGAAAAAATATTAAGGAAAGGGGGTTATGGATTCATAGCTCAAATCAATTGTTTGGAAAAGCAAGCACAGGATATTCCTGAAATTCACTCAAAGTATCTTCAAGATATTGTGGCTAACTATGATGAAGTTTTCCAAGAACCAAAGGGACTACCTCCCAAATGATCTCATGACCATGCCATACACCTTGTTCCAGGAAGCCTTCCTCCTAATGTCCATCCTTATCGATACCCTCAACCTCAAAAAATAGAAATTGAAAAAATTGTCCAAGAACTATTAGAACATGGAGTCATTCATCATAGCACTAGTCCTTATTCTTCACCAGTGGTTTTGGCCCATCGTAAGGATAATTCTTGGTGTATGTGTCCTGATTTTTATCCTCTCAATAAAATCACCATCAAGGATAAGTTCCCTATTCCTATCATAGATGATTTATTAGATGAATTGCATGGTGCAAAATTTTTCATAAAATTGGATCTACGCTCAGGTTTTCATCAAATCAGAGTAAGGGATGAGGACATTCCTAAAACCACCTTTCGTACTCATGAAGGTCATTATGAATTCTTAGTCATGCCTTTTGGTCTCACTAATGCCCCATCCACATTCCAAAGTCTCATGAACCATGTCTTTCATCCATTCCTTCACAAATTTGTCTTAGTCTTCTTCGATGACATTCTAGTATATAGTAAAACATGGAAGGATCATTTGATGCATGTGGGAAAGGTTCTTCATATATTACATAAGGAAAAATTTTTGTCAAATGCTCCAAATGCTCTTTTGGTGTTCAAGAAGTTGAGTATTTGGGTCATATCATTTCTCATGAAGGTGTTAAAGTGGATCCTAATAAGATTAAGGCCATTCAGGACTGGCCTTTACCTAAAACCATCAAGAAACTTCATGGTTTTTTGGGTCTTACCGGTTACTATCACAAGTTTGTGTGCAATTATGGTAAAATTGTAGCCCCTCTCATAACTCTCACAAAGAAGGATGCTTTTCATTGGTCTGAAGCAGCCACTCAAGCATTCATGGCTCTCAAGGAAGCAATGTGTACTACTCCAGTTTTGGCAACCCTAGATTTTCACAAACCATTTGTGATTGAATGTGATGCTTCAGGAACAGGTATTGGGGTAGTACTAATGCAAGAAGGGCATCCCTTGGCATTCGAGAGTAAACAACTTTCGGGTAAGAATTTGGGAAGGTCCACATATGAGAAAGAAATGTTGGCTATTCTACATGCGGTTGAGAAATGGAGACACTACTTAATTAGTAGTCGCTTTATTATAAAAATAGATCATAGTAGTCTCAAGCATTTTCTAGAACAACGATTTTCTTATCCAGAGCAAAACAAGTGGTTAAAAAAATTATTGGGATATGATTTTGTTATCGAGTATAAGAAAGGGAAAGAAAATGTGGCAGCAGATGCATTATCTCGTAAATATGAAGATGAAGTGGTTATCAATGCTATTTCAGGTCCTTGTTCCCAATGGGTTTCTCAGCTCCAAGAGGAATGGTTGTCAAATATAGAAATGGCTCAAATAATTCAAGATTTGATGCTAGGATCATCCAAGCATCCTCATTTTTCATATGATGACAAGGTATTAAGAAGAAAGAATCACATTTACATTCCACACAATTCTACCATCAAATCCAAGATTCTTGAAGAATCGCATGCTTCTCCATCAGCAGGACATTTCAATTTTTTGAAGATATATATAAGGGTAAAACAATCCTTTTATTGGAAAGGATTAAAATCCGAGGTCAAAACATGGGTGGCTGAATGTGAAGTATGTCAGTGCAATAAGGGTGAAATAATCAAATCTCCAGGATTGCTTCAACCACTACCTATCCCGGATCGCCAATGGGAACATATTTCAATGGATTTTATTGAAGGTCTTCCTAAATCAGAAGGTAAAATAATAATTTTTGTGGTAGTGGATCACCTCTCCAAATATGCTCACTTCAATGCTCTACAACATCCATTTTCAGCAAGCAAAGTGGCTAAGGTATTTATGGACTCAATTTTCAAGTTGCATGGAATACCCAAAAATATTGTAAGTGATCGTGATCCCATTTTTACTAGCAATTTTTGGAAAGAATTATTTCATCTTAGTGGTACCAAGTTAAATATATCTTCTGCATACCATCCTCAAACAGATGGCCAAACTAAAATAGTTAACAAATGTCTGGGTACCTATCTAAGATGTTTTGCTCAAGATAAATAGTATCAATGGAGTCATTGGCTTTCTTTAGCAGAATGGTGGTACAACACTTCGTACCATTATTCCATCAAGATGTCTCCATTCGAAGCATTGTATGGAGTAAAACCACCAACAATAGCAGATTATGTTCCAGGTTCTTCCAAAGTGGCCCAAGTAGACGATTGGTTCCAACACCGATAGTCAATGCTCAACATTCTCAAAGATAATTTGGTCCAAGCACAAAATCGCATGAAGCAACAACAAGACACACACCATTTCGAAAGACAATTTAATACAGGTGATATGGTGTTCCTGCATCTGCAACCCTACAAACAACTATCATTGAATATCAAGACCAGTCAGAAGTTGGCTCCAAGATTTTATGGTCCTTACAAGATAGTGCACCGCATAGGCGAAGTGGCATATCAACTAGAGCTTCCTCCCTCATCCCATATACATCCAGTATTTCATGTTTCCTATCTCAAGAAGGTGATCGGACAAAAAGTACACTCTCAGTCAAAACTACTAGTACTTGATGAAGAAGGACGTATATATCTCCAACCAAAAGCAATTTTGCAAAGCAGATCACGTATTCTTTGATCCCGTCACATCAAAGAATTTCTAATCAAATGGTAGGACCTACCAGTAGAAGATGCTACATGGGAAACATAAAGTATCTTTGAGACATTTCCAGCTTTGAGGACAAAGCTTTTCGAGGAGGGGAGCCATGTTACAATACCAATATAGCCAAGTCGGCTATATTTCCAAGTGATAATTAATTTATTGATTTATCATTATATATAGTGTAGGTTGATTTATTATTTCATCATATTTTCATCTTTCAAATCATTTGCGTAATCACAAGGACTAAGCCCTCCTTAGTGGTGAAGGACTTAGCCCTCCTAAAGTGGCAAGCATATTAATTGATTTCATTCATTTGCATTTGCATTCGTATTGTTGTGAAGAATATTACTTCAGGATAGTCCTAGCTAAAGTACATCATATAACACATTAAAGACAACATATTGGTAGTGTAACGATCCAAAAATAATCTAACTAGTCTACCTAAGATACAAATAATTTTTTTTAATAAGTATATAACCAAGAGGGATTTACATATCCCTAACCATCATATATGTTATTACGAATATAACTAAATTAATCTAATGTTTTAAGTTGACTAACATTCTCTTCCTTAACCTATTAAAAGATACACCCATATCTATACCATACACAAGTTTATCTATGTAGGTATACTATACATATTGCACATAAGCTATCAATCTCATCTTCACAATGAGATAACTTATCTCCTTCTATTATTTGAAGGAGTAAAATCATCTCTATACCATACACAAGTCCATATATATACTATGTATATTGTAAATAATCTATAAATATCATCACTGTGATGAGCTAACTTATTCCTTTCATAGATATTCAAGTTCATTCCAAGCTATTTTGTTTTGCAATTCTATCTAATTTAGCTTCTTTAAAAGAGATATTTAAAAGCAGGGTTATTCTAAGTTCTATCCTAAGAGATCCCATAATCTCTTAGGTTCCTTTTACTCTACCTCTATTACATAATCAATAATCATTTTTGAATAACAAACAACCATCTAACTATGTTAAATCAAAAGATCTTCTAACCCTTCTTTCTATAGAAGGACAATATTGAGTCTATCTACTTAATTTAAGCATGGGGTAGTATCTACAAAAACACCAAGAAATACTTAAATAAGACATCATCATCTAACTAAAGCATTTAAACAAAGAAATAGCTATGAAACTACAACAACAACGATTCTTCAAAAAACATTAGAGATACATCCTTCATTCATTTATTAAATCATTACATAACCCAAGTATGGTAAAACTTCCATACTTAAAAGAATAAGGTATTACATCATAATCCATCTAGGAGATTACTTAACTAGAGTCTAATATAATAAATAAATTTATCATTACAACTAATGTCAAGGTTAATGCTTTGGATCTAAGTGTCCTCCTTGGTTCTTCTTGTCTTTCCATTGCTCAATTAATGGTAGTAAGGGATCAAGATAGCTCATGGATCTTATGAAGCATACATCTAAATGTGTCTACTAAATAACTTATGAAGCAAGTGATGAGTGTTAATTTAGCATACATTGTATGTGATATATTGTGTGATTTCTGACTTTAAATCATGAATGTAATGGAATTTTAATGATTACTTCAATTTATTTATGTAATTTATTAGTTAAAATGATGAATGAGGTTAAATTGATAAATGCATGAATTTTACACAAAATATGTGCAAGTTTTGTATGCTTGGATAGGAGAACATTGAAGAACACTTCACAGGAGTTTGATGCGGTAAAACAAGATTCAAACCAGATGCTGAACATAAGAGATAATATGGTCATGAGGATGACAAATTGAGAAGACTGTAGACGTGGGTTACGAATGTTATAGAACATAGTTGTTGAAGTCTATTATAGAACATAGGTGCTGCAATATGTTATAGAACACAGTTGTTGAAGTTTGTTATGAGACATAGTTGCTGAAATATGTTACAGAAGATAGTTGTTGAAGACTATTACCAAATATGTCTACCAACAAGAGTTACAAAAATATTTGACCAAGTCAATTGACCAACACACTACGTGCCACATCAGTGACAGCATGGCATTCTTACATGGCAGCATGTTGTTACGAAATATTTCCAGTCAACATAGTTGGTTGACTTGTCAAAGATTATGCATGAGAAACTTATGATTATTGAAGTTGTTATAAAGTTGTTTTATAAAATTATAAAGTTAGTATGTTGTTAGGTTGTCTAGATTCCGATGCAAGATGTTATGTCCTCTCCGTGAATAAAGGGGCATATAGTTATATTGTTATATCTTGTGAAATGTTCAAATTAGAAGTATTTTGTTATGTTCATTCATGAATTGCCACTTGGACCACTTAGATTATGACTAAGTCCAAGTAGGTTAGGAAACTATGTCAGTTTAGATTATTTCTATTAGGAACATAGTTGTCGCATTATCGAGCCAACAAAGCCACATGGAAAATACGTGGAAGAGTTTTATTCAGAATGTCCAAAGTGACATTATATATTACATAGGGAGACCTTTGAAAAGGTCTAATGGAGAAATATCTAATGCTTATTAATGTTGCAAAAATAATTCTATACAATTTTTGAAGAAATGTGCAACTATGTATGCCTGAATTTCCAGTAATAAAGCAACAACACTTTTTGTTACGCATATGGTAACTGTATCAATTACTTTGTCATTTATTTTTGCATGATTTCTTTTATGTAATCATCATTGTATTTTTCCTACATTCATAGATTAGAATAATGTTAGTAGTATTAATGCACATTAGTTACTGAGATAAAATAGTTTAGGGGAGAAAGACTTACACTGTCCTCTAGGAGGTAGGGCCCACTCCTATAGTCAGTCCCTATTCTCTCACCCCTGTAATAGGATAGGAATAGTTAGTACGTAGAATTAACTTTAGATTATAAAATAAATTAAATTACATTATCATAGAGTATAAAGTAAAAATAGATAATTAAAACTAACTATTTGCACGAGGATCCTCATCAGTAGGTAATCTCATCAGTAAGAAATTTCATCAGTAGGTAATTACATTATTAAATGCATCAATAGATAAACACATTGTTAGGTGAATATCATGTTTAAATCATAAATTGCATATTATTTCAATTTCTACATAATTTCTATTTACTACAATTGTTATTTTTCCTACAAAACCTGAGACTAAAAGAGAATAGAATCAAGTCTAAGTATTAATCACTATGGTACAATCTATATTGGATTTCTACTCTTTAAATCTAACCTTGATTACCCTGGATTGATAAAATTAAATGTAAGCATTACAACTAGACATTTTTGGCACCATTGTCGGGGAGAGTAGTGTCATAATTATTAATCAGAAAGGTTGTTTGGTTGCGCAAGAAGAGAGGCTTACTTGTATGTGGAAAGAGGTACGTATGAGTCCTTGGCGTGCATACAAGTCAGAGTGGCACGAGATGGTCCCAACAAGCCCCTTTGTTCGACGTTGCCAGGTTCTTTTTTCTTGAGGAATCATTTTACTGCTTTCATAGTTAAAATTTTATTTTCTACAAATTTTCCATGCTTTGGGTGATTGCTATTATTTGCTTTGGTCTGGGTTCTCTAACCTATGGAAATAGGAAGTAGGTATGATTGAGTGACACAGTCATAGTGAAATGCTCCTAAATAATCAAAGAAGTGATAGCAAAATAACCTTTTACTTTCAGTAATTTCATTTCCAACACATTTACTTTTCAAGCAATATTTCATTTTATTTTCCTCCTAGTGTGCTAATATTGGTTGTATGGATTCATAGACCATGAGTCGCACCTAATTTTAGTAAACATTAGGATTGTTCAGAAATTTTATTATTTTCCTGTTATACTAGGATTGGTTGTATGGATTCATAGACCGTGAGTCGCACCTAATCTTAGTAACATCAAGATTGCTTCAGAAAATAGAAACTCTATTTTATTCTACTATGTTAAGGATAGCTATAAAATCATTTGTTATGAGTTGTACCTAAAATTGACAATAGTAGGATTGTTTTGAATTGGTGATAAAAATAAAAATAAAACAAAAACAGAAACAAAATAGAACCCAAGAAAAACCAAAACCAAACTCAAAAAAAAAGAGAAGGAAAAGTAAAAGAAAGGTTGCTAGATGGTGGAAAATAGTCTAAAATAGTCTGCACTTATAGACCTTAGAAAATTATTGATTGAACAAGAAGTGAACCTTCTTTTTGAAAAACAACACCAAACATCTAGAGAAGAGTGGGAACACCTGTGCAAACATCTTGATACCATAAAATATAGATCAGATGAATTGAGTCAAATCCAGAGGATAAACATAGCTCAAATTCTAGGGCCAGACTATCACTCACCCTACCTTGAACTTATTAGGAGTTGTGAATGGTGGTTAGGGAATAGGAGAGCAATAGTAAACTCAGTAACCTACCCATGGGATCAGTATTTCGAAGATTCCCTTACCATCCATAGTTTCCTAGAAAAAATAGAGGATAGGGAAGTAAACCTAGAATATAGCTAGAGATATCATAGGGCACCAAGAGTAGTACTCTTTAGAGAACTATGTCAAGACTTGCATTACGAACTACAGTTCGAGAACCCTAATCCAATTGTAAAATAAGATTTTATTGTCCAATTGATTACTATGGTAACAAAAGACTTTGGATTTAATGAAGAGCATTATATGAATCCCGAACAACTTAAACCTATCAATGATATTCATAGGTTGTTCCAAGATGACTAAAATTTATTTCAAAGTTTCATGTTCAGACCTAGAGACTCAAAAGGTAGATTTATTAAAATTAGTAAACCAGAAGTAGATTGCCAAGAAAACCATAGTAAGAAATCTAAAACTTTTGAGTCAAAAGAAACCGAAACTGCATCTTTAGATTCTACATCAACCAAGAAAATTGAAATTCTAGAACAAGATCCCAAAATATATCTGCTACCCAAACCAGAGTTTGATGATCATATCGATCCCTCATCTATCTTTACCGAACCTATACCTGAACCAATTCTTGAAATCTTATATTCAATCATGGTTGATCAGGGTAGTGAACAAGGGGAAGTAAATATAAATCAAAGGCAAAGGACTAATGATCAAGGAGAAGTAGAAAACCAAAGGGGGGTGGACAAAGAAATACTTTTGCCTTCCCAATTCCTTCTTTCGAAGATAGGCTAACAAGAGAACCAAAACTAGTCTCTATTGTTGTTTTGCCTACTTTCCATGGGAAACCACATGAGGATCCCGATGCCTTTCTCTTTGAATTTGAAGTGGTGTGCCAAGCTTACTTTTACACCATAGATGAGCAAAAACTAAGACTATTCCCTTCTACGCTTAAGGATGCAGCCTTAATATGGTTCATGGGTCTAGGGGAGAACATTTGCAATCGATGGGATGGAGAACGAGGATTAAAAGATATATTCCTTGAAAGATACCAAGACTATTGTAGGGTTTAGGATAAGAAAGCAGAGTTATTTCGTATGAATAAAAATATGATGAATCCCTTGAGGACTACCTCGAGAGATTCTAGTTTGTGGGATCAAGAGTAAACATTGAGTTGGATGAGGAAGTTCAGAAAGAAATTTTTCTAAAAGGGCTTAAGGAAGATGTCTTAGACATACTAAACCTTATGGAAAAGGGAGATATCCATCAGATGGGATTAGGAGAGATCATAAATATTTGTAAAAATTACTCAAGAAATAAACCATTAAGAAGTAATAAATACCCATCATCAGGAGGAGGAGTAACATGAGCTGAAATCGGTAATATGCTAGAAAATCTCAAAACCGATTTATTGAGCACATTGACATCATCCCTCAACCTCATGGATAAGAAACCGAAGGAGAAAAACATTGAAGAGATATATTGTCATAGATGTAGAAAGAAACATAATCTAAGGGAATGCCCTTTGAATGTTACAAATATTTCCAACATTTTTGCCTATTGCAAAATCTGTGATAAAAACCATAATACTAAAAATTGTAAATATATCTCAGCCATCAAAACCGCTATTAAAGAGCCTGAGGTCGAAGAGGTAGAATATGTCTAATTTATAGCTCAAAGAAGGAATGGTCCATTTAATGGTCCACCCAATTGGTCAAACTCTAATTATTCCAACCAACAAGAGACCTAATTATTGGTCAAATCCTCCAAATTGGTCAAATTGGAATCAATATAATCAAGATTGGAACATGCCTCCTTGGGCACAATTCATACCCAATTCATATGGAAATTCACCCCCATGGATGGTAGGCCAAGGTCAAAACACATCTAGTTGGAATATGAATGGCCAATACAATCAAACAGGACCGAGATGGTCTCAAGGGCAGCCCCAACAACAAAACTTTCAAAATCAATTTAGGGGGCAAGTACCTCAAAACTAACCTCAAAATAGACTCCTTCCACCTCCAAACAACAATCCTCCTAAACATCCACCTTTACCAGCTCAACCTGTGCCTAACCCCAATAATAATAAAAATACTCAACAGGTCTATGAAACAAATGAGGCATGTTCAATATCTATAATGCCTTGTCAACAAATTCAATTAAGATCTGGGAAAGTATTGGATGATCATAGAGCAACCCTCACAGAACTTGAAGAACCTACCAAAAACTTGAGCAAAGAAAAAGGACAAGATGATAAATGTGAGGAAGGAATAGAAATTCCCCTAGAAGAAGTGTTGGATCAACAGAAAGAGGTTCAAATTTCTCAAAAAGAAATAAGAGCTCCATTTCTCGAAATACTAGCTATACCAAAGGAACCATCTAAACCAGCTTTCAATTTTCTTCAAGAATTGGAAAATGTCTCTATTAGAATTCCTCTTTTACAAGCTATTAAAGATATTCCCATCTACTCCAAATTGGTAAAGAATATAACAAATTCACAAAAGAGAAAGAGGAATGAACCGAGGACTATTCAAGTTATAGGGCAACTATCTGAAATCATGACTGGTGAGAAATTGTTACCAAAATATACAGACCCTGGAGTACCTATACTCATAGTTCACATTGGTAGGACAACCTTGCATAATGTCTTAGTAGACTTAGGGGCTGCCATAAACATCATGACAAAGGAAACAACAGAATATTTAGGGGTACACATGATTCAACCAACCTCTATAGTGCTTCAACTTGCAGATAGATCTACCATTAAACCAGAAGGGAAGCTAGAAGACATTATAGTTTCTATAAGTTCATGGGAATACCCTATAGAATTTATAGTCTTACAGCCAAAGAAAAAGTTAGGGGGACACCCCTTGATATTAGGAAGACCATGGCTTGCAATAGTTGATGCTTATATTAGTTGTAGATCTGGGAATATGACTATTTCAAATGGCAAGTATACTAAAAATCTTAGCTTATTTCCTGAATCAATAAAAGACAATGATTTTTCAAACCAATTGTGGTATGATTCTCCTGAAGACTTGGACAATGTACAAAATTTATCAATCAATATGCTAGGAGAGTGTTTTCAACAAGAAATTGAAGGGCCTTTAGCTTCACTTCTTGATGAGGAACAAGGTGCTAATGAAGTTACCATGACTAATGGTGAAGCAAGCACAAGTTACCCTCATCAGATGGTCCCTTACAATTATCAACTAAACACTCTTAAACATGGAATAATGAGTATAGATAATAATTATAAACAAATAGATATTACATCTGGAAAAGCTTTAAATATAAGCAATGAGCTTACAAACATTCAGGAATCACAACTGATAGAAGTGTTAAAGAAGCATTGGACAACATTTGCATGGAATTACGAGGACATGAAAGGGATACATCCGAGTATTTGTACCCACCGTATTTTCATTCAAGAAGGTTGTCACCTAGTAAGACAACCTCAAAGGAGATTAAATCCAGCTATGAAAGACATAGTTCAGGAAGAAATTGTTAAGCTCTTAAACACAGGATTTATATACCCTATATTTGATAGTCAATGGGTTTCACCATTGGTGATAGTTCCTAAAAATAATGGTAAATGGAGAATCTATGTAGACTACAGAGAACTAAATAAAGTGACAAAGAAGGACTATTTCCCATTGCCTTTTATTGATCAAGTCCTTGACACTCTAGCTAGTAAGAAATACTTTTATTTCTTGGATGGATTTAGTGGATATAATCAGGTCTCAATAGCTGAGGAAGATCAAGAAAAGACCACTTTTACATGTCCCATAGGAACTTATGCTTATAGAGTATTACCTTTTGGTCTATGCAATGCACCTGCTACATTCCAAAGAGTTGTTCTCGCTATTTTTGCTGATATGATTAATGAATGCATAGAAGTTTATATGGATGACTTTATAGTCTATGGTGACACCTTTGAAGAAACTCTAGCAAGTTTACAAAAATTCCTAGCTAGATGCATAGAGCAAAACCTTTCTCTAAGTCATGAAAAGTGTTTCATGATGATGAGAAGGGGAATTGTTTTAGGACATTACATATCCGAAGAAGGTGTTAAGGTAGATCCTGCAAAAATACAAGTTATTCAATCTCTTCAACCTCCAAAAACTCAAACAGAGGTAAGAAGATTTTTAGGGCATGTAGGATACTACCGAAGATTCATTAAGGATTTCAACAAAACTACTTCCCCTATGCTTAAACTCTTAACTAAAGATAGTGAATTTGAATGGATTGAAGCATGTCAAGAAGCTTTTGAGATCATAAAAGAAAAATTGATTACTGCTCCAATATTAAGGGGGCCAAACTAGAATTTACCCTTTCATATCCATTGTGATGCCTCAGCATATGCAATAGGAGCGGTACTTCAACAAATAGAGAATAAAATACCTTATGCTATCTATTATGTGAATAAAAAATTGCATGGAGTTGAGCTTAATTACATCACCATTGAAAAGTAATTCTTAGTTGTAGTTCATGCCATTAATAAATTCAAACATTACATAATAGGGTATGAAGTATTTGTTCACACTGATCACTCTGCCATTAAGTACTTAATGAACAAAGCTACAATAGGAGGTAGAGTGGTTAGATGGCTTCTTTTGTTACAAGAGTTTAATGTTACAATCATAGATAAGGCAGGAAAGGATAATGTCATTGCAGATCACCTATCTCGTATGCAAATATTTGATGATAATGAGTTAGTCCCTGATAATTTTCCTGATGAACATTTGTTTGCTCTCTCTATCTTCACTCCTTGGTATGTTGATATTGTAAATTACCTAGTAATAGGAAAAATACCTCAAAACTATACACCGCATGAGCATAGAAAACTAATACATCAAAGTATTCCTTATATGTGGATTAATGGAATCTTGTTTAAAACATGCCCTGACCAAGTAATTAGGAGGTGTGTGCAAGAAGAAGATGTATATGACATCATTCGGGTAGCACATGAAGAACCCTGTGGAGGTCATTATGCCACCCAAAGGATAGTTAGTAAAATACTACAAACTGGTTACTTTTGGCCTACTATGAATAAATATACCTATAAATTTGTTGATAGATGTTGTAGCCCAAATATTCTCGCACTCCTTTCCTCAAGGTTGATGGATTCATGCCTTAGAGGGGAATGGAAGAATGAGTGGTGTACACCTCAAAAGAGTGGTATTTAATCGTACCTTCTAAGTGGTGATTTTTTGATGAATTGGTTTGGGTTCACCAGGAAAAAATTTGTGGTAGTTTTTGAGCCTAGGTTTGGGATTTGTTTTGATTCAAATCGTGCATACACCTAAGTTTAGCCAATATGAATCTAATATAACATACATGCTATTTTGATTTAAATGCAAGAAGAAAAATAGAATTCAAAAAGACAAATGCAATGCTAGAAAGTGATTTCAATGTAGCAACCCTGGGGAAGTGGTGCATCACCCACCAACTACTCTACTTGCAATTTGATTGAATCCTTTATTGTTAAACATGAAATAAATGAAAGGTATAAAGTAGATATAACTAGAATGCAAAGAAATAAATGAATGAATGCTCTTTGTATTGATATTTACAATATTCGGTTACATATGAATATCTCTAAGGGATACCCTTCGTTTGATACATGATTTTACACACAAAGAGGGAAGCAGGTGTATAAAATATTCCCTCGCATAGGGAGAACACTCTATTAGGCTTCCCAGTGATGCACACGGAAATTTATGAGGGCTTATAGATGCCTCCTTCTCTATGTATGATTACTAGAGGGATCTTATTGCTCTCATATGTTGTGGATTTGCCCGATTGAACTTGTAGTTCTAAAATAAATGAAATAACAACACATGCTTAGATGTTTGAGATTGCCTCCTTGGATGAGGCTATTAACAATGAATAAGCTCAATGGAAACAAAATGCAATGAAACTAGTACTATGAATGCGAATAACTGAAATAAATCTTATGCTAATAAAATGAAAGAGAAATTAAAATAAAAGAAACTAACACCTAAAACCCTAGACTAGGTTGCGGGCCACTATCCAGGACAACGACCGCTAAGGTGAAATCTCTCTCTATTGATCCAAAGGCTATGGTATCAAGTGATACTAATGTTAAAATTATTACCTTATGTGTTCAGATTTACCCTCCAATATGACAGGGCTTCGCTATAAGAATCGATCTCCAAGGTAAGCTCTCCAAGTCTCTAGAAGCTCTCCTCAATGATCCAACCTGTTCAAAGTTCTGATGTATGATGTTCTCTCTCTCTGATTGATAAAATAAAGTCTCCCAAGAAGGTCCCCTAGTGCTTTTAGGTTTACTCCTTATAAATTTTTTGAAGCCCTAGGTCAATGTTCAAACCCTAGGATTGAATCCCTCATGTGTACTAGATGTTAGCATGAGAAGATTTTTTTATTTTTCTATGTTTAACTAAAGTCTAAATTTGGACTTGAGTTTTTCATGTAGATTGGCTATGAGAAGGAATGTAAAGTTATCCCTGCTCATCCTTATTGCATGCAGACTACCACTTCTACCCAAGATTAGGCTGTATGGGTGGCAAAATGCATTTAAAGTTTAGTCGTTGTCATATACAACATCTAAGGTTTGGCCACTCTAAGCTACAACGACTAGATTATGGCTACTTTAGTCTACAACGACCAGGCTTGGATGGCCTAAAAATGCCCTATATGAGTGGTAAAAACCACTTTTAACACTTGGAAGGTCCCCAGGTTTAGTCACATGACCTATGAGTATACCCATGTGAGAAGTCTCCCTAACCATGACATGTTTTAGGTGTCTACAAATACCCATTTTTGTGATGCGCTGAGTGATAGACACAACACAGAGGAAAAACATAGACTGCTATGTTTACAAGGTGTAGGATGATCATTGACCTCATTAATGTTGGATGACCCAATCATGCAAGATGATACGCATCCTTGAATCATTACTTCAATGTTTGGAAGGCTTAACTTAGCACATGGTTTTGCACATGTTCAATCACACTCATTCCTCTATCACAATCGGGTAGCTTCTATTGCTACAATAAGATTCGACCTGTAGGAGAGCTACGAACTGATAATGTCACAGTTTTCTTATGACCCCAACAAACAAGGGAAACTTTATAGTTGTTGTTTGCAATGATTCATAGGATGAATGTAATTTTGATATGATCGAGTGATCTTTTGTTGATTTTGATTATGATTATTTGAATATTTGAACTACCCCCTCACACAATGAATTGGTGAGGGAAGGGCAATGAATGAAGCGACGAGTTGCTTGACCAAATATGACTGGTTTTGGTTACTTTCTAGTAATTTTTATTTTAATGGGCAATCCCCCATACAAGTGTGATTCCAATCATTTATGATAATCATTCATCCCTATCCTAGGGAGTGGTCTGACCATAAATAACCTTCTTAGGGAGTTAGGATGAGTGATTCTATTTATGCTTATATTACATCACTTGGCTTAGTGTTTTTGGTGTCATAGGAGAATTAGGATGATTCCTTCGTACCCATGGAGCAGTCCAACCATATTGGTCTTCTTTAGGATTGAAGGAGGCACATCGTAATTCCAAAATGAATGTTTTACCCCAAGTAACCTCATGGTAACTTACTCATCTCACCAAGTTGCATGGAGTGCAAATCGCTGCAACCACTAAGTTGATAGAGTAAATAACTTGATAAGAGGCTTACTCGAGATGTGCTTTATGTAATTTGTTTTGTTATTTTGAACATTATGATGATCATGAGTCATCAAAATATGTTTATTTAATGTTTTTGTTGCTTCTCATGGAGAGAAATCCTCATGTTTTTGTTTAGGTTGTTGGCCGCTGTCAGGTCCAACGACCCCTAAATTCCTGCTCGTGGTCGCTCTAGTCCTAAGTTGGCCAAGAAGTTCAGGTCGTTGATGATAGCAGCGACCAAGGCATAATTCAAAAATATAAAAAGTACCCCTAGGGTTTTGAATTTTCACTTTCACCAGCTATCAGTTTGCATTTTAGAGCCTTGTAGTGAAAGAGACTTTTGTTATTTGGAGTGTTGTTACGATTCAAAGGATCATGGCTACGTAGGGTGAGGCATCAGTGAGCAGAGGAGCTAGAGATTCTTGGGTACTCTTCGAAACCTTTAACCCTGCTCACTTTTTAGTAAAATGAACCACATTAAGTAATTGGAAAATGAACCTCACTAAGCTTGCTGGAAACGAACCAAACCCATAGTTTTAGTTTAGGATTTGTCTTGGTGGGCTTGCCCCCATTTTGATTTTTTTCAATTTTTTTGTGATTTTCGGCCTAGGGTAGATATTTTTGTCACATTGCCCATCATCCGCTGCTGCTAAGAGCGACCATATCGACCTGTGATTTGGCCGTTGTCGCTTAGAGTGGCCAGATTTAAATCCCAATGGTAAAAAATTTAATCATTGGTGTTTGGCCACTCTCAGCTTCAGCGACCGATTTATGGCCACTGTAGTTGACAGTGACTAAGAACACTTGTGAAATATTTTTATTTTTCTTGTATTTTTGAAGTGATTAACTAATTTTTTTGAATTTTTGACTTGATTTTTGTGAAATTTGCTGCATTATTAGGTGCATTTATTGCTCTTTTTTCTTGGAATTAGAATAGCCTATCATTATTTGCACCGTTTCCATATTTTATTGCAATTTATGCCTCAAATGCATTGTAGTTATGTTTTGTTTTCTCTTTTGCTCTTAGATTCTCACTACTCTAGCTCATGATATGAGGCTCATGAATGACCTTCTACCCCTTTTGAGTGCTATGGACTGGGCCTGGCTCAAGGTCCATGGGCTACAATTTATTACTAGGCTGCCCACTATTATGTTAGATCAGGCTTACCTTACGACCATGGTACACCGATGGGACTCTCGAACTAATACCTTCCACCTTCCCATCGACGAGATGAATATCACGTTGGAGGATGTGTATAGTATTTTTTGGATCCCATTTTTATGGAGTGGTCATTGTCTCTTTGGCCAC
The DNA here is from genome assembly GCA_028583015.1 of Wollemia nobilis. Classification (NCBI taxonomy): domain Eukaryota; kingdom Viridiplantae; phylum Streptophyta; class Pinopsida; order Araucariales; family Araucariaceae; genus Wollemia; species Wollemia nobilis. Next base: position 3,994,046 of record JAQPPZ010015712.1, read on the forward strand.
TAATGATCGTGATGTTGTATTTCTTCGGGTGTTTGGAAGGCATGCTGCAGATGCCTTCAAGGACACCAAATCTAGAGGTGTGTCTATTGTGTGTTGGTACCGGGAGAGGGTCTTCTTCGAGAGGCACGTAGTGTTGCTGATGGTTATTAGCAACATTCTCATTCTAGATTGCTCAGGTTTGAGGTTATCATAGAACCTTCTTACGATGGTCCAAGATCTAATGGACAGTGCAGATCCCATCATCTATGCATGGGGGAGGTCCCTATTGGCCCAATGCTATGATGAGTTGTATCACATCCACTGATGGGGTTGCATTGGCATCACTTGTAGCTTACTCTTACAGGTTTGGGGATGGGAGTACATCAAGGTAGATCATCCTAGAGGACTTACTGCTAAGATCATAGTCATCAAGGAGAAAATGTAATGCTATGCTACTAGATGGGCTTGAGGGTGCAAGAAGCACAAGAGTTGTCCTCATGCGGGGGAGCTCTCCCACTACACTGCTACTTTTACTGGGCTGAAGGCTAGAGATATTATGTGGCATCCATATCATGAGTGCCTAGCTTGGGATGACCCGACTAGTTTCACAACTAGGACGCGATGTGAGCGATGGCTCATCGACTGCAAGGTTGGCATCAAGAAGTATTTCTATTGGAATATGTAATGCAACATTGTGTAAATTATTCTTAGACTAAAATATAAAGTCTAAAGAATAATATTTGAATTAGAATATAATTCTATCTTATGTAAAATATTTCCACCCAATTAATAAATAAATTAAGGGTGCTAGGAATATTTAATTTCTTGGAAAAAAGTTATTTCTCTTTTCTAGCAAATATTAGAAAGTAACTAATCACTTTCTAATATTTGATAGATGTCACTTAGATTAGATTGTGATAAAATTAGAAAGTAACTAAAGCACTTTCTAATATTTGATATATTGTGATAAGATTAGATTGTGATAAGATTTAGGGTTGTAGTAGAAAAGCTTCTCTTTAAATAGGGGTGTTTTCTACTACATATGAATATATCTTGTCATATTGACTTATGTTGTAGTTTATGTTGATGCATATTGTTGCATAACATTGAAGCATTCTTGTACTATTGAATCATTGAGTAATATAGTGAGCTTCATAGTGGATGTTTCTATTCTTCATTTGAATTAGGGTTTTACCACTCAATATTTGTGTTGTGGGTTTACCTCTTTTATGTGTGATTGATCTTGTGGAGCATTCTTCGATCTTGGGGAGACTTTTCTTGTCTCACATTTGGTATCAGAGCGGTTGGGATCTCCATCAAGTGTCTTCAATCCTTTGAGGTGAAAAACCTATTAAGGTATATATATTTTGCATGCATTTGATATTTGGGTCTTATTTTGCAAATCTGCCAATAGGGTTTATAGATTTATTATGTTTTTAGATCTAGTTGTTAGATCTTTTACAAACAATATTTTCTTTTTAAATCAATAATTCTTTTTTGGCATTAAGTTTTTTCTAGAAAGGTTTTTGGAGCCAAACGGACCCCATGGTTGTGTCCAGAAGACCCAAAAATCCCTATTTCCATGTATAGTCATTTTTATTTATTTATTAAAAAAAACAGTTTTGTTTTTTTTAGAAAAAAAATAGTTTTGCTTTATAAAAAAATAGTTTTGTTTAAAAAAAAAACAGTTTTGTTTTAAAAAAAAAACAGTTTTTCTTTATAAAAAAAAAAAAAGTTTTGCTTTATAAAAAAATAGTTTTGTTTAAAAAAAAAAAACAAGTTTTGCTTTATAAAAAAAAAAAAACAGTTTTGTTTTTTTGAAAAAGTTTTGCTTTATAAAAATCTTTAAACTTTTTAATGTCTTTTTTTTTATTAATAAAATAAATTTTATTAATTTAATTCCATTTTTTTAAGCAATTTTTTGTATTAAAAATTATTATTATTCTCCTTAAAATGCAATATTTTTTTTGTCTCACATTAACAATGGTTGTTTGTGAGTTTGTTTGTTTTGCAAGGTTATCCAAGTATGTTTTGGAGTATACAAGGCAATTTCGGATCAACTTTTTCACTCTCTTCCCCTATTTTTATTAATTTCTTCTAATCTCTCTCTAGTATTTGCTTGAAGCATACTATAAATTAATGTAACTTGTATCTCTCATTATGAAAGTAAAAGAGAATGAAAGTGAGAGTGAGAGAGAGAGAGAAAGAGAGAGAGTGTGTGTATTTGTGTTTTGCTTTGTGTCTCCACTATCTCTTGTTCATCTTTCTTACATTTTGCATCTCACCTAATCTAACTACTAACTTGCTATTAAACAATCTACTAACTAACTAACTTGCAATTTACTAATTTTTATATTAATCAAGAAGGTTAAAAATGAATCAACTTCCTAACCACAACTTTAATATTTGATTAAAACTTAATATTGCAACACAGTTTATATTTGCTAAACACCTATTGAATCCAAAAGAATTCGCTCTATCGGTAGCAAGTCCTTTTTGGGTCCTTGTACCCGTATCCTTTTGGGTAGCTTGGTTGACCTTGGGTGAGATGAATTGGCAATTCATTAGGCTATATCAAAACCTAAAATGAACACTAACTTATTGACTATCTAACATTTAACAAATGTTTTATGGTTCAATTCAAGTTAGTTTATTTTGTTGCAAGATGATTGTTATGGTTAGTTACCTTCTTATTGCAAGTTGATCTTGGTTTATTTCCTTTATTCAATTGCAATATGGTTATAGTTGTTTATTACAAGATGGTTATAGTAGTTCATGATGATGTTGATCATCATCATCATCATCATGAAGGAAATTGGCTTTGAGCAATTTGGTCCTTCATGTTTGCTCTTCGATAATCAATCAACTATTGCCCTGGCTAAAAATCCTATAATGCATCAAAGGACAAAGCATGTTGAAATCCTAGGCCACTTTATCAGAGAGAAGATATTGTATGGGACTATTCAATTGGAGTATTGCCCATCATATTCTAATTCTGCTGATTTGTTCACCAAACCTCTTCCCAAGGAGCAATTTTGTAAGATGAGGGACTCACTTGGTTTGGTGAAGTTGTACTTAAGGGGAATGAAGTGTAGTTACACTTGTGTGATGACAACTTCATCCTTATGAGGTGTTTTGTGCTATATATATGAGTTGATATTTGGTGGTATAATTGCTTTTTGCATCTCTTTTGAACAAGGTACTTTCTTGTTTTCCTTGTGCAACTTTTGTACATGTTACTTTGTAGATGGCATTGTGCAATTATGATATATGATGCAATTACTTTATGCGACTCTTTTACATGGTAATTTCTTGTTGCCTTGTGCAACTTTGTACATGTCTTTTTATGTAGTTGGAATTATGCAATTGGTTTATCATGGTACTTTCTTGTTAGCATTTATGCTACTTTTGTACATGATATTTTATGGTTGGCTTTATGCAACTGGTGTGCACACTTTATTATTTTCATATACCTTATGCAACTTTTGTACATGGTACTTTAGAGTTTGCATTATCATGGTACTCCTTGTTTGCTTTATGCAACTTTGATCATGATATTGTTTGATCAACTATATAGCATGTGATTATAATTATGGTTTGGCATATTTTTGTGATGACTTATAGTTCACTATTTGTTATATCAATTTTGTTATCATCTTTGAATATTCATATATGTTGTGGTGAATATATTTATGATGATGTATCTAACTGATCTTATGTTGAGCTGCTTGTAGCTTGCAGGTATTTCCATTTGGGATTTTGTAGGCGTACTGAAGACACCCTTGTGATGTTTTCTTCTTGTCATTTGCAACCACTTGTGGTTGATGGATGGATTTGTCAGCTACTTGTATCTGAAGCTACTCCATTAGGGGCTAGTAGTCTCATTTTGGACCATTTTGTATTGGTGCCTTATTGTAGACCATTCTTGGTCATAGAAGGTCATTGTAACTATATTACTCATTTGATTCTCATCCCCGTTTGTATATTTATGGGGAGAATGTTTATTTGTCTCATAATTCCTTTCCCCAATATTAAGGGGGAGTGTTGGAATATGTAATGCAACATTGTGTAAATTATTCTTAGACTAAAATATAAAGTCTAAAGAATAATATTTGTATTAGAATATAATTCTATCTTATGTAAAATATTTTCACCCAATTAATAAATAAATTAAGGGTGCTAGGAATATTTAATTTCTTGGAAAAAAGTTATTTCTCTTTTCTAGCAAATATTAGAACGTAACTAATAAATTTCTAATATTTTATAGATGCCACTTATCACATATCTCAAATATTAGATTGTGATAAAATTAGAAAGTAACTAAAGCACTTTCTAATATTTGATAGATTGTGATAATATTAGATTATGATAATATTTAGGGTTGTAGTAGAAAAACTTCTCTTTAAATAGGGATGTTTTCTACTATATATGATATATCTTGTCATATTAACTTGTGTTGTAGTTTATGTTGATGCATATTATTGCATAACATTGAAGCATTCTTGTACTATTGAATCATTGAGTAATATAGTGAGCTTCATAGTGGATGTTTCCCTTCTTCATTTGAAGTAGGGTTTTACCACTCAATATTTATGTTATGGGTTTACCTATTTTATGTGTGATTTATCTTGTGGAGCATTCTTTGATCTTGGGGAGACTTTGCTTATCTCATAATTTATTCTACTCTTGGGTTCTTCATTAGTACATGTTGTAGTAGGATGTGCCGCTTGTTCCATTTTTATACAGGCACCTCACAACAGATAGAGGCCTCCCTCCCCATGTATCACAAAGTTAGCCGATGAGGAGGATACCCCATAAGTGGACACACGAGTTACTGAGGGAGTTATAGATGCATTTGCACAATGGTGGGGGGATCTAATGTGGCATGGTGATGGCATCTTGAGCTATGAGGGTGATGGTAGGGATGATGGTGCAGGTCCAATAGGGTGCAAAGTCCAAGCTAGTACTAAGCTATGGGGCCATCCAGTAGAGCAAGTGGTAGAGGAGGAGCAGGAGGCTCCTGAGGAGGATCTAGAGCTCGAGGAGAGATATTCTCCTCTGAGAGCATAGTTGCACGAGGTTGAGGCCAAGATCCAGTCAACCAAGATCTAGGTATAGCAGCGAGATGCTACTATAGCCCAACGAGATGCTACTATAGAGTAACTCACGCTACAGATCTAGGCTTTTTAGGCTACTATCAAGGGTAATGCTTCTTGAAGAACACAAGCTTATACTGAGAGGGGGGGTGAACAATATAGTGCCCACTTTTTAATTTCTTTCCAAACCAATATCAATTAATGTCCTTAAATGCAATAACCAAATATAGTAGTGTGCATTAATAACTCAGATATCAATAGTAAGCAAGAGCACAAGTCACCACACATAATTGAGGCACAATATTTAACATAGTTCTCCCAATGTGGGATACTCCAAAAGATAATTTCCTTATAATATTTCACATAGAAATAAGGATCCTTATCTAATACAATGATTACTTTGATTTGATCAAAGCTAAGCAATACACTAATCTACTTAGGTAGGCAATCAACTGATCTGATCAGTTAGGCAACACATTAATCTTCTCAGTTAGGCAATCCAATAATATGCTTAGGTAGAAATCCACTAACCTACTCAGGTAGCAATCCACTGATCTGCTCAGCTAGGCAACACACTGATCTGCTCAGGTAGGTAATCCACTGATATGCTCAGCTAGGCAACACACTGATCTGTTCAGGTAGGCAATCCACTAATCTGTTTAGTTAGGCAACACACTAATCTACTCAACCTTATACTCTTTTTCAACCATCTACCATACCTCATATCCTTGTGATATCAAGTAGTTCTTCATTCTCATGCTCCAGAAAGCATAATTATCATTGCCTAACAGTGGTGTATTATTTATAGATGATCCATTATATGAAGCCATTTGTGTTCTTATAGAATATGCCCTCAAGCTATTAGTATTTTCAAAGGAACCCGCTCTGATACCAATTGAAGAACACAAGCTTATACTGAGATGGGGGTGAGCAGTATAGCACCCACTTTTTACTTTCTTTCCAAACCAATATCAATTAATGTACTTAAATGCAATAAACAAATATAGTAATGTGCATTAATAACTCAGATAACAATAGTAAGCAAGAGCACAAGTCATCACACATAATTGAGACATAATATTTAACGTGGTTCCCTCAATGTGGGATACTCCACAAGATAATTTCCTTATAATATTTTGCACAAAAATAAGGATCCTTATCCAATACAATGATTACTTTGATCTGCTCAAAGCTAAGCAATACACTAATCTGCTTAGGTAGGAAATCCACTAATCTTCTCAGCTAGGCAACACACTGATCTACTCATGTAGACTATACATCGATCTGCTCAGGTAGGCAATCCACTGATCTTCTCAGATAGGTAACATACTAATCTTCTCAGGTAGGCAATCCATTGATATGCTTAGCTAGGCAACACACTAATATGCTCAGGTAGGAAATCCATTGATCTAGTCAACTAGGCAACACATTGATCTTCTTAGGTAGGTAATCCACTAATCTGCTCATCTAGACAACACATTGATCTACTCAGGTAGGTAATCCACTAATTTTCTCAGCTAGGCAACACACTGATATTCTTAGCTAAGCAATCCACTAATCTGCTCAGCTAGGCACTCCACTAATCTACTCAACAAGCTCACATAAAACTTGTCCAAATCTGCTCAACAAGCTCACATAGAACTTTTCCAAATCTGCTCAACAAGCTCACACAAAACTTGTCCAAATATGCTCAACAAGTTCACACAAAACTCGTCCAAATCTGCTCAACAAGCTCACATAGAACTTGTCCAAATTTTCTCAACAAGTTCACACAGAACTTGTCCAAATCTGCTCAACAAGCTCACACATAACTTGTCCAAATTTGGTCAACAAGCTCACACAAAACTTTTCCAAATCTATCCCAAAAGCCTTCTCAAAGGCTCAATCAATCATGCTCAAGTAGCATTCAAATATCATCCACAAATATATGAAGGGAAGGCTTAAATATGAACTCAACAATGAATGGCAATACACTCTTCAAAGGATGAAAACTATGATCCACAATGATCTCAACTCAAATAAATCTCATAGAAGCATAAAGAGAATTGTTAAAGACTCAATATGTTCTATACTCAAATCCAATATCTTTCTCAACTCAAAGCAATCTCATAGAAGCATAAGGAGAATTGTTAGAGACTCAATATGTTCTAATATTAATTTATTTTTCAACTTCAACTCAACTCAAATAAGAATATAGAATAGTTTCTTTTATGGAACTTGAACAACCACTTCACACAATCACTTGACTAGGTTCAAAAAACTCTTGTAAACTAACTACCACAAGAAACAACTCTTTCTTACAAACCCTAGTCCAAGCATGTATCAACCAACTTAAAGGTTTTCAACAAAGCTCAACCACAAATCTCACATAACAATGGTACTCATGTTCTTCTCAAGTTCAATTTCTTTGCATTACAAATGGGCTTCAACAACTATGTTTATAAAATATTCTTCACATAACAACGATACTCATGTTATTTTCAAGTTATTTGCATAACAAATGGGCTTTAACAACTATGCTTATAAAACAAGGTTTAACCACAACTCTCAAACTAGAAAACCTTTAAGAATTAAACCAACCACTTTCAAAAAGGAAACCACAATAAATCCTTTTCTCTCCAATGATATTTTAGAAATCAACCACCATAATCAATCAATAGGATAATGTGCACATACCTTTTATGAAGATGAAAAAACCCCTTTGGAAATCTGCCACACTCAACACGCTTTGAAAAAGAACAAAAAAACCTTCACTTTGAACCCTTTACAAAAATAGAAATATCTCTTTACATACACCTTATTTCTCCATCTAATCAAGTTAATCAAATAGCCCTCAAAATAAGCTTTCCAATGATATATAATATGATATACTTCTAAAAGAAGAAAACACTAGAAATTTCTCTTTTTCTAAAAGTGCATTTCAACCCTTATATCTTGCCTTCCAAGTAAATAAAAATTTAATCAAACATTATTCCCTTAGCATCATATTATTCCTTCAACATTAGGCAATAATAAAAAATATTCAATAAAATGTTTACTTACCTCTTAGAGGAAATCAAACCCTTGTCACTGCCCACTCAACACCACAACCACGACGCCAAAGACCACGTGAGCTATCTGATCACATAGGATAGAGAGCAAAAATGCTCCCTATATTTTGCTGCCCTTGCTCATGCCAAAAACATGCGCCAAACGCTCTTTTTCCATACTCTATGAAAATCAAACCCGGTGGGAATCGAACACATGCCCTATCGCAACCAAAAATTCCACGCTTCCCAAGCTCACCGTTGGACCACACTATCATATCGAAGGATTTTGGGGCTTCCACTTTTTGTTCTCTTCGTTTGATGCTTAGTATTTTGAATCGAAAGCCTTTGCATATATATATGCAACCTTCCTTTAATTTTAAATGCATCAATACCTTTAATTATTAATTTCCTTTTGATGGCATGGTTTTTATGATGTCGGTGATGACTTTAATTTTGATTTTAAAATTAAAATTAAAATTTTAAATAATTAAAATTAAATATCTCCATCCGGGACACCTTTTTCTACAAAACAAAAATCCAACCTGGGTTTTAAGAAAAACCCATTTCAAATCTGCCATCCATGGTTTTAAATAAGACCTTTTGTTTTTCCTACCTTGGTTTTCACAAAAACCCTATATATATCCATGCTTTCCAAAATATCATAAATGCTTATTTATGAAATACTTTTGCCACAAAAACTCAATGTGATCCATGTGACATCAATGATCCATGTGACATCAATGACAACATAAAATACCTAAAATTTCCAACACTTCTAGGATGCAATTTGTTGTTCCTCCTTCTACACCACAGAGTGATACTGAGGTATATCCTAGGGCAGACACAGGGGCAGAGGTTATACGTCTATAGTCATTGATAGATGAGTACGAGGAGCAGATTCAAGGGTATGTCTCCCATATAGCCTCTCTTCAGATGCAGCTTAGGAGGCACAAAGTTGTCCCTAGGGAGGCACCAAGTGTAGGTGGCTCATAGATCAGCAGGTGCTCCACCTCTGGGAAATCTTCCATCCATCTTAGTCATAGGACTTGAAATCGCACAGAGAGAACAACAGGTTCACATCACTCTATGCATGACACATCCATAGGGGGAGGTGATGTTGGGGGTACAGACCTTTTATTTGATTTATGATGCACTTGGATTTAATTTTTGAGGTCTTCTTGACCTATATGACTGTGGCCTGTGGGTAATTTTGTATACCCACGTACTTGATACACACATTTATATGATATATTTTCATTATGACTCATTATGTGTATCGTTTATTGCTCATGTTTTTTTTTTTTTTTGTTATGTGATGTGATGATGGCATTATGGTGAGTTTATGTATGTGATAGATGATATTTATGATGATGTAGATGTTTAGATGGATGCTTATGTAGATGCGATATGATCTAATTATTGTGACATGATGTGATAGATGATATTTATGATGATGTGGATGTTTATATGGATGCTTATGTAGATGCGATATGATCTAATTATTGTGACATGATATGATGTATCATGTGTTGATTTTATGATGGTTTTATGATTCTATGTATGTATGAATGCAATGATGTGATCTTATATATGGATGGATGAGTTATGGACTATGTATTTATAGATGTAATGTTGCAAATATGAAGAGGGTTTAGGCCCAGAAATATCTAGATATTTCTAGGCTTAGTGTGAACATGGATGTAATGGTCGGCATAGTTTTATCGGTAAATTTTTAAAAATATTCTAAACTCCCTCTCCTACATTCTCTCCATTTTTTCCTCCTTTCCTCCTGCCACCATTTCCTCCTTATCTCTCCATATCTTCCGCTCCCTATTTCCCGCTCCTCCTCATCCTCCTTATTCCTCCACCTCCTTCCTTATCCCTTATCCCTCCACATCCCACTATTTTCCCTTATCTCTCCCTTCCTCCTTCTTCCTCCTTCTTCCCTATAAATACCTAAGCGTTGTGTGTGTAGCATGTAATTTTTTGAAGTTAATTAAATAAAGTTTTTATGTTTTAGCCCACCTGCGTACATTGGTATCAGAGCTCGACGTAGTGGGCCCGGATTTCAAGGAAATCCAATGAGGTAGCAGAGCGCAGTCGAGGCACTGGGCACATGGAACGAGGCAGACCGAGGAGCACTGACTGGGCACACAGATCGAGGAAGGCTGACGTAGGGCTAAGGTGGTAGCCAGTAGGACTTGGGCATGAATCTCGAGGTGCCAGGTGGTAGACACGTGGCTGAGGAGGCTGCTGACGTGGGCGTATGAGAATCGACACGTGGCAGATCATGTGGCGAGAGGTGACGTGGCACATTGTTGTTGGCTTACGCATTGGCAAAAAGTTGGTTGACCGATTGCCCGAAGGCAATCAGTCGTAAAGGAGCGCCTTCGTGTTAATAAACACTCCCACTTCCATCTCACAGCGCATGTGGGATAAAAGGGAGGTGTTTTTCTTTTTAAAAAAAAAACTTTTCATTGCGCGCTTTAAATTATAATTTTTACACTCATTTCTCACCCGAGCGCATAGCGTAGTTGGCAAGAGCTTCAGTGTTGCTTGGCGGAGGTGCTGGGTTCGATTCACACCGAGGAAAAGTTGAATGATTTTTTTTTTGGTTTTAGCGCGCGTCGAGGGAAGATAATAATAAGGCACGAGGTGCCTTGCTTTTCAAAGACGTTGCATGGTGTAGCAGCTAAATCCCTCTCTTGCAAAGTGGAAGGTCGGGGGATCGATTCCCCTCCGCTCCAAAAACAAAATTTTTTGTTAAAAAAAAAAGAGGTTTGAAAGTTTTTAATTTTTTATTAAAGTTTTTTAAATTAATTTAATAGTTTTAAATTTATATTTTTAATTATTTTTAAATATAAGTTTGTTTAAAAAATAATTAAAGATATAAAAAATTATTAAATTTTTTTATAAAGACTTTATAATTTTTTTTTGAAAACCTTTAAACTTTGAGGAAAGGAAAATTGCTTTTCCTGGAGATTTAAAAATTCTGTGCAATCTAAAAAAAAGTGACAGGAAGCCTTTCGGAGCGCCCGTTTAGCGCGCTGCCCCTTGGAACCCCGTTCAAGGTTGTAAAAGAGCGAAAACTGTAACCTCAGAAGCTCTAACAAAGTTTTCTTTTTGCCTTGATGAGTAGATGATCAGATCTACCGGATGTTACCATGCTTTGTGCTCTCTACTGCGGAGAGAATCTGCTGAATCATTTGATGAGAGGGTCCGATGAGACGGAATACAAACTGTATTCAGTCAACTACAGAATTCAGTGATAGCCCACTTGAGGAAGCCTGATTCTGGATACGAAGCTGACTCAGAGGATAATATTTTTGGACAATGAGTAGAGGAGTCTGATACAATTGAAGCCGCACTTGTAGATCAAGCCAGTGATAGCTACTCTCCAGCTGAGCCGGAGGAACAATCCAGTGAAAGTTATACCCCATGCTCTCCAGAGCTTGAGCTAGCAGAGCCTGAGCCAGCATAGGCCGAGCCAGCGATAGCTCCTAAAATTATTGTCATCAGTGATGATGAGGATTCCATTATAGATAATTTTGGGCCTCAAGTACTGGGTAATCCACAAGAAGAAGAAGAAGAAATCAATGAGAGAGTTAAGAAATCTAGATTTGATTTGAACTTGTAATTGCTTTGTACTTCCTATTTTTAGTCAAATCAAAGTTTGCTTTCAAGTAGTAGAAATGGCTTCAAATTCAAATCTCCCAATTCCTAAATTTAATGGTAGTGATTATGAATATTGGTCAATAAAGATGAAAACTATGTTGATTGGTAAAGGTTTATGGGAAATAGTTGAAGAGGGTTACACAAAACCTTCTCCTACTGACTGGTCTACCTTAAGTGTTGCTGATAGAAAAGCCAAGAAAGAAGCCCAGAAAAACAATTCCTTTGCCCTATATCATTTACAAGCAGCCTTAGATAAAAGCATATTTCCTAGAATAGCATCCTGTATAACAGCTCAAGATGCTTGGAAGGCTTTAAAGGAAAGTTTTCAAGGGAGTGATCAAGTGAAGCAAAGCCAGAATTCAAACTTTGAAAAGAGGAGAATGAGAAAGGAGGAGAAAAGGGGGCGAACAAAGAGAAAAAAAAAAAAGACCCCCAAGGAGAAAAAAAAAAAAAGAGAGAGGGGGGGAGAAAACCTAAGTGGAATCATGTAGCAATCATTATTGAAGAGTCAAAATATTTGACTACACTTTCCTTTGATGCACTAATTGGTTCTCTTCTTTCACATGAAGAGAGATTGCAGGAATCTCCTTCCACTAGCCATGGAGGTGATGACAAAGCCTTCACTTCACAAGAAGGAAAAGGACAAGGCAGAAGTCGAGGTAGAGGTCAGCACAGAGGTAGAGGTAGGAATAGTCCATGAGGTGGAACTCCTAACAGAGGAGGATCTTCAAACAGAGGTGGAGGTCAGAATAGAGGTGGACAGTAGAATAGAGGGAAGCATCCAGGATGAGGAAAAGGAAGTGACAAGTCAAAACAAGCTTGCTACAATTGTGGTAAACTTGGCCACTTTGCTCATGACTGCTGGTCAAAATATTCACAAGGGAGCAACAACCAGAGCAGTCAGTATGGCAATTTTGGAGAAGAGGAAGGGACCTCAAATCTCTTTCTCTCATATGGCAAGTCAGATCAGAACCTGAATGACACCTGGATCTTGGACACTGGGTGTTCAAATCATATGAGTGGCAAAGAAGAACTCTTTGCTACTCTGGATTCTTCCTACAAATCCAACATCAAATTGGGAGATGACAAGTCATTGGCGGTTGAAGGCATTGGAGCCATGGAGGTTCCAACAAAAGAGGGCATGAAACAAGTAAGTGATATCTATTACACACCTCATCTCCAACACAATATTTTAAGTGTTGGTCAAATGTTAGAGAAGAACTATAAATTACTGTTTGATGAGGGTAAATGTACCATTTTTGATAAGAGTAATAGTGATAGAGTCATTACTCAAGTGCCAATGACAAGGAACAGGTTATTTCCTTTAAATTTTGGCCAGCCAGGAGGAGATCAATTAGTAAATGTTGCTATTGCAAATCCAAGTGTGTTGTGGCACTTGAGATACGGTCATTTGAATTCAGCCAGTTTGAAGATGTTAACTTCTCAAGCGATGGTGACCGGACTTCCTAAAGTTTAGGACAATAAGGAAGTCTGTGAAGGTTGTGCCTTGGGCAAGCATGCTAGAACCAAATTTCCTCATGGACAAGCATGGCGAGCTAGTTATCCACTCCAGCTAGTGCATTCGGACATCTGTGGTCCGATGCAGACCAAGAGCATTGGTAACAACTCTTACTTTCTTCTTTTCATTGATGATTTTTCAAGAATGTGCTGGATATATTTTTTGAAGCATAAATATGAGGCATTTGATTGCTTCATAGATTTTAAAGCAAGAGTTGAAAATGAGAGTGGATATTTTGTTAAGTGTCTCAGATCAGATAAAGGAGGAGAATACTCCTCTAATGAATTTTTGAATTTTTGTAAAAAACATGGAATAAAGAGGCAGTTCACTACTGCCTATACTCCATAGTAGAATGGTGTGGCTGAAAGGAAAAACCGCACCATTGTAGAGATGGCAAGATCTATGCTTCAGACGAAGCATTTAAGCAATATGTATTGGGCAGATGCAGCCAGGACCGGTGTGTATATTTTGAATAGGAGTCCTACTTCAAGTTTGAAAGGGAAAACTCCTTATCAAGCATGGTATGGTAAGAAACCAAATGTCAAGCATTTCAGAGTATTTGGTTCATTGGCTTACTCACACATTCCTGATGAACAGAGGAAAAATCTCGATCCTAAGAGTCAAGCATGCATTTTTGTAGGGTACTATGAGAACACAAAAGCTTATAGACTCTACAATCCTAGGACTCAAAAGATAATACTTTCCAGGGATGTGATTTTTGATGAAGGGGGAGAATGGGGAAATCCCCAAATTTATAGTGATGTTGAATCTCATGATGCAGGTTCTTCACAAATTCAACAGGTGCCACAGAAAAGCAAGAAGTCTCCTTCTCCTCCAAGCCCAAGTAGACATTCGACTTCCAGTTCATCATCATCTTCACCAAGTCCTTCTCCACAAAGGTCAGTCAGTTCCTCACCAATGGATATTGATTCTCCATCTAGAGGTAAGAGAACTCTCCAGCATCATCCATCTTATCAGATGTTGGATACAAATTTTCAAAGACGATATACTAGAAGTCAAGCAAGTGAAATGGGTTCAGTTTTGCAAAGACTTGAAAATATGCATTTGTATGGAGATGATGACTCCCAAGAACCTCGGGGAGATGTAGTTAACTATGCCTTGTTAACTAGTGCACAACTTGAACCTTCTAGTTATGAGAAGGCTTGTACTCAAAAGATATGGCAGGATGCCATGAAAGAAGAGATAACCTCTATAAAAAACAATGATACTTGGGAGCTGGTAGAGCTTCCTAAAGGAAAGAAGTGTGTTGGATGTAAATGGGTCTTCAAGACCAAATTCAATGCTGATGGAAGCATTGAAAGGCACAAAGCAAGATTGGTTGCAAAAGGATTTACACAGAAGTATGGTATTGATTATGAAGAGACATTTGCTCCTGTAGCACGATAGGAGACCATCAGAATAGTTCTTGCTTTAGCTGCTCACAAGGGTTGGAAAATCCAACACATGGATGTGAAAAGTGCCTTTCTCAATGGGTACTTAACAGAGGAAGTGTATGTTGAGCAACCTCAAGGATTTCAAGAACAAGGTAAGGAGCACCTTGTTTACATACTGAAAAAGGCACTCTATGGCCTCAAGCAGGCACCACGAGCTTGGTACTCATGCATTGATGGGTACTTCAAATATTTTGGGTTCACCAGAAGTAGAAATGAACCCACCCTTTACTACCTGAAGCAAGATAATGACATCCTCATAGTTTGCTTGTATGTGGATGATCTCATATTCATGGGTAGTAATAGAAAAGTGAATATGGAGTTCAAGCGCTCCATGATGAAGCAGTTTGAGATGAAGGATCTCGGCTTAATGCACTACTTCCTTGGATTGGAAGTTCATCAATCAGATACAGGGATCTTCATCTGTCAACATAAGTATGCTCGGGACATGATCAAGAAGTTTGCTATGGAGCATTGCAAACCAGTTGCAACTCCAGTTGGACATGGAATCCAATTAAGCAAAGATGATGGAGCACCAAAAGTTGACGTGACCACTTTTAGGAGCATGGTTGGGAGTTTGATGTTTCTCGCCAACACCAGACCTGATATTCAGTATGATGTTTCTCTTGTCTCTCGATTTATGGCTAGCCCATATGAGCTGCATTTGCAGGAAGCTAAGAGAATTCTCAGATATGTGAAGGGTACATTGGATTTTGGAATCCAGTACCATAAATGTAACACTATCAAGCTTGTAGGCTTTAGTGATAGTGATTGGGGCAGCAATATTGATGATAGAAAATCAACTTCAGGGAACTATTTTAGTCTGGGATCAGGGCTAATAACATGGAGTTCCAAAAAGCAAACTGTGGTAGCTTTGTCTTCTATAGAAGCTGAGTATATAGCAGTCACCTATGCTAGTACTCAAGCCCTATGGCTAAGAAAAGTGTTGGAAGAGATTGGAGAGCAGCAAAGTGGTCCGACCAAGATTTACTGTGACAACATCAGTGCCATTCAGTTGGCATACAATCCGATCCACCATAGTAGAATGAAACATTTTGATATGAAGTACCACTTCATCCGAGACATGGTGGAGCATGAAATTGTTGAGCTTAAATTTTGTCGCACTTTGGAGAACGTCGCAGACATCTTCACCAAAGCGATGGCTAAAGCTCAATTTATAAAGCTGAGAGACTATGTAGTCAGTTCTCTCAACTTTAAGGGGGAGAATGTTGCAAATATGAAGAGGGTTTAGGCCCAAAAATATCTAGATCTTTCTAGGCTTAGTGTGAACATGGCTGTAATGGTCGGCATAGTTTTGTCGGCAAATTTTTAAAAATCTTCTAAACTCCCTCTCCTACATTCTCTCCATTTTTTCCTCCTTTCCTCCCGCCACCATTTCCTCCTTATCTCTCCATATCTTTCGCTCCCTATTTCCCGCTCCTCCTCATCCTCCTTATTCCTCCACCTCCTTCCTTATCCCTTATCCCTCCACATCCCACTATTTTCCCTTATCTCTCCCTTCCTCCTTCTTCCTCCTTCTTCCCTATAAATACCTAAGCGTTGTGTGTGTAGCATGTAATTTTTTGAAGTTAATTAAATAAAGTTTTTATGTTTTAGCCCACATGTACATGTAATTTTTATTATTAAATACATGTTTGATTTTAATTTTATTGTGTACAAATAACTTATGTTATGATATGGTGAATGTAATGCATAATGCGTTATGTGAATGGACTTGTATGTTTTAATCACTTAAAACACAAGAAATGCATATGATATGATTTTGACAATATAATGGGTGATACCATGAAAGTATAACAACCATGAATGTTTAATAATCATTCTAACCGTGAGAATTAATTATTTAAACCATTCATATGTGCAATGTAATGGTGTGGAATCTATGTATTTTCTGGATAAGATTCTGTAATTTAAGATATATAAATAATTAGTGGTCGTTCAAAATATCATTTCTGACATATGTCCGATATCTAGTTTATTTTATTAATACCCTCCTAATTTACAAAAGCTTATAAAGAAAGTTGATGATGTTTTGATGATATGATTTGTTGCTATGTAGGATTTTTTGAGGTTTTTCCTAAGACTTCAAACACGCTAGTTATCCTATCAACAACTATGTACTGACCATACAAGAATTTTAAAAGGCAAGGCTTTCACTATGTTCCTAGATATTCATTATCTCTGTGTGTGCAAATGAATATATATTTTGAGATATGACCCAAGCATTTACTCCAATGTCAGGTGGGATTCTTTCAGCCCATTGCTAAGATCAAGGATTCTCAAGTTTTCATCTCATCCTTATGTTGGACTTAGTTAGACTATACCACTAGGCAGTATTGAGTTACCTAAGCTAGTTCATCCGCATTCAAACATTGGTCTATACAAATGCCAAAAGATAATGTAATATACATATCATCATGCGTAAGGATTTCTCCTTCCAGTTTTGTACAATGCTGAGAATTCCAGGGATTCAAATTCTATTCCCTTTTTTTCTTCATTTCATTTGGGATACCTACTCACACTTAGTGATGAAAATCACTATTTATTTTGACTATTTTTTTTTTCTTTTTTCTCTTGAGCAAGGGATTTATGTAAGGATGAAATTCACTTGTTTGTTTTGATTTTGACTGTTGCTTGATTTTAGGATTTGAATTATGACTTTGGAAAATGGAATTTTGAATTTGTGCTTTGTTTCAGAATTTTTTCTTATTTTAATGGAAGCAAGGGATTTATGTAGTGATGATAATCACTCAATTTTGGGTAGGGTAGAACTTATCCTTTTGCTAATTCTCAGCACCTTTAAACCAGTTGCATAGGGTGATAAACAAGGAATATCCTTTTCGCTTAAGGTAACCTAGACCAATTTTGTTGTTTTCATCTTTCCCTTGTACCAACTAGGATTTTAGTGTTTCAATTAGTGATGGGATCCTGAATATCCAAGGTATATTACAACTAGACCTTACTCTCTACTAATCAATGTGGCTTTCTATAAAAGCTGATAAGACCACTAGACATGGTTGAAATACTAGGAAACCTTAGTATATTTCATATAGCAACATGAGATGGTTGTGTTGAAGAACACAATTACACATATGGATGTATGGATGAGGATGAACTTGAATTTGAGATACAAACTATGGCATCGTTTGTAAGAATGTGATCATAACATATGTGAATGCAATGGATATGTATGGATATGCAACTATGTGGATATGGATGTGAGATGCAAATATTTTTGTATATTGTTTTTTTATTTTTGCATTGTTTTTGAATTTTTGCTTTTTACCAAAAGGCTTAAAGATGCCTTTGGAGCTCTTTGATTGATTTTGACCAAGCATATTGGGTACCCTTGGAGCATTTTTGTGATTTAATTTGATTTTACCAAAGGGCTTTAAGATACCTTTAGAGCTTTTTGATTGATTTTGACCAAGCGGATTGGGTAACCTTGGAGCATTTTTGTGATTTGATTTGATTTTACCAAAGGGCTTTAAGATACCTTTGGAGCTTTTTGATTGATTTTGACCAAGCGTATTGGGTATTCTTAGAGCATTTTTGTGATGGAGGTGACCATGGTTTTGATTTCTATGGCATATTTGAATGTTTTTTATTTTTATGACATATTTGAATGCTTTTAATTTTTATGACATATTTGAATGTTTTTGATTCTTATGACATATTTGAATGTGTTTGAGTTTTTGACATATTTGAATGTTTTTTATTTTTATGAATGAAACACCTTCAAATGAATTATATTGAGAGGTTCAGGCTCTTCAATACCATCCAAAGATGTGAGGTGATATGCTCTAGGCCCAACCTTCTCTGAAATCATGTAGGTACCTATCCAATTTACCACAAATTTGTCTCGCAAATGCGATGGCAGATTTGAGTTTTGTTGGTTTTCTTTGAGCATAATATCCCCAAATTTGAATTCCCTCAAATGGACTTTACTATTATACGCTCATGCAAGGTGATTTTGATAAATGTGAAGATACTCCAAGGAAATGACTCGTCGTTCATCAAGAAGAATTAACTAATCAATGTGACCTTTCCATTCGATGTCATCATCTATGAAGTCCTTCAATGCTACATGTAAGGTTGGAATCTCCAATTCTAGGGGCATGATGGCCTCAGTACCATATACAAGTGAAAATGATATTGCCCTAGTGGGTGTCTGTACACTAGTCCTATATGCCCATAATGCTAGAGGTAACTGTAAATGCCAGTCCCTATGATTATCTCTTACTATTTTCCTCAAGATGGAGATGATTGTTTTGTTTGAGGCTTTTGCTTACCCATTTGCTTATGGATAATATGGTGTTGAAAAACTATGTTGGATGTGATATTTTTTCATTAAAGCATACACATTTTTATTCTTGAAATATGGCCCATTATCTGATATAATCTTTGAAGGTACCCCTAAATGACATGATATTGTGGAGAATAAACTCCATAATCCTCGGTCCAGTTGTCGATGTCAAGGGGATCACTTCGACCCATTTGGTGAAATACTCAGTGGTCGTTATGATGAACGTGTGTAGGCTTGAAGACAAGGGAGAGATTTTTCCAATCAAGTATAATCCCCACTGTGAGAAGGGCCATGCTTCCTGAATGGGTTGCAAGGCTTATGATGGCAAGTGGGTGAGGTTTGCATGATGCTAATAGTTGATGCATTTCTTGACATACTTACAATAGTATTTTTCCATAGTGGGCCAATAGTAACCCATTCTCAAAATGCATTTAATGATGGCCATGCCACTAAAGTGACCACCACACGTACCATCGTGAGCTTGCAAAATTTTCTAGGATGCTTCATGTGGCTCAAGACAATAAGGGATAATTCCATCATAACCTCGTCTATAAAGGATATCTCCTAGAAAAATGTATCTAGTCACATTTTGTTTAAAATTTCATCTTTCAGCATGTGATAGAGCTTGTGGTATTATTCCAAGCTTCAGGAAAACCTATAATTGGGATAGCCAATCCTAATAAGCCACAAATTCTATGGATAAAATGACATGTTTCTCTTGTGATACAGTATTTGTGAACATAGATTGGGAAACAACCCTGTGATGAATGGTTGTTCCACACTTCGTAGGACCTTAAGAGATCAAATATTTCCAAGGGACCATTTTAAAGAAAGCTCTAATTCTTAAGGACCAATTCTAATTTTGTTCGGTTTGGATCATGTTGACTAACTCTAGGTTGTCAATAACCTCATGTTGTATTGTTGAAAATACGAGCACTTTCACATGAACGGTTGTGAAGTCAAAAAATGGGTTCTGAGGGATTAAGGATCCCAAAGATGCCATGGTGTCTGCAAATATGTTTGACGTACGAGGGATTGCCTCGATGTCATACCATTCTAGTCGGGCTAGGTAAGTGTCAACAAGATCTTTGTAAGCTTTCAAGAGTGGGCATCTACGTTGGAACAATCCTTTGACTTGATTAACTATGAGCAAGGAGTCACCAAAGATATTCAATCTTTTAATACCCATTGCAATGGTTATTTGGAGTCCCAAGATCAGGACCTCGTACTCTATGTTATTGTTCATGCAAGGGAAGTCTAGCTTGAATGATAAGGTCAATGGAGTACCCTGTAGTGTGATAAATACTATCCCTACTTCGCCCCCTTGCTTGCACTTTGAACCATCGAAAAACAATGCCATGTTTATTTATTTCCTAGGTTCTTCAAGTTTTGGCAAATATGATAATACAAAGACTACATCATCAAGAAATTCTATAGTGCAAGGCTTGCTATTATGAAGAGGTGCCTCTACTAATTGATCCTCTATGACTTATCCCTTGATGGAATTTTTGCTCATGAATTCTATATCAAATTCTATCAATAGCATAATCCACTTTGCGGTACGTGTATTTTGATAGGTCTTGTTCATCATATACTATAAAGGATTCTATTTTGATATAACGTAAGTTGTATGGCTCAACATTTAGTGTCACAACTTTTTGGTTGCAAAGACCACTGCTAAGCATAACTTTTCTACATACACATATCCTAGCTCATAACTCATCAAGGTGCGACTAATGTAATACATGGCTTGCTATTTATCTTGTGCGTTCTTTTGGGCTAACATGGTGTCCAAAGCAATCTCATATGTATAGCAAAAATGGTATGTTTGTCCTTGGTGGAGCCAATACTGGTGGTGTTTCTAGGTAAGTTTTGATCTCTACAAAGGCTTGTTGGTACTCTTCATCTCAATGGGATGGGACATACTTGTGTAGCAACCAATTCATGGGTCGATAATTGTCTGATAATTGCACAATGAACCATTTTATGGATGCTACCTTACCTTATAGACTTCTTAAATCCATAATGTTAGTAGGGCCAGCCATTTCTGTTATAGCTTCTAATTTTACAAGATCAACTTCAATGCCTCTTTTGGAAATGATGAAACCTAATATCTTACTATAAGTCACACCAAACACACACTTATTAGAATTCAATCTGACATTGTGCTCTATGAGGTGATTGAAGACTTTCATAAGGATCTCAGCGTGCTCTTGTCATACTAAATATTTTTCCAGCAAGTTATCCATGTAGTCTTCCAAGATTGTGTGCATGTAGTCATGAAATATATATGTCATGGCCCATTGGTATGTGGCACCAAAATTATTTAGGCCAAATGACATCACTTTGTAATAGAAAGTCCCCCATGGAGTAATGAAAGCAATCTTATGCTGGTCTTTGGGTTTGATTTGGATTTGATTGTATCCAAAAAACCCATCCATTAGGGAGAGCATCTCATGACCTACAATGGTATCATCAAGAGCATCTATGTTTGGAAATGGGAATGAATCCTTCAGAGTAGCCCTATTCAAGTCCCTAAAATCTATGCAAATGTAGACTCTTCCATCTAGTTTTCCCATGGGCACCATGTTCGATACCCATTCAGGATAGTCTATGGGGACTATGAAGATCGCATCCAATAGTTTTTACAAATCACTTTTTTACCATCAAAGTGATGGTTAGATGCATCTTCCTTAATTTTTGCTTGACTGGCTTCTTTAGGGGATCCAATGAAAGGTTGTGAACAATTAAATTTGGATAAATCCATGGCATGTCTTTATAAGTCCAAGAAAATAGATTTAGTCTCTCCTTGAGGAGAGGGATAATGATGGCTTATTCCTCTGAAGATAGACTTTCTCCTAACTTGACTTTCTTTGGTTGAGTAGAATAATCACTGATGTCCACCTTGAAAGTTGCTTCTATATCCATATGTGACCCATCCTCCAATTAGAGAGGCATGGGTATCAAGTGAATGTCATCTACAATATTTACAAGCCCTACTAACTTAGGATCTAGACCAACATGGAACACATCATATGCACAACCTGATGCAAAATAGAATGGTTGTAATATCTCTTCATTAGAGAAAATATCCTCAGGCTCTATGGGTGAATAAATGCGATCCCAATCAATAGCCTTCATATAAAGACACAAGATTTAGTGGGATCTGTTGGGTTATGAATTGGAGTGGTCAAATCAATGGAGATTGTGTTGATGGATGGAATAAAATCTCCAGAACCACATGGGTGAAATCTTGTCTCAGAGGTTTCCTTTCCATACTCACGATGAGGCTCTAGAGGAAAAGGAATCTTCAGATCTAGCCCATGAGTAGGTCGGATAATAGGATCGTTGGACTATAGCAGCTCTCTGAATGTCAGTAGAGGGGGATTGACCATGCGATGAATGACATTCAAGTCAACAGGTCTTCCCAAAAACCATAATCCAGGGTCTATGACACAAAGTACCTCTTCTCTCTCTACCAACATGTCGACCTGTCACAAGTGGCGAGGTCCAAGATAAGCCATCTTAGTCTCATCATCAAAGTCATCATCACTTATCCAAAAATCATTAGCATTGGTATGTGGTCCCAAGGTAAGGGGCACATGTCTTGGCCCCAAGTAGGCCATCTTTGTTTCATCCTCATATTCTTTGTCACTTATGAAGAAGTCATTTGCATTAGTTTCTTGCCCCAAGCTATGGGACAACTACCTTGGTCCTAGGTAGGCTCTCTCTATTGAGTCCTCTAACTCATATTCACTTTCATCCGATATGAATCCATTCTCGTTGTGGATGGACTAGGTAAATTTGTGTAAATAGTGAGGCCCATGATATGCCAAGCCTGCTCATGCTTCATCATCACTTGCTATATATCTATTTTTTCTTGTTCATCATCCTGCAAGTTGCAACTTGTTGGGATGGCCTCATTTGTGGAGCTTGGATGATAAGTCTCGGGAGATGGTATGCTTACCACAACCACTTGTTTGTTGCTCAGATATCCTGCACTTGGTGGGTGATAGGGAATAAAATCAATATCTTCTCCTAACCCTAAGCTTAATCTATCTAAGGCTACTTCTAGAGAGTCATATCGACCTTTGATGTGATATCCTAACCCAAACCTATCAAAAAAAGCTATTATTGTAGCTCGAATGGCCATCTACGCCCCTGCTCATATATACCAAGACCGTAACCATGCCAATGACAACACTCAAAATAGGATATAGCAAACTCAGGATTAGAGAGATAACAAACATTAATAGTGAATAGTTTGTCATTGTCCTCTTCTTCATCAGTAGATTTATGGGCTTAGTCTAGTCTAGCATAGATGAAATTTATCTGGTTGGAAGGGATTCCATGTGAAACCACTATTACCAATGGTGGTCTTAGGTCTTTTGACTGTCCCATGTCTTTTGGGGACTCTATGATGGGCATAAATGTTATTTTCTATAGAAGATACTCTCCTATCCTCGTACTTTCCAAGTGTATGGTCACATGTGATGTGGATGATCCTACAAACGACACTAGAAAAGTGGGCTCTAGTATCTCCTCAACTTGATATTGGAGATCTTCTTCCTCCATGGGAGTTGGAATTTTATTAATGTATATGGTTAGCACTTCCTTGGGATTTCTTTCCTCAACCATGGGTACCTTTAGCTTCTGATTGTATTTTTGTTTGGACGTTGATGGTCTATTAGAAGCATTAGTCACTTTATGCGCAAGATGAGGTGTTGATGTAGATGGGTATTTTTGTACCCCTTTGTCTTTATCATTCAGTTGCGTAGTTGGAGATGAAGGTCCTACATACAAGTGGGCATAATGAATCACAAATTATCTTGGACAATCCACCTGATGAACATACTTGAATGGATCTTCATCAGCAAACACCATGTAGACTTTGTTATCATACACATACTTGACACATTGGTGTAATATCGAAGGAACACATTTCATGTCCCTTATCCAAGGTCTCCCTAGGAGGATGTTGTATTGCATGGACCCTTCCAAGACATGACACATCACGGGGATGGTATTATGCCCCACGTTTATAGGTAGGACTATCGTTCCCATAGTATTGCATAAAGCATCATTAAAAGCTCTTAATGTGTAGGCTCTTCGGATGATATTGGACTTGGGGATCTTAAGGTGTTCTATTGTTGTTGTGATGATGTTGATTGTCAAAGCTATATCAATCAAGATCCACTTAAAAGGTAAATTATTGAATAATGCAATAATGTGTAGCAGAGGGTATGGTAAGGCAGTAGGGACTGTCTTAATCTCATAATCATAGAATCAAATTAAAGGTTCTTGGTATTCTTGTACTTGTCCCACACAATGGGTGAATGTATTTGGATCTTGTGGTTGGAGCTCAATCAACCTTAAAATCTCCATCAAGATCTCCTTGTGCTTTGGGAACTATTGTATGAGCTCATAGATGGATAGCTTATCCGAATTTTGTAAGTTTTGCTCAAGTCTACTCCGAATAGTTACCACAAGTCGGGTTGGTGGAGCTGGAAGGTTGTTTTATCCCTACCTCTTCCTAGGTGCCATGAGGATGTTAATGGGAGCTACAGGGGGTTGCGGTTGACCATATCATCTACTCCTGGTTGCTATATTGACAATTTCAACCATCCCAACACACCCACGGGTAGGCATATCAATTTGGACCTGATTGACTTGTGCACCTTGTCCTCTAGCAGCCTCATGGTTTGGTAGTGGGTTTTTGTAGATGCCCATATCTCTATTGTCAAGGGCTAGTGGGTTGTCCACTTTAAGTTCTCTTGCCTCAATCATGTTTTGCACCTGGTGCTTGAAACCAACACAAACCTCAATATTATACCCCAGTATCCTATGATAAGGTCAAAATTGATCTTCCCTATATCCTTTTGGCTTAGGATGGTTGGGATCGATAAGAGGTATATCAGGGAACTTCATATTTACTACCTCGCTCAATTGGTTGAAGATTGATTGCATTGATTTTGTCAATGGTGTGAAATAGTGAGGGGTTTTTTGTTCTTTGTTTCACCCTTGATTGTTCTTTTGATCATAGTTTGTATGGTAGGGACTATGCTTGATAATTTTTGGGTTGGTGTTGTTGAGAAGCAACACACCTCCACTAAAAAAATGAAATTCCATCTTTTGAAAATATTTAATTTTCATTTTTTTCGCAAGGACCCTCTTGATTTTTTCGGGTTTTAATTCCAAATTTTTCTTGCATCCTTTTCAAATTTTGCCTACATCAAAGTGTCCAAGTAGGCTTGCATATGGCATTGATTTCAATTTAAAATTTCTGAAATTTTGCATGTTAAATGTATTACCAGAAATAGCAGTTTCTATTTCTGGCCAGCAGACTTCTAAATGCATTTTCTCTTAATCCGTGATGAATTTTTAAGTTCCGTTTGCATATTGGGATACCCATTGGGCTCATTTAGATGCTTGTAAAGTTTCATCAAATTCTGGGCACTCTAAATTTTCATCATTTTTCTACGCCATGTGAAGCTGACCATTCTCGAGCAATTTAAAATTCATTTTTCAAATGTTAAAATAATTTTTGAGTAAGGAATATCCTTCACCAATATGTAAAAATGCAAAATACAGATGGACAAAGTCATTGGAGTCAACCTACAATTTTTGGAGAATTTGCAAAGTGGAAGAAAAGCTTGAGGGAAATGTCGCGATATCGCGACATGTTCCATTTTCGGACATGTCTCATTTTCGCGAAGGCAAAACCTTGGAAGAAAAGCTTGAGGGAAATGTCATGATATCGTGACATGTTCCATTTTTGGACTTGTCGGACTTTCACTCAAATTTAATTGTACCCTAAAATCTTTTAAAGTCCAATGTCGCGATTTCGCGACATGTTCCATTTTCGCGAGGGCAAAGCTTGGAAGAAATGAAGTGAGGGAAATGTCACGATTTCGTGACATGTTCCATTTTCACGAGGGCAAAATCTTGGAAGAAATGAAGTGAGGGAAATGTCATGATTTCACGACATGTTCCATTTTCGCGAGGGCGAAAGCTTGGAAGAGATGAAGTGAGGGAAATGTCGCGATTTCGCGACATGTTCCATTTTCGCGAGGGCGAAAGCTTGGAAGAGATGAAGTGAGGGAAATGTCACGATTTCGTGACATGTTCCATTTTTGTGAGGGTGAAATCTTGGAAGAGATGAAGTGAGGGAAATGTCACGATTTCGCGACATGTTCCATTTTCACGAGGGCGAAAGCTTGGAAGACATGAAGTGAAGGAAATGTCGCGATTTCGCGACATGTTCCATTTTCGTGAGAGCAAAAGCTTAGAAGCATGAAGTGAAGGAAATGTCGTGATTTTGTGACATGTTCCATTTTCATGAGGGCGAAAGCTTGGAAGACATGAAGTGAAGGAAATGTCACGATTTTGCGACATGTTCCATTTTTGCGAGAGCAAAAGCTTAGAAGCATGAAGTGAAGGAAATGTCACGATTTCGTGACATGTTCCATTTTTGTGAGAGCAAAATCTTAAAAGACATGAAGAAGGAAATGTCACGATATCGTGACATGTTCCATCTTCACGAGGGTGCAATCTTGGAAATAATGACTTAAGGGAAATGTCGTGATATCGCGACATGTTCCATTTTTGCAAGGGCGCAAGCTTGGAAGTAATGAATTGAGGGAAATGTCGCGATATCGTGACATGTTCCATTTTTGCAAAAGCACAAGCAAGGAAGAAGTCACTTGAGGAAAATGTCATGATATCGCGACATGTTTGGATTTATATTCATTTTGCAAAATTTGGCCATTCTTTAAAATTTTCATCACCCATCCAAAGGAAGTGGAAGCTTTTTGACACAGTACAAACCCTAAAAATATTTAAATGAAAAAATTAATTAATTAAAAAGTTCTAATATTTGCTTTTCTTTTGCAAAAAGTGATTCGATAGTTACATTCATGGCAGAAGTAATGGCGAGAAAGATAGACAAACCTAAATTTTGGCACAAATCAAGCGAGGAATTAATGAGATGCTCTAACAGTTTACCGAAAGATAAAGATAAGAGATGTCGGGAAGTTAGTGACTCATCCAAATTTTGTAGATCTGGTCACAAATACAGACTTTAAGGAATTTTCCGATGGATGCATTTGCCAAGAAAATTTATGGAAAAAGTAATGGCGGGCAGAGAATCTTGACTCGAACCAAACAAAGGCAGTTGTGCGAGGATGGAAGGCCTCAGAAGTCAGTGACTCATCCAGATTTTGCAGAGGAGTTAATGAGATGCTCTGATAGCTTATCGAAGGATAAAGATACATTTACACACGGTGCCCATTTGATGAGGATAAAACCAAGTCTTATCTTCTCCATTTATGGCAAGATCCACACGAATATTTTCAGAGTGATTAGGGTTTATCGAAACTCTATATAAAAATACCTTATATTGTAAAGCCTCGGTGGTGGTATTTTTTATGATAAGATTTAGATATTTGGAAGAAGATATTTTGAAAATATCAGGGTCTGTCCTGAGTCTATATATACTTCTTTTGAATGTAAATTCCGGAGGCAAAAACTTAGAATAAAAGACATTTTAGTAATTTCCTGCAAATCTTGTTTGAATGCTTTGTTCTGTACCTGGGGTTGGTGCGACATCATTTTTCTATGATAGCATGGCCAGGAGCCTAATATATTTTGGATTGCAATAAGTGCATCTTATTTTGTTTTTGTCTCATTAAGGTTTATTTATTTTAGTTGTAAATTTGTGTTATCAAGATTGAATATGCTACTAGGCTTCATTCCATTTGTTGTATGCTAGGGAAAATTAGAGATTTAAGGTCCAGGTCTGTTCTAATTGCTCTATCCTCACTACGTGACCTAGGCTGCTGGTGAGAGATACCAATTGACATCGACTTCATTTCTATTTATGATTTTATTTCAGATCTATGTTATCTCCGTCTTATGCTCTTAGTAGAAGGTGATCTTAGAAAGCTGGACACCTTCCTCTTTGATTGGTTTTATTGTGAAGCTAAATAGTGTAACTGAAATTGGTAGTTTTTATTTGCAGCTAAGTTAGATAAGCTTCTCTTTTTTGTCCTACCCTACTCTCTCTATTCCACCGTTAAATGATTCATTTTTATTTTCTTTTAAATTTGTCTTTTATTTAATCTGCTAAAGCATGCATAGCTATATCAAAGAACTCATTGTAAATCTGATTGTCAACAAATATAACAACCCCTAAACATTATTGAACGAAGGTCAAACCCGTTGTAATGTAACATATAGTCTACTTGAAACTATTCTAGAAGTGGAAAAGAGTGAATAGCCATTCGACCCAACTCTATAACTCACACCTTGGATAACCAGCAAGATCCTAAAGTGAGTGGGATTTATCCCGTATAAGTGTTATTGGTATTTTATGCTCATTCTTCATGGAGTGTGTATGAAAGCCAAACCAACAAGTGGTTTTATATCTAATAAAAATTTAGAAACACCATTTGGAACTACAGTATCTATAGTCACAAGTAGACCCATGCATAACATACAACTTCCATATCTAGATGATACAGAGAGTGAGATAGAAAGTAATTTGGATATTACATCCAACAAATTGAATAGCTTTAAAGATGAATCAGAGGCTATTATTCTTTTCATAGACTTGATGGTCCCTGAAGAACCATTTCCTAGGAGGGTCACAACACGACCTTCTTCCCAGTAATTTCTCCCTAATGAGCAAGCAGTGAATTCTAGACCTCATCCTATCTATTTTGGACATAATAATGTTGTAGGTACCATCAAAGTTGTTACTAGACAACAAGCATAGAATTCTCAAATGTAAGACCAAAATCAAAATGATAAATCAGCTCCATTCATATTAAAATCTCCTAAAAAAGGCAATAATACATCAAGTACACAACCAAAACCTCCTTATGATATTAATAAGCAATTTTCCAACATTACAACAAGAATTTCTCTCTTGGATATTTTAAGGACTTCTTCTCTACATAGAGAAGAATTGATGCATACATTGAGTAAAATGATGGTACCACAAGATATACAACCCGAGGATATTATAAATATTGTTATGCCTCATGAAATAGATTGTATTTATTTTCAAGACAGAGATATTCATCTTCATAGTATGCATAAAGACAATCCTTTATATATTACAGTATTGATTAGAGATGTAGCAGTCAAAAGAGTTCTAATTGATAATGGTTCATCCCTATATATTTGCACTTTTTATTTCTACCAAATATTTTGATTTAGAAGTGATGAAATGAAGAGAAATGATATGATCATAAAATCTTCTAATAATGAGATGCAAGAAATATGTGGAGTTATATCAATCCCATTGCAGGTTGGTCCAAGAAAATTGGATATGACTATGTTTGTTGTACATTGCCCTACATCGTACAAAATACTCTTAGGTCATCCTTGGATCAATGTAATGAGAGTTTTACCTTCCACCTTGCACCAATGTGTTAATTTGAATTTAAAAATCAATTAGTTACCATTCACAGTGATCCTAGACCATTTGACATGTGTGCTTTGGTAGAACTGATTGGGATTCAATTTTTTCCTGCTTTGTTTACCACTCACCCTAATTCAATTACATCTTCTAAACATACAAAAATCTCACCTCAACCATCATCATATTCACCTCCATTAATTATCTCCCCATATTTACCACCTACATCCTTAACACCTCCATATTCTACACTTTCTACACCTCCATATAGTTCTACATCCACACCTTCTGAACCTACATCTTCTTCATCTACATCAACATCTCTTCCATCTACATCTACACAATTTATATTTACAACATCTAAAACTATAGAAGATATTCCTTCTACTTCATATTCTCTTACAGATGAATATTTACCCTATTTATCCACAATTCTCACAACATTAGAAGAGGAAAAATTCTCTACGCAATATTCTCTTGCCTTAACTCAATTACCACCATATCCTTAGACATTGGGCTTGCCACAACCTATGGGAAGTATATATTATGTTGGTAGCTGTGCATTTATTTATAAGGGATATGATTGGGGTAGAATAAGACCCATGACTATCATAATTGATCATGATGGATTTTACCAGGTGTTATTTTTTTGATAAATATGAAAAATAAAAACCTATGATGCTTAGACTAGGATATAAAGGTAAATATTTAGGACCTTTCCAAAATGGTATAAAAAAAACCTTAGAGATAGAAGAATGACCTGCCATATGTGGAATAAGATTTTTTCCTAGGAAGTGTCAACCATTCCCATTTGAGGATGATGATCATTTAATCCCATATCAAGACTACCTAGATCAACAAGAATACCTTAAATCCATGGGTAGGATGTTTTCTTGTAATATGCTATCCATAGCTTATCCAAAAATGATTGCTGAACCAAATGAACAATTGGAAGGAGATATCTTCCATGACATTTCTATTGAAGAAATCTTACATAATGGGTTTTATTTTGATAGCTCTATACCACGTATAGCCCATATAGATGCTATAACCCCTCAGAAGAATTAGCCAAGTTAACCTTGGAAGAATTACAAGAAATGGGTGTTTCACCCAGTCCACCTAATTTCAAAAGAGATCTAAATATTGAAGTGAAAAATGATTTGGAATTCAATATTGGTACAGAAGAAAACCCTCGCATAGTCAATATTGGATCATAATTAAATGAAGAATAACAAAAATAGTATATTGTTGCATTGCATTTCTCACATAATATAGTGATGTATTTGCTTGGATATATGTAGTATGATTGGCTTAGATCCTTCTATGGTTATGCACCATCTAGTAGTGCATCCGGATGCAAAATTGGTTAAAAAAAAACTTAGAAATATGCATCCTAAGGTTACCCTACTAGTCAAAAGTGAGTTACAAAAGCTCCTTGATGTGATTTTTATTCAATCTATTGACTATACCAATTGGATATCAAATTTTGTTCTTGTAACTAATAAATAAGCTACCAATATTAGGGTTTGCACGAATTTTAGAGACATTAATGTTACATGTCCTAAAAATGATTTTCCTCTTCCTAATATGGATCAAATCATTGATTTTACAACTGGAAGTGGAATGTTATCCCTTATGGATGGCTTTTAAGGATATAATCAAATTAGAATAGCTCTTAGAGACCAACCTAAAATAGCTTTCATCACTTTTTGAGGGAAATTTTGTTGGAAGGTAATATCTTTTGGTTTAAAGAATGCAGGTCTAACATATCAGAGAGCTATGACATATATATTTCATGATATGATGTATGATATTCTACATGATTATGTAGATGAAATCACACCTTACTCAGCTAAAGAGGATGATCACATAAATTATTTAAGAAAAGTATTTTATCGGTTAAGAGAATACCTTATCCATTTAAACCCAGCTAAATGTGTATTTGGAGTAAAATCTGGGAAATTATTAGGAGTTATTGTTTCTATGTGAGGCATAGAGATAGATCCTTTAAATATCAAGGCTATCGATGATATTCCAACTCCTAAAACATATCAGAATTAAGAAGCTTACAAGGAAAATTACAAGCTATTCGTCGCTTCATTAAAAAATTGGCAGATAGAATCGAATATTTTATTAAATTGCTCAAGAAAACATTTATTTCCAATGGGATCAGGAATTTCAAGAACCTTTTTATAGTATTAAACAATATCTTCTCAATACTCCAGTGCTTGTTCCATATAGACTAGATCATCCTTTCATTTTATATATTTTTGCTTTGGAACTTGCACTTGGAGCTATGTTGGCTCAAATCGATGATGAAAATAAAGAATGAGCCAGATACTATATAAGTAGAACTTTAATAAGTTATGAAACAAGATATACTCCACTATAAAATATTTGTCTAGAAGTTGTGTTTTCTACACAGAAGTTGCATCATTATATGCTTATTCAAAAAACATATGTCATTGCTAAATCGGATCCATTAAGATACTTGATGAGTAGACCTTATTTATCAGGGCACACAGCTAAATTGGTTCTGGATCTTAGTGAGTTTAAACTCACATTTATCGGCAAAAATTCCATAAAAGGCCAAGTTATAGCAAATCAATTAGTTGCTACACCTTTAGAGTCTACTCATCTTATGAATATTGAATTTCCTGATGAGTGTCTTAATTTAGAAGAAGATCATTCTGAAACTTGGATATTATTTTTTTATGAAGCTAGATGTATGAGTGGTGTAGGTGCAAGTATTATATTAATATATCCTCAAAATCACCATATCCCTTTATATTTTAAATTATAATTTACTTGTACTAATAATACTGTAGAATATGAGGCTCTAATCCTTGGATTACGAGCCACTTTAGATTTAAAATTTAAAATTTTGTTAGTTTTTGGAGATTCTCATCTCGTGATAAATCAAATCAATGAAGTCTATCAGACACGAGATGAAAAACTTCACCCTTATAAAGAATATTTGCTTACACTCATATCATTTTTTGAAAAGGTAACTTTATAAGCTATCCCTAGAAGTAGCAATTGTGCTACCGATGCTATGGCCACAACTGCTTCTTTATTACCTTTGGAGTTAGATGACGAATATGCTACTATCATTATTCATAAAATCCAAGAACCTACTTCTTCTAAGTGTTTCTTAGAACCATTAGATGTGTTCTTAATCAATGATATTACCCTAGATCCTTGGTATATAGATATATTTAACTTTTTATAGAATGGGACCTTCTCCAAAGGACAAGATAGAAACCAACGTAGGTTATTACGCAAGCGAGCCATCCGCTTTGTAATTTTTGGTAACACTTTATATAGAAGATATTTTGAGGGTATATTTTTAATATGTCTTAACCTAGAAGAGTCTAAAAAAGCTTTAAGTGAAGCCCATGATGGATCCTATGGGGGACACTTTAGTGGAAGTGCCATTTCTAAAAAGCTCCTTATAATGGGATATTTTTGGTCTTCCATGTAAAATGATACCAATTATTATGTGTGTCATTGTGACAAGTGTCAAATACATGCTGACCTTGTCCATTCTCCTACTCAGGAACTCCAAGCCATAGCCTCTCCTTGGACCTTCTCTAAATGGGGTTTAGATATTAATGTTTCTTCTGATGATCACAAATTTATAATAACAAAAACATAATATTTCACAAAATGGGTAGAAGATATACCTTTAGCTCCTGGCAAAGGAATTCAAGTTTCTAAATTTATTTTCAATCAAATTATTTACAGATTTGGAATTCCATCTAATCTCATCTTTGACAATGGTACATGTTTTAAGAATAAAGATGTTAAGAAATTATGTCAAAAATATAAAATAAAACATAGATGGTCTACTCCTTATTATCCACAAGGAAATGGCCAAGCTGAATCATCTAATAAAACATTGATCAAAATCCTAAAAATATTAGTTAATAAAACAAGCCATGACTGGCATATACAATTATATCCCACTTTGTGGGATTATCAAACTAGTGTTCGTACTCCCACTGGCACTTCACCGTTTGTTTTGGTTTATGGTACCAAAGCAATTTTTCCATTTGAATTAGAAGTTCCTTCTTTAGGTCTTCTACTTGAATATTTCGAAGTAGGAGATGAATATCGCGCTGGCAAGTTGAGTCAACTAGAACTTCTAGACAAAAAACACATTCATGCTTTAGAGCACCTTTTTGCATATCAAGAAAAACTTAAAAGAGCATATTCAAAGAAAGTTCATAATCGATATTTTGAAATTGGTGATCTAGTATTAAAATAAAATCAAAAAATACTAATGTAAGAAAATATGTCAAAGAAAAATTCCAAGAAAATTGGCTTGGACCATTTATCATCACTGCTAAATTTGGATCAAGTGCATATAGATTGGCAACCTTGGATAGAAAATATCTCAAGGAACCCATGAATATTATGCATCTAAAAATATATTATGCATAAAAATAAAAATCTCATCACTGTACATAGTTGTAAATAATTTTCTCATGCATTTCAATATATTATAAAAAACAAACAAAAAAATTACAAAATCTAAAAAGTTACATATATATATTTCCAAAGCATTATTATATCATTATCTCTGCATTTATTATATGCTAATATTGCAAATAGTATTTTAGTTTATTTCAAATAAATTCACAAGTTATCTTGAACCACGCACTAAAATTCACATATTTAATAAATTTTGATTTCATTGTTTTGATTATAAATCTCTCTTGCACCAAAAGCACTATTACTTCATTAAATAATTTTGAGTTTTGTGAATGATCTTGCTACTTCTTGAACCAAGAACACACTTTCACATATTAAAATGATTTGTTGCAAATTTGAAAGTGATACTATAGACAACTAAATCATGTCATGCTTAGGGGAGCTGCTCACATAGACACACTCATAAGATCATAAGATATAATATTGGACTTTACAAGCATCAATAGTGGTTCTCACCACTCATTTGGGGCCTTTTCAAGCCATCCAAGTCTAGCCACTCAAGCCAAGAGCAACCAGATCCTAGCCGCTCAAGCCTAGAGCAACCAAATCTTAGCCATGGCAGACGACATCGGCCATATCTTAGCCACTATAGACGATAGTGGTTAAGCCATAAGAAGTAGTTTACCAACAAATAGGCCCAATCTCGGGTGGAAGTGGAAGTCTACATGCAATAAAGGTGAGTGGGAGTGACTTTGCATTCCTTTTCATGACCAGTTCACATAGGAGGCTTAAGTTTGCATTTCGACTTAAGTTAACTAACCTCCAAGCATAAATAAAGGATAAAAGCTTCTCATGCTAATGACCATTTTGCATAGAAGACTCAAGTGGGTAGTTATATTTCGGTTAACTGGCCTTTAAATATAGATAATGGATGAAATATTCTCATGCTAACTTGCACTACTCATGAGAAATTCATTTCTAGGGCTTAGACATAGACCTAGGGTTTCACACTATAAAAGTTGCAAGCCTAAGAGCACCAAAGGAGGATATTTTTATCACATCAGAGAGAGAGACATTCTTTTGAGGAGAGCTTTCAAGACTCAGAGAGTTCTCTTTAAGATCACATGTATGATGAAGCTCTAACAAATTGAAGAGCATAACACCTACTATTTCAACATCATATTATAATCTTTGACCCATAGCTTTGGGGCAAAGAGGGCAAGGTTTACTTTAGCGACAACTATCTTGGACAGTGGCCCGTAGGCTTAGCTTAGATAGACATAGCTTCTTTTATTCTGTTTCTTCATGTTTTCATGTCATTAGCATATATTTACATGATTTTATGGCATATTTTTATCATATTTATGTTACACTCTTTGATTAATAACAACCTCATCTAGGGAGGCAATCTCAAATACCTAAACATGTGTTGTCATTTCATTACTTGCAAGGCCATAGGTACATCAGATGAATATTGCAACATATAAGAGCAAAAGGGATCCCTCTAGGAAATAAACCTAGAGAAGGAGGCATCTATAAGCCCTCATACATTTTCATGTGTAGAATCGAGAAGCTTTTATAAGCACACCACCTCTTCACGGAAGGGGCACTCCTTTCCTATTTGTAATTTATAGTATCAAAATGGGTATCCCTAAGAGGGACCGACATGTAACCGAGCTTCAATATCAATAAAGAGATTCATATTTTGTTATTTCATGTTATGTGCTTTTTCCTCTTGTATTTCCATTTCATATTCGGTATTTTAAATAGCATCGCAAGTAGGGTTTAGAAAAGGGACTGGTGCATGCATTCTCGGGGTCACTACAGATGGCAATCACGGTGGGACCACCACTAATTTTTCATTTTCTTCCAGAATACTAACTTAATTGTGTGTGCAGGTCTAGCTGCTTTGAGCTAAAGTGGCCAAAACTTAGCCACTCTGAGCTACAATGACTAATAGATCTTAGCCACTCTGAGCTACAGCGGCCAAGAACCAGCTGCTCTGGTCAACAAAAGTGAGTATTGGAGTGCAGCAGAGGTCAAAAAATAGACTCTCTAAGTTGGATCAAAGGTTGGTATGGCTTCTCTAATATTTTATAGCTTTCTGTCTACTTCTATGTGTTTAAAACTAAGAACTTAAAGCACAATTATGTTTGGAAATTGAAAGAATACAAGAAAAAAAGAATTAATCATTTTGCATATCTTAGATATTCTTTTAAATTTTCCACTAGGCATTGCTAGGAACAACAACTTATGCCTAAAAAGTTCACCCTAGAATCCAACATGCTAGACATTGTATGTTGTTTGCTTGCTTTGAGGCCCTGCTAGAGGCCATAGTGGCATGAGATAAAGTGCGCTCATACAAATCATAGTAGTTCATGCATATTTCTAAATAGTGAAATGAATTTTTGCACTTAGGCATATAGGAAAGATTCATTGCTACTATATGATGCACTTTATGATGCGCAAGCTTAAAATGAACACCACACATGCACATATCATTTAAAACATTGGAGAGTTGGATTTCATCACCAACCTTCAATTCAGTCCAATGACGTTGGAATTCATCTCCTTCCATGGGTTTGCCCCCTAGAGCTTCCTAGAAATAGATTGAGAAACTTACTTATAGTGAAACTAAGTTACTTGTGTTCAAACAGTCTCCCACTATTAGAACAATTATTGGTTCAGAGTGGAAGAGCTAGGCGAAACCTCCATTGGGTCTTCAGTAGTGTACCCTAGCTTCCTTTGAGAAAATCATGTTTGGCATGAGTGTACTTGATTGTCACTATGGATGAGTCTTCTCATTCTTAACCCAAGAACAAGAGCAAAGGAATCGAAAGATAAACATATAAAAACACATCAAATAGTCTAGGGCACACTCAAATCGGTAATCAAGATAAACACTTGTTTGGTATTGTGTGGTCATTCCTAAATTGCAACTCAAAAGATCAATTCATAAGACAACATGGTAAAAATAAGAAGTAAGCACCCTCGGTATGATACCGAGGGAGAGATAGAAGCAACGCATTGATGCGTAGTCATTATACACATCATTAATTCTCAATGAATTTGTCAATCCAGGGCAGTGTACAAGGCTATCTACGGAAGAAGGGGTGAACAGGGTTATAACTTAGGTCAATCTGGAGCAACAGGTCTTATTGGTGAAACCGATTGTGTGGGGGATTTAGGACATTCCTATCTCTAAATTGCATAAATTAAACCTTAATCTAAGTTGCAAAAATGGAAACTAATCATTAACTACAGAAATGAAATCCTAATTACAATTGCAGAATGAGACCTAATTATGTTGCAGAAATAACAGTTGCAGAATTAGAAGTCTGATTATAATTGTAGAAAGGAAATCTATTTACTTTTGCAGCAATGGAAACCTAATTATAGCATGGAAATGAAACCCTGTCAAGGCTCTGTAATAGAAGGTTGTCAATCTTCTGTGCAGGGGTTGACAACAAAACACAAAATGCAAGAAATTACAAAAAATAGTAAATTCTAGAAATGACAGTCTGCAATAAATTGAAAGCTTTGCTGAAAGTGGAGATTACAACCAAACCATTAATCACAAGATTAATCTAAACATAAAATAAGCTAAGATTGCAAATACCATTAGTTGTTTACAAAGGAATGAAATGACAAGT
This sequence comes from Wollemia nobilis, assembly GCA_028583015.1. Lineage (NCBI taxonomy): Eukaryota > Viridiplantae > Streptophyta > Pinopsida > Araucariales > Araucariaceae > Wollemia > Wollemia nobilis. The sequence goes on from JAQPPZ010015712.1 coordinate 4,031,635, forward strand.
TCTACAACTCATTCTGCTACAGCAAAATCAGAATAAAAACCTGTTGTTAGTCCTCCTCCTAGGTCTGGAAGTGGCCAACCTCCTTGTCCAGAAGAAGGTATGAGTCTCTCTCTCTCTAGATCTTACTCACACTCATTTACAAGCAATATGAAATAGAAATAGTACACTTTATTGATTCAAGAACATGATTACAATAATTCTGCTGAAAACCTGTTACAGGACTGTAACAGTCACTTTTCTGATTATTGCCTATTTTCTCCTATATTTCTCTACTCTCTGCTTTCTCTATCCTCTACTAGCTCAACCTGAATGGGAGCCATATTTATAGATGTCCTAAGATCTACTAACAACTGAGAATATCTCAAAATATCTAATCCTATTATGCTGCAACAATTCCTGGTTTTATCCTAGAAGAAGATCAAACTTGATCTTTCCATAAATGGTGGCTTTGGTCGGCAAGGACGACAAAGTCAGATGGGAGATATTTTCCCTTACCCTTTTCAATATTTATTTCCATTTTTCCAGCATCAAAAATTGGTCAACAAGTCAAAAAGCACATTCTATTTTCATTTCGAAGATAAGTGGCTCATTTCAAAGATACTGCAATTCTCATTTCGAAGATCCGCTCATTTCGAAGACACTATGTTTTCTCATTTCGAAGATATCTGTTCATTTCGAAGAGACTTCGAAATGAACAAATGTGTGCTCTTTAAATTATTTCCTCTACATTTCTCATGTGGGTTATTTCTCAGGATCAGATTCCAATGGTCTTCATCTCTTTCCATATGTGAATTCCATGCCTTGCCATTCATTGGCAGCTGGCTGGAATTTACATGGGAAAAACCAGTTTTTGCTGCACAGTAATAGTTTACTTGCACTATTGCCAAATTTAGGTAAAATAAATGCTTGAGACATATCAAAACATGATTAGTGAAATGTTGCTATCAACCTAAGCATATCTCATTTAGCAAGTCATAACAAAATAACATAAAACTTATGCAAAAAGCTGTAAAAATTAGAATATAGTATTTCAGATACATTTATCATGCAAATAGTTAATACACAACATATTGAATTAACTTAACTAGCATATTAGATTAAACATAAGAGTTTGTAGGCAATTTTAGTGTTCAAAACATGTTATGATTGAGGCATTTCTAGGCCTCATCATTTTCCCCCAACTTATATTAATGCATGTCCTCATGCATTCTGTTGGGCTATGGAATCACATATGTCCATGTTCAAATTCCATGACCTGTAGAACAACTTCTTGCCTATATAATATCCCCTGTTCTCCTGAAGGTTCCTGAGCCATTCTTCAAACTGTTCATCAGGTTGGGCATCTTCTTCAAAGTAGAATGGAACTGGAGTGATGATGGTTGGAGGCCTAAATCTGAGACCTATCCAATGATGTTGCATGATTTCAATCAACTGTATTACTCCTTCTGCCCTTCTTCTGGACCATTCTAAGTTGATGGGGGAGATGGGTTCTCTTTTCTGTAAAGACATGGAAAGTTCAGCCCATCTGTTTCTACAGACTGATAATGCTGGCACAAAATTGTCATTACAAAAATTTTGGAATCTGGTCACATAGTCCCTCAAGTTTGTCAAGTACATTCTCTTTACATCATCCCTATTCATCATGGTGAAGTGTTGTCTGGTGATAATTGGGTGATTTGGCTGAATTGCTCTGACTAACAATTCAGCTCTTGTTTCAATTTCTTTATTCTGCCTTTTCTCCTGGTCCCAATAAAACTGATTCTGCAAGGTGGACATGAATGCCCTCAATTGAACATCTCCAATGTAGATTTGAGGATGAAATTCTACTTCTTCTAGAATAAAGAAGTTGTGTAAAAATAGTTCACATAGGAGATTTTTTTGCTCAATAGGGCTGTCAAAATATGCTTCCAGGAAATCTATAGTTGTGTCCAATTTATATGGGAGACCTGAGCTAATCCTCATGACCTGCCATCTGAGGTATTTCTCCTTTAGAATAAGACTATAAAATCTGGCTGGCCGTCTGAATTGGACTAAAAATTTAGCAATTTGACATAAATCAGACACTTTTTCTTTTAATGCCTGAATCTCTGTTTCCTTTGCCTCTAGCTATTTTCCTTCCAATTTGAATTTTTTAGTCTTAGTGGCAAGCTTCTCATATCTAATCACCCAACTGGCTATGTCTGCATTGTATTGTTCTAGGGACACAGTATTAGGTGGTCTAACTACAGGTGGAACTCTAGGTAGCAGATCTACCTGAACCCCTTTTTTGCCACTTCTACTGGTTGATCATCTATCAATAATTCTACCTATACCCCCTTATCTACTATTTCTATTGGGTTGTCATCAGACAGTAATTCCACTTGCACCCCCTTATCTACTATTTCTACTAAAGGTGTAACAGTTTGAAATACAAGGACATCAATAGAAGGAGTACTTACTTGAACAGTTTCATGCTGCTGCTTGGACTATTCCTATGCTGGTGACTCATCTCCAATATTTTTTGCTATGCTCTTTGCCAATTCTGAAGCATCTTCAGAATGAGAAGGTAATGCTTCAGAATGAGAAGGCACTTCTTCAGAATGAAAGGGTGCTTCTTCAGAATGAGCACCTATGTCTGCCTCAACAGAGTCATCTACCCTAGATAAATCCACAAGCAATTGAGCCAAATCATCCTCATCAATGGATATAATTGGCTATTTTTTAGACTATGACAACCTTTCTCTCAATTCTGCCACTTCCTACTGTAACTCTACAATTTTTCTTTCCTACATCTCAATGATGTTTTCTCTCTCTTCAATCCATCTGGTTTGTGTTTTGACAACACTCCTTGCTGCTCTCAGCTGCTCTGTGATGTCTTCCTCCTCTATTTCTACTTTAGAATCTGATGCAGACAAGTCAGCTATAGTTGGTTGCTCAACAACTATCTCTTCCTCTACAACATCTATCTGCTCTTGTTCAGGAGGCTCTATGAAACTATCTATAATTGCATCTACCATTTCTATGGCCTGTTGAACTGTAGCCACCTCCAAGCTATCCTGCCTAGCCTCTTCCTCAATTATCTATTCAGGCAATTCTAGAAAGTTTTCAGGGGCTAGTTGTATTTCTGTGACATCTGGACTACTTTGTCCACCTTCTTCTTCTATGACCTATTCTGCCATTTCCCTCAAGTGGAGTCTTGTAGACCTCCTAGTTCCAGATGCAAACTTCTTCTTTTTGCTTTATTTTCTGGTGACAACAGGGGTTGTGGGGACAGTTTTAGATGCTTCTATTTCCCTTGTTGTTTCTTCCCCTATTGGGCTAGGTGCTTCACTTCCTTATTCGAAAAATCAGTTACAACTTCAAAAAATGGACCTTCTTCTATTTTTCTATTTTGCTGCCAGTTTCAGACCTTCTTTTCTTTTGTTTCTTAGCTCATGAGGTTGAAGGTTCTAGAGCAAGGTGTTCTGTTGCTACTGTTGGGTGTGTTTCTTCCTCTGCAATAGCCTCTACAATAGTTTTTATTTCTTCTTCTGCAATAGCATCAACAACATTTGTTTCTTCCTCCTCATCCTCATCTCCAAAAATTACATCATTTAAGGTAGAGTAAAACCTATCAAAGCTCCTAGGGTTTCCTCTAAAATGGTGTTGGCAAACTAGTTTGATGAGACCATGGTGGCGAAGGCTCCCTTTTCCTTCCTGATATATTTTTGCCATGTTTTTCAATTCCTGGTGCAGGTATAGGGGAAGATTTACCCTAACTTCTGGTTGTTGCCTACCATGTCTGAGATGGTTTAAAATTTTTAGATGATGCCCTGATAACAGTACATACTGCCCTTCACAGGTTAGAAATTTGATTACCCATGTGGCCACTTCATCCCAGGGTTCCTAGAGGTGGCCCTTTTTACCCCCTTGCATGTGTTATTATGTGTTAAATATTCTGGCTCCCTATCATTTTCTTCCAGAAATTGATTAACTATATTTACCAATGTATTTTTGCAAGACCTAGAAATTGGAAGACCTTCTAATGGCAGCTCAGTAATTTGACTCAAAACTTTAGGGGTTACCTCAATGGTCATGTCGTTAATGTGTGCCCGGTTGTTTCTGAATGTGTGGGTGAACATGTCGACCAAATATTCAGAGGACCCATTAAACTTATCCAAAAATGGCATAAGCCCTCCATCTTCAAAAATCTATAGCACTTCTGGATTTTCCCGGAGGTGGGTGGTATCCACTGGTTCCATTTTCATTTTTTACCCCATTTTCCTATCTTGGTACGTTACAAACTGCTCACTTCTACTGCTATTCCTTTGTTGGATCTCTGGTTTCTGGTGTTTGCAGATTTGTAGGGTTTGGTTCCAAGTTTTCAATTGCCCTATTTTTGTTCTTCGAAATGAACCGTAATCTGAGCATTGTACCTCATAATCATTTTGCGTTAGCAAATATGTCTTCAAAAAGAAGGGTGGCACGCATTTCTATTTTTTCTCCGAACACATGTCCATCAATGGTTGCGTAGATGTCCTTGCCATCAGATCCACCTTACTCATTTTTTAGTTTTTTTATTTTGCCTACGGACTTTCACGTGCATGTTTATTAGTATCAAAAAATGGTGGCATACTATTGGTCACGTCCCCCATGATTTTGGTACTTTCTAAATGGGTGCAAAAACAAACCACATCCTAACTGACACGTGTTCATTTATCGTATGCAGCCAAAAGAATTTTTACTTGATCGTATTTCTTTTCTTCCTTAGATGCCACGTGGAGATGTTATATTGAATGCTCTTTCGAAGATTATGATCTATTGCAAAAACAAAACCTCATTTCGAAGATTATGATTTCATTTCGAAGACAAGTCTTCATTTCAAAGATCATGCTTTTTTGCGAAGTCAAATCCTCATTCCGAAGATAAATCCTCATTTCGAAGATAAATCCTCATTCTGAAGATAAATCCTCTTTTCGAAGATAAATCCTCATTTCAAAGACAAATCCTCATTTCAAAGATAAATCCTGCTTCATTTCAAAGACAAATCCTACTTCATTCTGAAGACAAAGCTTCATTTCGAAGATGATGCTTCATTGTGAAGGCAAATCGTCATTTCAAAGTCAAAGCTTCATTTCAAAGACAAATCGTCATTCTGAAGACAAAGCTTCATTCTAAAGACAAAGTGCAACATTCATTCTATTGTCATTTCGAAGACAATTTCAATCCGAAGACAATACAACAATTAATCTGAAGAAGATAGCAGGCACTATTTTTGGCATTCTTGTTCCAAAGATTAGGCAGAAATCAATATTCTCATTCTCAAAACATGTTTTAAGTATGCCAACTCTTATGGATACCTTTTATGCTAATGGTTAATTGTTATATACTATATACCAATCATTTACAATGAAGAAATGTAAGAAATATATACCTGATTAAAACAAGTTAATGCAAGTTTTGAAGAATGACTGCCTTTGTTGATGTTCTGCTGAGATTTTCTGCAATATTTCAAAACAAGTGCAGTTGGTGAATTTGTACAATGATGGTTCAAAAATTTTCAAGGTTATGCATGCCAGAAAACTGGTTTTCATGCATACCAACCCAGTAGTGCCTTAGAAAAGGTTTTCACTACTGAGTTATTCATTTTTCTCTTTTTTTTTTTTTTTTTTTTTTTTACCTCTCCTTTTCTCTCTTTTTCTTTTTTTTCTTGATTCGACTATGCCCATGAAGGAATTCATGATTTCCCTAAAATCATGCCCATGAAGGAATTCATAATCAGAATTTATTCATCTTTTTGTTTTCTGCTTTTTCTAATTTTTTTGTATTTTTCTATTTTTTTCTTGAAATCCATGATCATGCTGATTGTTTTGAAGTGGAAGAGGAAATTTCTTCCACCTATTGTGTATCCAAACTGTCAAGCTACTGCAAGAATTCCTCTTTAGTCAGAGGTGTATGGTACACCCTGAGGCGATGTCCATTCACTACCAACTTTCTCTGTGACCCATCAATAGGAGATAAACGAGCTGCTCCATTGTCAAATACCTCTTCAATCCGGTAAGGTCCAAGCCATCTAGTTCTCAGCTTTCCAGGGAAGTCCTCATAGCGAGAATCAAACAGTAAAGCCCAATCTCCTTGTTGAAGTTTCCTCTACTGAATGTGACTGTCATGCCACAACTTCCTCTGCTCCTGAATTACTTCAGTTTGGTGCAGAGCATCCAACCTAAGTTCATCCAATGCATTCAGCTACAAAATCCTATCTGTCTATGCTTGTGACAATTCAATTCCAATTTCCAATGTTGTGCGTAGTGTTAGTAGCTCAAATTCAATAGGTAAGAGGGGCTTTTTACCAAAGACTAGTTCATAAGGTGTGAATCCAGTAGTGGATTTCCAAGTAGTATTGTAAGCCCACACTGCTTTAGGTAATTTATCTAGCCAGTTTCTCCTATGAAAAGCTACTATTTTTGTTAAGATTCATTCTAGTTCCCTGTTTGTTACCTCAACCTGGCCATTTGCTTGTGGGTGATAAGGTGATGATTTTCTATGTTTGATTTCATATAATTCTGTAAATGCCTCAATGACTTTAGATGCAAATTGGGGTCCTTGGTCTGTGGTGATAGACCGGGAGCTCCAAATCTCTGAAAAATCTGAGTATACAAGAAATCAATGACCTTCTCTTCATGAGCATGTTTGAAAGCATGCACCTCTACCCACTTTGTCAAGTAATCAGTGCATACTAGAATATGCACCTTTCCTTGAGAAGGTGGATCAATAGGTCCTACAAAATCAAGCCCCCACCTCTCAAATGGCTCTAAAACCAATTGAGGCTGCAGTGGCATTTCATTTGTATGAGTGGGTTTCCCCATTCTTTGGCATGCATCACAATGCTTGATGTACTTTTTCACATCCTTGTGAAGAGATGGCCAATAATATCCTGTCCCTAAGATTTTCCTAATTGTGCTTTTTACAGAGTAGTGTCCACCGAGGGTTCATCATGACAAGCCCTAAGGATATCATACACCTCATCCTTTCGGATGCACCTACGTAACACATGGTCAGGACTGCACTTAAAAAGTATACCCTTAATCCATTCAAAAGAAGAACTCTGTTTGATCAATTGTTTTTTCTGTTTTGAAGTGAAATGTGGAGGAACTTTCCCTGTGACCAAGTAATTGGCTATATCTGCAAACCAAGGTGATTGGACTGATATAGCAAATAATTTTTCATCAGGAAAGGTGTCTTCAACTAATTCCCCTTCATCTGTGTTCTATAATCTGGACAAGAAATCTGCTACAACATTAGCTTTTCCTGGTTTGTTGATTATAGTGATATCAAATTCTTGCAGCAACAGTAACCAACGAATAATTCTTGCACTTACCATAGGCTTATTCATCAAATACTTAATGGTTGTGTGATCTGTGTGAATAAATATTTGATAACCTGTGATGTAATGCCTGAATTTGTTGATGGCATAAATTACTGCCAAGAATTCTTTCTCAGTTGTGGTATAATTTTTCTTAGCTCCTATCAAATTCTTGCTAATGTAGTAGATGGCATAGTGTTCACCATTGTCAATTTGTCCTAATGCTGCTCCAATTGTAGTATTGGAAGCATCAGCCTGTATGTGAAATGGTAATGTCCAATTAGGTCCTCTTAACATAGGTGGAGTTACTAATTTCTCTTTTAGAGCTTCAAATGATTCTTGACACCTTGCAGTCCAGGAAAATTTAGAATCTTTAGTCAATAGGGCAAACATGGGATTGGCTATTGTGCTAAAGCTGGGAATAAACCTATGGTAAAAACCAATGTGTCCTAGGAAGCTTCTGACATCAGTCTGAGTTTTAGGAGGAAGAAGATTCTTGATAATTTCCACCTTCTTTGGATCAACCTGGATCCCTTGAAGAGAGATGTGATGACCAAGAACTATTCCTTCCTTCATCATCATAAAACATTTTTCTGGATTCAAGGATAACTGGTATGTTTCACAATGAGTTAAAACTTTGTCAAGGTTTTCTAATGTAAAGTCAAAAGTCTGTCCACATACTGTGAAATCATCCATGTATATCTCAACACTGTTGGTAGTCAGATCAGAAAAAATTGCTAAGACCGCTCGCTGAAATGTTGTTGGGGCATTACACAAACCAAAAGGTAAAACCCTATAGGCAAATGTTCCCCATGGACAGGTAAAGGTTGTTTTCTCTTGATCTTCAGGTGCAATCTGAATTTGATTATATCCACTAAATCCATCAAGAAAACAAAAGTATTTCTTTCCAGAAAGGGTATCTAACACCTGATCTATGAAAGGTAATGGAAAATGGTCTTTGTATGTCACTTTATTCAGCTCTCTATAGTCTACACATACTCTCATTTTTCCATTTTTCTTAGGAACTATAACCAATGGAGAGACCCACTGGCTATCAAAAATTGGGTAAATGAATCCTACCTCCAAAAGTTTTTCAATTTCTTCCTTTACAATATCCCTTAGGGCAGGATTCAGTCTTCTCTAGGGTTGTCTTACTGGCTTGACTTCTTCAGTATAAATTCTATGGGTGCATATATCAGGGTGAACTCTTGACATATCTTTATAGTCCCAAGCAAAAGCATGAACATGCTTCTGCAAGACAACTATCAATTTTTCTTCCTCTTCCCTAGTAAGCCAACTGTAAATGTTCAAAAATTTGCCTGGCTGGACTTCTATTTGTTTTGTATTTGGAAGGACTGAATTCACTTCTTCATACTTGGTGATTAGGGAATTAAGAGGACACTGTTGAGATGGGAGGAAATAAGAAGTTTCTATTTCATTACTTCCTGATGGAAGCATATCCTGTATGGAACAGTGAGAAGGAAAAATCAGGTGATGGTGCCACCCATGTGGTAGTGAAACAGAGTTTTCCTATGATAGTACAGATGGTTCACCTTCAAAATTTTGGTTCTCCTCATTCCTTAACAATTGATGGATATTTACTGCTTCCTCTTCTAACCCTTGTTCATGCAGAACATTCATTAGGATATTTTCATTTTCTAAATTTTTTGTGTCATGGAGGTCTTCTGTGTGTTCCCTTACTACCAAGGTGGCTAGTGTGGAAATAACCTCCTCTGATTCTTCATCTGAATCAGGAAACCATAACTGACCTAAAAAATTGTTAGAGGGTCTTGCAGGAGGATACAGAGAGATCTGTTTTAGATCAATACCATTTGAAATAGTCATTTTTCCAGATCTACAGTCTATGAAGGCTGCTGCAGTTGCAAGCCAAGGTCTTCCCAAAATGATGGGATATCCATGTGCTGAATTTCTTGGCTGTAAAACCAAAAAATCTATAGGGAATTCCCAAGAAGAAACTTCTATAGGAACATCTTCAATGATACCTTCAAGTTTTGCAACTGACCTATCAACCATTTCTAAAACTATAAATGTGGGGCTGAGATGTTTGAGCTATAATTGTTTCATTATATCCTTGGTCATGACATTTATTGTAGCTCCTAGATCTACTAAGACATTTGATATTGGTACTGAACCTATGGTAACTATGATAACTGGACTTCCTGGGTCACTATACTTTGGAGGTACTAGTTTTCCAGACAAGAGATCAACTATCTTTCCTTCAACCTGAACAGTCTTAGGAAATGCTTTCTTTTTCTTCCTGCTCTTCTAATGCACAAATCTCGGATAGTACTTTTAATCACTGGTATATCCTTAATGGCTTGCAATAAGGGCAATGATATAGTTAACTTTTTAAGTTCCTTGACCAGGTCTGACTCAAATTTTTTGTTGTGGTATTGAATCTTTCAGGATATGGAATTATCTTTGATGAAGGTAATTGTTCTGCCTGTGGTTCTATTTTTTCTTCTTCTTTCTCTATTGTTGGTTTAACTGGTTCCAAAGGTTCTTGCTCTTCATTTTCCTTGATTTTAATTGAAGCAGGTTCAGGTATAACTTTTCCTGAACGAAGTTGGATGTTACTACAATCAATAACATTTATTTCAACATTTTCTTTAGCTTCAGCCACATAGACAGGGGATGCCTATCTCATGCTATTTGGATTAGTGACTGATTGAGCTGGAAGTTGAGGTTGTTTCACCTATTGTGTTTGTTGTGGTTGGTTCTATTTTTCTTGAAAATTTTGATTAGGTGCAGGCAGCAAATGTTGATTTTGACCTTGATTTCTTTGTTGCCTTGGATAGGACTGGTATTGCTGATTCCACTATGGTTGATTTTGCATCCAATGTGGATTAGTCTGATTCTGATTCCAAGATGGGTTGTTTTGATTCCATGATGGGTTATTCTGATTCTGATTCCAGGCTGAATTACTCCAATTTGTTTGTGGCCATTCTTGGGAATTTGTCCATTGAGGATAATTCCAAGGACGTTGGGGTGGTTCTGATTGTCCCCAAGGCATAGTCCAAGGATTATGCCCCCAATTTGTAGGAAAATGAGGGGGATTTTGGTATTGAGAGAAATTTCCCCTTGTTTTGGTCCAACATAGTTGAGTTCCTTAGTCTGATTTTCTAACACAGTTTTGAGTTGTGGTAGCAGGTGGCATTTATCAGTTGAATGCTTCTTTGAACAGATACTACAAATGGCTGAGATAGATGTTTTATTCAAAGGAAATTCTTACAAAGCATGTTTATTTCTACATCTTGGGCAATAAATTGCCAAAGGTTCTATGGTTTTTGCTTTTGCAGACATTTCCCCCAAAGTTGTGTTTAATTGCACTAGAATATCAGTTTTAAAATTTGCAAGTTCCTCTATTAGGTCCTTCACATCAGTGCCATTTGTACTCTTTTTTCTTCTTCCCTACTTATTGCGAGAGTAATTCCTATAGAGATCCATAATTTCCTCATTACTGAGAGTATTTACATCCCCTTTTCCCATCAAATCCAATACTTCTCTGGATTCATCTTGTAATCCTCTTAAAAATATGGTTTTACATAACTCTGGTTCTACAAGTCCACATCTCCTTTGAACAAAGGAGAACCTATCAAGATAGTCTTCTAATGTTTCATCATCTTCCTGTTTAATCCTGAATAACTCATCTTTCCTGTTCCTTACATGACAATACTCCTGATATTTGTCTAAAAACATAGTTTCCATTTGATCCCAAGTTCGGATGGAATTTGGCTCTAAGCTCATGAACCAACGTAATGTTGAGTCCTTGAGTGTTGAGGGAAAAACCTTAAGTTTTTGATTGTCATTTACATAATCATAGGTTTGACACACTACCTTGAATTCAAACAAAAATTGATCAGGATCTTCAGATACAACACCTCGAAAGGTTGGAAGTACTGAAGGTGAAATAGTTTTCATGGGAGAGTTTTGTGTTGGATTCAAACGGATAGGATATTCAAATGTTCTGGAAGGTTGGGGCATATCCTGATCATCTCCTTCATTATGGACATAGCCATGTTGGCCATCTCTATCTAGATTGCCTCCCTCTACCATAGTTTCCTATTCCTTAGTTAAACCTATCCAAATTTCTCTCTCAAGAGGTCCAAGATCCTCTGTTGATAATGAGTCTGATGATTCTTCTTTCTTAGGATGTTCTAATGATGATGAGACTGGTGATTTTTCTTTCTCAGAATGTTCTAATGATGGTGAGACTGGTGATTTTTCTTTCAATATTTTTGGTAATTCAAACATAGGTGATTCACCCCTTAGGCGTGAAGATCTCCTTAATGGAACAAGCCAGGGATCCTTTTGGGTAATTCTACATTTTTCATCCCTAGACTTACTCATTCATGTTTACTCTTAAATGACATAAATTATAGGTCAATAGTTGTTACTTTAACCAGTTGTTCTATTCAGATTTTATCCTGAATCTTCATAACTCAGTCTAATTAATAGCTATTGGACTATTGTCACCTTCTAGCAACACAATTCCCTAGCAACGATGCCAAAATGATGCGTAGTCATTATACACATCATTAATTCTCAATGAATTTGTCAATCCAGGGCAGTGTACAAGGCTATCTACGAAAGAAGGGGTGAACAGGGTTATAACTTAGGTCAATCTGGAGCAACAGGTCTTATTGGTGAAACCGATTGTGTGGGGGATTTAGGACATTCCTATCTCTAAATTGCATAAATTAAACCTTAATATAAGTTGCAAAAATGGAAACTAATCATTAACTACAGAAATGAAATCCTAATTACAATTGCAGAATGAGACCTAATTATGTTGCAAAAATAACAGTTACAGAATTAGAAGTCTGATTATAATTGTAGAAAGGAAATCTATTTACTTTTGTAGCAATGGAAACCTAATTATAGCATAGAAATGAAACCCTGTCAAGGCTCTGTAATAGAAGGTTGTCAATCTTCTATGCAGGGGTTGACAACAAAACATAAAATGCAAGAAATTACAAAAAATAGTAAATTCTAGAAATGACAGTCTGCAATAAATTGAAAGCTTTGCTGAAAGTGGAGATTACAACCAAACCATTAATCACAAGATTAATCTAAACATAAAATAAGCTAAGATTGCAAATATTATTAGTTGTTTACAAAGGAATGAAATGACAAGTTCTACAACTCATTCTGCTGCAACAAAATCAGAATAAAAACCTATTGTTAGTCCTCCTCCTAGGTCTGGAAGTGGCCAGCCTCCTTGTCCAGAAGAAGGTATGAGTCTCTCTCTCTCTAGATCTTACTCACACTCATTTACAAGCAATATGAAATAGAAATAGTACACTTTATTGATTCAAGAACATGATTACAATAATTCTACTGAAAACCTGTTACAGGACTGTAACAGTCACTTTTCTGATTATTGCCTATTTTCTCCTATATTTCTCTACTCTCTACTTTCTCTATCCTCTACTAGCTCAACCTGAATGGGAGCCATATTTATAGATGTCCTAAGATCTACTGACAACTGAGAATATCTCAAAATATCTAATCCTATTATGTTGCAACAATTCCTGGTTTTATCCTAGAAGAAGATCAAACTTGATCTTTCCATAAATGGTGGCTTTGGTCGGCAAGGACGGCAAAGTCAGATGGGAGATATTTTCCCTTACCCTTTTCAATATTTATTTCCCTTTTTCCAGCATCAAAAATCGGTCAACAAGTCAAAAAGCACATTCTATTTTCATTTCGAAGATAAGTGGCTCATTTCGAAGAGACTGCAATTCTCATTCCGAAGATCCGCTCATTTCGAAGACACTGTGTTTTCTCATTTCGAAGATATCTGTTCATTCTGAAGAGACTTTGGAATGAACAAATGTGTGCTCTTTAAATGATTTCCTCTACATTTCTCATGTGGGTTATTTCTCAGGATCAGATTCCAATGGTCTTCATCTCTTTCCATATGTGAATTCCATGCCTTGCCATTCATTGGCAACTAGTTAGAATTTACATGGGAAAAACTAGTTTTTGCTGCACGGTAATAGTTTACTTGCACTATTGCCAGATTTAGGTAAAATAAATGCTTGAGACATATCAAAACATGATTAGTGAAATGTTGCTATCAACCTAAGCATATCTCATTTAGCAAGTCATAACAAAATAACATAAAACTTATGCAAAAAGTTGTAAAAATCAGAATATAGTATTTCAGATACATTTATCATGCAAATAGTTAATACACAACATATTGAATTAACTTAACTAGCATATTAGATTAAACATAAGAGTTTGTAGGCAATTTTAGTGTTCAAAACATGTTATGATTGAGGCATTTCCAGGCCTCATCACGTATATCCAGGACAAAACCCGCCATCCTTCCAACCCTTTACCACCAAGCCCTCTTCATCAAGAAGGCAAACAAGAATTGTAACACCTCAAGACTCACAAGAAACATATGAAACAAGTCTGCCTAATGAAGGGCAAGAAACTAGAGCTACATCTAGTCATGGGAATCATATAGAATAAACCCTTCACACAAAAATAAATATTCCCATAGACTATGACCTCATAGGAGTAAATGGCACCCCATAGGACCAACCATGGAAAATAAGACAACTAGATGGGTTGGATCGATTTTCTACTCAACCAACTCAAAGAACTATAGCTACTGAGAACTCTGCATCTAGAAGCTCATGAACTATGACTTCTAAACATACCTCCTAGTCTGGGGGTACCTCAGAGCAACCCCATAGAAGATGCATGGAGTATGATCATAGGGATACTCAACAGTACACTAAGCAAGTCACATTATCTATCAAGAGTACAGATACAACAAAAACCCCCTTGAGGAATCTATGAATCAAGACAACAAGAATAGAGTCAGATAAACATGAGTCTTCTATGATAGCACAAACTGACCGAATGAGGCAATTATAAAATGCATTACATAAGGATCGAGAGATAGTAGAAGATCTCGAACAAGAGAAATAAAGAGAAATACTCTTGCGCCAACATGAGCAGTGCTTAAGAGAGCAAGCTAAGTGGCTAGCTCTTAAAAATTTATAGGAAAATAGTGGTGACCACCAAAGAACAAGACATGCTGACTCACCTAAGGAGAGGCGCACTAGAAAAGTTATCCCATAATGAAATCCCCCACCAAATCATGAATGAAATACAACTTATGGGAGAAGGGAAAACATAGCAAACCAGGATCATAAACCTGGGTCTCCTCATAGGAGGGAGAAAAATGGAATAAATAAAATGGACAGAGAATTACCTCCATTGCCATTGCAAATAGGCTTACAAGAGGAGGAAATTCGTGCATCAAAGGCATTTCAAGAGCTTGCTGAAAAGATGAAAACCTTTGAGAAACAAGAGGCAGTTGAGAACTCACCAACATTGAGCAACATACACAATCAACCATTGTGCCCATCAATCCCTAGCCCTCCATATCCTAAGCACTTTGAGATGCCTAGGTTAGAGAAGTTTAAAGGTGAAGAGGATGCACAAGTGCATGTCACCAATTTTATCAACGCCTATTTTCATATTGAAGACAATTACGCTCTTGTGCGAAGAAATTTCATAATGACTTTTTCAGGTGCTACCACTCAATGGTTCAACCAACTACCTAAGCATAGCATAACCAACTTTGAGCAACTAGTAAATGCATTCCTAAAGCATTTCTCCTTTGGTTCTAAGAAGAAGGTGAACCTTTCAGACCTGGCCAACTTGAAATAGTATGATGATGATCTAGTAATGGATTATGGGAATAGATGGAGAAAATTCATGGTAAAATTATCATTCTCTATTCCCATAGAAGAGATCATTTGCATGTTCACAAAAAGTTTCTCTAAAAACATATCCCTCTTGATACAACTTCAGTAGTATCCTTTGTTTGAGGAAGCTTTGGTATAGGCCAAGCTCATCGAAGAAATAAAAGTATATGAAGGAACCATTAAACTCTGAAACAAAAAGGAGTGGAACAAGAGTGGTAAGAATGACAAGTACAAGCATAAGTAGGACAACCCTGCTCTAGTAAATCAAGTTGTATTAGCTACACCCAAGTATGGGGGTGCACAAAAACCATAGAACTATCAAGCACATCCCCCACCAGCCAACTACAATGAAAAGAAAAATCAGGGAAGAAACTAAGAATGCAAGCCACCTCGTTATTTCACGCCTCTGACAGAATCAATGCAATCAATATTTAATTAGTTGAGCGAGGCCAGGAGGATCAGATTTCTTGATATACCTCTTATAGATCCCAACCATCCTAAGCCAAAAGGATATAGGGAAGATCAATTTTCCCTTATCACAGGATACCGAGGCATGACATTGAGGCTTGCATCGGGTTAAGCATCAAGTGCAAAATATGATTGAGGTAGAACTCAAAGTTGACAATCCACTAGCTCTTGATAATAGATATATGGGCATATACAGAAACCCATTTCCCAATCATGATGCCCCTCGAGAGCAAGGGGCCCAAGTCAATCAGGTTCAAGCTGACATACCTACCCACGGATGCATGGGAATGGTTGATATTGTTAACATAGCAATAAGGACTAGGTGGTATGGTCAACCACAACCACCTATAGCTCCCATGAACATCCCAGTTGCCCCTAGGCAAAGGCAAGACAACCATCCAGGTCCACCAACGTGACCTGTGGTAACTATTTGGAGTAGATTGGAGCAAAACCTATAGACGACTCTAGATAAGTTATCCATATATGAGCTCATACAATAGTCCCCAAAGCATAGGGAGACTCTAATGGAGATTTTAAGAACAATTGAGCTTCAACAACAAGATGCGAATGCATTCACTCACTTTGTGGGAAAAGTGCAAGAATACCAGGAACTTGTAATCCGATTCTATGATCATGAGATTAAGACAGTTTTTGCTACCTTACCATACCCTCCACTAAACATTGTAGTGGCAATAAATGACTTACCTTTCAAGAGGGTCTTGGTTGATATAGTTTCATCAATAAACATTATCACAACAACTACAATAGAGCACCTCAAGATACCCAAGTCCAATATTATTCTAGGAGCTTACACATTGAGATATTTTAATGATGCTTTATGCAATACCATGGGAACTATAGTCCTACCCATCAAGGTGGGGCACAAGACCATCCCTGTGATGTTTCATATCTTGGAAGGAGCTATGCAATATAACATCCTCTTAGGGCATCCTTGGATAAGGGCCATGAAGTGTGTGCCTTTGATATTGCACCAATGTGTCAAGTATGTGCATGAGAACAAAGTCTATGTGGTTATGGTCGATGAATATCCTTTTAAATACGTCAATCAGGTGGACATTCTGAGAGAATTTGTAATCCCTTCTACTAACTCTGTTGGCAATTTTGGGTTTGAGATCCTAGCTCCTTGTCTATGAGTTGTCATTGATGTCAAAAGGAAATGGCATTAATGTTAAGAGGATGTGTTGGCTTCAAAGGTGAAAGATTCCAAGAGAATATTTTTAAGAGAATCCGAAGAGATTCCATTGGATAAGGTTTTTGGATAGGGTTTTTATTAAAACCAAGTTAAATGGTTTTTATTAAAACCAATGGAGGTTCTCTTTATTATTTAATTATTATTTAAAACCCTTCAAGGTTTTAATTAATTAATTATTTAATTAATTAAGGGAGAAATTATTTTTAATTTATTAAAAATATTTAAAGGTTTTTAAACCTTTTTTATTCTTAATTTATTAAAATTAATTAAGGGTTTTTAAACCCTTTAGAAAGCAATTTCGATTAAATTCAAAATTACGTTTCTCTTCCGTCGACGTGTTCTAAAGTCCACGATTGGACTATAAATATGGGAAGGATCCTAAGGTTTAACTCCTCTTGAGAATTTTGAATGCATTAATTTTTGGCTGCGATCGATGCTCTGTTGACGCCATGGAAGAAGAGAGCTCGCGTTTGAAAAACTTACGAAGTGCTTGTTCGTTGAAGTGGTAGGAAGTCTGTCTTAGACTTCGTTAGCCCCTTGTGGGCTAGTGGTAGCATAGGCTGCATTTGGGCTTTGCGTAGGCGGAGGTCTGCATTTCGATTCCCGTAGAGGGAGTTGTGCATGGATTAAGTCACGTTTTTGTTAAAACGTATTTTGTGCCACGATTTTCGGATTCGTCAAGGGCAGCCATTCCGCGATTTTCGGATTCTTCAAGGGCAGCCATTCTAAGGTGTGATTAATTTCTTGATATAATTTTTGGCATTGTTTAGCATTGTTTAAAAGACATAGGAGAAATAAGGGGATATTTCTTTGGTTGTATTTTTGAGATTAGTCTTTTGCTATGCTAAAGTTTAAAATGGAGATATAAGGTGTAAGTTTTGGTTGTTGTGTTTTTGACTTCTTTGGTGGTTGTTTTCAAAAGAAGAGAAGCTAAAAGGTGTATTAAGGAAAGTTTTTATATGCTCATTTATCTTGGTTCTAACCCTAACTTGGTTGGAAGTTTGAGGGTTGTGTGTGGTGACAGCTTTAAGGGTCAATTTTCTTCTACTCCAATAAGGTATGGGCACATTCTTCTTATGAGTATGATTGGTGTATGTTTTCTGAAATAAGGTTGGAGTGAAAAGGTTTTCAACTAGGTTTTCTTTGATTGGGTGTAAATCCTATTTTCTGGTTTGTTGAAGACTACTTATGCATTGTTATCCTTAAGGAGAGTTTTTTGATGAATGCATAATTTTTGGTTTGAGATAGTGGAAGCTTTGTGCACTAGGGTTTGTATTTGTGAGTCAAGCTACTTGCATTGAGTTGGTGGAACCCTTGGTTGGCTGTTTTGAGTTTGATGGTTGAGTTGCTTCCATAGAGGTTGTTTGATCAAGTTATTGCTTTACTTGATTCATGATATTGGGCTTACTCCATTGAGTTGATTTGAGCAAGTTATTCTTTGCATTTGGTGATATTGTGTTGGTGGTTGTTTTGTTCAAATATCTTTGGAGGGAAAAGGATTTCTACTTGTTTCCTTTTCTTGTGATGATTGGTTGAATGCTTCAAGGTTAATGTTGAGTTGAATGATGTTGGTTAAACCTTGTCTATAAGCATTGTTGTTAAAGCCCTAATTGGTTGAGAAAATATATTGGTTGTGGAAAGAACATGAGTAGCATTGTTATATGAGATATTGCATGTTTGGCAATTGTTGGGTTGTGTTTCATGTTCTTGGGAAAAGCATACTACATCTATCTTATTCTTTTGAGATTGATTTTGAGTTGAGATTGATATTGGGAGTTAAGTATAGATCATATTGAGTCTCTAACAATTCTCTTTATGTTTCTATGAGATTTGAGATTGAGATTGAGAGTTAAGTATAGAACATATTGAGTCTCTAACAATTCTCTTTATGTTTCTATGAGATTTGAGATTGAGATTGGGAGTTAAGTATAGAACATATTGAGTCTCTAACAATTCTCTTTATGCTTCTATGAGGTTGATGAATCACATTGGGTCTCTAACAATTCTCTTTGTGGGTTCATTCTAAGCAAGTTTTTCTTGGTGAACTTGTGAGCTATTTTGGACAGGTTCCGTTGGGGACTTGTGAGCAGGTTTTGGACAGGTTCCGTTGGGGACTTGTGAGCAGGTTTTGGACAGGTTCCGGTGGGGACTTGTGAGCAGATTTGGACAGGTCCTAGCAGAGGACTTGTGAGTTGAGATTGATAGTTCTATCAGAGAACTTGAGGACAGAGGTACATTGGTTCTATCAGAGAACCTGAGGATAGATTTGGCAAGTCTTTGAGAAGGCTTGTGGATAGAGGATTGATTTGTTCAAGAGTTGGACAGATCTGCTAGATAGAGGAAGACTTGTACTAGACCAACTGACTGTGTTTGGTACAGGTTGTTGAGCTACTGTGGACATGATCATAGAAGGCAGAGGTCTCTTAGGCTAAGCATTGAGGACAGGAGGTCTTCGGTGGAAAGGAGTTCCACATGCTAGCAAGAGGTAGAGACAGTTGATCTTCTGAGGGATCATATCCAGAGCAGAGGGGAAGGTATCTCCTTTGAGCAGAGGCTCATAAATTTAGATTGGGGGAAGGTATCTCCTTTGGGAAGAGGCTCATAAATTCAGATTGGGGGAAGGTATCTCCTTTGAGCAGAGGCTCATAAATTCAGATTGGGGGAAGGTATCTCCTTTGAGCCGAGGCTCATAAACATTGTAATTGGGAAGGTTTCCCAAAGAACTTTGAGATAACTTTTAGAGAAAAGTTTTGTGGACGTAGCCTAGGCATTCTGGGTGAACCACGTTAAAATTGGTGTCACTTTGTGGATGATTTTGTGCATTGCTTTGATATTGCTTTGGGTATATTGCTTTACTATTTTGAAGTATAAAGGAAAAAGTAAAAAGAGGTCTTATACTGTTCACCCCCCCTCTCAAGTATAAGCTTGTGTTCTTCATAACCTATACATGACACCTTCATCCCCAACCACACAAGGGGATAACAAAGACAAAGGGGTAATAAAAGACCCAGGCACATCAACACCTCCTAATAAACTCAAGACAATCAATGCTTCTACAATACCATCAACATGAAAACCAAAATATAATCAGAAGCTAAAGGCACCTTTAATTAAGTAATAAAGGCCCAAATAAGTTCCAATTGTACCCATTACTGAAATGCCAAGTCCTATGGAAGAGGAAGATCCTAAAGATCAAGATGAAGATAGTGATTATCACCCAACTTTGCTAGTATCATCTTTGGGGTCATCCACATCGCATGCATCAATACACTTGGAAAGCATAGGCATAGGGGAGTACCTTGTGCATAACATTACCTTTATGCCTATCATTGAGTCTACACAAGACATAGGAAGGCCTAAGGACTTGAGGCCACTAGTAGGAATAGTGGTTCCACTTGGAATCCCTCCCAACCAAACCAATTTTGTCTATGTCGGCCTGGACTGTGCTCATAAGTCTTCAGACATAGAAGAGGATGGTGACTAATTATTCATGGTCAATGTTCATTACCTCTCTAACACTGAGTTTGCTCTAATCTACTTTGAGCATTTCCATTTATATGGCTATGGCCTTGGGATACATGAGCAAGGGTACAGGTGGCCCTACGAGCCCCTATATCAGCTTCCCTCCGATAGATTTGTCTTAGGCTATTATAGCAAAGGTTGAGATGACTATCTTGTAGTAGTATTGGAAATATTAAGCATAGGTTTAGGAGAAGACATTGATTTCATTCCTTATCACCCCCTAAGAATAGCAAATTTGAGCAACAGACAAGTGGCCACGATGAACATACTGCCTCCAAAAACTTATCATCCAAACACCTCAATTGCTTCCATCCTAATAGGGTACAATGCATGGGATGAGGAGAATGGATATGAAGCAAGTGATGATGAGGTGCAACTTGGCTTAGCCTATCAGGGGCCTCACTATTTACAAAGGCTCACATGGTCCATCCATGATGAGAGTGGATATACATTAGATGAAAGTGACTATGAATCAGAAGACTCAATAGAAAGAGCTTACTTAGGCCTAAGCCATCAACCCCTGACTTTGGGGCAAGATACAAATGCAAATGGATTCTTCATAAGTGATGAAGAATATGAATATGAAATAGAGATGACCTACTTGGGGCCAAGACATGAGCTCCTTGTCTTAGGGCTGCATACCAATGCTAACAGTTTCTGGATAAGTGATGATGACTTTGAAAATGAGACCGAGATGGCTTATCTTGGACCTCACCACTTGCAGCAAGTCAACGAGCTAGTAGAGAGAGAGGTGGCACTCCGTGCCATAGACCCTCATCTCCTATTTTTTGGGAGACCTATTGACCTAGGAGCCATTCATCGGATGGTCAATCCCTCTCCACCTACATTTAGAGAGCAATTAGAGCCCAATGATCCTATTGTCCACCCTGCTCATGGGCCAGATCCAAAAATTCCCATTCCTCCAGAACCTCATCACGAGTATGGAAGGGAAACCCCTGAGACAATATTGCACCCATGTGGTCCTAGAGATTTCATTCCATCCATCAACATGATCTCCATTGATTTGACCACTCCACTTCATAATCCAGTAGATCCTGCTAGATCATTGCATCTTGATATAGAGGCTATTGATTGGGATCATGCTAGTTCACCCATAGAGCTAGAAGACCTCTTCCCCAATGAAGAGATATTATAGCCATTCCATTTTGCATCAGGTTGTGTGTATGACATCTTCCATGTTGGTTTGGAACCTGAGTCACTAGGTCCTATGAATCCTATCGATGACATTCATTTGATACCCATGCCTCATCAACTAGAGGATGGGTCACATATGGCTATAGAAGCAACTTTCGAGGTGGACATCAGTGATGATCCTACCCAACCAAGGAAAGTCAAGTTCAGAGAAATTCTATCTCCAGAGGAACAAGCCATCCTAATTCCTCTCCTCAAGGAGAGGCCAAATATTTTTGCTTGGACTTACAAAGACATGCCAGGGATAGATCCAAAGTTAGTCATTCACAACCTTTCATTGGATCCCATGAAGAAGCCAGTCAAGCAAAAACTGAGGAAAATGCATTCAACCATCGCTTTGATGGTGAAGAACAAATTGCAAAAACTACTGGATGCAGTATTCATAGTTCCTATAGACTACCCTGAGTGGGTGTCGAACATGGTACCCATGGGGAAACCTGACGGAAGAGTCCGTATCTGCATGGATTTTAGGGATTTGAATAGGGCAACACCAAAGGATTCATTCCCATTGCCAAACATAGATGCTCTTGTGGATGCAACCATAGGTCATGAAATGCTCTCCCTAATGGATGGTTTTTCTGGATACAACCAAATCTGGATTAAGCCCGAAGATCAACATAAAACTACTTTCATTACTCCATGGGGAACATTCTGTTACAAAGTGATGCCATTCGGTCTCAAAAATGCTGGTGCCACATATCAACGAGCCATGACATACATATTCCATGACTATATGCATAAGATCTTGGAATATTACATGGATGACTTACTAGCCAAGTCCCTATTGTGGCAAGAGCATGCCGAAGTCCTTAGACAAGTCTTTGATCGCCTCATAGAACACAATGTCCGATTGAATCCTAAGAAGTGTGTATTTGGCATAACTTCTGGCAAGATTTTGGGATTCATCGTATCCAAGAGAGGCATCGAAGTAGATCCTACAAAGGTAAAGGCTATACTAGAAATGGCCACCCCTACCAACATTAGGGAGTTGAGGAGCCTACAAGGCAAGATAGCATCCATCAAAAGATTCATCGCGCAATTATCAGACAAATGCAGACCTATGAATAGGTTGCTACGCAAGGAAGTCCCCTTTCATTGGGACGAAGAATGCCATCAAGCCTTTGTAGAGATCAAAACTTATCTGGCAACACCGCTAGTATTGGCTCCACCAAGGCCAAACATACCATTTTTACTATATATCAGCTACTTATTTTGCATTGGGCACCATGTTAGCCCAAAAGAATGCACAAGACAAAGAGAAAGCCATATATTACATTAGTCGCACCTTGGTGAGTTATGAGCTAGGATATGCGTATGTCGAAAAGTTGTGTTTAGCAGTGGTCTTTGCAACTCGAAAGTTGTGACACTACATGTTGAGCCATACGACCTACGTCATATCAAAACAAAATCCTTTGCAATACATGATGAGCAAGACATATCACAATACACGTACCGCAAAGTGGATCATGCTATTGACAAAATTTTATCTAGAGTTCATAAGCCAAAATTCCATCAAGGGACAAGTCATAGCAGATCAATTAGCAGAGGCGCCTCTTCAGGATAACAAGCCTCTCACCATAGAATTGCCTGATGATGTGGTCTTTGCATTATCAAATCTGCTAGAACTCGAAGAACCTAAGAAAGAAAGAGACATGTCATTGTTCTTCGATGGTTCAAAGTGTGAACAAGGAGGTGGAGCAGGGATTGTCTTTATCACACCGTAGGGTGCTCCATTGCCCTTATCATTCAAACTAGACTTCCCATGCACAAACAACAATACAAAATATGAAGCATTGATCCTGGGACTCCAAACAACCATAGCAATGGGCATTAAAATATTGAATATCTTTGGTGACTCCTTGCTCATAGTAAACCAGGTCAAAGGACTATTCCAATGTAGGTGCCCACTCCTGAAGACTTACAAGGAACTTGTTGACACCTACCTAGCCCGGATGGAATGGTACGACATCGAGGCAATCCCTCGTACGTAGAATAGATTTGTAGACACCATGGCCTCTTTGGGATCCTTAATCCCTTAGAATCCATCTACTGATTTTACAACCATTCATGTGAAGGTGCTTTCACACTCAACAATACGCCGTGAAGCTTTTGACAATCAAGAATCAGTCAACATGATCAACATCGAGCCAAATTAGGATTGGTCCTTCACAGCTAGAGATTTCTTACAAACAGCACCTTGGGGGTCTTTGATCTCCCAAGGACCTGTGGAGTGTGGTGCAACCATATACCATAGATTTGTTCCTCAATCCATGTTCACTACCTCAAAAATGCAGGAAGAGCAAGCTGTCTATTCTATAGAAGTTGTGGCTTATCAAGATTGGCTTTCCCAACTGCGAGACTTCCTAAAGCTTGGAATAGTACCTCAAGGTTTGTCGCATACTAAAAGGTGAACGTTCAAACAGAAAGCAACAAGATACATCTTGCTAGGAGAAATCCTCTATAGATGAGGATATGATGGAGTATTACTCCGTTGTCTTGAGCCCCAGGAAGCATCTTGGGCAATTTTGCAAGCTCACGATGGAACATGTGGAGGCCATTTCAGTGGCATGGCCATCGTTAAGCGCATCTTGAGAATGGGTTACTATTGGCCCACAATGGAAAAGGACTACTGTGAGTATGTCAAGAAATGCAGTAAGTGCCAACATCATGCAAATCTAACGCACTTACCATCGCAAGCTTTGCAGCCCATCCAAGCAGCATGGCCATTCTCGTAATGGGGACTAGACTTGATTGGGAAGATCTCACCCCCATCCTCAGGCCGACACACATTCATCATAACGGCCACATAATACTTCACTAAATGGGTAGAAGCGATCCCCTTAACATCAACAACTGGACCAAGGATTGCGGAGTTTATACTCCACAATATCATAAGTCATTTTGGGGTCCCTTCTAAGATAATATCGGATAATGGGCCATATTTCAAGAACAAAAATGTGCGTGCTTTAATGAAAAAATACCATATTCAACATAGTTTTTCAATGCCTTATTATCCACAAGCAAACGGGCAAGCAAAAGCCTCAAACAAAACAATAGTCTCCATTTTGAGGAAGACAGTGCAAGAAAATCACAAGGATTGGCACATGCAGTTGCCTCTTGCACTATGGGCATACAGGACTAGTATACGGATGCCCACTGGGGCAACACCATTTTCACTAGTATATGGCACTGAGGCCATCATGCCTCTAGAGTTGGAAATCCTGACTCTACGCATAGCATTAAAGGACTTCATAGATGATGAAGCTGTGTGGCAAGGCCACCTTGATCAATTGATGCTTCTTGATGAACGTCGAGTCAATGCTTTAGAGCATCTTCATGTTTACCAAGATCGCCTTGTGCAAGCTTACAATAGTAAAGTCCACCTAAGGGAATTCAAGGTTGGAGATCTAGTGCTCAAAGAAAACCAACAGAATTCAAATCTACCACCGCATCTACGAGATAAGTTCATGGTAAACTGGATAGGTCCATACATGATTTCATAGAGAGTTGGGCATGGAGCATATCGCCTTATATCATTAGATGGTGTTGAAGAGCTTGAACCTCTCAATATCATTCACTTAAAGGCATTTTACACATAAAAAATAAAAACATTCAAATATTCCATAAAATTCAAAAACATTCAAATATTTCATAAAATTCAAAAACATTCAAATATGTCAAAAACACAAAACAAAGCATAAAAACATAAAATTTCAAAAATCCAATCAATCAAAGGCTCCAAGGGTAATTCAAACCGCTTGGTCAAAAACAATACAATCAAAGGCTCCAAGGGTAATTCAAACCGCTTGGTCAAAATCAATTCAAAAAGGCTCCAAGGGTAATTCAAACCGCTTGGTCAAATCCAATCAATCAAAGGCTCCAAGGGTAATTCATACCGCTTGGTCAAAATCAATTCAAAAGGCTCCAAGGGTAATTCAAACCGCTTGGTCAAAACCAATAAATCAAAAGGCTCCAAGGGTAATTCATACCGCTTGGTCAAAATCAATTCAAAAAGGCTCCAAGGGTAATTCAAACCGCTTGGTCAAATCCATCAAATCAAAAGCTCCAAGGGTAATTCAAACCGCTTGGTCAAAATCAATAACAAAAGCCCCAAAGGCATAATAAGCCCTTTGGTCAAATTAATCAAAAATACAAAAACAACATAAAATAAAAAATACAAAAACAATTGCATCTCACATCTTGCATCCACATCATTGCATTGCATTTTCATATCCACTACAATTGCATATGTCATGAGAGCCTTAAAAGTGATACCATAGTTTGTCGCACAAATCATTCAAATCCATACCTCCATCCATAATAGTGTGTAATTGTGTTTTTCAACACAACCATTATTTGTTGCTATACATAATATACTAAGTTTTTTGGTTAGTCAACCACACCTAGTGATCTTATCAACTTTTGAGGAAAACAACTTTGATTAGTAGAAGGTAAGGTCTAGCTGTGATAAAGCCTTGGATATTCAAGATCCCGTCACTAATTGAAACACTAAAATCCTAGCTGGTACAAGGAAAATATGAAAGCTGCAAAGTGGTCTAGGTTACCTTAAGCGAAAAGGATTATCCTTGCTTATCCCCCTATGCAACCGGTTTAAAGGTGCTGAGAATTGGCAAAAGGACAAGCTTTACCCTATCAAAATCCCTTGCTTAAATCAAAATAAGAAAAATCCCAAAGCAAAGTACATATTCAAAAGGCCAAGCATACAATCCAGATTTCAAAGCAATAATCCGATACACAAATCATAAATTCAAAAAAAAATCAAGCTCAAAAAAATCAATAAAAAATAAACAGTGATTTTCATCACTACATATGAGAAAAATAAACAGTGATTATCATCACTACAAAAATCCCCGCTCAAAGAAAAAACTAATCAAAATAAACAGTGATTTTCATCACTACATATGAGCAAATATCCAAAGCCAAAAAGAAGCCAAAAAGAAGGGAATAAAGCTTGAATCCCTGGAATTCTCAACATTGTACAAAACTGGAAGGAGAAATCCTTACGCATGACGATATGTCTATTACAATTGCTTCATGCATTTGTGTAGACCAATGTTTGAATGTGGATGAGCTAGCTTAGGTAACCCAATATTGCCTAGTGGTATAGTCCAACTAAGTCCAACATAAGGATGAGATGAACACTTGAGGATCCCTGATCTTAGCAATGGGCTGAAAGAATCCCGCCTGACATCGGAGGAAATGCTTGAGTTCTACCTCAAAATATACAATCACATGCACACACAGAGATCATGAAAAACCAGGTCCATGGTAAAAGCCTTACTTTTCAAAAGTCTAAGTGGTAAGTAGACAACTGTTGATAGGGGAACTAGAGTGTTTGAATCTCCGAAAAGCCCCAAAAATTCTTACATAGCAACAAATCATAACATCATTCACACCATCACTTTCTTTATAAGATTCTATAAATTAGGGGGTATCAACATAGTAGGATAGATACCGCATATATATTAGAAATAGTATATAGACGACCACTGACTACTTTATATCTTTTAATTTACAGAAACTTATTAAGAAAATACATTACACACCATTACATCTCATATATGAATACTTAATCAATTCTTATGATAAGAGTGATTATTTAAATTCATGATTATTTTTTTACTTTCTGTGGTATCACCCATTAAGATTGTCAATGTCATATGCATTCCGTATGTTTTAAGTGATTAGAGCATACAAGGTTCATTTATACCATTCCATCACATAAGTTAGATGCATACAATTAAAGCAAAGTTAAAACATGCATTTAGCAATAACATCGCATCCACAAAAACAAGTCATTAATCATCCATAAACCACATCATAAAACATATAGGCAATATCCATTTGCATACAATCATAAATTCATCATTCATCATCAAAATACATCGCATCATATCATCAAATCATATAAGCATCTACACATCCATCTAAGCATCTTCAATATCATCTATCATCTAACATATTCATCAAATCATCATAATACCATCATCACATCATATCATAAAACAAAATAATAACAAAAACATGAGCAATAAATGATACACATAATAAGTCATAATGAAAAGCTATCATAAAAGTATGTGTGTCAAGTCCAATGGATATACAAAAATGCCCATGGGCTACAGTCATCTAGGTCAGTCGACCTCAAAAATGGATCAAGGACCAAGTAAGGCATCAGTCAAATACCGGGCCTAAGCCCCCTGCATCACCTCCTCTAGTGCTACCTCCCCTTGTGGTGGTGTCATGAGTCGAGTGATGTGAGCCTATAGGTCTCTCTGTCCGAGTCTAGGTCCTTTGGCTAGGATGGGTGGAAGACTGCCCGAGGTGGAGCGCCCACTGACCTGTGAACCACCTACACCTACTGGATCCTTAGGGACAATCCCATGCCTCCTGAGCTGCATCTGAAGAAGGGTAACATGATCCATAAGTCCTCAGATCTGCTCCTCATGCTCATCCAACAGATACTGGAGTTGTCCCACATCTACCCCTGAACCTACCACTGGAGCCTCCTATGGTGTAGAAGGAGGAACAACAAACTGCATCCTGACATCGCCACCCCCAATAGTAGCCTGTAGAGCCTGTATCTATGTTGTGAGCTACTCAATCGTAGCATCTCACCATTGTACCTAGATCTTAGTGGCCTGAAGCTCAACCTCAACCTCATGTAGCTATGCTCTCAAAGGAGAGTCTCTCTCCTCGAGCTCTAACTCCTCCTCCTCCTCAGGAACATCAGGATCCTCCACTACCACCTACTCTACTAGCTGGCCCCATACCTCGGTCCTGGCTCAGACTATGCATCCTGTCAGATCTATGCCATCACCCCCACCATCATCCTCACACCCTAGGCTACCGATGCCATGCCACATCCGATCACCCCACCACTGAGTGTAGGCCTCTATAACTCCCCCAACCACTATAGGGTCAATAGATGGGGCATCCTCCTCATCTGAGAGCTCGATAATCTATCATGGAGGTAGGTCCTTCTCTACTATGAGGCACCTGTACAAGAACGGTATCAAGGGCACATCCTGCTGCAATCCGTACTGACGAAGAACCCGAGAGTAGAAGAAATACTCCCGGATGGCAATCTTATGGCCAACGAGCCATCGCTCGTGCCGTGTCCTGGAAGTAAAGCTAGTTGGATCATCCCAAGTAGGACACTCATAGTAAGGCCACCACACGACATCTCCGACCAATAGTCTAGTGAAAGCATCAGTGTAGTGGGACAACTCCCCTACAAAAGTGTGGCTCTTACGCTCCTCATGCTCTCGAGCCCATCTAGCAGCATAGCACTATGTCCGAGCATCGATCATTGTGATATCAATCGGGAGCCCCTTAGGGTGATCTACTATAATGTGCTCCCATCCCCAAACCTGTAGGAGCAAGCTGCAAGCAATGCCGACACGTCCCCACCGACGGATGTGGTACAACTCATCATAGCACTGAGCCAATAGTGATCTACCCCATGCATAGATGATAGGCTCCTCGCTATCCAATAGGTCCTGCACCATCGCCAGAAGGTTCCATAGGAACCTCAAACCCGAGCAGTCCAAGATAAGAACATTGTTGATCACCATCAGCAATACGACATGCCTCACCATGAAGATACCCTCCCCATGCCAATGACTGATAGACACTCCTCCGAACTTGGTGTCCTTGAGAGCATCCGCAGAGTGCCCTCTAAACACCCGAGTGAAGACAACCACCTGATCATTAGTGTCCGAAGAGGTAATGGCCACCCCATCAAAAGGAATCCGAAATATCCTATACACATCCTCCGATGTGATGGTCATCTCACCGGTTGGGAGGTGGAAGGTATTAGTCCATGGGTCCCAGCGATGGGCCAGAGCCATAAGGTAGGCCTGATCTGCCATGATGTAAGGTAGCCTGATGACATACTACAACCCATGGGCCTTGAACCAGGCCCAGTCCATGTCATCAAAGCTAGGAAGCAAGTCAAGCAGGAGCTTCGGGTCTCGAGCCCGAGCAGTAAGGATCTAAGCAAAGCAGAAGAAAGACAAAACATAACTACAATGCATCTAAGGCATAATTCACAATAAACATGAAAACGGTGCAAAAGAGTATGAGTTACTCTAAATCTAAGCAAAAGAAGAATAAATTGCACCTAATCAAGCAAAGCAAAATTCAAAAAGTCATAAAAAATTCAACAAAATACACAAAAAAAAAAAACAAGGCTCAAGCTTTAGCCATTGTCGCCTACAATGGCCGAAACCTGGCCGCTGGAGGCAGCAGCGGCCAAGACCCAATGGTCAAATTTTTGACCATTGGGATTCAAGCTTGGCCGCTCTGAGTGACAGTGGCTCAGAGCCGGCCACTCTGAGTGACAATGGCCAAGGGGCGGCATGGCAAACCCATGAACCCTTGGCCAAAAAATAAAAAAAAATTGCAAACTAACAAAATAATTTCAAAAAAAATAACAGAGGGAGGGAAAACAAATAGAATGTAAAGCAAATGTTCCTACCCAAGCATCAAAACTAAGCTAATTTCAAAATGCCCAAAATGGCGGTAGCAGGTGAATAATTGAAAATTTCAAAAACCCTAGGCTGAAGCCACTAATAGAAAGCAAAATTGGGGACTAACCCACCATAGCAAAAGGGAACCTAAGCCTAATTACGGAGTTTTTTCATTGCCAATAGGTTTAGTGAGGTTTGTTTTGCTCATTACTTAGTGAGGTTTAGTTTTACGTAGACAAAGAAAAGAGAGCTAGGGTTTTGAAGAGAGAAATACCCAAGAAGCTCCGGCTCCTCCAGCAGCTGATGTCTCACCTCGCGTAGCCATGTCCTCAGCACCAGCAAGTTTCAAAGTCACAACCATCGTCGTCGCACCAGAGCTCCCAAAATGAATCTTCAATAGTGAAAATGATAGGTCAAACCCTAGAAATGCAAATTTTTATATTTCCTTAATTATGCCTTGGCCACTGCTGACGTCAGTGGCCCAAACTTCTTGGCCGCTCAAGGCGACAGTGGCCACAGGCAGGAACTCAGAGGCCACTGGACCTGATAGCGGCCAGATCCATAGAGCAAAATAAGGGATTTTCTCCTTGAGGGATCCCACAAAAACAATAAATAAACACACTTTGGTGGTTTTAGATCATCAGAATGTTCAAAATAACAAAAAAATCACATAAAATCACAATCTCAAGTAGGCCTCGTATCCAGTTACCTACTCTATCCACTCGATGATTGCAGTGATTTGCACTCCATGTATTTCGGTGAGATGAGTAGATAACCATAAGGCCACTTGGGGCAAAAACAACTCATTTTGGAATTACGATGTGCCACCCTTCAATCCCGAAGAAGACCAAGATGGTCGGACTGCTCCACGGGTGCGAAAGGATCATTCTAATTCCCCTATGACATCAAAAACATTAAGTCAAAGTGATACAATCTGAACATAAATAGAATCACTCATCCTAACTCCCTAAGAAGGCTATTGATAGTCGGACCGCTCCTCGGGATAGGGATGGATGATTATCATAAGCAATTGGAATCACACTTGGATGTGGGATTGCCCATTAAAAGCAACAAATGCTAGAAAGGAACCAGATTAGTCATATTGGTCAAGCGACTTGTCGCTTCATTCATTGTCATTTCTTCACCAATTCATTGTGTGAGGAGGTAGTTCAAAACTTCAACTTAATCATAATCAAAATCAACAAAATATCACTCGATCATAACAAAATCGTGTTCTTCCTATGAATCATTGCATACAACAATCACAAATTTCCCTTGTTTGCTGGGAACGTAAGCAGACATGACATCTTCAATTGTAGCTCTCCTACCGATCGAAATTGTTGTAGCAACTGAAGCTACCCGATTGAGTTTGAGGAATGAGTGCAATTTAACATGCAAAAGCCATTGAGCTAAGTCCTCCAAACATTGAGGCAATGATTCAAGGGATGCGCACCATCTTGCATGATTGGGCCATCCGACGTTGATCAGACCATTGATCACCATACACCCTACAAACAGATCAGTCTACATTTTTGCTCAGCGTTGTGTTTTCCACACAGTGCATCGCAAAAAGGGGCATCTATAGACACCTAAATCATGTCATGCTTAGGGGAGCTGCTCACATAGACACACTCATAAGATCATAAGACATAATATTGGACTTTCCAAGCATCAACAGTGGTTCTCACCACTCATTTGGGGCCTTTTCAAGCCATCCAAGCCTAGCCGCTCAAGCCAAGAGCGGCCAGATCCTAGCCGCTCAAGCCTAGAGTGGCCAGACCTTAGCCACTGTAGATGATAGTGGCCAGATATTAGCCACTGCAGATGACAGTGGCTAAGCCATAAGAAGCAGTTTGCCGACAAACAGGCCTAATCACAGGTGGAAGTGGTAGTCTGCATGCAATAAAGGTGAGCGGGAGTGACTTTGCATTCCTTTTCATGACCAGTTCACATGGGAGGTTTGAGTTTGCATTTAGACTTAAGTTAACTGACCTCCAAGCATAAACAAAGGACAAAATCTTCTCATGCTAACGACCAGTTCGCATAGAAGACTCAAGTGGGCAGTTAGATTTTAGTTAACTAGCCTTCAAACATAGACAATGGACAAAAGCTTCTCATGCTAACTTGCACTACGCATGAGAAATTCATTCCTAGGGCTTGGACATAGACCTAGGGTTTCACACTATAAAAGGTGCAAGCCTAAGAGCACCAAAGGGGATATCTTTTATCACATCAGAGAGAGAGACATTTTTTTGAGGAGAGCTTTCGAGACTTGGAGAGTTCTCTTTGAGATCACGTGTACGACGAAGCTCTGACGGATTGAAGAGCATAACACCTACTATTTCAACATCAGATTACAGGCTTTGACCCATAGCTTTGGGGCAAAGAGGGCAAGGTTTACTTTAGCGGCCGTTGTCTTGGACAGTGGCCCGTAGGCTTAGCTTAGGTTTTAGACATAGCTTCTTTTATTCTGTTTCTTTATGTTTTCACATCATTAGCATAGATTTACATGATTTTATGGCATAGTTTTATCATATTTCCATTACACTCTTTGATTACTAACAACCTCATCCGGGGAGGCAATCTCGGACACCTAAATATGCATTGTTGTTTCATTGCTTGCAGGGCCACAGGTACATCGGATGAAGATTGCAACATACGAGAGCAAAAGGGATCCCTCTAGGAAATAGACCTAGAGAAGGAGGCATCTGTAAGCCCTCATACATTTTTGTGTGCGGAACCGGGAAGCTTTTATAAGTGCACCACCTCTTCATGGAAGGGGCACTCCTTGCCTATTTGTAATTTATAGTATCAAAATGGGTATCCCTAAGAGGGACCGACATGTAACCGAGCTTCAATATCAATAAAGAGATCCGTCTTTTGTTATTTCGTGTTATATGCTTTTTCCTCTTGTCTTTCCATTTTATCTTTGGTATTTTAAATAGCATTGCAAGTAGGGTTTAGAAAAGGGACCGGTGCGTGCGTTCCTGGGGTCGCTATAGATACTACATAGTAAGTCTTAATACCTTAGGAAAAAAGTTTCCCTTGCTATCCTATCATGTGCATGGTGTAGAATACTAAAAAATTGGCAAAAGGACAAGCTCCTCCCTACCCGAATGAAATCCCTTGCTCTACGTCTAATCTAAGCAAGTATCCCAAAATAAAAAGAGAAAGAAAGAAAAAAATAAAAAGAAAAAGAGAAAAATCAAGAAAAATATTCCATTACAAAACAATAGAATCCCCTTGTTCATAAATGGACAATAAATCCCTATTCCAAAAATTGAAGAAAATAAGGGGGTATTGAACTTGAATCCTTGGAATTTCTCAGTTATTCGAAAATCATGAGGTAAACCCCATAATAGGTGATTTGTGCCCAAATTGCTTGACATTGGGTAATTCCTTTCACATGGCGATATGTCTGTCACATTAGCAACCTTCTTTTGTATAGACCAATGTCTGCTTTTGTATTATCTAGCTTTTGGTAATTTGATTTACATAGTAGTTCAGTACCAATGCATGCACAAAATCATGGTCAAATGAACATTTCACTTGCACACACATTGGTTCATTTAAGTTCGCTTTATCATTAACTCACTCAAAATTGGTAAATTAACCTCACTAAAGCACACACATTTGTTACTTGAGAGATTTTGTATCATCATAACAATCAAAACAAATAATGAATTCACCATTTCACACACTGGTTCTAGATAAATTTGAATTTGTCTTTGAAATAAGTTAAAATATTTCTTTGGAATTTTGTTAGATAATTAATTTCAATCCTTTGCATTAGTTCTTACAAATTATTTTATCATCATAGCACAATAATTTATCTCAAATAATATTGCAAAATCAAACATAATAATCATTCATTTCATTTTGATTTTCACGATGATGGTATAGTTCCTTAGTAACTATTTCTCTTCAAATTTCACACTTAGGAATTTTATGCCTAGCACAAGTCATCTTTCTAATTTTTCATGCCCAAAATTAGTCCATATATTTTCATAAAAATTACATAATATTTTTAAGAACATGTGACATAATGATTTATCTTACATTACTTTATGTTTTACAAAGAACACATAATTTCATATCATCCTACATTTCATTTTGATTTTCGTGATGATGGTATAATTCCTAAGTAATTATTTCATATAATTTCACACTTAGGTATTCTATGCTTAGCGTAAATCATATTTCGAAGTTTTCATGCTTAAATTCATACATATTCACAACATCTTTCAAACATCTTGTCCCAAAACAACATCAAACATTTCTTTCTCATAATAAAGCCTTAATATTATTCTTAAGCACACAATCTTTTGGTATTATAAATACAAAACTTCCCCATAACATGATCCACTTCATGACCTAGTGAGCATTGATCTCCACCAATGATCATATAATAGCACAACATCCTTCAAGGTTCATTACTAAATCCCTCAAATCTATCATCACACAAAAACATCTTTTTCAAAACACACTTTACAAAATAATTTTTCTTTTATGTTAAGCATGATCAAAATGTTTAAAAATCAAAGCATGATTACAAGAAATTATGTAACACAACCATCATAAGCAAATGTAATAAATCATCCAATAAATCACACAATGTCACATAAAACAAAGAAGATCAATATATATATATATATTAGAAATTTCAAGTTTTCCACCAAATACATAATTTGGTGTAAAAACTCGAAGGGGGCACCATAAATATCATATCTTAAAATAACTTACATTAAAACTTAAAATCATCAACAAAAATTGCAATAAATTTTTTCTTTCTCGTAAAACATGCCAGAAAATTATGCTAAAGAGGGGGAAAAATGTAGCACCTTAAAATTGACCCATTTGCATAAAAAAGACAATTTATTGAAAAATAACAATTGTTGCATTTATTGCCTCGAAATTCATGCTTAGCCATAGAAATTGTACTACGATTAGCAATATCGATCGAAGATCAACAAAATCGTAGCATGATTTCCATCATCAAATATTTATGATCATCATACGATATTGCAGATCATAATACGATCATACCCAAAAATAGAAAATCAAACTTAGAAAAATGACCAATTTAGCCCAATATTTTTTATCCTTGTCTACGTAACCACACGCAAAAATTGGGATTAGATTCATTCGATACTACCCAGCTTGGAAGTAAATTCTAAACCAAATATTCACTCCCTATTCTAGTTACTCCTCCCTACCTATTTAATTAGGCTTCCCTCCTTTAAACTCCCCTTGGAAAAATTAGAATACTTTCACTCGCATTTCTAGTTTTGGTTCTTCTCACTATTGCTTGCAAGATCGAAGAGTATTGTTGCAGATCGGTGGACATCATCATAGATCGAAGACATGATCGTGGTATGATATTATAGTTTCGATGTATGATCTCACTCAGAATGCTACGATATCGCCTGCAATCTGCTTGGGGGTAACCCTGAGCTATGGTTTGCATTTTTGGATATGTGCTTAGTTGATTCTCATTTCATTTAGCAATATTCATCATATAGAATGTTAGATCTATTCATTTGCATTTTTGGTGTTCACCTAATCTCATTTAATTTGCATATTATATAGGATTTGAAGCATTATTCCATCAATTTATGTTATTATATTTACTTAATAGCATACATTATTCCCTAATCATGCTTAGAAATATTAGTAGAATACTCTATTTTCTATTTTCTATCCTCCACCTATGAATCTATTGGCTCCTATCGGGATCAAAATAGTTGGTCTGTGATCGGAATACGATCTCACATATTGTAATACGATGTTGCAGAATTGTAGTATGATATTGACCTGCAACGTACAAACTGGACTGCATATAAAATTCAGAACTTTCATCAAACATCCAGATACATGTAAGGTTGTAAAATTACTTTTGAAGCATTGCATGGTCCATTTAATACTATTTTCTGTATTTTGTTGTCTGCATTGGAATTAAAAGTGCATATAGGTTATTTTAGTTGCATATTGGCCAAACCTAGGTATATATGTGATTTGAATAAAAGGAACATATCAAAACAAATCCCAAAACCTAGGCCCAAAAATAGCCATAAATGTTTCCTGGTGAACCCAAAATAATTCATCAAAAAATCACCATATAGAAGGTACAATTAAGTACCTCTCTTTTGAGGTGTAGGCCACCCATTCTCCCATTCCCCTCTAAGGCATGGATCCACCAGCCTTGAGGAAAGGAGTGTGATAATTTCTGGGCTACAGATGGCCACCAAATTTGCTTCTTATTTACCACCAATTCCTCTATGAATTGGTCAAAAACTCTCCTACTAGTTTTATCATCAAATTTGGTGGTGAAATTCACTCGGATGATTTAATTTTGTAAGAAGATTGCACCTCTTGAATCACTCGTAAACCTCCTTCGCTAGGTAGATATTTTTAGGGAAAAAGACACAAAAATGTGAGGGGAAATATTGGTAGCACTCTTTTTCTATGTCTCAAAGCTCCTCTCTATATTTTGTGTGGAAAATAGATCCACTTTATATCCAAAGATAGTCTTTGGGCAAATGGGCATGCAAGGGTATGCATGGCAAGAGGTGCCACTTATCTAAAACCGGTCATGCATTGGAAGGGGAAGAGAATCTCCAATTTTGGTCTTTATTCTATTGTTAGCATACATAGGTATCATGGGGTATTACATTATTTTGCATAATAAAAAAGTGCTCATAGGCGCTCCCTAAGTTTGGAGGTTCCTCAACCGAATGGTGGTTCCACAACCACCCAAATGTATATTTAATGGCATTTGCAATACAATCAATACTACTACTTCAAATTTCATCTTGGTATCAGAGCAGAACAAACCAGGCATACCAAGAAGAGTGTGAGGTGATTGGAGAATAACACGATGGGAGAACAACATAGTGCATGCTTCCTGAGTGGACCATACTTGACCCCCTCACAAAATTTAGTGGACACATGACTCGAGGACACATGAACCAAGGACGAAAGACCCCAATGTGACATTGACATGGATTGAAGATGATATGGACCTGACACACAAACACTGACATGGACATTGATGTGGACCTGATACGTAGAGCTTGAAGAGGACGTGACATGTGGTGGAGGGATGCTAACATGGACCTGACATGCAAATACTTAAGAGGATATGACATATGGTAGAGGGCTAGTGGTTTGACAAGTGATAAGCAAAAGGGCTAGGAGGGGTGATCACTTGAATGCAGTCACCTTCAAAGGTGGACCTTCTAGTTTTTCTACTGTAGTAAATGCATCCGTGGGATGCATGTGGGATAAATCCCACTTATTTTTTGTAACAGGGGCATCGGGAAGTCTTGAAGACCAAGATTTTGGCCTTCTATACCCAGCGCTCTTGGTAGCGCAACTGGTTAAAGCTGCTCGCTACTATGGATGAGGTCCACTATTTGAATCATGCGAAGGGGTTCCACATAGCCCAAATAGTTTTTTGACACCCTATACAATTTTTTTATGCTTTGTGCTATCGTTTGATGCCCTATGAATCCCGGTGATGCCGTGCACTACCCAGTGATGCCCTACACAGCCGTTTGATGCCCTTAGCAAAAAAAAATGATGCCCAAGAAAAAAATATTGATGACCAACAATTTTTTGTCAATTTTTTGCATTTCTTGTCAATTTTTTGTCTAACCAATTTTGACCTTGGAGAGTCATTTTTTTCACACCAGGAGCCATTTTTTGGTACACGGAGGGCAAAGGAGCATTTTTTTCTCAAGCCAGGAAAGATGCATTTTTTCAAGGTATTCTTCCATACTTCGATTTCTTCCTTTCCAAGTTTTTTTTGGAGGGATAAGTTGTTTTTTTTTTGGAATTAGGAAAGGCCCATTGTTTCTTTTGCAACAAAAAGGGGGGATCTTAAGCATTTCTATTTTTGCAAAAGACTAAGACAAAGGGGGGAATAAAATTGAACAAAACTAACATTGTAATAGGTGCATTTTTGGTGGAAAATAACACCTAAAGTAGTTAAATTTATGGGTAATTGTGATTGTTTTTTTGCATTTAAATTTCTTATTTTTTGCAATAACAATCACACAAATAAAGAAAAATAAAAGACCCTAAATTTATACACATATTTGTGCAATTTAATGCACAACAGTGTTCGGTATATATGATACCTTTGGTCCACACTTACAGGTGATGTTGTCATGCTTGGAATACTATATCTAATGCCTAATATAGTTGTAAAAATAATGTCTAAGCTTGTTCTCTATCAATCATCAAGGAGAAATAAGGCAAACTAGTTATGCTATTCACTTCATTCATACCCACATCATGATTGTTGTTAGACATAAATCCTAATGAAGGGCTTTCCAAAGTGTTTAGGGGAAGTTACACCCCATGCATGAGGAATAGACTTTCTATGGTTGGTGTCATAAACAAAATTATGCCCTTTCAGTATCGCTTAAGTTCTATGTATCATGTTGCTCGTATATTCTTATAGTCCCCCTCATGTAAGGGTGGGTATATATAGAGTAATTTCGGTATATAGGTCTGGCATATATAAATAAAGGGATACCAATTGGTGATATAAGGGACCTTCACAATGGCCACTATTCACAAATATCTCTCAGATTCACAGTTGTTGAAAGGTTCTAACTTTGCACATTGGAAGATAAAGATGCATGCTATTCTTCAAGTGGAATATTTATGGGATGTAATAACTGGCACTACAAAAAATCCTACAATAGCAGGAATAAATCAATATGCTTTTGATAAGAAGGACAAAATATGTCTAATGTTTATCTTGATTGCTACTACATATGAGGTCCAGCCACACATATGTGATGCCAAAATAAGTAAGGAATATTGGGATGCTTTAATTACTATTTATGAAGGTAAGAATCAGTCCACTATTATATACCTTCAAACTCAAATGCATACCCTTAGTATAAAATCTGGTGAGACGGTTGATCTATTCCTATGTAGAGTGGCAGAAGTGAAATCCAAATTGAATTCTATGGGAAAACTAGTGGATGATACTCTCTTGACCTCTGTCATCTTGAGAGCATTTCCAGAGTCCTATAAGATGTTGATAACCTCTCTTAATGTATCTGGTACACAAGTATCTTTTGTGGAATTGATGAATTTACTTCAATCTAAGGAGACAAATTAGTTCTAGAATGATGAAGTACCAGATAATTCCCTCTACACCAAAAAAAGGGGTAAGAAACATGGTCAGTTTCAAAAAGGAGGATCTTCATCAAATGGAAAAGGGAAACAAAATTAGCAGAAATACAAACAATATTGCAATATTTGTGATATGAATAACCATGAAACTAATAGATGTTGGTTTAAGAACAAGCAACAAAATGACCAATATCATAAGCAGAAGGGCAAAGGGAAATAAAAACCCTAGAAAAATAATAAGAATTCCAAGGGGCATGTTGATTATGCTGAATCAAATTCAGACTCAAATTTAGACTCAAATTCTATAGGATCAGACTCAAACTCAAAATCTGAGAGAGCACACAAGGTGCTCATGACTCATACTTCATCTCCAAAAAAATATGTTGTATGGTATATTGATTTAGGGGATAGTAAGCACATGACTAGTGATAAATCATAGTTTTAAACCTTTGAGGAGAAAGAAGGTAAGCTAGTAACAATTGCTGACAATCAAATATACCAAGTGAAGGGTGAGGGTGATGATTCTGTTACTCTTTCAAATGGAAAATGTCAAATTGAAAAGGTAATCTATGTACCTGGATTGACTAATAATTTGTTGTCAATCCCTCAGATGTTGGATTGAAATATGCATATTTTATTTCATGTTAAAAAAGGTAAAAAGAGATGTTTCATATCCAAAAGGGGGAAACATGTAGCAACTGGATCGTACAAGCATGAATTGTTCATTTTAGATGCCATTTCAATGCTTCATGTTGCACTAGTCATAACTACAAAGCAGGATACTTTTCTATGGAATAAGAGATATGGGCATCTAATTTCAAGATATTTGCTTGAGTTGAGCAAATATGAGATGGTGAGAGGACTTCCCAAACCTATAATCCACATTGCCAATTTGCTTGGATTCCTTGGAAGGGAAGCAACACTGGGTACCATTTGAAGAAAGCTCTTCCAGAGCTAAGAAAACTTTGGAGTTGGTACACACCAATTTGTGTGATCCTAAAAGCACGAGGATACGAAAGCAAAAAGGAAACTCCAAGTGCGATGCAAACGGAACTAAACTTAATGCTAAATCCTATGAATTGAAAGTGCATGAAAGGAGGGAAAGCATGAACGAATCGAAATAAAAAAAAAAGCCAATAAGGAAGATAGCCCTTTTTATTGATATGTTTTAGAACTCGGTTACAATTTGCCTCCTCCCATTCTAAGGGCTAGGAGCGTTAAATATGTGTTCTTGTTACACCCATGGATGCTATTCCTTCTTTCGCGTGCCCACATGTAAAATGGGTGGACCAAATGTCATCGCCACTTGCGTTGATGAGTCTTGACTCCTTGTTGCTCCTCTAATGTCCAGATCCTACATTCAAGGAAACAAGAAATAGTCAGTAGCACCTGTAGATGAAATAAAACATGCAATCCCCATGCCTTTGATTAGTGCATGCAAGATATAAATAAAATGATAACTAAAATAGATCCAAATGAACTAAAAATTTGATAGGGGCATCAAAACATCACAAGGAAAACACTGCAAATGGAACAGTCAGAAAATTCACCACATATTTGTATTCACTCCGGGGTGGGACGAATAGACCTACAACAAAATGTCAAAAGGCACTGTCCCAAATGTCACATCCGGGAAGCTCCAAATCACCTACAAAGTTGGGGATTAGCTAATTGGGGGTATTTTGGGAAGACCCAGATGGTCATATTTTCCCAATTTAGCCTCTATCAATGGGAATTTGATGATGCTACCTACATGTTAGCAAAAGCGAGAAATAATAGAAACATGATCAAAAATGCTCAGAACGATGTGAAATTTGAATGACAACCTATCTAAGAAGCATATAATTAAATGCAAAAATAATAGAAATGAAATCTACCACAAATTTCCAATCACTCCGGGGCGGGGCGATTAGGACTGTAGCAGTGTGGGGGAGGGCGCCCGGGGGCAGGCCGCCCACCGTTTGGGGCCCGATTTTGGCACCAATCCACTTGGGATGGGTCCAAAACCTCTTGTGGGGTATTGTCAAAAAATTTGGTGGGATATTGTGGCCAAATATCGGGTTTTGGTTTCGGATTTGCGCTTCCAATAACCACCCTATGACCTCCTTTCCAAAAGAGATCAAGGATGTGAAAGGCACAACTCAAAAGGGTGTGGGTGTGAAAGTAAAATGATAGAACTTCATTGCTCCAAAATGCTCCTTCTATGTATATTTTGGGGTGAGAAGACTCACCATTTTATAGACCTGATGGTCTCTTTGGATGAGCATGCAGAGGTGCCACTTGGCAATCATGCCTCCCAAGGGGGGAAGATTCCTCCCTGATTAGGGGCTTCATGACTGCCCTTGTAACTGCCTCTAACGCTCGAAAATACTCACTCACCCTCCCATGCAATGAAGGAAGAGTTAAGTGGCGGATCTGAGCTGCCATTTGTCAAGATTTGACTTTTTGCCCGTCAAACCTACTATTCGCCCCACCTTGGAGCGAATACTGCTAATCATCCCTGGGTGGGGTGAATACCAGTTTGTAATCGTCCCTAGGTGGAACGAGTATGGAGCAGAGTGCTTGAAGGTGCCAAATTGACCTCTGACCTTCCAAAACTATTGTGTGAGTGGTTAGGACCACTGTTTAACCTCTAGGGGCTGCCCTTGGGGCTGTGTGTGTCAATGCGATCAGTGTTTGCAGTCACATAATCGGATTGGTGTTGTTTTGGTGTCTATAGATGCCCCTTTTTGGGAAGCGTTGTGCGTGGCGTAGTGTTGAGCAAAAATAGATAACCAAAGCACTAATGATTAGGGTTTCTCAGTAACCTAACCAAATTTTGATGCCCCAAGTATGGAACGGGCATGCATTCTTGAATCCTTGCTTCTGACGAGCGAAGGAACTCAATTCAAGTGTTAACCTTTTTTGGTGAGGTGTTACTTGATCTTGGACATTGATCAGTCATGAATAGGCAAAGGGTGCAACCTTTTGTCTATGGGAACCTTGAGTTCATGATTCACGAATGCCAAATATTTGATCAACTTGTGATTATTGCTTGTTTGCTGCCCCAAGCAGGAGCATGATTATCTTTGTCAATGATTATTTGAATGCATGCCATTTCTATTATTGGGTGTGTATTTGTTGATTGGTGACTAAGTGTGACTACCCCCTCAAGCGACAAATCGATGAGGGAATGACCTACATGAGAAAAGCGACGAGTCACTTGACCCAAGATGACTTGTGTAAGGGTGCCTTCAGATGTTTATCGTTGAATGTGTGTGCAGTTTTTTGACATTTAGACCTATTTTTGGTGGGTGCTAACCCTTTTTGTGACGTGCTTTGGAGCTGAAATTGGCAAAAATATGTCTTCCCATGGAGCGGTCCGGCTATGGTAGCCTTCTTAGGGAGTAGGATAGTGCCAATTTGTGACTCCAACGTCGGTTTTGCATGCCCGGAATGTCAAGTGTGAAAGCACTCTCCTCGGACAAGTTTATTGCTTGTTTTGGTGCATTTTTGATGATATATATACAGATGACTTTATTTTGTTTATACACATGTCGGCATTTGATGTTATGCACAATGATTGATGAATGTGTATGTATGCATGTTAATTTACATTATGTATGGATATGTTGTGATGAATGCAAATGTTTCTAATTTATATGATATGAAAATGGAATGGATGAATTGAATTTGTGATTTTTGGTGGGGGCACCATAGACTGTTTAGAACTTTATGGCTTTTTGTCTTGGGCGATTGTTGTGGTAAATGAATTTTTCTATATACATGCTATTTTTGTATTTTATTATGGAAATTCGAGGATGACAGGTTACATAGATGGTTTAGAATGTAGTTAAGGTTTTTTGAGACTCAGATGTTTTAACTAACTAGCCAATACTATAATTTTATCTTACAAGACTTTTGGACAAGGTATGAATCGGACTTGTCTTTGACCAAGTTATTTCACATCCCTGTGTGTGCAATTGAGTTTTTTTATGTGGTATTTGTCAGGATACCGCTAGTTCCAGATAGGTTGTCAACCAAACCTATACTGAGGATCACCTAATTAGCTCCACTAACTTCCTTTGTTGTATTTAGTCAGATTAATCTATGGTGCTATCTAGGATACCATAAGCTAGCTCATCCACATGCAAACATTGATCTGCACACGAGTTAATGTGATAGATATATCGTCATACGAGAGGTTTACCACCAGTGA
Source organism: Wollemia nobilis (assembly GCA_028583015.1). Taxonomy (NCBI): domain Eukaryota; kingdom Viridiplantae; phylum Streptophyta; class Pinopsida; order Araucariales; family Araucariaceae; genus Wollemia; species Wollemia nobilis. Next base: position 4,074,974 of record JAQPPZ010015712.1, read on the forward strand.
CCGATAGGCTATCCACCAAACCGGTACTAAGGTTTACATCATGACCTTCTAAATGCTGAGAGTTCCAGGGATTCAAGTTTGACTCCCTTCTTTTCTTCAATTATATTGGGATACTTGCTCTTTTATAGTGATAAAAATCACTATTTATTTTTGTTTTGTTATATTTTTTTTTTTTGAGCAAGGGATTTTGAATTTTGAGTGATGAGAATCACTATTGGATGTGCCTTTTGATGTATGCACTTTGGTGGTGATGTCAAATTTTTTGGAGTTTTGACTTTTGCAAAATTTTATGATGTTTGCAACTTTTTGAGAACTTGGGATTCTTGGGGAATTGGGTAGGGAAGATGCTTGTCCTTTTGCCAACTCTCAGAGATTCTTGGGGTCATTCACACAGGGGGATGAGCAAGATAACCATTTCTCTTATGGTGACCTAGATTGATTTGCAGGTTTCATCTTTCATTCACACAACTTGGGAATTTTTATGTGTTTTAATTGGTGTTGGGATGCTACGTAACAAGGTGTGATCCAAGTAGAACTCTACCTTTGTAAAATCTATATGACTTTGTACAGTACTTAGCTAGAAAGCTAATGATAGCTGAATGACAAAAATTATAGATACATTAGAAGACAACTGACTATGATATGGTGAAATGATGTGAATGGCATTTATTTTTGATGGACTGTTTACAAAAATGGAGAAATGTGGAACAAGATGGATTTGCGGAGTAATTACAGTCTATGGTGCCTTTGACCTGTATGACCACAAATATGCAATGTATGGATGTGATGCCTAATGCAACTATATATTATTGTGTTTTTGAGGGATTGATTTTTTTTTTGGGGTATGGAGGTGAGATGCAAAAAGAGCTCTTTATTGTTGTGATGATTTTGAGCATGCATGGAAATGAGATGCAAATTTTTGTTATTTTTGATGATTTTATTGCTTTTGAATTTTCTTACTTTTGACCAAGTGATTGTGGGAACCCTTGGAGCTTTTGGTTTGACCAAAGGGATAATGGGCACCTTTGGGGCATTTTGGGGTTGACCAAGCGATTATGGGAATCCTTGGAGCATTTTGGTTTGACCAAAGGGTTAATGGGCACCTTTGGGGCATTTTGGGGTTGACCAAGCGATTATGGGAATCCTTGGAGCATTTTGTCTGGGCTATGGCTATTTTAGATATGGAATGGCCATAAATGACTGATGTTCAAGGGTTCTAGTTCCTTGATTCCGTCAAGAGAGGCTAGCCGGTATGTTCTAGGTCCTATTTTATTGTCAATTACATAGGGACCTAACCAGTTTGCCATGAACTTGTCCCTTAGATGGGGCGACAAGTTAGAGTTTTGTTGGTTCTCTTTTAAGACCAAGTCACCAACCTAAAAGTCCCGCAGGTGAACTTTCATGTTATATGCTTTCTTTAGTCACTCTTGATAGATACGTAAATGCTCAAGAGCATTAATGCATCATTCATCGAGCAACGTAAGCTAGTCTAACCGGGCCTACCATGCAGTGTCATCATCGATGAACTCTTGCATTGATATGTGCAGGGAAGGAATTTCCAACTCGAGAGACATGACAACCTCGAAATCATACATGAGCGAAAATAGAGTTGCCCCGGTGGGCGTTCGAATGCTAGTGCGATAAGCCCACAGGGCAAGTGGGATCTGAATGTGCCAATCCTTATGACTATCTGTGACTGTATTTTTGAGGATGGCAACTAGCATTTTGTTTGACGCCTCTGCTTGCCCATTTGCCTGTGAATAATAGGGTGTCAAAAAACTATGCTAAATTTTGTACTTTGTGGTCAAAGAATGCACGTCTTTGTTCTTGAATGACGTCCCATTATCCAAAATTATCTTGGATGGAATACCAAAATGACATATGATGTTATGTAAAATGAACTCCACAATGTGGGGTCCAATCGTAGAGGTAAGTAGAATTTCTTCCACCCACTTGGTGAAGTACTCTGTGGCCATTATGATAAACATGTGATGACCTGACGACGTAGGGGAGATCTTTTTGATTAGATCTAAGCCCCACTACAAAAATGGCCAAGCCAATTGGATCGGCTACAAGGCCTAGGAAGGTACATGTGTCAAATTAGCATGGTGTTGACATTTCATGCACTTCCTTACATATGCACAACAATATCGCTCTAACGATGGCCAATAATAGCCCATGCGGAGAATGCGCTTTACGATGTCCATACCACTAAAGTGGCCACCGCACGTACCATCGTGTGCTTGTGCGATCACCCAAGTGGACTCCTGCTAGTCCAAGCAACGAAGGACAATTCCTTTGTAGCTATGATGGTACAAAATGTCTCCTAACAAGACATGTTTAGCCACTTTTTTTTTGAATGATCATTTTGCAGCATGCATCAATCCAAGCGGGAGATTACCTAACTTGAGGTTATCCCTTATGGGTGAATACCAATCCTACTGATCAGAAACCTCTATTGAGCAAGGTGCAGCAACAGTATTGTCATTGTTGTCAACACAGTCAGATAGATCTGTTGATGCAGTGGACAGGAAGTTCAAAAGCTATTCAGATGCAGAAGACAGGAGTTCAAAGGTTATTCAGAGTATGTACAATGATTTTCCAAGAAGACCGAAGTGGCCCATATGCAAAAGATCAAAGAAAAAGACAAGTAAGAAAAGTGTCGCGATATCGTGACATATACAACAGGCAAGAAAAACTGTCACGATTTCGTGACATGTTGGAAGAGAGAGAAAAAGAGGAAAACTATCGCGATTTCGCGACATGTTGGAAGAGAGAAAAAGCAGGAAAAAGCTGTCACGATTTTCGATGACATGTTGGAAGAGAGAAAGGCAGAGTGTGAAAAACTATCGTGATTTCATTCGCGACATGTTGGAAGAGAGAAAGGAAGAGGAAAAAGCTGTCACGATTTCGTGACATGTTGGAAGAGAAAAAGGCAAGTGGAAAAACTGTCACGATTTCACGACATGTTGGAAGAGAAAGAGAAAGAAGGAAAAACTGTCACGATTTTCGCGACATGTTGGAAGAGAAAAAGCAAGTGGAAAAACTGTCATGATTTCGTGACATGTTGGAAGAAAAAGAAAGAAGAAGTGTCACGATTTCATGACAAGTTCGAAGAAAGAGAACAAGTAAGAAAAGTGTCGCGATTTCGCGACATGTCGCATTTTCGTGACTAAAATAGGAGAGAGAAAGTAAGTTGGAAAAGTGTCATGATTTCGTGACATGTCGCATTTTCGCGACTAAAATAGGAGAGAGAAAGTAAGTTGGAAAAGTGTCACGATTTTCGCAACATGTCGCATTTTCGCGACTAAAATAGGAGAGAGAAAGCAAGTTTGAAAAGTGTCACGATATCGCGACATGTCGCATTTTCATGACAAAAGAAAGAGAGGAAGCGTACGAAAGCAGAACTGTCATGATTTCACGACAAAAGCAGAGAAGAAGACTTCGAAGGCAGAAGTGTCATGATTTCATGACAAAAGCAAAGAAGCTAAGTATAGAAGAAGTGTCACGATTTCACGACAAAAGCTAAGTTGAAGACTACGAAGGCAAAAGTGTCATGATATCACGACATTTTTTAAAGCAAAGTCAAAGTATATGGAAGCAGAAGTGTCACGATATCACGACATGTTTATTTTCAAAGCAATAGATAAAAGCATACGGAGGAAAAGTGTCACGATATCGTGACATTGTATTTTCATGACAACAACAACAAAAGAGCTTAAGTAGAAATGTCATGATTTCATGATAGGTCGTATGTGCGCAAGACAAGAAGAAGAACCCAACTAAAATGAGAAGTATGACAGTGGACCGACATCTCTACAACATTTACAAGGGAGATACAGAGTGAATTCATGCAGCTAAAATATGAAGAGTGAACAAAAGTCAGTGCGGTGACTACAAGGACTATTATCGAATGAAATCTTCGAGCGGTGGAATTACCAAATATCTTCATGAGTTGAAGCCGACTAAGACCAATGACAGCCGACTAAGATTAGGGTTTACATTTGTTATGCAAGCCGACTAAGATTAGGGTTTTCATCATGAAAATATTGTTATAAAAGGAGGGCTATTTGGAGAATTGTAGTGTTGTTGAATAAGTCATCGAATGCATGTCAAAGTGTGAAATGTGGTCGTAAGAGCGCAGAAAGTGCAGAAGCGGTGAGATGATGGCGAAGTGCACAAAGTGAGTGAAGAGTCATGTCGAATTGTCCTAAGTGCGTCTATGAGTGAGAGCGAAAAAGGTTGAAGTTTGACCAAGTGCAACTGTGATTGCATAGAGAAAGTAGAAGGCACAGAGAGTGCAAAGGGTGAAGACGAACGCAAAGTGTAGCTATAAGGGCATAGTGTACGAAGACAGTGAGAGTGTGTAAGAAGTGACTCAAAGAAGGTGAAGTGCGGCTATAGATCAGAAGATGTGTCTATTCCATAAACAGTGAGAGAGATTGGGTAAGCAATAGACCAGTCAGGGTCTTGTAAAAGCGAAGGTATTTTTTTATTAAACTTCTAGATTCAAAATTGAAGTCCAAGTTGCAGCTTGGCATCAGGGGTTGGTGCTCCTTCCAGTAGGTGCTAGTAAATCAGGGGTTGGTGCTCCTTTCTGTTGGTGTAGATAAATAAGGGGTTGGTGCTCCTTCCAGTGGGTCTTTGGTAAATTGATTGTAAAGTTGGTGCTTTGCAAAGGCTAGATTTGGATGGTAGTCCAAGTAGTCATTCTTGAGGAGTAGCCAAATTGGTGAACCTCATTAAATCTTGTGTTGTGTGATGTTCTCTTGTGATACTTGCTTTATCTGGTTTTAAGGTTTCATTATTTCAGTTTTAAGAGCTATGAATTTAAGTTTAAAGAACTACACTGATTCACCCCCCTCTCAGTGCCATTGTAAGACTAACAATTGGTATCGGAGCAAAGTTCCCTTTCCAGGCTAAATCAGTCAGGGTTGATCTTGGATTAGTACGCAATGGGTAAGAAGAATAGATCCTCCTCCAAAAGGGCATCTCAGTCAGTTTCAGTTCCTGTGGAAGAGAAAATTGAACCAAAAAAGGTTGAAGACTTCTCATCAAACAAAGCACCTTTGTTTGATGGAACTAATTACGCGATCCGGAGAATCGGGATGCAGACATATCTTTGTGCTTTGGGATACGACATATGGGATTCAGTAGACAGTGAATACACAATACCCATCACTCCTCCAACCGATGCTATCGGTAAGAATCTGTTTGAGAATGACTCAAAAGCAAAGAATGCTATCAGGTGCGGATTAGTAGACAGTGAACTGGTAAAGATCATGAGTTGTAAAATGGCAAAAGAAATATGGGACAAACTAAGGAGTATTCATGAAGGAGACGATGAGATCAAGGAGGCCAAGTTACAAACACATCAAGCTCAGTTCGAAGCTTTAAAGTTGAATGACGATGAGAACATAGAGGCATATATGTTGAGAGTTAATGAAGTCCTAGAGGATGATTCTAAAAAGGAAACAGGTGGAGGTCTTTTCATGACACTCGAAGAAGAAACAAAAAAAGAACAGGAATGTGATGAAGAAGAAATTGATGCAAAAATAAATTTGAAAGAGGAACTAATTGCAGCTCTGGATGAATTGAAGATAGAAAGAAAAAGGAATAAGGAAATCTCAAGAAAGCTTGAGGATGCAAATGAAATAATAACCAGTTTGAAAGTACAGGTAGAAGAATTCAAAAGGATTGAAGAAACTCTCGAGTCACGATATCAATGAGAAAGAGATTGGTTACTTGCAAACAAGAGGAAGAGATTGTTTTATTGAAGAAACAACTAGAAGAGGCCAATACAAATCTCAAATTCGAGAAGAGCACAGAGTTGCTAGATAAAATGATAAGCCAACAAAGAAGCTCCATGGATAAGCGTGGTCTTGGATATGAAGCTGAACAACCTTCATCTTCCAACTCTAGAGAGAAGAAGAAGTTCACCGTTGAAGGATCGAAGCAAGAAAAGTTTGAAGCTGAATCTTCAAAAGGAAGAAAATATCAAAGGAGATCTACAGCAAAGCAACCACAACAAAAGAGGTTCTATCACTCTCACTCTATTCATAATAATACTTTTAATGGCTATTGTTTCGGATGCAACCGAGTATGGTCACAAGGCAACTTATTGTGGATTGAATAATAAATCAAAGAGTTATGTTGGTAGAAATACATCTGCGTTTTTGAGTGAACACTATGTACAATGTTTTCAATGTAATGGTCATGGGCACATAGCAAGGTTTTGTCCAAGCACTTTTGTATCTAATCTAAGGCAAAACAGTAGATTTCATCAGACGCAAAGAACGCAACACAGACAGGGAATAAATCATGTACATAAAAGAAAGGAAAATAATCATTCATCAAGGATGCACAAGAGACAACCACACAAGAGAAATGTTCGAGTTCACGAAAAGGTGCAAAACAGGGATGTAGTTGAAAAATCCAAGCCCGAGTTCAAGAAAGTTTGGAGAAAGATAGAAGAAAGGAAATCGTGTCTCCTTGGACTGAAGGAGACTACTCCGCTATTGCACTAAGCAACTCCGGGTAGCACATCCTCGGGGGGAGCAATCTTGAAGTTTCATTTTAATGCTCCTATGTATTTGTTTGATTACCCGAGGATGAAAGGCAAGTAGTCGGGGAAGTTGTCGTATAGTTGTCGAAGTGTGTTTTCAGTTCATGTAGTTGTTTGTGGAAGTGTCGTGAAGGGTGGTGATTAAATTGAGAGTTGTCATTATTGGTAGTATTGCTATATGTCATTGTTGTACTGGTGATGGTTCTTACTGCCACTGTCCAAAGTTAAGGATTATAACAGTTCAGATAATTTGGTTAGTGAAAGAATGTTGCCCTAGCCGCATATATGTGTTTCGATAAAAGCAGTGTGTATTTGAACTACACATTGACGTGAAGATTGTTAGATCTATTATGATGTTGTGGTGAAAAATATTGAAGTCTGATTATTGATTCATGTTTAGCTCATCAAGATGAGCAACTTTGCTTTGTGAATCATACCTATCCGAGGTCCAGAAGTATGAGTTTGAGTAAGGTGCACTATAGTTGGCCGTGAAGTGTTTGACAAAATGTTGTCTCCTGATTCGAACAGTTGAAAGTAAGGTGTGACCAGCGGTGACTGTAGAAAACATAGACCAAGTTGAAAATGTAAAAAGGGATTTGGTTGGTGTTGTGGTACAGTGTTTGATGCTTGCACAGAGTTGGCGATAAAATTGTAGTGTCGGTACAGTGTTGGACAAAAGTTGGTACAAGTGTGAGTCACTTGACAATTTTTTGATAGATGTGAAATCAACATTTTTGAATGGGAAGCTTGAAGAAGAGGTTTATATTGAGCAGCCAGATGGTTTCCAGCTTGGTGATGATCCCAACTTGGTTTGTAAGTTGAAGATATATGGCTTGAAACAGGCACCCCGAGCATGGTATGCAAGGCTAGACAACTATCTCACTCAACAAGGGTTTAAGAAAGATGATATCATATTTGGCAGTAGCAAAGATGAGTCGTGTAAAGATTTAGCAAATAAGATGCAGAAAGAATTTGAAATGTCAATGATTGGTGAACTTTCGTATTTCAATTGAAATGATAAAATAATTATCAAACATGTACATAATCTATGATTGGGAGCTATTAAAAAAAAATATTTTGTATGCATGGTAGCACGATTTCAGTAATCCCAAGTAGACTCATGTGATGAAGAGGATTCTTAGGTACCTCAAGGGTACTATGGAGTATGGGTTATGGTATCCAAAGGTAAAGACTTCACCCTTATTTCGTATTCAGATGTAGATTGGGCAGGATGTGTCGATGATAGAAAGAGTACCGGTGGAGGTGCATTCTATCTTGGAGACAGGTTGGTCGCATGGCACAATAAGAAACAAGAGTCAGTTTCCTTATCGACAAGAGAGAATATATTGCAACGACAACATGTTGTAACATATCACACTTTTTGAAGGAGAAAGTTGCGAAAGGTGAGGTTAAGTTGGATTTTGTTCCAACTACAGAGCAAGTAGTAGATCTTCACAAAACCGTTGCCCAAAGAAGTTTTTGAGTACCTTCACAATAAATTGGGAGTGGTCACACTTCCCAAGAATTGACTAGCTACCAGGATCACATTCTCAGGGGGAGCATTTAAGTATTTGATTATCTTTTTGCTCATGTTCATGATTTTTGCTAAGTGTAATAAATTTTGCTTGAGAATGTTGTGCATGGACAGTAGCCCTTTGGTATTATTGTCAAAGGGGGAGAAGAGTTACAGGAAATTGCACATGTGTTGCCAACAATTCCAAAGGGGGAGATTGTTGAGCAAGGTGCAACAATAGTATTGTCATTGTTGTCAACACAGTCAGATAGATCTGTTGATGCAGTGGACAGGAAGTTCAAAGTCTATGTGAGAAGACAGGAGTTCAAAGGTTATTCAGAGTATGTACAATGATTTTCCAAGAAGACCGAAGTGGCCCATATGCAAAAGATCAAAGAAAAAGACAAGTAAGAAAAGTGTCACGATATCGTGACATATACAGCAGGCAAGAAAAACTATCACGATTTCGTGACATGTTGGAAGAGAGAGAAAAGAGGAAAAACTATCACGATTTCGTGACATGTTGGAAGAGAGAGAAAAAGCAAGAAAAACTGTCATGATTTCGTGACATGTTGGAAGAGAAAAAGGCAAGAGGAAAAACTGTCATGATTTCACGACATGTTGGAAGAGAAAAAGGCAAGTGGAAAAACTGTCACGATTTCATGACATGTTGGAAGAGAAAAAAGAGGAAAAACTATCGATTTCGTGACATGTTGGAAGAGAAAAAGGCAAGTGGAAAAACTGTCATGATTTCATGACATGTTGGAAGAAAAAAGAAAGTAGGAAAAAGTGTCACGATTTCAAGACAAGTTCGAAGAAAGAGAACAAGTAAGAAAAGTGTCACGATTTCATGACATGTCGCATTTTCGCGACTAAAATAGGAGAGAGAAAGTAAGTTGGAAAAGTGTCACGATTTCGTGACATGTCGCATTTTCATGACTAAAATAGGAGAGAGAAAGTAAGTAGGAAAAGTGTCATGATTTCATGACATGTCACATTTTTGTGACTAAAAGAGGAGAGAGAGAAAGTTTGAAAAGTGTCGCGATATCATGACATGTTCACATTTTTGCGACAAAAGAGAGGAAGCGTACGAAAATAGAACTATCATGATATTGTGACAAAAGCAGAGAAGAAGACTTCGAAGGAAAGTGTCATGATTTCACGACATAAAGCAAAGAAGAAGTACGGAAGTAGAAGTGTCACGATTTCGCTGACAAAAGAAGGAAGACTAGAGAGAGAAGTGTCACGATATCGTGACATTAAAGCAAAGTAAAGTATTGGAAGGAAAGTGTCGCGATATCATGACATTTAAAGCATAGAGAAAGATACGAGAGAAAAAGTGTCACGATATCACGACATGTATTTTTCGTGGCAACAGCAACAAAAGAAGCTATAGAAGCAAAAATGTCACGATCTCATGACAGGTCGTATGTGTGCAAGACAAGAAGAAGAACCAACTAAAATGAGAAGTATGACAGTGGACCGACATCTCTACAACATTTACAGGGGCAGATACAGAGTGAATTCATGCGGCTAAAATATGAAGAGTGAACAAAAGTCAGTGCGACAGCTACGGGACATTACCGAATGAAATCTTCGAGCGATGGAATTACCGAATATCTTCATGAGTTGAAGTCGACTAAGACCGATGACAACCGACTAAGATTAGGGTTTACATTTGTTATGAAAGTCGACTAAGATTAGGGTTTTCATCATGAAAATATTGTTATAAAAGGAGGGTTGTTTGGAGAATTGTGAGTTGTTGAATAAGTCGTCGAATGCGTGTCGAAGTGTGAAATGTGGTCGTAAGAGCGTAGAAAGTGTAGAAGTGGCGAGATGATGGCGAAGTGTGCAAAGTGAGTGAAGAGTCATGTCGAATTGTCCTAAGTGCGTCTGTGAGTGCAGAGAGAGCAAAAAAGGTTGAAGTTTGACCAAGTGCTATGATTGCGTAGAGAAAGTAGAAGGCGTAGAGAGTGCAAAGGGGAAGATGAACGCAAAGTGCAGTTGTAAGGGAGAGTGTACGAAGATAATGCATAGAGGGTGCATAGAGAAGCGACTCAAAGAAGGTGAAGTGTAGATCGCAGACAGTGAGAGAGATTGGGTAAGCAATAGACCAGTCAAGGTCTTGTAAAAGTGAAGGTATTCTTTTTATTAAACTTCTAGATTCAAAATTGAAGTCCAGGTTGAAGCTTGGCATCAGGGGTTGGTGCTCCTTCCAGTAGGTTTTGGTAAATCAGGGGTTGGTGCTCCTTTCTATTGGTGCAGATAAATAAGGGGTTGGTGCTCCTTCCAGTGGGTGCTGGTAAATTGATTGTAAAGTTGGTGCTTTGCAAAGGCTGGATTTGGATGGTAGTCCAAGCAAGTCATTCTTGAGGAGTAGCCAAATTGGTGAACCTCGTTAAATCTTGTGTTGTGTGATGTTCTCTTGTGATACTTGCTTTATCTGGTTTTAAGGTTTCATTATTTTAGTTTTAAGAGCTATGAATTTAAGTTTAAAGAACTACACTGATTCACCCCCCTCTCAGTGCCATTGTAAGACTAACAATTGGTATCAGAGCCAAGTTCCCTTCTCAGGCTAAATCAGTCAGGGTTGATCTTGGATTAGTATGCAATGGGTAAGAAGAATAGATCCTCCTCCAAAAGGGCATCTCAGTCAGTTTCAGTTCCTGTGGAAGAGAAAATTGAACCAGAAAAGGTTGAAGACTTCTCATCAAACAAAGCACCTTTGTTTGATGAAACTAATTACGTGATCTGGAGAATCAGGATGTAGACATATCTTTGTGCTTTGGGATACGACATCTGGGATTCAGTAGACAGTGAATACACAATACCCATCACTCCTCCAACCGATGCTGTCGGTAAGAATCTGTTTGAGAATGACTCAAAAGCAAAGAATGCTATCAGGTGCGGATTAGTAGACAGTGAACTGGTAAAGATCATGAGTTGTAAAATGGCAAAAGAAATATGGGACAAACTGAGGAGTATTCATGAAGGAGACGATGAGATCAAGGAGGCCAAGTTACAAACACATCAAGCTCAGTTCGAAGCTTTAAAGTTGAATGACGATGAGAACATAGAGGCATATATGCTTGAGAGTTAATGAAGTCCTAGAGGATGATTCTAAAAAGGAAATAGGTGGAGGTCTTTTCATGACACTCAAAGAAGAAACAAAAAAAGAACAGGAATGTGATGAAGAAGAAATTGATGCAGAAATAAATTTGAAAGAGGAACTAATTGCAGCTCTAGATGAATTGAAGATAGAAAGAAAAAGGAATAAGGAAATCTCAAGAAAGCTTGAGGATGCAAATGAAATAATAACCAGTTTGAAAGTATAGGTAGAAGAATTCAAAAGGATTGAAGAAACTCTCAGGTCACAGATCAATGAGAAAGAGATTGGTTGCTTCAAACAAGAGGAAGAGATTGTTTTATTGAAGAAACAACTAGAAGAGGCCAATACAAATCTCAAATTCGAGAAGAGCACAGAGTTGCTAGATAAAATGATAAGCCAACAAAGAAGCTCCATGGATAAGCGTGGTCTTGGATATGAAGCTGAACAACCTTCATCTTCCAACTCTACAGAGAAGAAGAAGTTCACTGTTGAAGGATCGAAGCAAGAAAAGTTTGAAGCTGAATCTTCAAAAGGAAGAAAATATCAAAGGAGATCTACAACAAAGCAACCACAACAAAAGAGGTTCTATCACTCTCACTCTATTCATAATAATACTTTTAATGGCTATTGTTTCAGATGCAACCGATATGGTCACAAGGCAACTTATTGTGGATTGAATAATAAATCAAAGAGTTATTTTGGTAGAAATACATCTGCGTTTCTGAGTGAACACTATGTACAATGTTTTCAATGTAATGGTCATGGGCACATAGCAAGGTTTTGTCCAAGCACTTTTGTATCTAATCTAAGGCAAAACAGTAGATTTCATCAGACGCAAAGAACGCAACACAGACAGGGAATAAATCATGTACATAAAAGAAAGGAAAATAATCATTCATCAAGGATGCACAAGAGACAACCACACAAGAGAAATGTTCGAGTTCACAAAAAGGTGCAAAACAGGGATGTAGTTGAAAAATCCAAGCCCGAGTTCAAGAAAGTTTGGAGAAAGATAGAAGAAAGGAAATCGTGTCTCCTTGGAGTGAAGGAGACTACTCCGCTATTGCACTAAGCAACTCCAGGTAGCACATCCTCAGGGGGAGCAATCTTGAAGTTTCATTTTAATGCTCCTATGTATTTGTTTGATTACCCGAGGATGAAAGGCAAGTAGTCGGGGAAGTTGTCGTATAGTTGTCGAAGTGTGTTTTCAGTTCATGTAGTTGTTTGTGGAAGTGTCGTGAAGGGTGGTGATTAAATTGAGAGTTGTCATTATTGGTAGTATTGCTATATGTCATTGTTGTACTGGTGATGGTTCTTACTGCCACTGTCCAAAGTTAAGGATTATAACAGTTTAGATAATTTGGTTAGTGAAAGAATGTTGCCCTAGCCGCATATATGTGTTTCGATAAAAGCAGTGTGTATTTGAACTACACATTGACGTGAAGATTGTTAGATCTATTATGATGTTGTGGTGAAAAATATTGAAGTCTGATTATTGATTCATGTTTAGCTCATCAAGATGAGCAACTTTGCTTTGTGAATCATACCTATCCGAGGTCCAAAAGTATGAGTTTGAGTAAGGTGCACTATAGTTGGCCGTGAAGTGTTTGACAAAATGTTGTCTCCTGATTCGAACAGTTGAAAGTAAGGTGTGACCAGCGGTGACTATAGAAAACATAGACCAAGTTGAAAATGTAAAAAGGGATTTGGTTGGTGTTGTGGTATAGTGTTTGATGCTTGCACAGAGTTGGCAATAAAATTGCAGTGTCGGTACAGTGTTGGACAAAAGTTGGTACAAGTGTGAGTCACTTGACAATTTTTTTGATAGATGTGAAATCAGCGTTTTTGAATGGGAAGCTTGAAGAAGAGGTTTATATTGAGCAGCCAGATGGTTTCCAACTTGGTGATGATCCCAACTTGGTTTGTAAGTTGAAGATATATGGCTTGAAATAGGCACCCCGAGCATGGTATGCAAGGCTAGACAACTATCTCACTCAACAAGGGTTTAAGAAAGATGATATCATATTTGGCAGCAACAAAGATGAGTCATGTAAAGATTTAGCAAATAAGATGCAGAAAGAATTTGAAATGTCAATGATTGGTGAACTTTCGTATTTCCTCGGGTTGCAAGTTAATCAAAATAAGAAGGGCATATTTATTTCTCAAGTTAAATATGTGAAAGAGATGTTAAAAAGTTCACAATGGAGGATTGTAATCCAGTTAGCACTGAAGAACACAAGCTTATACTGAGAGGGGGGGGGTGAACAGTATAAGACCTCTTTTTACTTTTTCCATTATACTTCAAAATAGTAAAGCAATATACCCAAAGCAATATCAAAGCAATGCACAATATCATCCACAAAGTGACACCAATTTTAACGTGGTTCACCCGAATGGCTGGGCTACGTCCACAAAACTTTTCTCTAAAAGTTATCTCAAATTTCTTTGGGAATCCTTCCCAATTACAATGTTTATGAGCCTCGGCCCAAAGGAGATACCTTCCCCCAATCAAAATTTATGAGCCTCTGCTCAAAGGAGATACCTTCCCCCAATCAGAATTTATGAGCCTCTGCTCAAAGGAGATACCTTCCCCTCTGCTCTAGAAATGATCCCTCAGAAGATCAACTACCTCTACCTCTTGCCAGCACGTGGAACTCCTTTCCATCGAAGACCTCCTGTCCTCAATGCTTAGCCTAAGAGACCTCTGCCTTCTATGATCATGTCCACAGCAGCTCAGCAACCTGTACCAAACACAGTCAGTCGGTCTAGTACAAGTCTTCCTCTGTCTATCAAATCTGTCCAACTCTTTGAACAAATCAATCCTCTACATACAAGCCTTCTCAAAGACTTGCCAAATCTATCCTCAGGTTCTTCTCATAGAACCAGTGCACCTCTGTCCTCAAGTTCTCTGATAGAACTATCAAACTCAACTCACAAGTCCTCTGCTAGGACCTATCCAAATCTACTCACAAGTCCCCACCGAAACCTATCCAAAACTGCTCACAAGTCCCCATCGGAACCTGTCCAAAAACTGCTCACAAGTCCCCATCGGAACCTGTCCAAAAACTGCTCACAAGTCCCCACCGAAACCTGTCCAAAAACTCAGCAAGCTCACCAAGAAAAACTTTCTTAGTAGGAAATCACAAAGTGAATTTTTAGAGACCCAATGTGATTTGTCAAACTCATAGAAGCATAAAGAGAATTTTTAGAGACTCAATATGTTCTATACTCAACTCCCAATCTCAAAACTCAACTCAAATCAACTCAGCTCAATCTCAATCTCAAATCTGAAAACTCAACTCAATATCTGAAATGGATAGGATAGAATGCTTTCTTTCAAGAACATGAAACCCCAACAATTGCCAACTATGCAAAGAATCACATAACAATGATACTCATGTTCTTTTCACCATCAATTAGGGCTTCAACAACAATGCTCATCAACCAAGGTTCAATCAACACCATTCAACTCAAAACACAACCTTGAAGCATTTCACAATCAACATTAGAAAAGGAAACAAGTAGAACTCCTTTTCTCTCCAATATTGTTTGAACAAAAAGCATCCACCAACTCAAATCTCAATAGCACAAAACAACTTTTCAAATCATCAACAAAGGAGTAAGCCCAACACTTTAACCAAGTAAAGAATAGCTTGATTATAACCAATTTAATGAAAGCTAATGTCAATCTCAAAGCTGCCCACTTAAGGTTTCACAACTTCACACAAGAAGCAATTCTAACCTTAAAACATCATGCTTTCATTTCCATAATCAACCAAAAGCACTCTCAACATTACAAGAAATATTTATCCCTTATACACCTTATTTCTCCCTTATAGTCTTATCAACAAAAAACTTTATCTCTCATAAGAATGCAATAAGATAATGCAAACAACACTTTCAAAAGAATCTTTTATCAAAATAAAGCAAGCTTCAAACTCCTTATAACTCCTAAGCTATTTTTATCTCTAATAAACTTCCTCCTAATCCTCAAAATACACTAGCAAAAATTAATTTCAAGAAACCTTGGCCAACACCAAAAATCGCTATGGAGAAATTGCTCACGAACACCACCCGCCCACTTCACGAAGAAACCTATTTACGTTATTCGAACATAGAACCTCCCGTTCGTGAGCCGCCACCTAGCCGCTACCCGGTGCCAAAGGCATCCTGTGAGGTTTAAACTTCACTCTGTCTTCCCTTGTACCTTCTATGCCGGGGCAAGCGTTCTTGTTCTTGTTCTCATCCCCTGTTCTTGTCCATGCCTTGATCCTTGGACCTGATCATGCCACTATTCCTGTTCCTATATTCTGGAATTTTAGCTCTACACTTGTCTTATTATGTGACCTTCATTGTTGCACTTGAAACACTTGACGATGTTGTTTCTCTGAGGTAAACCTGATCTTTGAATCCACCAGCTTTGACCAAACCTATTTTGACCAAACCTGTTCTGGCCAAACCTGTTATGACCAAACCTGTTCTTGTTATTTGCCTTGCAATAAACTGCCTTGTGCCCAAACTGTTGACAAGAGTAGCAATACCCTTGAAAGTAACTAGCACTTCTAAAACTGTCATTTACCTTCTTCACTTGAGCCATGCAATGTGAAGCCATGTGACCAAACTCTGTGACAAGCAAAACATCTGCCTTGAAACTTCCCTTTATTTGACCTCTTAGGTTCTGAAAACTTCTTCTTCTCATTCTGAATTATATTTTTTATTTCTGTGCATCTATCATTCAAGGACTCCTTTTCTAAAATACTTTCCTCATCAGAACTCTCTTCCTTTTGGAGTCTCTTACTAGACTCTCCAACTTGTTCCTTGTGTGGCTTAACAAAACCAAGGCCTATTTTATCTGTTGTCTTTCTTTGACCTTTGATGAGTGACTTAACCTTTTTGGAGCTATCTTGGAACCTCGTAAAGCTTATCCTTGTACTCTTTAGTTTCCTCTTTCAAAGAAGCCATTTTCTGTTCTAACTCACTATACTCAAGAACCTTAGACTCTAACTCATCCTTGAGTTCTCGTGTCTTAGCTATAGAGAAGTCAAGACTTTCTATAAGATCATCTCTCTCCATACAACATTCATCTAACTTATCCTTGAGTCTAGCATTCTTCTTTCTTTCCTTTTTCAAAGCACTAAGAGCACTAATAAGTTCACCTTTAAGATCTACTTCACCTTTCTCTATATCTTCCTCTATTTGTTTGCTTTTTGAATCATCAAAGCCTTTTTCAGATTTCTTATCACTAGAGGTGCTACCCTTTTCAAAAACCATACATGCATCTTCCTTATAGTTTTTTGAAGCATCCTCATACATACTAGAAACCAAATCATTATTTGTGCAATCATCCTCAAGGTGACCAAAGTTTCCACATCTAAGACATTTCATGATAATGAATCTATGTTTCGGTTCTTCCTCCTTTTCTCATATGAACAACATCTCATTTTCATTATCACTTGAAGAACTTTCACTATCACTACTAGAACACTTACTTGCTTTGTCTAGGTAGAAACTCTTCTTGTGCTTGTGAGAATACCTCTTTCCTTGATTGTTGTGCTCATCTTTGTTTTTCCTGTGATGCTTGTGCTTTTTAGAATCCTTGCTCTTAGAATCCTGTTTATCTTCATCACTTTCATTCTTGGGAACAAGTACAATCAGTAGCATAATGACCAAACTTTCCACAATTGAAACATCTTACATTTTTCATACTTTTGTGCTTTCTAGAGAACTTGCCTTTCTTGTCGTAATATGCCTCTTCATCACTAGAAGACTCATCACTATCTTGAAGTTGTTTACCCTTGGATTTCTTGGTAGCCTTGAAAGTTGCCTCTTTCTTGACATCAACCTTCACTTGAGTTCTCAACTCAAATGCTGCAAGTATACTATGGAGCTCATCCTTTTTCAACTTATCCAAATCTTTAGCTTCCTCAATAGCAAAAATATTTTCACTAAATCTATTAGGAAGAGATCTTAAAATCTTATCACAAACATCATTTTCAGCAAGCTCAAGACCTAAGTCTTTCATGGAGTTAACAACCTCATCCATACGAAGCATGTAGTCACTAATATTTTCATCATCATTCATCTTGAGTTGTTCAAACATACCTTTGAAGTGTCTCAACTTGGCCTTTCCGACATTTGTATCACTCTGTATGAACCACCTTCAACCGATTCCACATTTCACTAGTTGTCTTGCGGTGAATCACTTTGGTGAGATCTGCTTTCCGTAAGCCTTTCAGGATTGCATTCATTGCTTTTGAATTGCTGTGATGTAGGAGCCTTTCTTCTTTAGTATTAGGACCATGTTCAGGAATAGTGTACTCATCTTCAATCACTTCCCAAACCTCATTCCCAAGTGCCATTAGATGAACCTTCATCCTTGCACTCCAAAGACCAAAATCCGACCCATCAAGAATAGGTGTTGCATTGCCACTTGAATGATCCATTGTGTTCTTTACTAGCTTTTCCTTCAAGTTGTTAAACTTTTCGAAGTCACCGGCTCTGATACCAATTGAAGAACACAAGATTATACTGAGAGGGGGGTGAACAAGTATAAGACCTCTTTTTACTTTTTCCATTATACTTCAAAATAGTAAAGCAATATACCCAAAGCAATATCAAAGCAATGCACAATATCATCCACAAAGTGACACCAATTTTAATGTGGTTCACCCAGAATGGTCGGGCTACGTCCACAAAACTTTTCTCTAAAAGTTATCTCAAAGTTCTTTGGGAATCCTTCCCAATTACAATGTTTATGAGCCTCGGCCCAAAGGAGATACCTTCCCCCAATCAGAATTTATGAGCCTCTGCTCAAAGGAGATACCTTCCCCCAATCAAAATTTATGAGCCTCTGCTCAAAGGAGATACCTTCCCCTCTGCTCTAGAAATGATCCCTCAGAAGATCAACTGCCTCTACCTCTTGCCAGCACGTGGAACTCCTTTCCACCGAAGACCTCCTGTCCTCAATGCTTAGCCTAAGAGACCTCTCGCCTTCTATGATCACGTCCACAGTAGCTCAACAACCTGTACCAAACATAGTCAGTCGGTCTAGTACAAGTCTTCCTCTATCTGTCGGATCTGTCCAACTCTTTGAACAAATCAATCCTCTGCATACAAGCCTTCTCAAAGACTTGCCAAATCTATCCTCGGGTTCTTCTCATAGAACCAGTGCACCTCTGTCCTCAAGTTCTCTGATAGAACTATCAAACTCAGCTCACAAGTCCTCTGCTAGGACCTGTCCAAATCTGCTCACAAGTCCCCACCGAAACCTGTCCAAAACTGCTCACAAGTCCCCACCGAAACCTGTCCAAAACTGCTCACAAGTCCCCACCGAAACCTGTCCAAAAACTGCTCACAAGTCCCCACCGAAACCTGTCCAAAAACTCAGCAAGCTCACCAAGAAAAACTTTCTTAGTAGGAAATCACAAAGTGAATTGTTAGAGACCCAATGTGATTTTTCAAACTCATAGAAGCATAAAGAGAATTGTTAGAGACTCAATATGTTCTATACTCAACTCCCAATCTCAAAACTCAACTCAAATCAACTCAGCTCAATCTCAATCTCAAATCTGAAAACTCAACTCAATATCTGAAATGGATAGGATAGAATGCTTTCTTTCAAGAACATGAAACCCCAACAATTGCCAACTATGCAAAGAATCACATAACAATGATACTCATGTTCTTTTCACCATCAATTAGGGCTTCAACAACAATGCTCATCAAACAAGGTTCAATCAACACCATTCAACTCAAAACACAACCTTGAAGCATTTCACAATCAACATTAGAAAAGGAAACAAGTAGAACTCCTTTTCTCTCCAACATTGTTTGAACAAAAAGCATCCACCAACTCAAATCACAATAGCACAAAACAACTTTTCAAATCATCAACAAAGAAGTAAGCCCAACACTTTAACCAAGTAAAGAATAGCTTGATTATAACCAATTTAATGAAAGCTAATGTCAATCTCAAAGCTGCCCACTTAAGGTTTCACAACTTCACACAAGAAGCAATTCTAACCTTAAAACATCATGCTTTCATTTCCATAATCAACCAAAAGCACTCTCAACATTACAAGAAATATTTATCCCTTATACACCTTATTTCTCCCTTATAGTCTTATCAACAATAAACTTTATCTCTCATAAGAATGCAATAAGATAATGCAAACAACACTTTCAAAAGAATCTTTTATCAAAATAAAGCAAGCTTCAAACTCCTTATAACTCCTAAGCTGTTTTTCTCTCTAATAAACTTCCTCCATCCGCAAAATACACTAGCAAAAATTAATTTCGAAAATACCTTGGCCAACACCAAAAATCGTGCTATGGAGAAATTGCGCACGAACTCTAACACCACCCGCTGCGTCCACTTCAACGAAGAAAAACCCTTTCACGTTATTCGAACGCGGAACCTCCCGTTCGGGTAGCGCGCCAACAGCCTAGCCGCTACCGGTGCGCCAAAGGCATCCGATGAGGTTTAAACCTCACTCTGTTTCCCTTGTACCTTCTATGCCAGGGCTAAAATAAACAACAGGCCTCCCTGTCTTCTGACGCGAATGACGACGACGAAACCTTACGACGGATACAAAAAATGAACGGCGGATATCCGAACAACGGATCACAAAATCACAGCGAGGAAGAAATCGAACATCAGATCACGAATTCACAACGAGCAACACTTTTCAAAAATGCGGATGGGATAATCTTTGATCTTCATCGTGGGAGATTTATATGCATATTTCCCATAAACTCTTGACGTCGGCGAGGAGTTTAACACGTCGACGGAGGAGTTTAACACGTCGACGGAGGTCTTGGCTAGCGCCCACAATCTTAGAACATAGCGCCATCAAAGTTAAGACATTTGCGCCATGGGTTAGGAGAACCCAATGCAAACAATAAATTAATATTTATTTAAAAATAATTAAAAGGAACCTTAACAAGGTTTTTAATTATTTAAATAAATACTTCCTCCTGGACCCAAATGCATTAAACTAATGCATCCACCTGTAATCTTTAAACCCGCCAACTTGGGGTTTACAAAAGACCTTTGAAACTGTCATGTCGTAACCTTCATCAAAACAAGTTATTTGACATCAAATCAAATTCCTTCAAGAGCTTCTTGACATCAATGACAACTTATACACTTGAGCAAAGGCAATGTACCCAAAGTACCCAAAATTGCCAACAAGCACTCCCATGACGACAAGTTGCAAGTTGAGCAAGGATGACAAATCTCCACCTATTGATCAAACCATGTACAGATCTATGATTGGGATCTTACTGTACCTAACAGCTACCAGACTAGATATTTTATAGGCAGTATGCATTGTAGCACAATTTCAGGCTAATCCCAAGGAGACTCATGTGTCAGCAGTGAAGAGGATTTTTTGGTACCTCAAGGGTACTATGGAGTATGGATTATGGTATCCAAAAGGTAAAGACTTCACCCTTATTTCTTATTCAGATGTAGATTGGGTAGGATGTGTCAATGACAGAAAGAGTACCAGTGGAGGTGCATTCTATCTTGGAGACAAGTTGGTCGCATGGCACAGTAAGAAACAAGATTCAGTTTCCTTATCGATAGTAGAGGCAGAATATATTGCAGCGACAACATGTTGTACGTAGGTATTATGGATGAAACAAACCTTGAAAGATCTTGGTATTAACTTCAGTGAGCCAATATCAGTTAAATGTGATAACACTAGTGCCATTAACATCTCCAAGAATTCAGTTATGCATTCACGCACAAAACACATTGCTATCCGGTATCACTTTTTAAAGGAGAAAGTTGTCGAAGGTGAGGTTAAGTTGGATTTTGTTCCAACAATAGAGCAAGTAGCAGATATCTTCATAAAACCGTTGCCCAAGGAAGTCTTTGAGTACCTTTGCAATTGAGAGTGGTCACGCTTCCCAAGAATTGACTAGCTATCGAGATCACATTCTCAGGGGGAGCATTTGTGTATTTGTTTATCTTTTTTCTCATGTTTGTTATTTTTGCTAAGTGTAATAATTTTTTTCTGAGAATGTTGTGCATAGACTCAGGGGGAGTCTGCAGTAGCCCTTTGGTATTATTGTCAAAGGGGGAGAAGAGTTACGAGTTCACATGTGTTGCCAACAATTCCAAAGGGGGAGATTGTTGAGCAAGGTGTAGCAACAGTATTGTCATTGTTGTGAACACAGTCAGATAGATCTTTTGATGCAGTGGATAGGAAGTTCAAAAGCTATTCAGATGCAAAATATAGGAGTTCAAAGGTTATTCAGAGTATGTACAGTGATTTTCCAAGAAGATCGAAGTGGCCCATATGCAAAAGATCAAAGAAAAAGACAAGTAAGGAAAGTTTCACGATATCACGACATATACAACAGGCAAGAAAAACTGTCATGATTTCACAACATGTTGGAAGAAAGAGAAAAAGCAAGAAAAACTATTGTGATTTTGTGACATGTTGGAAGAGAGAAAAAGCAAGTAAAACTGTCACGATTTCACAATATGTTGGAAGAGAAAAAGGCAAGAGGAAAAACTTTCATGATTTCGTGACATGTTGGAAGAGAGAGAGAAAGTAGGAAAAACTATCACGATTTCATGACATGTTGGAAGAGAAAAAGGCAAGTGGAAAAACTATCACGATTTCGCGACATGTTGGAAGAGAAAGAGAAAGCAAGAAAAACTGTCGCGATTTCGTGACATGTTGGAAGAGAAAAAGGCAAGTGGAAAAACTATTGCGATTTCATGACATGTTGGAAGAAAAAGAGAAAGCAGGAAGAAGTGTCATGATTTTGTGACAAGTTCGAAGAAAGAGAACAAGTAAGAAAAGTGTCGCGATTTTGCGACATGTCGCATTTTCGCGACTAAAATAGGAGAGAGAAAGTAAGTTGGAAAAGTGTCATGATTTCGTGACATGTTGTATTTTCATGACTAAAATAGGAGAGAGAAATTTGGAAAAGTGTCGCGATTTCATGACATGTCGCATTTTCATGACTAAAATAGGAGAGAGAAAGCAAGTTTGAAAAGTGTCGCGATATCGCGACATGTCGCATTTTTGTGACAAAAGAAAGAGAGGAAGCGTATGGAAGCAGAACTATCATGATTTCATGACAAAAGTAGAGAAGAATACTTCGAAGGCAGAAGTGTCGTGATTTCATGACAAAAGCAAAGAAGCTAAGTATGGAAGTAGAAGTGTCACGATTTTGTGACAAAAGATAAGTTGAAGACTACGGAGGCAGAAGTGTCGCGATATCGTAACAAAAGCAAAGTCAAAGTCTTTGGAAGCAAAAGTGTTGCGATATCGTGACAAAATAATAGAGAAAGTGTACGGAGGTGAAAGTGTCGCGATATCACGACATGTTGTGTTTTTGTGACAACAGCAACAAAAGAAGCTTCAAAGGCAGAAATGTCGCAATTTCATGACAGGTCATATGTGTGCAAGACAAGAAGAAGAACCCAACTAAAATGAGAAGTATGATAGTGGACCGACATCTCTACAACATTTACAGGGGTAGATACAGAGTGAATTCATGCAGCTAAAATATGAAGAGTGAACAAAATTCAGTGCGACGGCTATAGGGACTGTTACCAAATGAAATCTTCGAGCGGTGGAATTATCAAATATCTTCATGAGTTGAAGCCGACTAAGACCGATGACAATCGACTAAGATTAGGGTTTACATTTGTTATGCAAGCCGACTAAGATTAGGGTTTTCATCATGAAAATATTGTTATAAAAGGAGGGTTGTTTTGAGAATTGTAGGGTTGTTGAATAAGTCGTCGAATGCGTGTCAAAGTGTGAAATGTGGTCGTAAGAGCACAAAAAGCATAGAAGTGGCGAGATGATGGCGAAGTGCACAAAGTGAGTGAAGAGTCATGTCGAATTGTCCTAAGTGCATCTATGAGTGCATAGAGAGAGAAAAGTGCGTAGAGAGCAAAAAGGTTGAAATTCGACCAAGTGCGGTTGTGATTACGTAGAGAAAGCAGAAGGCACAGAGAGTGTAAAGGGTGAAGACGAACATAAAGTGCAGCTATAAGGGCATAGAGTGTACTAAGACAGTGTCTAGAGGGTGCGTAGAGAAGTGAATCAAAGAAGGTGAAGTGTGGCTGTAGATCACATAAGATGTGTCTGTTCCATAAACAGTGAGAGAGATTGGGTAAGCAATAGACCAGTCAGGGTCTTGTAAAAGTGAAGGTATTTTTTTGTTAAACTTCTAGATTCAAAATTGAAGTCTAGGTTGCAGCTTGGCATCAGGGGTTGGTGCTCCTTCTAGTAGGTGCTGGTAAATCAGGGGTTGGTGCTCCTTTCTATTGGTGCAAATAAATAAGGGGTTGGTGCTCCTTCCAGTGGGTGCTGGTAAATTGATTGTAAAGTTGGTGCTTTGCAAAGGTTGAATTTGGATGGTAGTCCAAGAAGTCATTCTTGAGGAGTAGCCAAATTGGTGAACCTTGTTAAATATTGTTTTGTGTGATGTTCTCTTGTGATACTTTATTTATCTAGTTTTAAGGTTTCATTATTTTAGTTTTAAGAGCTATGAATTTAAGTTTAAAGAACTACACTGATTCACCCCCCCTCTCAGTTCCATTGTAAGACTAACAACCTCAACGGTATGAATAGCCACTCCCTCTTGAAGTTCATCCCTAGCAAAAGCTAAGTGGGAGAGAACTTGTAATAATAGCATTGTGTTGCTATTAAAGGGAGTAGGGGAGAACAAGGACCCCCAGTTGGCATGATTCAGACAATTGTGGATTCGAGAGAACGTGTCTAAGGATGGTTCAATCTAGAACAAGTAGATTCTTGGCATCAAGTCAGAGCTTGCACGCTCCATCACATATTGCGATAGTTTTTGTACTTGAATGGTTGTCATATCACCAAAAATGTCTGTGGAATTAAGGACCCCAAGGAGGCCATAGTGTCCACAAAACGATTCGATGATCGATGGAGTGCCTCGATGTCATACCATTAAAGCTTTGCCAGGAATTTGTCCACAAGGTCTTTGTAGGCCTACAGAACTAGGCATTTACATTGGAATACCCCTTTGACTTAGTTGACAATTAACAATGAATCACCAAAGATGTTCAATCATTTGATGTTCATGGTGATTGTTGTCTGAAGACCTATGATCAAGGCTTCATATTCAGCATTATTATTGGTGCACAGGAAGTTTAATTTAAATGACAGAGGTATTGGAGCCCCTTGCGGTGTAAATAATATGATTCCTATGCCACCACCTTGCTCACATTTAGAACCATCAAAAAATAATGTTATGTCGGCCTGTGACTCAGGCTCATCAGAATGCGATGATTCTAAGACATGGAAGACCCCATCATCGGGTAGTTCTATGGTTATATGCTGATCATATTTAGATGAGCCTCTGCTAGTTGATTAGCTATGACTTGACCTTTGAAGGATTTCTATCCAATAAACTCTATGTCAAATTCCATCAACAACATGATCCATTTCATCGTGCGGCTACTATGATAAGTATGACTCATCATGTACCGCAATGGATTATCCTTAGACATAACATATGTAGTGTTGCTCAGCATGTAGTGGTATAGCTTTTTGGTAGCAAACACCATTGCCAAGCAGAGTTTCTCAACGTATGCATAATTAAGTTCATAACTGACCAGGGTGTGGCTAAGATAGTAAGTAGCCTATTCTTTGTAAAGTTCATTTTTATGGGCTAGCATGGCTCCCAGTGCCACCTTAGTAGCTGAGATGTATAAGTAGAATGGCACTCCTGGTCTAGGTGGTGCCAATACTAGCGACAAAGCCAAGTATTGTTTAATGTCATCAAAGTTTGATTGGCACTCGTCATCCCAATGAAATGCTACCCCTTTATGTAATAATTTGTTCATGGGTCAACACTTATTAGATAGTTGCGCTATGAAGCGCTTAATTGATGCGACCTTTCCCTACAGGCTTTTGAGCTACTTAATGGTAGTTGGGGGGAGCATTTCAAGGATTACCTTGACTTTGTTTGGATCCACTTCAATGACTCACTTTGATACTATGAAACCTAAGATTTTTCTAGATGTGATGCCAAATACGCACTTCTTGGGATTTAGTCTGACTTTATGTTCCATGAGGTGATCAAGGATCTTGCTTAAGTCATTGAGATGATCTAGGCGCAAAAGAGATTTGGCCAACAAATCATCCATGTAATCTTCCAAAGTTTTATGCATGTAATCGTGGAAGATGTATGTCATGGCATGTTGGTAGGTGGTACTAGCATTTTTAAGGCCAAAGGGCATGACCTTATAACAAAATGTCCCCCAAGGCATTGTGAATGCCATTTTTAGTTGGTCCTCAAGATTGATACGAATCTGATTGTATCCTAAGAAACCATCCATGAGGGAAAGCATTTCGTGACCTACTATATTTACCAATGCATCGATGCTTGGCAAGGGGAAATCCTCCTTAGGACTCGCTTTGTTTAGATCTTGAAAATCAGTGCATATGTGAATCCTCTTGTAGGTATTTTTGACGAGCACCATGTTGGACAGCCATGGTGGGTAATCCATGCAGATGACAAACTGTGCATCCAATAGCTTTTGCAATTTGTATTTGACCATTAAGGCCACTATTGGGTGCATCTTACATAGTTTTTGCTTAACTGGATTGACTGTCAGATCAAGCGTTAGATTATGCATGACTAGCTGCAGATCTAGCCCCGACATGTCTCTGTAGGACCATGCAAAAACCTCCTTCTTATCTTTAAGAAGGGTAATGTAGTTGGCTTGCTCTTTGGGGGATAATCTTACCACCAACTTGATAATCTATGGATTCATTGGATCAGAACCGATGTCTACGTCAGTTGTCTCCTCGATCGACATGTGGGATCCATCCTCCAACTGGTGTGGAGTTGGGATCAAATGGATATCATTTGCTGAGTTTAAATCTATGTTGGGAACCTCGGGTTCCTCTTCAGCATGGAATATCCCTGGGGTAAAATGAAGCATTTTACTAAAAGTCCAGTACTTTGATGGGGATGAAGGTGAATTGGTACGATCCCAATATATGGCATCTGTGTCTAGATACAACGACTATTCTGGATCGGTCGGGTTATGGATGGGGGAGTTAAGTCAATGGAGATCATGTTGGTGAAATGATTTTTGTCTCCATTATCGCAGGTGTGGTGACTCAGACATTCTAGATGTTATTTGTGCTCTGGGTCTGGCTCTAGAGGTATTGGCATGAATGTATTGGCTCTATGTGTAGATAGGAAGATAGGGTATGCCCTCGGCACTAATGTCGCTATAGGGTCTCTGGGCGGAAGGTATTCTTCGTATGCCCAAAGTGGCAGATTCAACACTTGTTCCCACTACGCTGGGTCTACGTACCACTCATGCCCTAGCACTATGTTTAGTTGTTCAAATATGTCATTAATCTCCAAGGGGTAGTGTTGTTGTCGCATATGGTTGAGATAGGCCATCTCAATTTCATCTTCATAATCACTGTAGGATATCTAAAGGCCTTCGTTGGATCCAACAACTATTTGTGACATTTGAGGCTCATCATGCTCGAGCAAATTGATCTGGCCCCATTAGGGTTGTTCCACTCTCTACGATGGGGCCTGATTTTCTTGTGGTGGAACTTGCTCAATGGGATCCACCAAAGGAAACATTGCCAAGAGGCTTTCTTGATAATCATCCATGGGGGTCACTTGTGAGTGATTGCTATCTGACTCAAAGGGGTCATAAGATGCTGGTTCATACTCTGACTCGTCTTCTGAAGATCCTTCTTAACCTTGTATGTATTCCCTTTGTATGTGAGCTCTTGAAATTTCTCCTCTCTTGAGTGAAGGGAAAGGGTTGTTGAGGCTAACAAGGTTGGTGGTCGACCATGGGAGATAATATTCCAATGTATATGTTGTATTAGGATTGGCATAGGGATTTAATGTCAATCTAGCCTTGTTGTCGATCCCTAGGCCTTGCATGTTCTCTACCAAGATGTCCAAGGATAGGGAGTGGTTGAACCCTACTTCTGACTTGTCGTATGGCATCTGATATCTTGGTTGGCAAATAACATGAACTCCTTGCTCATATCTGCCTAACCCATATCCATGCCAATTGCATTGGCCAAGATATCTCAAAGCAAAATTTGGGTTGGAAAAATAATTGACATCTTCTGCAAAGGGCTCTTCATCTTCGTCCTCTTGCATGCATGGCTCAGTACCATGATCAAGGCCTCCATACACAAAGTTTGTCTGGTTCGACGGGTAGCCTAGAGGAAAAATAGTATCGATGGGGAGGCGAGGTCTCCCCATGTCCTGCATGGACTCCAGTGCAGGTGTTGCTACAATATTCTGCACCAGATACTCCCCTAGGCCCGTATTGGCCATTTCAATGGTGATTGTTGGCAATTGAGGGGGAGGGAACGAAAGTTCTTCTAGAGTCCACTCCATGTCGGGTGGACTAGGAGCCTCGAATTCCATTCTGCTAGGCATCTCCTTAGTAGATATAGTTGATACTAATTGTGGTGCCTCTTCTAGGGGTTTCTTCCATTTGTCCTTGTGTGGCCATCGTAGGTGGCATCATAAATGAAGGATCAGACGATGAAGATGGACCCGACTATGGTTTTGATGGACTTGTTAATGGGGATGCCTATGGAATTAGACCCTTTCTAGATGGATTCAATTGAAAATCTAAATGTGTTGATGGAAGGGTTGATTACGACATCAGCTACATTGCATTGCAATACTTGAGGGGTTCTAAGTCTGCCAAGACTACATGCTCCTCCCCTTCAAATGTATACTTTAAACACTGATGAGCTATCAAAGGGACACACTCAGATGTGTACCTTGGCTCCTCTCAGATGTGGTCTGTGACATGAGAGACCATAGATATAGATATGCATGGGGAAGCTTTGTGCTATGCCACCTGTATAGGATCCTACATGGGGTCGTATACAAGGGAGGTCGATGTCTAGTCTTGACATCACTACTACAGGTTTGGTGTTGGGAGCACATCACGGTGCGGAGGCCGATAGGGCTCCCACTGATAGGGGTTGACCGAGAGAGGCCCTAGGTTTTCTACTGGTGGTTATAGAGGGGGTCACAGTGGCGGATAGATCTATCGATGTCACGGAGGTTGCTGGATGACCTCATCCTAGACCAGATCACCTGGAGGCCATGGAGAGAGCATCCAGGGTGGGCCGAGGATGGGTAGGAGTTGGCTCACATCAGGCGAGTCTACTGGCTGAGGATGGAGCGGGGAGAGGTAGAGCTCCACCGCTATGATCGGGTTCTATGATAGTTCGATCTTCGACAGGGGATCCCTTCTCTCGGGGATTACGAGTACTCCCGGACTGTTTGGGATAGTACTACATCGAGCGGGGCTCCAGGACATGCAGCGGTTCTGGAGTCGGGACATAGATGATGCCCCCATCCAGCCAGTGGATGGTGACGACATTGGGGTTGCGGATGGATACGATGCCTGGTACGTAGGCATCCACCCTCCTCGGATGACGAGGGCACAGGGTCCGATGCACGCCGTGGTGCGACGGATGGGGAGGTGATGTCAGGCTGCTATTGAGGCAACGCGGGGTCATGGCGTGAGAGAGAGCAATGATGATCTCTGTAGGAGAGATGCCATAGGATGGCACGAGCTCCATAGAGGCCACAACAGACAGGGAGGAGGGAGGAGAGATTCCCTTCTCAGTAGGGGAGAGACCACCATCACCCGATAAGGGCAAGGGTGTCAAGGTGGGGGAGAGCAGCGAGATGGTGGCTCTCGGGCTGAGGTTGCCCACCTCCGAGCTCAGGTGCAGACACTACAGGATGAGGCTACATGGCTCAGGGCTCGGAGTGGAGGGGCGAGCACTCAGGATCTGGCATGGTCTATTGCTCAGACCACATTCTACTAGGGGTTATACTATCACGTGGTCCCAGAGGGACGAGAGGGTACCATTGCTAGCCCCCATTGCTAGAGCCGATCATGATGGGATCATCGAGGACATCCTCACGATCGACGGTGAGGACCCAAGACATAGCCCGGACCTCTATGGGACCACCTCCTCCACGTTAGGGCGAGGGAGGAGATGAGGCTGAGAGCTCGAGGGCTTCTCGAGGCTAGCTATTGTAGAGTGCAGATTGTATTATTAGTACTTTTTTAGGGGATTGAGTATGCCAGGGTCTTGATTGTGGCATACCAATCCAGATGATGTACATAATTGATTGATATATATAGATTGTCTTTTTGATGATATGACTTGTGTATATGTTGTATGATGCTTTAAAATTGGATTTTTTGATTGATTATTCATGTAATTATGTCTTTGGAAATAAATTATAATGTTATGTCATGCCATAAAATTGTAAATGAAATAATCGATGTGAATAAATTGGTTGTTTTGTGGTGTGATTTGATGAAAAATAAAAGGGACTTCTAACAATAATTTCAAAGGACATTGTCATTGTTATAGACCATTTCATGGAGTCGTCGCTCACTAGGTCGTCAAGCTAATCCCAGTATAGAAATATTGCTAAAAGTAAAAGAGTGCTTAAGAGACTGTCTTAAGACTTTGTGTTGTGATGATGGAAATGATGATGGTGATGATTTGTTTTCAGATTTTCATAAAAAATATTATGCATGACATATTAAAGAAATATGATTTTTTTGCTAGGCATACATTCCTAAGTGTGATAAATTTTTTGAATAAGTCCCTAGGAACTATACCATCGTTGCAAAATTGAATGTTGACATAATGAAATGAAATAGAATAAGTGTTCGTTCTTTTTAAAGCACAATTGTGTAACATAATGATGTAAGCCATATGTTTTTATGAATTAAAATGAATGGGAAAATAAAATTAGAACAATGGTTTGCGCTAGGCATAGAATTATAGGTATAGACTTATACCATCATCGCAAAATCCAAAGAAGAAATTGATATTTTAGTTTTATTGCATGATTGATTTTTTGATTTTGAGATAAAAAGAAAATAAACATGACTTTATTTGCGAGGTTTTTTGAAGATGTGAAAGAAAATTTTTGTTTGTTTGGAAAAACATATATTTAATTGTTTTTATGCTAAGCAAATGTTCTTAAATAAGAAGAAAAAACTATTCCAAAAGAGTTGCAGAGATATTTTAAATTATCTCAAAGACAAAAATGTAGATTTATAAGGAACCCTCATGTGCAAATGTGAGTTCATTACCGATCTTGATTTATCATAATGATACAAAATCTCTCAAATACAAATGTGTGTGCAATTGTATTGTTCATTCACCAATTTTGAGCAAGAAAATTTGATACAAGTAATTTGACTTAACCAAATAAGGGTTCATTGACCATGATTTATATGCATGTAACCATACCAGACTACTATGTAAGTCGGGTCATCAAGAGCTAGCTAATCCATAAGCCGACATAGGTCTATACAAAAGAAGGTCGCTAATGTGACAGACATATCACCACGCTAGGAATTACCCAAGGCCAAGCGGGTTGGGCACAAACCACCTGTTATGGGGCTTACCTCACAGTTTTCGAATAATTGAGAATTCCAGGGATTCAAGCTCATTCACCCTTCTTTTCTTTTCAAGGGGTAGGGAAAGGGATTTTATTGCTTTTTGCTTTTTCTTTTCTCTTTTGCTTTTCTTTCTTTCTCTTTTTTTTTTGTATTTTTGCTTGGAATTGAGACAATGCTGAAATATTGTTGCGATGATACAAAATAATATTTTTCTTTTTCTCATTTTCTTTGACTTTTTTTTTTGCTTCCTATACTAGGGATACTTGCTCGGATTGGTTGTAGAGCAAGGGATTTTTATTCCGGGTAGGGGTGAGCTTGTCCTTTTGTCAATTCTCAAAGATTCTAGACCATGTGCATGATAGGATAGCAGGGGAAACTTTTCGCTCAAGAAACCACTTCTACTATGTAGCATCATATCGAATTTGCAATGAAATCATTTTAATGTGAAGAGATGTACTTGGTTTAAGGAAATAACAAGATCAATTCTTCTATGCTCAAAAATTTATTTAATTCAACTGTGGACTTTGATATAAGAGAGATTAATAATCATACCAAATAAAATCAAGATATTTATGCATGTGAGAGTGAAAGTGCGGGATTCCAAATAAATACTAATTTATCCCAAAATAACTGAAAATATAACTGCAATACTACAAGAACTGACAGGTACAAAAATAAAAGATGTTTTTTATTTTTTTTGAAGATTTTGATGGTTTTAAAGCTTTTATATTTTGATTTTGATTGATGAATTGAGAAGATACACAATGTGATTGTTTTAAAAAAAATTTTATATAAATGACTAAAATGAAACAATATGCAAAATACAATATATACAAATGATGAAATGACCAAATGTTATGCATAATAACGCTTAAGATGCATAATGTTCATAGGTTCTTTAAGATATTTACCATCTAAGGTAGCTAATTGGTATGCTCCCGATCCAAATTTAGCAGTGATGATATACGGTCCAAGCCAGTTGGGCTCAAATTTACCTTTAAGGTCTTTAGTTGCATTAGTATTTTTTTATTTTCTTTTAAGACAAGGTCGCCGATCTCAAAGGATCGATGATGAACTTTCTTGAGGTATGCTCTCTTAAGCTTGTTTTGGTAGGCACGAAGATGCTCCAAAGCATTGATGCACTTTTCATCTAGGAGTTCCAGCTGACTAAATCTACCAGCATGATATTCATCTCCTACTTCAGTATCTTGAAGTAGTAGAGCCAAAGAAGGAACTTCTAATTCAAAGGGAAAAATAGCTTCGACGCCATAAACCAAAACAAAAGGTGAAGTACCTATGGGGGTGCGAACGCTAGTTCGATAAGCCCACAAAGCAGGATATAGTTGGATGTGCCAATCTCGGCTAGATTTATTGACCAGTCTTTTGAGGATTTTGATTAATGTTTTATTAGATGCTTCTGCTTGGCCATTACCCTGAGGATAATAGGGAGTGGACCAACGATGTTGAATTTTATATTTTTGACATAATTTCTTGACATCTTTATTTTTGAAACAAGTTCCATTATCTGAGATGAGATTTGCAAGAATTCCGAACCTACAAATAATTTGATTAAAAATAAACTTGGAAACTTGGGTTCCAGTGCAAGAAGCTAAGGGCATAGCTTCAACCCACTTCATGAAATACTCAGTGGCGGTTATGATGAATTTGTGTCCATCAGATGACACAGGGTTGATTTTTCCAATGATGTCTAAGCCCCATTTTGAAAAGGGCCAAGGAGATGAAATAGCCTGTAGTTCTTGTGCAGGCGCATGGACAAGGTCAGCGTGTTTATGGCACTTGTCGCAATGGCGCACATAATCATGTGCATCATTTTCCATGGTAGGCCAAAAATATCCTATCCTAAGGAGTTTCTTAGCAATGGCGCTACCACTAAAATGCCCTCCATAAGATCCATTGTGGGCTTCACTCAAAGCTGATCTAGATTCTGCTAGATTCAAACATCTCAGTAGGATGCCTTCAAAAGATCTCCTATACAAGGTATTACCAATAATTACGAAGTGACTTGCTCGTCTACGTAATAACCGGCCTTGGTTGCTATTACAACCTTCGGGAAAGGTCACATTTTGAAGAAAATTAAATATATCGAGTGTACCATGGTTCGAGGAGTAGTTTCGTTGATTAGAAACACATCCAAAGGTTCTAAGCATGATTTGCTTGAAGTGGGTTCCTGGAGTCGATGAATAATGATGGTAGCATATTCATCATCTAACTCCAAGGGCAAAAGAGATGCAGCTGCAACCATAGCGTCAGTCGCACGGTTGCTAGTTCGAGGAATAGCTTCCAAGGTAACTTGATCAAATAAAGATAATAATTGTAAGACATATGTTTTATATGGACGTAATTTATCATCTCTGGTCTGATAAACATCATTGATTTGATTAATGACAAGTTGAGAATCATCGAAAACCAATAAATTTTTAATTTTCAGTGCCAAGGCGGCTCGTAATCCAAGGATTAGAGCCTCATATTCAGCAGTGTTATTAGTGCAAGCAAATGTTAGTTTGAAGGACAGAGGTATAAGATGTTTCTATGGAGATATTAAAATAATACCTGCACCAGCCCCACTCATGCATCGAGCTCCATCAAAGTATAGGGACCATTGCTCTGGATGGTCTGCCTCTAATTTAAGGCATTCATCAGGAAACTCAATGATGAGGGGATGGGTAGACTCTAAGGGTGCAGCAGCTAATTGATCTACTATGATTTGACCTTTAATAGACTTTTGTCCTATAAACATGAGTTCAAACTCGCTTAGCGCAAGAACCCACTTTGCTGTGCGACCAGATAAATAAGGTCGACTCATGAGATATCGCAAAGGGTCGAATTTAGCAATAACATATGTTTTTTGATTGAGCATATAATGGCGTAGTTTCTATGTAGAAAATACGACTGCGAGACATAACTTCTCTAATACTGTATAGCGAGTTTCATAACTGATTAAGGTTCTGCTAATGTAATAATTAGCACGTTCTTTCTTCTCATCGTCAAGTTGAGCTAACATAGCTCCTAAGGCAAAATCTGAAGCAGAAATGTACAAGATAAATGGGCGATCAGATCTAGGTGGTGAAAGCATCGGTGGTTTAAGGAGATATTGTTTGAGGAGTTCGAATGCTTCCTGACATTCGTCGTCCCAATGAAAAGAGACATATTTCTTAAGAAGCTTAAGAAAGGGTCCAGTTTTGTCCACCAACTTATCAATGAAGCGACGAATAGCTTGAAGCTTACCTTGTAGACTTCGTAATTCAGATATATTTGTGGGTGTGGGCATATCAGTGATAGCCGCAATCTTGAGAGGGTCAATTTCAATGCCACGTAAAGAAACTATGACCCCCAATAATTTATCGGACTTAACTCCGAATATACATTTGGTTGGATTTAGTCGGATAAGATATTCCCTTAACCGATCAAATACTTTTCTCAAGTCATCTAAATGATCATCTTCTTTGATGGAACGAGCTATAATATCATCTACATAATCATGTAGAATATCATGCATCATATCGTGAAAGATATAAGTCATGGCTCGTTGATATGTTGCACCTGCATTCTTCAAACCGAATGGCATCACTTTCCAACAAAAGGTTCCCCAAGGGGTAATAAAGGTTGTTTTAGCCTGATCTTCAAGAGCTATCCTGATCTGATTATAACCAGAGAATCCATCCATTAGGGATATCATTCCGCTCCCAGCAGTAAAATCAATGATCTGATCCATGTTGGGAAGAGGAAAATCATCTTTAGGGCATGCAACATTAATATCTCTAAAGTCTATGCAAACCCTAACTTTGGTAGCTTCTTTCTTAGTCACTGGAACTACATTCGAGATCCATTCAACATAATCAATGGCTTGTATAAAAATAACCTTCAAGAGTTTTTCTAATTCTCCTTTGACTAGTAAGGCCACTTTAGGATGCATTTTTCTAAGTTTTTGTTTAACAGGTTTAGCATCCGGATGGACTACTAGGTGATGCATAACTACAGAAGGGTCTAATCCTGGCATATCTTCATATGTCCAAGCAAAAATGTCTTCATATTTTTTAAGGAATGCAATGTATTTATCTTGTTTTTCTTGACTCAATTCTGATCCAATGTTGATTATGTGAGGGTTATCTTCGGTTCCAATGTTAATTTTTATAACGTTTTCAACTTCCATATGTAGATCTCTCTCAAAATTAGATGGGGTGGGTGAAACGCCTAATTCTTGTAATTCTTCCAAGGTTAGCTTGGATAATTCGTCTTGAGGAGTCGTGGCCTCAAGCTGGGCTATACTAGGTATAGAGCCATCGAAATAAAATCCGTTATGTAACAATTCCTCAATGGAGACATCATGGAAGATATCCCCCTCCAACTCATCGTCGGATTCAGCAATCATCTCAGGGTAAGCTATGGATAGCATATTACATGTAAATGGATTATTCCTTAAATGCAAAGCATCGCGTTTATCCAAATAATCTTGGTAACATATGAGATGGTCATCATCCTCAAATGGGAAGGGCTGACCTTTACTAGGAAATAGGCCCACACCACATCGGGCGGGCCATGGTTCTACCTCAAAAGGTTCTTTCATACCATTCCGGGAAGGTCCCAAACCTTTCCCTTTATATCCCAATTTAAGCATTATAGGCTTAGCTTTAACATACTCATTAGCAAAATAACATCGAGCATACCCATCATAATGAGTCTTGATGTTTCTAGGTATTCTTCCCAGTCATATCCCTTATAAATAAAAGCACAGCTCCCGACTTGGTAGATACTTCCCATAGGCTATGGGAGGCCCAAGGTACGAGGAGAGGGTGGCAATTTATTTAAAATATGGGAATCTTGCATAGCAACGTTTGTTTTTTCTGATACAAGAATTTTAGATAAATCAGGTAAGAGCTCATCAGTAAGAGCATAAGAGGTAGAAGGATCATTTCCTATGTTTTTGGATGCGGAAAACATGCCTCTGATAGGTGTAGACATTGTAGAGATGTCTATGGACGGATCTATAGGTATGGAAGTTATAGGAGTAAAACAAGAAGCATTGGTTGTGGGTTTAGGATCTTTTTGAGGTCCTAATGTGGTTTGTTCGGAAGATGGTTGAACTATATGTAGAGGTGTAGTTGGTGGGGAAAAAGTAGATGATGTTATGAGTGTGTGTTTCACACGTTTAGGCGGATGATTAGAATTAGGATGTGTGGATGACAGAGTAGGGCAAAATTGAACTCCAACAGGTTCTGCCAAAGCACACATATCAAAGGGTCTAGGATCACCATGAATGGTAACCAACTGATTCTTAAATTTGAATTTAACACACTGATGTAAAGTTGAGGGAACAGCTCGCATCGCGTTGATCCAAGGGTGACCCAAGAGTATATTGTACGATGTAGGGCAATGTACAATAAACACGGTCGTGTCTAAGGTTCTTGGACCAACTTGCAATGGGATAGTAATAACTCCACATGTTTCTTGTGTTTCGTCATTGAAGGCTTTTATGATCATATCAGTTCTTTTCATTTCGTCACTTCTAAACCCAAATCTTTGGTAGAAGTCAAAAGTGCATATGTTTAAAGATGAACCATTATCAATCAAGACTCGTTTAACTACTACATCTCCAATTAGGGCAGTAATATATAAGGGGTTATCCTTATGTAAACTATGTTGTGGTATATCTCTATCCCGAAAGTCAATACAATCGACTTCTCGAGTTATGATAGTATTGGACATGGCGTTAGGTTGAATATTTTGTGGTACCATCATTTGGCTTAATGTGAGCATTAATTCATCCCTATGGGTAGAAGAAGATCTTAAAAGGTCCAAAAGGGAAATTCTAGTTGTAGTATTTGATAATTGTTCATTAATATTATAAGGAGGTTTAGGTTGAACATTAGGGGCATGATTCCCTTTATTAGGAATTTTCAAAACAAATGGAGCTGATCCATCGTTCTGAGTTTGATCTTGTTGAGAATTTTGAGCCTGTTGTCGAGTAATAGCTTCGATGGTACCTACAATATTATTTTGTGGATGATGAATGGGTCTTGGTCTAGCATTTATGGCTTGTTCATTAGAAAGTAATTGGTGAGACGATGGTCGAGTAGTGACTCTTCTTGGAAATGGTTCTTCTGGAACCATAGAACTTGTGATAGGTTGAATAGGATCTGATTCATCTTCAAAACTATTCGATTGATTTGAGGTGATTTCCATGTCACTTTCAGTCTCGTATTCGGTATCACTAAGATCAGGTGTCCGAATATTATATAGAGGTCTGGTCGTAACCATGGATAAAGTTGTGTCAAATACTTCCACATCATGAGTAGGTAAATGTCCACTAATAGTTCCTACATATCGGGTAGGAGGGGGAACATTATGGTGCTCAATTTGATTAGCCACCTCTTTACCATGCTTTGGTAAAGGATGTTGAAATATGTCCAATGATTGATTGGCATTTCGATTCTGATTTTGAGGGATGTTCTTTTGAGCATTATTAGGAGGATTTTGTTTAGGTTGAAAGGCTTGCACCTCCATCTCATTGTTATCAATCAGGTCTTGTATTTTATGTTTTAATATTTTACAAGAGTTGGTAGCGTGTCCAGGTCCTCTATGGAAATCACAGTGTAAATCAGCTATGTATCCGGGTATAGTTGGATCAGGTTCCCGGATATTTGGTAATTGGATCAAACCTCATGCTAGTAATTGCGGGAGAATGGTTGATAAAGGTTGATTTAACCTAGTAAATTCTTGAGGTGGTTTATCAGGAGGTTTCAGTATAAATTTCTCTATTGTTTTCGTAGCATTA
Source organism: Wollemia nobilis (assembly GCA_028583015.1). Lineage (NCBI taxonomy): Eukaryota > Viridiplantae > Streptophyta > Pinopsida > Araucariales > Araucariaceae > Wollemia > Wollemia nobilis. Next base: position 4,112,419 of record JAQPPZ010015712.1, read on the forward strand.
ACAGTAGCGATATTTCTACTATCAGTGACTCCATCACCCACAACTTGTTTATTTTTATATTGATTTTTGGATGTTTTCTCATCATCTTTCTTTTTAAGTTGACCTCTCCTAATAAGAGCATCTTCCACTCTTCGAGCTAAATCTATAGCTTGATCGAAGGTGGTCAAGGTAGTAGTTGATAACTCATAGGATAGTTGTTCTTGTAAATTATTGATAAAAATATCCAGCATTTCCCGATAAGGTAACACAAAGTGCAATTTTCCTATCAACTGTCTCCATCGAGCTAGGAAATCAGCAAAACATTCATCTTTGTCTTGTTTTAGGTTGTACAAATCTTTAATGGTTACATGCCTTTCAATGTAGGCACTAAATTGATGCACAAAAGACTCGGTGGTTTCTTCGAAATTCCTCAAAGAATGAGTGGGTAGTTGATAATACCATTCCAATGCCATTCCTCCTAAACTTTTTGGGAACATTTTTAGTAATAACAAATCATCATGTGATATATCATGACATGCTATCCTAAACATACGAAGATGCTCTATGGGATCTTCGGTTCCTTTGTATATAGGTAGGACAGGCATAGGAAAGTGTTTAGGGTATGGTTGTGCTACAACTATAGGATCTAGAGGCTGACTACACATCTCTCGATAATTGTACGAGGGACGGTAGGGATCTATCTGGTCCATGCGGGAGACTAACTATTTCACCATGGCTTCCAGATTACCAGTTTGTCCACCATATTGGTTCGGTGGTACATGAGTATGGGATTTGTGAGCGTAGGATGGCATGACGTAAGGATTAGATGCTATATTGTTGTTATGCAAATGGTTGGTAGGAAGAGTATTATGAAGAAGATTTGTTGTAGCATTATGTTGTATCCCAGATTGTTGGAAATTGGTGTTTGGTTTTGCTTTTAGGCTTTTGTTGATTTGAGGTATGTTGATCAATAACTTGGCGAAATAGAGCAGTGAATGATGGTTTCTTTTGTGTGGGAATAACCCTAGGCTTGGTAACAGGCACTCTAGATGGTTGGGTAACTTGTTGTTGTTGCATGTTCTGGATTATAGCGGCCATATCCAAATTGGATGGTCCAGCTTGATCACTTTCTTGATCAACGAAGGACAAGGGATTAGTGCATGTGTGATATATGTCTTCTAGGGTTGCTTGAGTGTCACTAATTTGATCCTTGTCCATATGGACTGCTCTATTAAGAGTGCCAATATTAGTATTGAGGAACTTCCAGAAATGTTCCATATTCTCAAAAGTGATAGCTCCTTCCGGAGATATTTTAGGAGATGAGGATCCTTCCTCTCTAACAATTTCTCTTTGTTCATTTCCTTCAGCAAATTCTTCTTCTTGTTGGTCTAGGGTTCCTTCTTCCTGAATTGGGTCTTCAGGAAGGACATCTGGTTTATTTACTGGTTTTCCTAACCAATCTTCTTCTACTTTAGTCTGTTTTCCATTCCTAAGTCTAGTCATTATGCTTAAATTTAGATTTTAGCAAATATATATTAATATATTTGCAACAAATTTGGGAGGTATATATTTTAATTATATACCTACTATAATACTTAAAAGAAAATGTTTTGATTTTTTGTTATGTTTTTGTTTTATTTTTTGTTTTTTGTTTTTATGATTATAAAGACAACAAACAACACACTAAATGCAAGAAATAATAATAATAAAAGAATGGCTTAGTTTTCTATAAATAGTTTATAGATGTCATTGATGGGATCAAGTTCATCAGGAGTCATGAAATGCTCCTCTTCAAATTGGAAATGGTTTTTCAAGAATTTGACAAAGTGTGCTATGGTGATGTTATCTACTTCTGACTATGACTTGTAAAAATAGAGCTCATGGCAATACTCTCGATATAACACAGCTCTAGGAACTCTATTCCATCTCTTTCTATCCATAAGGACGACCTCTTGATCCTCTATACGAGATAGAAATTTATGTACTACAACTGCATTGTCGAGGTATTCCTCAAAGGTGTACAACTCGGAAGACACAAGGGCTCTTTTATCTACTAACCACCTATGGCAAGCTCTCTGAAGCTCATGATACAAGGTCACTTGATCAGGATCCAGGATTCTATCTAGGACAAACCTCTTGATTTGCCTAAGTTCGGTTGATCTAGATTCAATGATATTCAATCTCCTATTAAGTTCATCCCATAAAGGTTGAACCCTATTTGTTTGAGGTACTCTAAGTACAGAAGTAATCTCTATAGCTGCTAATTGATTCTCAACATTAATGGTGACAGCTCATCTTTTATTATAATCTACCATCTAAATATGATATGCAATCCTACTTTTTTGTCTGATGATTCTAAATGCATTTATGTTTTGTTGTTTTTTTTTTTGGATTGTTTTCAAAAGGTTTTTAGTTTTCACGTCGGGTTCACCAAAATGTATCGCTCCAAATTTTTTGCATCCTTACCTTCGAGGCTATAGGATCCGCGCCCGAAAGGGGGATGCGAGAAGGATGGGACAATACCTCGAACTGAGAGGCCCTTTGAAGGTCACGCCTCTCAGGGGAGGGGTATAAGGGTGAATTTTTGATGGATGGTGGGTTCACCGGGAAAATTTTGAGTGGCAGTTTCCACGCCTAGGTTGAGAGTAGGTTTGATGTGTTCATTTTGTGCTTTAATCATTCAATTCCTAGGTTTGGCCAAGATGAATCTAAACTATTCTATATGCCAATGCTGATTTTTATGAATACAAAAAACATGAATAAATGCTAAACATAGAGAGTATGCTAAATAGGACAGAATATACCTGATTTCGGATGTCTGATGAAGATTCTAAGGTTTGTAGAAGTCCAAATCATCTCAAATCATACGTAATCATCTAGAATTGCACAGAATCATCTCAGATCTCAATCGGTCATCTGAGATCAGACGAGATCATCGTCGATCTGATGAATTCATCAGAAACCTGCAATCACAGAAATAGATACAAAATACCAAAAATGCAACTGCAAAAGCAAGGGGAAATGATAGAAATAATAGTAAACTTGCCCAAATGATAAATCCAGATAGCAATTAAAAGGAAATGCATCAATTTGACAATTTATTTTGACTTTATCATGCATCTATACTAAATGAGGTGAACTCCAGGATGCATAAATATAATAACTAAGATAATGCATAAAGAAATGCAGAGAAACGATAAGAAAATGCAAACTCTGGGCTCTGATTGCCCCCAATATGGACTACAGTCGAGATCACCTCCAATCGTACGAGATCATCGTCGATCTGCGACAGGATCGTCCGAAATCATCTGGAATCACCTGCGACGATCCAAGCTTGCTCCAGCTGAAGAACAGTAAGATTCCTGCAAGAAAACTTGAAATATGCAATGCAAACAAAAGTATGAAGGTGTTCTAAGGCACAAGGAACTAAATTTGCAGGGAAATCCATCAGCTAGGGGGTTCAGGGGGATAAAATGAGAAAGTCCCAGTTTATATAGGATTAGGGAGAGGTTAGGAGGTTGGAGATCATCCCAATTTGGGAGATCTCCAATGGGGGAGACTCTAACTACGTAGACACGCTTTCTGCCCAAGTTAGAGAAGTTGTTGAAATAGAAGCTAATTATGAAAATTTGGTTTTGGGACGAAATCGTCTGGACGTTCTATTCCAGATGAATTCATCAGATCTGGGACGATTTCGTCTGATCGTCGATGATATCGTCCAACGGTCAAAACAAATCCTAAAAATGGCACGAAAAACAAGGAAAGCGGGTAACGGGCGGTAACGGGCGGTTTGGGTTAAAATTCAAATTTTTATCTTTTTACTAAGGTTTAACTGTGCCAATTTTAGGGTGCTACACTACTCCTTATTACATGGATTTACAATTTCTCCCTCTTGAATTTTTATATCTTCAATTATTCTAGTTTGCACTAGAGCATCTTCAAGAGTTGGATACTATTAGAGTTGCAACAACAAGGAGATAGGATTCAGACAGCTCTAAGAAAACATGCCAGTCAACTCAAACATGGGTATTTTTGATGACAACTTAGAAAGAAGTATTTGCCACCTATTACCATAGTCAGTTATTGACTCATCATCATACTGCTTCAACCTCGCGATGTTAGCTAGTGTCACCTTTCTCTTAGTGTTGAAGATAAAGCATTCCAAGAACACGTATATGAACTGGTCAAGATTGTAGATGTTAAGCTTCGAGAGTTGGTTGTACCACTTTATAGCTAGGTTGGAGAGGGTATTCAAAAATATCCTCAAGAGAAAAGCATCATTATCCTGTATGCCAAAGCATTGATTCAGGAATTTGGTGACATGCTCCTATGTATCTTCCTCCCTTTTAAAGCTAGTTAGGTGAGGCATATTAAATTGCTCTAGATAGGAAGAGGAAGGTACATAAGGATGTAATGGTTTATTGGAAATTTTGATTAAATGAGTTGTCATTGATGTCAAGAGTTGAGTTGTCATTGATGTCAAGAGTCAGTTTCAGTGAGCAGTGCAAGAGGAAGAATGTATCAAGGCCAAAGGAAAAATATTATTATAATATTCTAGTTAAAGGTTGATTTGAAAAAAATTGAAGACCATGAAGTGATCATTCTCCAAGTTCTCTAAAAAACCTAGGAAGCATATTTAAAAGGATAAGGTTTAAATTATTTAAATTTAAATATTTTAACTAAAGTTAAAATTTAAATTTAAATAATAATTTTGGAACCAAAGTAAAAGGTTGTATGTTTAAATTGAATTTTGAATTCGATATTATCTCTAAAATTTGAAAGCACATATGCAAGTGTGTATAAAAGGGGGGTTACAATTTTCATTAACCCATCCATGCGAAATATTGCACACGTATGCTAAGTGTTTGAGCATAAAATATGAAAGGATTTTTACATGTGCTAAATCCACATTGGGTGGTGAAGAGACAACTTGAAGGGAGCACCAAACTTAGTACCAAAAGTATTGGTACCATAGTTGTCAATAGAGGATAGCACTACGTGTTTTTGTAGGCAAGGAGTGCAGGGTTAAAACCCCATCGAGTTTGGTTTTGCAAGGCAGTGAGGAAATGTTTATATTCAAAAAGCACTGAACAAAGGGATAAAGTGAGGCTTGCACCTTCATTTCCCCGTGGAAGCTCCTAGCCCACATGGTGGGCTAGAACCACGATAAGATGCTCTATTGGGAGCAAGTTTCGTGTTTGAAACCCACTGAGGCCTTTTGGTAGTGATAAAGGTATGCGCTAAAGTCATTTATCTTGGTCACTTGATTATTTCAGATGTGCTAAGGGTGAGAATAAAAAATATATTTGATGGTTATGAAGTTTAATTTTTGCTTGAATTAATTTGGATATTTAGTATTTGCAGGAGATAAAAGGGTAGGCAAATATTATTTTGAAAGGTTAATTTTTGGAGGTTGATTAATTAAAGTTGGAGATTATAAGGAGCAATTGAGTAATTATTTTTATGTGTGATTTTATGATTTCTAATTTCAAGGAGTAATAAGGTGTATTTGAGTTTGATTATTTTTGTAATTGAGAAATATTTTTGAGAGAGTGTTAGTGTGATATTTTGTCATCTAACCATTGAAATTGGAAAAGAGGAAAATTGTGATTGAGACAGGTTTTTAAGGACACTTCTACATCAAACAAAAAGGTATGGGCACATCTTCCTAGTGAGTAATTGTTGGATGTTGTGAATGCTAAGTTGGAGTGAAAAGGATTTTTTGACAAGCATTGTTGAGTTTGATTGTTGAAGATTTTTTTGAGTGATATTTGATGATAAAAACCTTGTTTTATAAACATTATTGAAAATACTGAGTAAAGCTTTCATATACTTGAACTAGAGTTTGTACAAATAACATGAGTATTATTGTTATGTGAGGATTACTTGATAAGCATTGTTTTTGAAGTGATTGATTGAGTGAGGAACTTGAACTACGGTTTGTAAAGATCATGAATATCATTGTTATGTGAAATTGTTTTATAAGCATTATTGGAAATAAGTGAGTGAGTTTTCATATGCTTGGACTAGGATTTGTAAGCAAGGATTATTTCATTGAGTGATTGGTTGGGTAGAGATGGTTGAGCCTAGTCAAGTGGATGTGTTGAAGTGATAGTTTAAGTTCTGTGAAACAAATTGTTCTATATTATAAATTGATTTTAGAAAGAGGTTGAGTGTTTGTGAGTGTGAAACATATTGAGTCTAATAATTCTCTATATGTTTCTATGGTAAAAAGAGAGATTGAAAGTACTTGATCATTGTTGTGAATGTGAAACATTTCGAGTCTCTAACAATTCTCTATATGTTTATATGAGATTGAACAAGTTCTAGTGAGGACTTGTTGAGAATATTTGAGGCAATTTTTTGAGAATAATTGTGGACAAATTGGTGTGAGATTTTGTAGAAGCTTACAATACATATTTGAGGATATATATTGAGGAGCATACACTAGAAGGAGCACCAACCCCTAATTTATCTGCACTAACAAAAAGGAGCACCAACCCCTGATTTACTAGCACCAACTGGAAGGAGCACCAACCCTTGATTTATCTGCACTAATAGAAAGGAGCACCAACCCCTGATTTACCAGCACCAATTGGAAGGAGCACCAACCCCTGATTTATCTGCACCAATAGAAAGGAGCACCAACCCTTGATTTATCTACACCAACAGAAAGGAGCACCAACCCCTGATTTACCAGCACCAACTAGAAGGAGCACCAACCCCTGATTTATCTGCACCAATAGAAAGGAGCACCAACCCCTGATGCCAAGCTGCAACTTGGACTTCAATTTGAATCTATAAGTTTGACATTAAGATACCTTTGCTTTTGCAAGACCCTAACTGGTCTTCTTCACCTTTGCGTTCTCTGCACACTCTACTTCGCACACTCGCTTCATAGTCAAACTTCACGATCGTCTTCTCCCTTTTGTGCACTCTGCTCTCTTTGCAAATTTCACACTTAGCATGATTCGACATGACTTTCTCTCTATGCACAACGACCGTATTTCACACACATTCGACCATACTATCAATTCTCCAAACAACCCTCCTTTTATAACAATATTTTTTATGATGAAAACCCTAATCTTAGTCGATTGTAAATCCTAATCTTAGTCGGCTTTCATAACAACTGTAAACCCTAATTTTAGTTGGTTGTCATCGGTCTTCATCGGCTTCAACTCAAGAAGATGTTTGGTTTATCCATCGCTTGATGATTTCATTCTGGATAGACCCTATAACCGCCATACTGACTTTTGATCACTCTTCGTATTTTAGCAGTATGAAATCACTCTGTAACTACCCTTGTAAATGTCGTAGTGATGTCGGTCCACTGTCATACTTCTCATTTTAGTCGAGTTCTCCTTCTTGACTTGCGCATTTATGACCTATCACGAAATCATGACATTTTTGCCTCTGTAGCTTCTTTTGTTGTTGTTGCCGTGAAAATACATGTCACGATATCGCGACACTTTCGCCTCCATATGCTTTCTCTATTATTTTGTCATGATATCATGACATTTCTGCCTCTATAGACTTCGTCTTTTCTTTTATCGTGATATCGTGACATTTCTGCCTCCGTATACTTTGTCTTTGCTTTTGTCGCAATATCGTGACACTTCTACTTCCATAGACTTTGACTTTGCTTTTGTCGTGATATCATGACACTTCTGCCTTCGAAGTCTTCTTCTCTGCTTTTGTCATGAAATCGTGATAGTTCTACTTTTGTACGCTTCCTCTCTTTTTTTTGTCACGAAAATGCGACATGTCGCGATATCGTGACACTTTTCAAACTTACTTTCTCTCTCTTATTTTAGTCGCGAAAATGTGACATGTCACGAAATCGTGACACTTATGCTTTCGTACTTTACTCTCTTTGCTTTTGTCACGAAAATGCGACATGTCGCGATATCGCGACACTTTTCAAACTTACTTTCTCTCTCCTATTTTAGTCGCGAAAATGTGACATGTCACGAAATCGTGACACTTTTCTTACTTATTCTCTTTCTTTGAACTTGTCGCGAAATCGTGACACTTTTTCCTGCTTTCTCTTTCTCTTCCAACATGTCACGAAATCGCGATAGTTTTTCCACTTGCTTTTTTCTCTTCCAACATGTCACGAAATCGCGACAATTTTTCCTGCTTTTTCTCTCTTCCAACATGTCGCGAAATCACGACAGTTTTTCCACTTGCCTTTTTCTCTTCCAACATGTCACGAAATCGCGACAGTTTTTCCTGCTTTTTCTCTCTCTTCCAACATGTCGCGAAATCGTGACAGTTTTTCTTGCTTTTTCTCTCTCTTCCAACATGTCACGAAATCATGACAGTTTTTCCTACTTTTTCTCTCTTCCAACATGTCACAAAATCGTGACAGTTTTTCTTACTTGTATATGTCGCGATATCGCGACACTTTTCTTACTTGTCTTTTTTCTTTGATCTTTTGCATATGGGCCACTTCGGTCTTCTTGGAAAATCACTGTACATACTCTGAATAACCTTTGAACTCCTGTCTTCTGCATCTGAATAGCTTTTGAACTTCCTGTCCACTGCATCAACAGATCTATCTGACTGTGTTGACAACAATGACAATATTGTTGCTGCACCTTGCTCAACAATCTCCCCCTTTGGAATTGTTGGCAACACATGTGCAATTTCCTGTAACTCTTCTCCCCCTTTGACAATAATACCAAAGGGCTACTGCAGACTCCCCCTGAGTCCATGCACAACATTCTCAGGCAAAATTTATTACACTTAGCAAAAATCATGAACATGAGCAAAAATATAATCAAATACTTAAATGCTCCCCCTGAGAATGTGATCCCTATAGCTAGTCAATTCTTGGGAAGTGTGACCACTCCCAATTTATTGTGAAGGTACTCAAAAACTTCCTTGGGCAATGGTTTTGTGAAGATATCTGCTACTTGCTCTGTAGTTGGAACAAAATCCAACTTAACCTCACCTTCCACAACTTTCTCCTTCAAAAAGTGATACCTGATAGCAATGTGTTTTGTGCGTGAATGCATAACCGGATTCTTGGAGATGTTAATGGCACTGGTGTTATCACACTTAACTGATATTGGCTCACTGAAGCTAATACCAAGATCTTTTAGGGTTTGTTTCATCCACAATACCTACGTACAACATGTTGTCATTGCAATATATTTTGCCTCTACTGTCGATAAAGAAACTGACTCTTGTTTCTTACTGTGCCACGTGACCAATCTGTCTCCAAGATAGAATGCACCTCCACTGGTACTCTTTCTATCATCGACACCTCCTGCCCAATCTGCATCTAAATACGAAATAAGGGTGAAGTCTTTACCTTTCGGATACCATAACCCATACTCCATAGTACCCTTGAGGTACCGAAGAATCCTCTTCACTGCTATCACATGAGTCTCCTTGGGATTAGCCTAAAATCATGCTACCATGCATACTGCCTGTAAAATATCTGGTCTGGTAGTTGTCAGGTACAGTAAGCTCCCAATCATAGATCTATACATGGTTTGATCAATAGGTGGAGATTTGTCATCCTTGCTCAACTTGCAACCTATCATCATGGGAGTGCTAATTGGCTTACAATCCTCCATTGTGAACTTTTTTAACATCTCTTTCACATATTTAACTTGAGAAATAAATATGCCCTTCTTATTTTGATTAACTTGCAACCCGAGGAAATACGAAAGTTCACCAATCATTGACATTTCAAATTCTTTCTGCATCTTATTTGCTAAATCTTTACACGACTCATCTTTGTTGCTGCCAAATATGATATCATCTACATATACAACAAGAACAATAAGATGCCCATTTTCTGTTTTGACATACAAATTACTATCCACCATACCTTTCTTAAACCCTTGTTGAGTGAGATAGTTGTCTAGCCTTGCATACCATGCTCGGGGTGCCTGTTTTAAGCCATATAATGCTTTCTTCAACTTGCAAACCAAGTTGGGATCATCACCAAGTTGGAAACCATCTGGTTGCTCAATATAAACCTCTTCTTCAAGTTTCCCATTCAAAAACGTTGATTTCACATCCATTTGATAAACTTTGAAATTCTTGTAGACTACTAAAGCCAAAAACATTCTAATTGCCTCTAGTCTAGCTACTGGTGCAAAAGTTTCCTCAAAGTCAATGCCTTCAACTTGTGCATAACCCTTACATACCAATCTTGCTTTATTTTTGACTACTTGTCCGTCTTCATTCAATTTGTTTCCAAAAATCCATTTAGTCCCGATTATATTTTTATTTGCAGGTCTAGGTACTAACTCCCAAGTTTTGTTTTTCTCGATCTGATCTAATTCTTCATTTATTGCCTTCATCCAACTTTCATCTTTGCTTGCATCAGCAACATTTTTGGGCTCAATGCTGGATAATAGAGAGTAGTTACTTACTACTCTTCTTCTTGTCCGAACACCAACTTTGGGGTCTCCAATTATTTGCTCTCTAGGATGATTTTTCTGCCAGCTGCCCGTTTTGAATTTCTTATTTTCTTCCACTTCGAATCACAACTTAAATCATCTGAGTCAATTTTTTGTATCTTTTCCATTTCATTTTCCTCATCTCCTTCAATAACCTCTTCATAAATTGGGTAGTTCTTTTCATAGCTAATTACTCGTTCTCTACCTTCATCAAATTTAACATCGACACTGTCCACAATTTTCTTTAGCCTCTTGTTGTAGCATTTGTAAGCTTTGCTTTTTGATGAATAACCAACAAAAATACCTTCATCCGCTCTATCTTCAAACTTACCAAGATTATCTTCAGTTCTTTTGATGTAGCACTTGCTACCAAAAACTTTGAGGTATTTTGTTGTTGCCCTTTTACCGAACCACAACTCATAAGGAGTTTTGCTTTCATGTGTTCTCAGCATGTACCTATTTTGGATATACACCGCAGTATGGACTGCTTCTTTCCAAAATCTGTCTACTACTCTACTTTTAGCCAACATAGTCCATGCCATTTCTTGCACTGTCATGTTCTTTCTTTCTACCACTCCATTCTGCTGAGGTGTCCTGGCTGCTGAAAACTGTCTCCTAATACCGTATTTTTCATAGTACTCTGTAAACTCCTCCGAAATGAATTCTCCTCCTCTATCTGATCTTAAACATTTGATCCTCTTTCCTGTTTCATTCTCAACTTGGTTTTTGAAATTCTTGAACATTTCAAAAGCTTCTGATTTATGCTTCAAGAAAAGTATCCATGTCATTCTAGAATAGTCATCAATGCACAACATAAAATATTTGTCACCATTTATGCTTTGTGTTCTCATGGGTCCACATAAATCAGTGTGTATTAGTTCCAAAGGTTTGCTTGTGTAGTACTCTTTTGTTTTGAATGTGACTCTAGTTTGCTTCCCCTTTTGGCATGAAGCACAAATGTTGTTTGCAAGTTTGCTGATGGTGGGAATATCTCTCACTGCCCTTTTTGAGTTGATTTTTACTAGATTATCAAAACTGATATGACCGAGTCTCTTGTGCCACAACCAATTTTCTTCTTCCTATCCAATAAAACAAGCTCCTTCTGAAGTCTCTGAGAGCATGTACAGGTTTCCAGATGTCCTTGATCCAGTTGCTATCAATTTTCCACTGTTTGTTTTTCTGACTTCACAACCCTACTTCTTAAAAACTACTTCATGACCTTTATCACAAATCTGACTTACGCTCAACAAGTTATGTTTCAAACCATCCACAAACAAGACTTCTTCTGACTTAATTTTTCCATCACTAATTTTAACTGAACCTTTGCCAACTATCTTAGCTCCATCATTATTTCCAAACTTTACTGAACCACCTTCATATTTCTGTAACTTCTCAAATTTTTGTTTGTCACTTGTCATATGATTGGAGCATCCACTATCAAGTATCCATGGTACATATTTATTTTGTGCTTTAAATGTTGTTTGAACGATTAAGGATTCCTTTTCTTCCTTAAGTCGCTCTTTTTCTTTCCACTCCATTTTGATAGTAGTTTTGGGCTCTTGTTTTGCCTTTCCCTTATCAATAGCTTGTGCATGTTTTTCAGGAAGTTTTCTATTTTGTCTCATCCTATTTGGTTGAAATTTTCTTCCCTGAAACTGATTTGATGCAAATGTACTTCTACAGTTTCTTGCAATGTGCCCAAAATTATGACAGTTATAACATTCTACTGTATAATTCATCAAAGGAGAAAAAGCATTTCTACTGGTGAAATTCCTTGGTCTTACATTATATTTGCAGTCTGAGATTTTATGTCCATAGCCATTGCATTTAAAACAGAAACCGGAAAAGGGATAATTGAACCTGGGTGATGGTCTTTGCCATGTTGTCATAGGAGCCATAGGTCTTCTTCTTCTTTGATGTGTGACATTGGTGAATCCATCATTGTCAATTCTCCTTTCGTGCCTGGCATTATTGCTTTCTTTTGCATGAGATGTTTTTCCTTGATCAACATGTTTCTTATCTTCATTCTTTATGGATTCTACATTTTTGGCCTTTGATCCATTTGATGATTCTCCTTCGTCAAAGCCCAAACCAAATTTGATGCCTGTAGTCTTTTGGTTATTTATGATCTTATCCAACTTCATAGAACTTTCTTCATGTTTGTGATAACAACTAATTTTATGATTCATCTCTTCTATCTGCATCCTTAAACCAACAGTCTCTTCTTCTAGCTTGTTGCAATAATCTATTTTCATGGTTATTTGCACTTCGAGATCTTTAGATATTTTCTTGGATTCTTCTATTTGTACTTTCAAACTGGTTATGATTTCATTTGCATCCTCAAGCTTTCTTGAAATTTTCTTATTCTTTTTTCTTTCTATCTTCAATTCATCCAGAGCTGCAATTAGTTCCTCTTCCAAATTTACTTCTGCATCAATTTCTTCTTCATCACATTCCTGTTCTTTTTCTATTTTTTCTTCTTTGAGTGCCATGAAAAGAGCTTCACCTGCCATTGTGTTACTTCCAAGATCACCCTAGCCGGTTAAGCTTGTACAAGAACTTAGCTCTGATACCAATTGTTAGTCTTACAATGACACTGAGAGGGGGGGTGAATCAATGTAGCTCTTTAAACTTGAATTTACAACTCTTAATACCATAGCAATTAAAACTTATTACTAGATACAACAAGTATAACAAAAGAGCATCACACAACACAAGATTTAACGAGGTTCACCAATGTGGCTACTCCTCAAAAATTGACTGCTTGGACTACCATCCAAATCTAGCCTTTGCAAAGCACCAACTTTACAATCAATTTACCAACACACACTAGAAGGAGCACCAACCCTTGATTTATCTACACCAACAGAAAGGAGCACCAACCCCTAATTTACCAGCACCAACTGGAAGGAGCACCAACCCTTGATTTATCTACACCAACAAAAAGGAGCACCAACCCCTAATTTATCTACACCAACAGAAAGGAGCACCAACCCCTAATTTACCAACACCAACTAGAAGGAGCACCAACCCTTGATTTATCTACACCAACATAAAGGAGCACCAACCCCTGATGCCAAGCTGCAACCTGGACTTCAATTTGAATCTATAAGTTTGACAGTAAGATACCTTTGCTTTTGCAAGACCCTAACTGGTCTTCTTCACCTTTGTGTTCTCTGTGCACTCTACTCTCTCTACGCAATCACTTCGCACACTCTGCTTTATTACAGTCGAACTTCACGATCATCTTCTCCCTTTTGTGCACTCTACTCTCTTTGCAAATTTTGCACTTAGCATGATTCGACATGACTTGCTCTCTACGCACAACGACCGTATTTCACACACATTCGACCATATCATCAATTCTCCAAACAACCCTCCTTTTATAACAATATTTTTTATGATGAAAACCCTAATCTTAGTCGGCTATAAATCCTAATCTTAGTTGGCTTTCATAACAACTGTAAACCCTAATTTTAGTCGACTGTCATCGGTCTTCGTCGACTTCAACTCAAGAAGATGTTCGGTTTATCCATCGCTTGATGATTTCATTCTGGATAGACCCTATAACCGCCATACTGACTTTTGATCACTCTTCGTATTTCAGTAGTATGAAATCACTCTATAACTACCCCTGTAACTACCACTTCTGCCTTCGAAGTCTTCTTCTCTGCTTTTGTCATGAAATTGCGATAGTTCTGCTTCCGTACGCTTCCTCTCTTTCTTTTGTCACAAAAATGCGACATGTCACGATATCGTGACACTTTTCAAACTTACTTTCTCTCTCCTATTTTAGTCGTGAAAATGCGACATGTCGCAAAATCGTGAAACTTTTGCTTCTGTACTTTACTTCTTTGCTTTTGTCGCAAAAATGTGACATGTCGCGATATCGTGACACTTTTCAAACTTACTTTCTCTCTCCTATTTTAGTCACGAAAATGCAACATGTCACAAAATCGTGACACTTTTCTTACTTGTTCTCTTTCTTCGAACTTGTCACGAAATCGCGACACTTTTTCTTGCTTTCTCTTTCTCTTCCAACATGTCGCAAAATCGTGACAATTTTTCCACTTGCATTTTTTTCTCTTCCAACATGTCGCAAAATCGTGACAGTTTTTCCTGCTTTTTTTCTCTCTTCCAACATGTCACGAAATCATGACAGTTTTTCCACTTTCTCTCTCTCTTCCAACATGTCACGAAATCGTGACAGTTTTTCCTACTTTTTCTCTCTCTTCCAACATGTCGCGAAATCGCGATAGTTTTTCCTGCTTTTTCTCTCTCTTCCAACATGTCGCGAAATCGCGACAGTTTTTCCTGCTTTTTCTCTCTCTTCCAACATGTCACGAAATCGTGATAGTTTTTCCTGCTTTTTCTCTCTCTTCCAACATGTCACGAAATCGTGACAGTTTTTCTTACCTGTTGTATATGTTGCGATATCGATGACACTTTTCTTACTTGTCTTTTTTCTTTGATCTTTTGCATATGGGCCACTTCGGTCTTCTTGGAAAATCACTGTACATACTCTGAATAACCTTTGAACTCCTATCTTCTGCATCTGAATAGCTTTTGAACTTCCTATCCACTGCATCAACAGATCTATCTGACTGTGTTCACAACAATGACAATACTGTTGCTGCACCTTGCTCAACAAAAAATGTGTTGTATGTCAAATGGTTAAAACATAATCTGCTAAGTGTAAGTCAAATTTGTGATCAAGGTTATATGGTTACATTTCACCCATATAGGTGTGAGATAAGAAAATTAGAAACTGGAAAAGTCATTACAAATGCAATAAGAACTGCAAACAATCTATACATGCTTAGTGAGACCAAAGGAGAAAAGTACTTTCTATCACAAGAATATAAGAGTTGGTTGTGGCATAGAATATTGTGTCACTTGAATTTTGACAACATAGTCAACATAAGCAATAAGCATGTTGTCAGATATTTACCCAAGCTAAAAAGGCTACAAAACATAATCTATGCACCTTGTCAACATAGAAAAAAAACTAGAACAAGATTTAAATTAAAGGTATATATGTCATCTAAGCCATTAATTCTAATACATACTAATCTATGTGGTCCTACCAGAACATAGAGTATTCAGGGTGAGATTTACTTCATATTGTTTATAGATGATTACTCCAAAAAGGTTTGGGTAGCTTTCCTAAAATATAAGTCAAAATCATTTGAAAAATTTAAAGCATTTAAAGAACTGGTTGAAAATGAAACTGGTAAGAGGATTAAGTGTTTGACATCTGATAGAGGAGGAGAATTTTCTTCAAATGAATTTGTAGATTTTTCTAAACATGGAATCAAGAGAGAATACTTAGCCATAAGAACTCCTCAATAAAATGGAGTAGTTGAAATAAAAAATAGAACTATTGAGAATATGTCTAGAGCTATGTTAAATGAGTCCAAAATTTTAGATGGATTTTGGAGGAAAGTAGTCAACATAGCAGTATATATAATCACTAGGGCTCAAATGAGGGTAAACCATCATAAGACTCCATATGAGCTTTGGAAAGGAATACCAGCCACTGTAAAACACTTTAAGGTTTTTGGAATAAAGTGCTACACAAGACGAGAAGAGCAAAACTAAGGCAAGTTTGATCCAAGATGTAATGAAGGAATTTTTCTTGATTATTCCACTAGGAGTAAAGCTTATAGATGCTTCAAAAATAGAACTCACACCATTGTATAAAGTATAAATGTAACAATTGATGAGAATATAGATTCAAGAGAACCAGTTTAGCAAATTGTGTATCAAGAAGATGGAAAATGTCAAGAAGAGTTTCATGATGAATCAGATGATGAAGAAGAAGAAACACAAAGACTTCCTAAAACTCCATCTAGGTATGTATAGAAGCATCATCCAAAAGATCTAACCATTGGGAATCTAGATGAAATATAGACAAGGAGAAGGATAATAACACCATATCAACAAGAAATTTTTTTCTTACTATCTAATATGGAGCCAAAGGACTTCAATCAAGCAAGTGAAGATGAGTTTTAGATTAAGGAAATAGATGAGGAATTAGACCAGATAGAGAAAAGAAATAATTGGAAACTTTTTCCATGACCAAAGGACAAAAATATGATCGATACAAAATGGGTATTCAAAAACAAGTTGAATGAATATGGATAGGTAGTCAAAAATAAAACAAGGTTAGTATGCACATGTAGAGGGAATTGACTTTGATGAGACATTTTCTCCAGTTGCATGACTTGAAGCCATAAGAATTTTCTTAGCCTTCTCAAGTTATAAAAACTTCAAGGTATATCAAATGGATGTTAAGTCAAAATTCCTTAATGGTGTTCTAGAATAAGAAGTCTATATTGAATATCCAGAGGGATTCATATTAACAGATAAACCAGATCATGTATGCAAATTGAAAAAGGCACTGCATAGTCTAAAATAGGCTTCTAGAGCATGGTACTCAAGATTGGATAAGTATCTTCAGGAATAGAGATCCAAAAAAGGAATAGAGGACATCAAATTATACATCAAAAATAAAGGGAATAATCTACTAATTGTGGTTGTTTATGTTTATGACATCATTTTTGGGGAAAACAATGATCAGATGTGTAAAGAATTTGAAAAAAACATGCAGAATGAATTTAAGATGTCTATGCTTGGTGAGTTGTCCTTCTTTCTTGGACTTCAGATTTCACAATCAGAGAAAGGAGTATTTATTTCACAAACCAAGTATATAAAATATATGCTAAAGAAATTCAACTTAGAATATTGCAAACCAATAAGTACCCCCATTATTATAGGATGTAATTTAAGTAAGGATGATGAATCTATAGAGGTAGATCAGAGATTATATAGATCCATGATTGGTAGCTTGTTGTATGTTATAGATACAAGACCAAACATAGTGCAGTCAGTGGGATTAGTGGCAAGGTTTCAAGCATCACCTACGGAAATGCATGTGGAAGCAATAAAGAAAATTCTCAAGTATCTAAAAGGGACTATGGATTTTTGGATCTGGTATCCCAAAAGTGATAGCTTCACACTCACAGCGTGTACAGATGTAAATTGGACTGGAAACATTGATGATAGAAAAAGCACAAGTGGAGGAGCATTCTTTCTTGGAGATTGTTTAGTATCTTGGCTAAGTAAGAAGAAGGTTTCAGTATCCTTATCTACAACAAAAGCATAATATATTACAATAGTATCCAATTGTACATAGGTATTATGGATGAAGCAAACTCTAGAAGACTTCAAGATAAAACATGATCATCCTATTCCCATATTATGTGATAATACAAGTGCTATAAGTATCTCAAAGAATATAGTGATGCACTCCAAGACAAAGTACATCCCGATCAAGTATCATTTTCTAAGAGAACAGGTGACATATAAACATGTCAGGTTAGAATATGTTACTACAAAGGAGAAGATAATAGACATATTCACTAAGCCACTTTTGAAAAATACTTTTGAGTATCTTCAAGGAAAAATAGGAGTAATACTCCCACCCTAAAATTAACCACCTCAAGAGGAGGTGGAGGAGGGGCTAAGATAAGAGACTCATTCTTAGCCTTGAACACCAAAGGTGATCCTTTGCCATTGATGTCAAAGGGGGAGAGATTTGAGTAAGGGGGAGATATTTGATTTAAGAAGAGAGCATTGAGTCAGGGGGAGCAGAACAAAAAAGGTTAATGAAATTTGAAAATATAATTGGGTTGCCATCAATGACAAAGGGGGAGATTGTTAGACATTTTGATTAAATGAGTTGTCATTGATGTCAACAGTTGAGTTGTCATTGATTTTAAGAGTTGGTTTAAGTGAGCAGTGCAAGAGGAAGAATGTATCAAGGCCAAAGGAAAAATATTTTAAATGACCAAAAATAGGCATTTGATCTAACAACATATTAATGACAAATGCTATTTAGGGAAATGTATTTTTATTCATGTAAGATTGCATAGGTTACAATAAGGGCAAATTCCCATTTTATCCTTTCTTTCCATGAACGTTACAATAGGCCTGATGCCTTTCTTTCATGTTCCTCAGTGTAGATGGACTTCTTTTTATGTGTGCCACCATGGGGTCGTAGTTTGTGGTCGCTTACCTCCTTAGTTCTATGATGAACCTACAAAATGGGTTAGTTCATTGGGGGCTTGCCTTAGTCAGTCCCCATATTTATAAAGACAAATAGACTATAAAAACATGATAAAAACTAAAATAAATTGTACAAAAGGTCATGAAATAAAAAAATAAAGCTCACCTCCCAAATCTGAGCTGATTTGGGACCTGTAGGACCAATTTTTCACCTCGAGATGAACTAGTGACAGATTCACAGGGCAGGGGTGAATCAAATCCTAAGTGATATTCTACATAAATCCTTCGATGGATAGGTTCCTTTGCTATTGTAATATCGATGTGCAAATTCAGATCTACTTTTTTGTGCTTCGATACGTATTTTGGTAGAGTTTCTATACTTTGAACATAAGTTGGAGAGATCTTTAAATGAGGGTTTGGGCCCACTATATATAGAAAATGGCAAGGTGTAGATGGGAGAGTTAAGGAAACTAATCCTAGGTTGAAGTCTAACCAAAGTTAGGTTAGGATTTGTGAGGTGGAATCCTCACATTCCTCATAGTAAATATCCTATCCCCACACATGTGTGAGAAAGGATTAGGCCTAATCAAGATTAGGAGATCCTAAGTCAAATTAGGGTTTGATTAGGGTTATTAGGAAAATATCTTAGCTAACCCTAATTACACACATGTGGGAGGGTGTAATTAATGTTAATTAAGGATTAAGAGTTTAATTAATCAATTTTTCCCTAAAAAGGTGACTTAAGTGAAGTCAAAATTAAATTATATTTTAATAATTGACTTGATAATTGCTTTTGCCAATTAATAGTCTGTGGGGGCCTCAATTGAGTGTAAATAGGCTTTGTATCATCTTGGGAAGTTTATGGAAGGTTTCTTGATGTATGGGAGATGTTTGTGATGTGATTTTACTAACTTACTAGGGTTTTGGACTTGAAAACTATAAAAGTGGTATATGTAAGTCTATGCAATGCTACGATAATCTATGGCAATCTATGCATGACTATGCATGACTACAACTATCTACGCATGACTACACATGAATACAACAATGTACGCATGTCTAGGATGATCTACAATAGTCTACGTTGGTCTACAATAGCCTAGGGGTACCTAGGATGGCCTATGTGAACCTACAAGTGTCCAAAAGGATCTACAAGTACGTAGGTATAGCAATGTGCAACTTTTAGGTGTCTACATTTTGCCTTTTTTTGTACTATACTATGAGAAACACAGTTTAATACAAAAATATGAAGGGTTTATGTAGAATAGAAGGGAGAGAAGGAGAATGAGATCCAATCAAAAGTATGTAGCTGCTCGAAGCATGACCATACCAACTTGATCGATAGCCAAGAAGGGGGAAGGAGAATAAGAGAAGAGGAAAGGGATAAAATGCAATAAAAATAATATCGATAAATGGAAATGGATGATTACGAATGCAATGCGATGATTTTGTTGAGTTCGTATGACATTTTTTATGTCATACTAGTTGCTTTGGGTAGGCAACTTTTGACTGCTTTGCTTTTACGACCAGATCAACGTGGTCCAAAAGTACAAATAGAACAAATGCCTATTCAAATATTTGTTGTTGATTGATTGATGAGAACATGGCGACAAGTGTCAAACCATTTGAGCTAAAGGGACATTTGGATTATTCAAACATGACTAGTTTAGCATGGTTGAGAAATCCTTTTCCAAATTTTGTGCTAGGATTACATAAAATGTATCATTCATTATGTACTTGATGTACTTGAATGCTTATATTGATATCTCCATCAAAATGCATAGCTCTCATGATATAACAAACATCTAGTTAGGATTGAGATTATAATCATAGATAATATTCAGTAAACAATTTCGCAGACATATGTGATATCCATGCTTTTGGATGTTCAGTTGGTTGGTTGCATGTGAAGCTGACTTCAGATATGAATACCCCCTTAAACGAGGAATCAACAATCAGGTGAATGGAATGTGGTGATTTGGTGATGCAGCGATTGATAGAATACCAATGTGTGATGAAAAATTAGATGAAAGGATAGTGTAGGAGGGTTCATAGGGTTTTAGAGGAAATTTACATGATTTCCTAGGGTTTTAGAATGAATTTTATTGGTTTTGGGGTTCATATGATCAATTTGCGAGGCAAGGGGTGAATTGGATCCTGATTCATGGGGCAAGGGGTGAATCAGGCCTAAATCATGGGGTGGGGGGTGAATTAGGGTTTAGGGTATTTTAAAGTTAATTTGGAGGGAGAAGGACCTCATTGTGACATCGACGAGCGGTGGAGAGTGTGTGAGAGAGGCATTTGATGATGTGCAAGCATGACGGTTGGAAGTTCGAACGACAGGATGATGGAACGACAGGGAGCCAGTAGCAGGCTTAGATATCCATCGATAAGTGGTCCTACCTATCTCATTTTTTGTTTGGTTAATTTTCCAAAGAAAAATGAATATGAGGGGAGGTTTTTGTCTCATTTTAATAAGTTTTGAAATTTTTAATTGAAATTTGAACACATAGTGTAAAACTAGCCAAATGGGTATCCAAAAACATGATTTGTTTCTAGGTTTGACCTAATTTCATGCCAGTTTGATTGGGTGATGGGTAGAGTAGATGTAAAGTTTGACCATCCATTTTTGGAGCCATGGGGTACTATTTTTGAAATGTTATTGAATTTCATCCGTAAAAGTAGGAAATGGGTATCCCGTTGTGCGACTGTTATATTTTTTTGCTTTCGTTTGGCGCATTTTCTAAGTATGTTGTTTTTGAGTGTAAGGTAGGAAACTTTGACCATTAAATTTGCCACGTTATGGATAGAATTTTTAGAAACCAACAAAAATTTCACTGTAGAAGGGCAAAATGGGTATCCAAAAATAATATTTGTTTTTGTAGATGTTTTTGTTTGGCCTATGTTTGAATTGCGTGCCAATTAATAGGTAGTGTTAAATTTGGACTGAGCTGTTGGGAGCCCAAATTGTACTATTTTCAACATCGGTTTGAACTTTCACCATGAAATGGCAAAATGGGTATTCAAAAATGTGACTATTATTTTGATGTTGTGTGTATTTGTGTATGTTTTGTTTTGGTGTTTGTATGGTAAAATTTAGCTTGAACTCCGTGTTGAGTGGCATACTATTTTTGAAAATGGTCAATATTTTTACTGCTAAGTGGGCAAATGGGTATTCAAAAATGTATTTTGTTTTTGTATGTCAGATAGATTGGTTGAATTTTGAATTTTGTGCCATGGTTGGTATGTGGAAATGTTATGTTTGACTGTTGGAAGCCAAATATGTACTATTTTTTGCATTTATTCATACTTTTTCCATGAAATGACAAAATGGGTATCCAAATATATGATTGTTTTGTTGATATTTTTTGATATATGACTTTTTTTATGTCTTGAAGTGCGTGTCAAATTAAATAGTTCAATTTTTAAATTCTTTTTATGGATTTTATTAGATTGCATCATTGTATTGATGGCTAATGTGTGTTTGGTTGTGTTTTGTTGTATTTTGTTGTGGATGAATAGGTGAAAATGCTTGAGCCTCATCATTGTGTGTGAAAAATAAAGGATGATTTTGATAAGTTGATGAATAAAACTGATGAGCTAAAGTGGTTATATAACATATGGTTTTGAGGTGTGTGGGAGTGTAAAAGTATACATACCAATAGGGCATATGTATCCGCATTATGTGAGTGGTGGGATGTAGATAGGAACACATTTCATTTTCCCACTAGGGAAATGATTGTTACCTTGGAAGATATATATCGAATTTATAAGTTGTCGATTGAGGGTGTACCGGTGAGACTAGCAACTGATGACAGTAAGGAGGCTGTGTTGGAGTAGTTCTTTAGGGAAGAGTGGAGATACATAGATGTCTCGAAGATGGATTATGAGTAGTTGTGGTTGAAGAAGAAGATATCTAATAGATAGTGTACAATAATGATGATCTCCACCTATGCATTACCTGATACTTCCAGGGTTCTTTTCACCTGGAATATGTTAGATGTGGTGAGTGACATGGTGGAGCACAAGGTCATGTTTGCATGGGCACCTACACTATTGGCCCAAGTGTACCAGGAGTTGCACGATGTTGTGCGAGTTGGATGCAAGGGGTTGAGTTTGATTCCCTTGTTACAAGTATGGGCATGGGAACACATAGCTATTGAGAGGCCATCATTATTGCCTCAACCGATGTATGTGAGGGGTAAGGAGTATATGCCCTATGATTTGAGGTGGAGTAAAAAGGTAGAGTAGGGTATTAAGAGGCCACATGAGGGTAATTTGTTATTGTGGAGGGGTAAGTTTGGAGACCTAACACCTGGTGATATTAAATTAAGGCCTTGGTTTGGTGGGGTAAGGTGGGATGATAATTATGAGCAGTTGCATGTCATTCGATAGGGTAGATGGTTATTAGGGTAATATACTTAGTAGGCTGAGTATTTTTAGTTTTATCGAGTGAGGCAATAGTTTGGCTTACAATAGGACATTCCAAGGGCTCATATCATTTATTTTAGGTGGTGAGGTGATAGAGGAGAGTATCCTATGGTTTTACCTTAGGTTGGGGAGAGGGATCCACCTATGGCTACCTCAGATGTGGAGGATGCCAAGATGATTCCATAGTTTGAGGTCTGGTGGGCAATGTAGGGTTGGGAGCCTAGTAGAGGTGTAATCGATCGATGGGTGGCACCTAATATTGGGGCACCTCCACCAGAGAGGAGAGCTAGTAGGGGGCTCAATCTAGGTTGGAGGATGTAGCTAGCAATGAGAGGGAGGTTCCTCTATGATGGTCATGGTGACACTTGGGCGGTGTATCGAGCACCCAAGGAGTGGGGGTAGAGGAGGTACCTATGGATGTTGACATGGCTATGGGGCAGGTTGTTGGAGCAAAGGAGGAGAGAGATGGGGTTACGACTATGAGTGATATAGATAATACCATTGATATTGGTGTGTTTGTAGATGTGGAGAATATTCTTTTTGATATACAAGAGAGGCGGGATGTGGAGGAGGAGGCATGGGAGCTACAAGGTAGGGTTCATGAGTTGGAGGTTGAGCTCCATAGATAGGAGGAGGCTATCAAGGCTAGATATGATAAGGTAGTATCTGATATGGAGTAGATGAGGGCCATGATGGCTAGGCAAGAGTAGCCTATTGAGAGGTTGATTAGTTAGTTGGTTGTGGAGTATGCTAAGAAGGTATTATGTGAGAATTCTCTGACAGTTTATGGGATTTATCTTCCAAATTATGCTCAGGTGGTGTAAGAGTCTAAGTCATGGTCATGAATGTGGGCACCTTCACATCATAGTCAATGTAGTGGTACTTCGGTGGAGCAAGTCAAGGCCACGGTTGAGGTCAGAGATCCACCTATTGTGGATCAGGCACCAGGAGCCAAGGTAGAGTCTAGTAGAGTGGAAAAGGTTTGGGTAAGCCACGAGGGGTATGGAGAGACTCTTAGTCAGAGTTAGGATTGCTTATGATTGTAGCTTACAATTATTTTTGGATTATGGATGATTTGTGATGGTCCCATTTTGTAGCCTATGAGCATTTTTTATGGATGATATATATATATTTTTGATTTCAGCTATTATATATACATGTGTTATAGTTTTGTAATGTGTTCTCGTTATGTTTGCATAGATATCATAACATGATTTATAGGTATTTATGATGAATGGATATTCATGTGTATTGTGGTTTAAATCTATTATTACGTTGTAGTGTGAATATGTTGTAGGGTAGACTTGCATGATTCTATTTTGAATGTAATGTGAAGTAATAAAATGTGAAATGATATTTGTAGTGAATGCATGTAATGTAAATGCAGTAATGGAGTGTGAGATAGTATATGCATAATGAATGCCTTGATTTAGTAATTTATGTGAAGCATGTAATGTAAATGCAATAATGTGATCTTTGATGAATCTGTGTAACATAGATGCATGTATGCATGTATGGAAATGTTAAAATGCATAGAGGAAGCACTTGTATCATTACATGTACCTATGTGGATGTTATCCATTTCATTATCTCAGAGATGTAGGATGGTATAGGAGTTATGTAATGGCTTTTACCAATGTAGTTTTGATAATAAAATTTCAAACTAAAAATTGTGTGAGTTTATGTGGCAACTCATAACTAATCAGACTGGTTCAAAATATGTCATGGACCTGTGTGTGTAAATGAGTGAGGTTCATTTATCTATTTTGAGGTAGATAGGATTAACCCATTATAGACATGGTTGAACTAGCTAGCTCATCCATACATGAAAAATGATCTATACAAAAATAGGTAGCTAATGCAATAGTGTAGCACCCTAAAATTGGCGCAGTAAAACCTTAATAATTACAATTACTCTAGTAAATAATTCAAATTCAAATTTTAACCTCCAAAACCGCTCCCAAACCGTCGCTTAATCCGTTTCCTCATTTCCCATGCCATTTTTAGAGTTTGTTTTGACCGTTTGATGATATCGTCGTCGATCAGACGATATCGCCTCAGATCGGACGATTTCGTCTAGGCTAGGACGTCCAGACGATCTTGTCCCAAAACTAATTTTTCACAATTAGTCTCTATTCCAACGACGTCTCTAATCCGGGCAGAAGCGTGTCTGCACCGTTAGAGACCCTCCCCGTTGGAGATCTCCCAAATAGGGATGATCTCCAACCTCCTAACCTCCCTCCTAAGCCTATTTAATCCTAAGCCCTCCCCTTAGCATCCCCCTAGCTGATAATTCCTGTAAATTGACTTCACACGCATTAAGACATCCTAAATTGCTATTTGCATTAGTTCTATCCAAATTTTGTTGTAGGTACCTTAGTATTTTTCAGCCGGAGCAAGCTTACATCGTCGCAGATGATCCTGTTCAGATCGGAGGTGATCCTGTCGAATTCGAGATGATTTCATACCAATGCGAGATGATTTCGACTGTAATCATCATTGGGGGCAATCAGTGCCCAGAGTTTGCATTTTCCTCCTTTCAATCTGCTATTTTATTCTGCAATTAGCTAGTTTATTTATTATTTTATGCTATCTTGCATCTTGGAGTTCACCCATCTAGATCAAATGCATAATTAAGTTATAATTGTCATTAAATCAGTATAATGCATTCATGTTTCTATTTATAATTTTTAGTTTGATATTGTTATTGTCATTTTACATTGTTTCCCTATGTTAGCATTGTTGTATTTTCTATGTTTTGCACCTATTTCTCTGTTTGCAGGTCTCTGACGAATTCGTCTGATGAATTCGTCAGATCTCAGATGATCTTGTCTGATAGCAGACGATCCTGTCAAATCAGAGGCGATCCTGACTGCTTCAAGAATCAGAATCTTCATCAGACATCCGGATCAGGTATGACTTTTTAATCTTGCTTAATTTCTCTATTTTTTGTCCTAATTTTGTTCTTTTGTATTCATTTAATCTGCATTTTCATATAGAGTAATTTAGATTCATTTTGGCCAAACCTAGGACTTGAATGTTTAAGGATAAAACTGAACACATAAAACACATTCCCAACCTAGGCATGGAAACTGCCATTAAATGTTTCCTGGTGAACCCACCATCCATCAAAAAATCACCATAATACACCTCCCTCGAGAGGCGGGACCTTCGCAAGGCCTCTCAGTCCGAGGTACCATGCCATCCTTTTCACATCCCCCTTTCGAGCATGGATCCTATAGCCTGAAGGTAAGGGTGTGAAAAATTTGGAGCGATACATTTTGGTGAACCCGACGTGAATGCATTTTAAACCTTTTGAAAACAAAAACAAAAAAAATAAAACAACCAAAACATAGATGCATTTCAAATCATTTAAAATTAATAAGTTGCATATCATGTTTAGATGGTAGCTCCTAAGAAAATATTAGCAGTTACTATAAATGTTGAAAACCAATTGGCAGCCATAGAAATCAATTATGTGCTTAGTGTGCCTGAAACAGATAGAAATCAACTTTTGTGGGACGAACTTGATAGAAGACTTAGTGTCATTTCATCTAGGTCAACAAAACTTAAACAAATCAAGAGGCTTGTCCTAGATAGAATCCTGGATCCTCATCAACTCGTCTTTTATCATGAACTTCAGAGAGCCTGCCATAGATGGTTAGCTTATAGGAGAGCTCTTGTGTCTTCAGAATTGTTCACCTTCGAGGAATACCTCGAGAACGCAGCCATTATACACCAGTTCCTAGGTCATGTAGAAGACCAAGAGGTTGTTCTTACGGATAGGGAAATATGGAATAGAGTTCCTCGAGCTGTGTTATATCGAGAGTATTGCCATGAGCTTTACTTCTATCAACCAGAATCTGAGACAGATAATATCACTATAGCTCTTTTCATTAAATTTTTGAAAGAAAATTTTCAATTTGAAGAAGAACACTTCATGACTCCTGAAGAACTCGAGCCCATTAATGATATTTATAAATTGTTTATAGAAAACTAGATCATTACTTTCAGTATTATTTCTTGCATTTATTGTGTTGTTTGTTATCTTTACAATATTATTACAAAAACAAGAAAAACTAAAAAAACATAACAAAAACCAAAACCTTTCATTTTAAATATTGTAGTAGGTATATAATTAATATATACCTCTTAAGCTTGTTGCATATATATATATATATATATATATATATATATATATATTTGCTGAAATCTAAAATTAAGCACAATGCCTAAACTTAGGAATGGTAAACAAACTGAAGGAGAAGAAGAAGATTGGTTAGAAGATAAAACTAGAGACCCAAATGTCCTTCCTGAAGATCCAATTTCGGAAGGAGAAACTCTAGATCAACCAGAAGATGACCTAGGTGAAGACAATGAACAAGAAGAAAATGTTAAAGAGGATGGATCCTCATCCCCTAGAGTAGCTCCAGATGGAACTATTGCTTTTGACAACGTAGATCATTTCTGGAAATTTTTCCATAATAACATTGGTGTTCTTAATATGGCAGTTCGTATTGATAAAGGGCAAATTAGTGACACTCAAGCAGCCATGGAACATATGTTTGATGTGCGCACTAATCCCTTGTCTTTCATTGATCAAGAAAGTGATAAGGCTGGACCATCCAATAGAGATATGGTCACTATGATTCAAAACATGCCAAAACAACAGGTTACCCAACCTCCTAAGGAACCTGTTATTGAGCCTAAAATCATTCCCACACAAAAGAAAACTTCCTTCACTGCTTTACTTCGCCAAACTATTGATCAATATGCTTCAAGTAAACAAAAACCTAAAATGAAGTCAAACACCAATTTTCAACAATCTGGAATACAACATAATACAACTTCAAAATTCCTTCATAACACCTTTCCTACCAACAATTTACACAATAGCAACATAGCATCTAATCTTCATGTCCCTCCATCATATGCTCACAAATCCCATATCAATGCCCTACCGAACCAATATGGTGGGCAAACTAGTAATCTGGAAGCCATGGTGAAACAGTTAGCTTCGCGTATGGACCAGATAGATCCTTACCGTCCCTCGTACAATTATCGAGAGATATGTAGTCAACCTTTGGATCCCATAGTTGTAGCACAACCATACCCTAAGCATTTTCCCATGCCCATCCTGCCTATATATAAAGGAACCGAAGATCCCATAGAGCATCTTCGCATGTTTAGGATAGCATGTCATGATATATCACATGATGACTTGCTATTACTAAAAATGTTCCCGAAAAGTTTAGGTGGAATGGCATTAGAGTGGTACTATCAATTGCCCACTCATTCTTTGAGAAACTTTGAAGAAACAATTGAATCTTTTGTCCATCAATTTAGTGCCTACATCGAGAGGCATGTAACCATTAAAGATTTATACAACTTAAAACAAGACAAGGATGAATGTTTTGCCGATTTCTTAGCTAGATGGAGGCAGATTATAGGAAAACTGCACTTTGTGCTACCTTATAGGGAAATGTTGGACATTTTTATCAATAATTTACAAGAACAAATATCTTATGAGCTATCAACTTGCTACTTTAACTACCTTCGATCAAGCTATAGATTTAGCTCGAAGAGTAGAAGATGCCCTCATTAGGAGAGGCCAACTTAGGAAGAAGGATGATGAGAAAACCTCCAGAAATCAATATAAAAACAAACAAGTTGTAGGTGACGGAGTCACTGATAGCAGAAATGTTGCTAATATCAATGCAACGAAAACAACAAAAAAATTTATATTGAAACCGCCTGATAAGCCTCCTCGAGAATTTACTAGATTGAATCAACCATTATCAACTATTTTACCTCAATTACTCGAAAGAGGTTTGATCCAATTACCAACTATCCGGGAACCTGATCCAACTATACCCGGATACAGAGCTGACTTACACTGTGATTTCCATAGAGGACCTGGACACTCTACCAACGCTTGTAAAAGGTTGAAACATAAAATACAGGATCTGATTGATAATAATGAAATGGAGGTGCAAGCCTTCCAACCTAAACAAAATGCTCCTAATAATCCTCAAAAGACCATTCCCCAAAATCAAAATCAAAATGCTAATCAATCATTAGACATATTTCAACACCCTTTACCAAGACATGGTAAAGAGGTGGCCAATCAAATCGAACATCATAATGTTCCTCCTCCTACCCGATATGTAGGGACCATTAGTGGACATTTACTTAATCATGATCCTCAAATATTTGACACAACTTTATCCATGGTTACGACCAGGCCCCTACATAATATTCCAACTCCAGATTCTAGTGATATAGAATCAGATATTGAAAGTGAAATAGACATCACTTCAAACCAATCGAATAGTTCTGAAAATGAATCAGATCCTATTCAACCCATCACAGATGCTATGGTTCCAGAAGAACCATTTCCTAGAAGAGTTACTACTCGACCCTCTTCTAATCAATTCCTCCCAAATGAACAAGCCATAAACGCTCAACCGAGACCGGTTCAACGTCCTCAATATAACATTGTAGGTACCATTGGAGTCGTTACCCGACAACAGGCTCAAAATTCTCAACAAGAACCAAACCAGAATGATGGATCAGCTCCATTTGTTTTGAAAAATCCCAATAAAGGGAATCATGCTTCCAATGTTCAACCTAAACCCCCTTACAATATTAATGAGCAATTATCCAATACTACAACCAGAATTTCCCTTTTGGATTTATTAAGATCTTCTCCCACCCATAGGGATGAGTTGATGCTTACATTAAGCCAAATGATGGTACCTCAAAATATTCAACCTGAAGCCATGGCCAATACTATCATCACTCGAGAAGTTGATTGTATTGACTTTCGAGATAAAGATATCCCACAACACAGTTTACATAAGGATAATCCCTTATATATTACTGCTCTAATTGGAGATGTAGTTATCAAACGAGTCCTGATTGATAATGGTTCATCTCTAAACATTTGCACTTTTGACTTCTACCAACGATTTGGCTTTAGAAGTGATGAAATGAAGAAAACTGACATGATTATCAAAGCTTTCAATGACGAAACACAAGAAACGTGTGGAGTTATTACCATCCCATTGCAAGTTGGTCCTAGAACTCTAGATACCACCATGTTTATTGTACATTGCCCCGCATCGTACAATATACTCTTGGGTCATCCTTGGATCAATGCAATGCGGGCTGTCCCATCAACTTTACACCAATGTGTTAAATTCGAATTTAAAAATCAGTTGGTCACTATCCATGGTGACCCTAGACCCTTTGATATGTGTGCTTTGGCAGAACCTGTTGGAGTGCAATTTTGCCCTGCTCTGTCATCCACACATCCTAATTCTTATTTTTCATCTAAAACTGTGAAACACACACCCATAGCTTCACCTATTTCTCCTCCATTAATTTCATCCTCATATATAGATCAACAATCTTCTAAACAAACCACTCTAGAACCTCAAAAAGATCTTCAATCTACAACCAATCCTTCATGTTCTATCCCTATAATTTCAAAACCTATAGACCCATCTATTAACACTTCCACATTATCAACATCTATCATACCTTCCACATCTAAAGATATAGGGAATGATCCTTCTACATCTTATGCTCTTTATGATGAACTTTTACCGCATTTATCCACAATCTTAATATCAGAAAAAACAAATGCTTTCATGCAAGATTCAATTCTTTTAAATAACTTGCCGCCATCTCCTCGTACTTTGGGCCTCCCACAACCTATGGGAAGTACTTACCAAGTCGGGAGTTGTGCCTTCATTTATAAAGGATATGACTAGGGAAGAATCCCTCGAAATATCAAAACTCATCATGAGGGATATGCTCGATGTTATTTTACCAATGAATATATTAAAGCTAAACCCATAATGCTTAAAATGGGATATAAAGGGAAAGGCTTGGGACCTTTCCAAAATGGCATGAAAGAACCTTTCGAGGTAGA
This sequence comes from Wollemia nobilis, assembly GCA_028583015.1. Taxonomy (NCBI): domain Eukaryota; kingdom Viridiplantae; phylum Streptophyta; class Pinopsida; order Araucariales; family Araucariaceae; genus Wollemia; species Wollemia nobilis. The sequence continues at coordinate 4,143,262 of JAQPPZ010015712.1, forward strand.
ACCGTGGCCTGCCCGTTGTGGTGTGGGCCTATTTCCTAGTAAGGGTCAACCCTTTCCTTTTGAAGATGATGATCAACTCATATGTTATCAAGATTATTTGGATAGGCATGATGATTTGCCTCTAAAAAATCAGCCATTTACATGTAACATGCTATCCATAGCTTACCCTGAAATGATTGCTGACTCCGATGAGGAGTTGGAAGGAGATATCTTCCACGATGTCTCCGTTGAAGAGATGTTACACAATGGATTTTATTTTGATGGTTCTATACCAACTATAGCCCAACTTGAGACCACTAATCCTCAAGATGAATTATCCAAATTAACCTTACAAGAATTACAAGAATTGGGCGTTTCACCCGCCCCACCTAATTTTGAAAGAGATCTACACATGGAGGTAGAAAACGTCATTAAAATTAATATTGGAACTGAGGATAATCCTCACATAATCAATATTGGATCAGAATTAAGTCAAGAAAAACAAGAGCAATACATTGCATTCCTTAAAGAATATGAAGATGTCTTCGCTTGGACATATGAAGATATGCCAGGTCTAGACCCTTCTGTAGTCATGCATCATCTAGTGGTCCATCCGGATGCTAAACCTGTTAAACAAAAACTTAGAAAAATGCATCCCAAAGTGGCTCTGCTAGTCAAAGGGGAGTTAGAAAAACTCCTGAATGTTGTTTTTATACAAGCTATTGATTATGCTGAATGGATCTCAAATGTAGTTCCAGTTACCAAGAAAGAAGCCACCAAAGTTAGGGTTTGCACAGATTTTAGAGATATTAACGTTGCATGCCCTAAAGATGATTTTCCTCTTCCAAACATGGATCAAATCATTGAATTTACTATCGGGAGTGGGATGATGTCCTTAATGGATGGATTCTTCGGTTATAATCAGATCAGGATAGCTCCTGAAGATCAGGCTAAAACAGCCTTTATTACCCCTTGGGGTACTTTTTGTTGGAAAGTGATGCCATTTGGCTTAAAGAACGCAGGTGCAACCTATCAACGAGCTATGACTTATATTTTTCATGATATGATGCATGATATCCTACATGATTATGTAGATGATATTATAGCTCACTCTATTAATGAAGATAATCATTTAGATGATTTGAGAAAAGTTTTTAATCGATTACGAGAATATCTTATTCGATTAAATCCAACCAAATGCATATTCGGAGTTAAGTCCGGTAAACTATTAGGGGTTTTAGTTTCTTTACGTGGTATCAAAATCGACCCTCTCAAGATTGCGGCTATCACTGATATGCCCGCACCTACTAATATATCTGAGTTACGAAGTTTACAAGGTAAGCTTCAAGCCATCCGTCGCTTCATCGATAAGCTGGCGGACAAAACTGGTCCCTTTCTTAAACTCCTTAAGAAGGATGTCCCTTTTAATTGGGATGACGAATGTAAAGAAGCTTTTGAACTTCTCAAACAATACCTCCTTAACCCACCTGTGCTTTCACCGCCTAGACCTGATCGCCCATTTCTCCTATATATTTTAGCTTCAGATTCTGCCTTAGGAGCTATGTTAGCTCAGCTTGATGATGAGAAGAGAGAACGTGCTAATTATTATATTAGCCGAACCTTCATCAGTTATGAAACCCGCTACACAACATTAGAAAAACTATGTCTAGCAGTCATGTTTGCTATGCAAAAATTATGCCATTATATGCTTAGTCAAAAAACTTATGTCATTGCTAAATATGATCCCTTAAGGTATCTCATGAGTCGACCTTATTTATCGGGTCGCACAACCAAGTGGGTTCTTGCTCTAAGCGAGTTTGATCTCACATTCATAGGACAAAAGTCTGTTAAGGGTCAAATCATAGCAGATCAATTAGCTGCTGCACCCTTAGAGTCTACCCATCCCCTCATCATTGAGTTTCCTGATGAATGCCTTCAATTAGAGGCGGACCATATTGAACAATGGTCCTTATACTTTGATGGAGCCCGATGCATGAGTGGGGTCGGTGCGGGTATTATTTTAATATCCCCGCAAAAACATCTTATTCCTCTGTCCTTCAAATTAACATTTGCTTGCACCAACAATATCGCTGAATATGAAGCTCTAATCCTTGGATTACGAGCTGCCTTGGCGCTAAAAATTAAACATCTGTTAGTTTTTGGTGATTCTCAACTTGTTATAAACCAAATTAATGAAGTTTATCGGACCGGAGATGATAAACTATGCCCATATAAAGCCTATGTTTTACAATTAATGTCTCTATTTGATCAAGTTACCTTGGAAGCTATTCCTCGAACTTGCAACCGTGCAGACTGATGCTATGGCCGCAGTTGCATCTCTCCTGCCCTTGGAGTTAGATGACGAATATGCCACTATCATTATTCGTCGACTCCAGGAACCCGCTTCAAATAAGTCATGCTTAGAACCTTTGGATGTGTTTCTAATCAATGAAACTACTCCTGAACCTTGGTATACGGATATATTTGATTTTCTCCAAAATGGGACTTTCCCTGCCAATTCTAATAGAAACCAACGTCGGTTATTACGTAGACGAGCAAGTCGATTTGTAATAATTGGCAATACTTTATATAGGAGATCTTTTGAAGGTATCCTATTAAGATGTTTGAATTTAGAAGAATCCAAATCAGCCTTGAGTGAAGCCCACGATGGATCTTGTGGAGGACACTTCAGTGGTAGTGTCATTGCTAAAAAGCTCCTTAGGATAGGATACTTTTGGCCTACCATGGAGAAGGATGCACATGATTATGTGCGCCATTGCGACAAGTGCCAGAAACATGCTGACCTTGTCCATGCGCCTGCACAAGAACTGCAGGCTATTTCATCTCCTTGGCCCTTTTCAAAATGGGGTTTAGATATTATTGGCAAAATCAATCCTGTGTCATCTGATGGACACAAATTCATCATAACCGCCACTGAGTATTTCACGAAGTGGGTTGAAGCTATGCCTTTAGCTTCCTGCACTGGCACACAAGTCTCTAAATTTATTTTTAATCAAATCATTTGTAGGTTCGGAATTCCTGCAAATCTCATCTCTGATAATGGAACTTGTTTCAAAAATAAAGATGTTAAAAAATTATGCCAAAAATATAAGATTCAACATCGTTGGTCCACTCCCTATTATCCTCAGGGTAATGGTCAAGCAGAAGCATCTAACAAAACCTTAATCAAAATTCTCAAAATATTGGTCAATAAAACTGGCCGTGACTGGCACATTCAATTATATCCAGCCTTGTGGGCCTATCGAACTAGTGTTCGAACCCCCACTGGAACTTCACCTTTTGTTTTGGTTTATGGTGCTGAAGCCGTTTTTCCCTTTGAATTAGAAGTTCCTTCTTTGGCTCTACTACTTCAAGATACCGAAGTAGGAGATGAATATCGAGTTGGCAGACTCAGTCAGCTGGAACTCCTAGATGAAAAATGCATCAATGCTTTGGAGCATCTCCGTGCCTACCAAAACAAGCTTAAAAGATCATATGCTAAAAAAGTTCGTCATCGATCCTTTGAGATCGATGACCTTGTTTTAAAAGAAAATCAAAAAAATACTAATGCAACTAAGGACCTTAAAGGTAAATTTGAGCCCAACTGGCTTGGACCATACATTATCACTGCTAAATTTGAATCGGGAGCATACAAATTATCTACCTTAGATGGTAAAGAACTTAAAGAACCCATGAACATTTTGCATCTTAAACGTTACTATGTATAAATTTGGTCATTTCATCCTTGTATATATTTGTTTAAAATATTTCAAAATCACTATCTTGTATTTCTTTCAATTTATAAATTCAAAAACACCAAAAACATTCATAATCATCAAAATCTTCAAAACTATTTGTTGTATTTATTTATGGCACTTGTTAATTCTTTCAAAAACAAAAAATAATAATAAATAAAAATAAAAAACAGCAATATTCTTGACTCTTTCGAAACCAAAACAACATAAAGAAGAAAGAGAGAGTCAACATTCTCAAAACTTCTCAAAAAGTATTTATATCTATATCTTCTTACAAATATTGCAGTTATATGTTTCAAATTATTTTGGATAAATTAGCATTTATTTGGAATCCCTCACTTTCACACTCACAAAAATAAATATCTTGATTTTATCTGGCATGATTACTAATCTCTCTTATATCAAAGTCCACAAAATTCAATTAAATAAAGTTTGAGCATAGAGAATTGATCTTGTTATTTACTTAAACCAAGCACATCTTTTCACAATAAAATGATTATATTTGTAATTTCCATGCTTTGCTACATAGTAGAAGTGGTTTCTTGAGCGAAAAGTTTCCCCTGCTATCCTATCATGCACATGGTCTAGAATCTTTGAGAATTGGCAAAAGGACAAGCTCACCCCTACCCAGAATAAAAATCCCTTGCTCTACAGCTAATCCGAGCAAGTATCCCTAGTATAGAACAAAAAGAAAAAGCAAAGTTCAAGAAAAAGAGAAAAAAAAATGTTATTTTATATCATTACAGCAATGTTTCAAGCATTATCTCAAAAATCAAGCAAAAATAAAGCAAAAGAAAGCAAAAGCAAAAGCAATAAAATCCCTTTCCCTACCCTTTGAAAAGAAAAGAAGGGTTGATGAGCTTGAATCCCTGGAATTCTCAATTATTCGAAAACTGTGAGGTAAGCCCCATAACAGGTGGTTTGTGCCCAACCTGCTTGGCCTTGGGTAACTCCTAGCGTGGCGATATGTCTGTCACATTAGCGACCTTCTTTTGTACAGACCTATGTCTGCTTATGGATTAGCTAGCTCTTGATAATCCGACTTACATAGTAGTCTAGTATGGTTATATGCATCTACATCATGGTTAATGAACACTTATTTGGTTCATTCAAATCACTTGTATCATATTATCTTGCTCAAAACTGGTAAATGAACATAGCAATTGCACACACATTTTATATTTGAGAGATTTTGTGTATCATTATGATAAATCAAGATTGGAAATGAATTCACATATGCACATGGGATTCCTTATAAATCTAACTTTTGTCTTTAAGATACTTTGAAATATTTTTTTGCAAATTGTTTGGAATAATTCATTTTCTTCTTTAAAGTACAGTTGTTTAGTATAAAGACAACTACATGCATAATAGAAACATCAAAATTTCTTTCAAAACCATACAATCAAAACACACACACACACACACACACACACAAAAAAATATATATATATATATATATATTATCGACTTTCGTGACGATGGTATAGTTCCAAAACCAAAATTGGAATTTTATGCCTAGCGCAAGTCCTCATCTTCATATTTTCTGTTTATTAAAAAATCAACCATGCAATAAAACTATCTCTTTTTGGATTTCGCGATGATGGTATAAGTCTATACCTACATATTCTATGCCTAGCGCAAACCATTGTAACAATTTTTATTCCCCATTTATTTAAAAATCATGAAAACCATATGACTTAAATCATTCTATTATACAATTATGTTTTTAAACAAAAAGCATGCACATTATCACTATTTCATGTCATTATGTCAACCTTCAATTTTGCAATGATGGTATAATTCCTAGGGAATTATCCAAAAAATTTATCACACTTAGGAATTTATGCCTAGCAAAAATCATTTTAACATTATTTCATGCATACTATTTTTATGAAAATCTGAAAACAAACCATCATCATCATCATTTGCACCATTGCACCAAAGTCTTAAGACAGTCTCTTAAGCACTCTTTTACTTTTTAACAATATTTCTATACTGGGATTAGCTTGACGACCGAGTGAGCGGCGACTCCATGAAATGGTCTATAATAGCGACAATGTCCTTTGAAATTATTGTTAGAAGTCTCTTTTTATCTTTTATCACATCACATCACAAACAACCAATTTGTTACATCAGATTATTTCATTTAAAATCTTACAGCATGACATTCAAACCATAATATTTCCAATGACGTAATTACATGAATCATCAAATCAATCAATCAAAACATTTAAAAGCATCATAAAAATACATAAGACACAAGTCATATGATCAAAAAATATCTCATCTCATATATATCACAAAAATATATACATCATCTCAAAACTAGATTGGTATGCCACAATCTGTACCTCGACATACTCAATCCTCTATCAAAAATAATAAAAACTATGTCTCAATCTATACAGTATAGTGCAGTAGTCTAGCCTCGAGAACCCCTCGAGCTCTCAGCCTCATCTCCTCCCCCACCCTGAGGTGGACGAGGTGGCCCCATCGTAGTATGAGTGGTACTACGAGTCCTAGTCATCGATCGAGATGAAGTCCTCGATGACCCAATCTTGATCGGATCTACGATGTTAGCCGATAGTGGTAATCTCTCCTCCTCTGGCACCATCTGATAGTATAATGTCTGGTAGAAAGTGATTTGGGCAATAGCCCATGCTAGCTCCCGAGTGCTCGCCCCTCCGCCCCATGCTCTGAGGCGTGCAATCTCATCTTTGAGCTGTGTCACCTCAGCTCGGTGTCGTGCAGCCTCCTCCTGTAGGGTCTGCACCTATGCTTGGAGATGGACTGTCTCCGCTCGGAGAGTCATTGTCTCGCTACTCTCCCTAGTGTCAACACCCTTGCCCTTATCGGGCGATGGTGGCCTCTCTCTCTATGGAGAAGGGGGTCTCTCCTCCCTCCTCTCCCACTGTCGTGGCCTCTCCTGTGCTTGTGGCCTCCTCTGCTCTCTCCCTCTATGACCCTGGGCCGCCTCAATAGCCGCCTGGTGTCGCCTCCCCATCCGATGCACAACTGCATGAATCGGACCCTGAGCCCTCGTCATCCGAGGAGGGCGGATGCCTGCGTACCAGGCATCGTAGCCATCGGCTACCCCTGTGTCGTCCCCATCCACTGGCTGAATGGGGGCATCATCCGAATCCTGACTCTAGAAGCGCTGCATATCTAGAGCCCCGCTGACCGTAGTGTTATCCCGGATAGTCCGAGAAAACTCGTAATCCCTGAGAGATGGGATCCCCTACTGTAGACCGAACTATCGCAAAACTCGGTCGTAGCGATGGAGCTCCACCTCTCCCCTCTCCATCCTTAGCCAGCAGATTTGCCTGATGTGAGCCAGCTCCTGTCCATCCTCGGCCCACCCTGGATGATCTCTCCAAGGCCTCCAGGTGATCTGGTCTGGGACAAGGTCATCCAATAGTCTCCGAGACATCGACAGATCAATCCGCCGCTGTGACCCTCTCCGAAGCCACCAGTAGAAAGCTCGGGGCCTCTCCCCATCAACCCCTATCAAAGGAAGCCCTACCGGCCTCCGCACTACAATGTGCTCCCAGCACCAAACCTGTAGGAGCGATGTCATAACTAGACATCGGCCGCCCTTGTACACGACCCCATGCAGGATCCTGTACAGCCGACATAGAACAAAGCTACCCCAAGAGAACCTGTAACCATGGTCACGCATGTCGTAGATCACATCTGCTAGCACCCATGGTACCCTGCACCCGCTCTGGTGGCACAGCAGAAGTCCACCCACCACTCCGGCCAAAACCTGTGTGAGTCTGGATGCCCCAGGCATCTGACGCAGCGCCTCGATGTTCACTCCGCCCTTCTCCAGGGCGAAGCTCGGGTCACCACACAACCGCATCATAGCATGGCCCTGATTGGCCGTAGGAGTGATCAACCGTCCTTGTATGGGGATCCTCAGAATCCTCCATACATCCTCTAATGTGGGAGTCATCTCCCCTGTAGGTAACCAAAAAAGGAAGAACCCGGATACCACCTCTCTGCCAGGGCTATCAGTAGCCCCATGTCTGTAGAAACTTGTGGCATCTCTGCCACATGCTGTAAGCCGACTTGAGCCAGCTGATCCCGCTCTGCCTATGATAGAGCGGCCAAGTCATCTCTCAACCCACCATATTTCCATTCTCTGCTCTTTAGTAAACCTCTCTACAACATAAACAACAACACAACAAAAAATCATTAATAAAAACTCAAGTGATTAATAATGCAAGTAAAATCAGTTCAATTTTATACAAATGATGATATCGTCCACTATTGGATGATATCGTCCCAAATTTGAGCAAAATCGTCTCCGATTTTGCAAGCCGAAATCGTCCCTAATTTGATGAAATCGTCCCCCTTTCGTCGATTTCGCCCTTAGACGAAATCGGCGAACTTGAGACGATTTCATCCCGATGACGTCGACGGCCCAAAAACGGCCGTGATGCTCAAAAATTGATCAAAATTCACCTAAAAAGCATGTAAATTCAACTTAAACCATTCTAAGCTAAGTTTAGACTCTTACCCGTAGCCCGCGTCGGACCTCTGTCGATCTGTGTGTTGTCTCCACCATTTTTGCTTGCAGAGCTCTAAAAACCAGAAAAATGAACAGTAAAAATGAATTAGGGTTTTACCCTATTTTTCTTAATTTTATTCAAAACACAATTAAAAACATTTTAAAATTTTGCTTTTTCGCGTTTTTACCTCAAACGTTCGATTTGGGTAAAAACACGGAGGGGGCACCATAGTAAGTTGTCGTACGATTCGACCAAGAATCGTCGCCTAAAAATGGGAATAATTTTTGCTTTCTCATAAATCGAGAAGAACTCATCTTTAACGCATTTTCTTCAAAAAATTCGCTAAAGAGGGGGCAAAATGTAGCACCCTAAAATTGGCACAGTAAAACCTTAATAATTACAATTACTCTAGTAAATAATTCAAATTCAAATTTTAACCTCCAAAACCGCTCCCAAACCGTCGCTTAATCCGTTTCCTCGTTTCTCGCACCATTTTTAGAGTTTGTTTTGACCGTTTGACGATATCGTCGTCGATCAGACGATATCGCCTCAGATCGGACGATTTCGTCTGGGCTAGGACGTCCAGACGATCTTGTCCCAAAACTGATTTTTCACAATTAGTCTCTGTTCCAACGACGTCTCTAATCCGGGCAGAAGCGTGTCTGTGCCGTTAGAGACCCTCCCCATTGGAGATCTCCCAAATAGGGATGATCTCCAACCTCCTAACCTCCCTCCTAAGCCTATTTAATCCTAAGCCCTCCCCTTAGCATCCCCCTGGCTGATATTTCCTGTAAATTGACTTCACACGCATTAAGACATCCTAAATTGCTATTTGCATTAGTTCTATCCAAATTTTGTTGCAGGTACCTTAGTATTTTTCAGCCGGAGCAAGCTTACATCGTCGCAGACGATCCTGTTCAGATCGGAGGTGATCCTGTCGAATTCGAGATGATTTCGTACCAATGCGAGATGATTTCGACTGCAATCATCATTGGGGGCAATCAGTGCCCAGAGTTTGCATTTTCCTCCTTTCAATCTATTGTTTTATTCTGCAATTAGCTAGTTTATTTATTATTTTATGCTATCTTGCATTTTGGAGTTCACCCATCTAGATCAAATGCATAATTAAGTTATAATTGTCATTAAATCGGTATAATGCATTCATGTTTCTGTTTATAATTTTTAGCTTGATATTGTTATTGTCATTTTACATTGTTTCCCTATGTTAGCATTGTTGTATTTTCTATGTTTTGCACCTATTTCTCTGTTTGTAGGTCTCTGACGAATTCGTCAGATCTCAGACGATCTTGTCTGATAGCAGACGATCTTGTCAAATTAGAGGCGATCCTGACTGCTTCAAGAATCAGAATCTTCATCAGACATCCGGATCAGGTATGACTTTTTAATCTTGCTTAATTTCTCTATTTTTTGTCCTAATTTTGTTCTTCTGTATTCATTTAATCTGCATTTTCATATAGAGTAATTTAGATTCATTTGGCCAAACCTAGGACTTGAATGTTTAAGGATAAAACTGAACACATAAAACACATTCCCAACCTAGGCGTGGAAACTGCCATTAAATGTTTCCTGGTGAACCCACCATCCATCAAAAAATCACCATAATACACCTCCCCCGAGAGGCGGGACCTTCGCAAGGCCTCTCAGTCCGAGGTACCGCGCCATCCTTTTCACATCCCCCTTTCGGGCACGGATCCTATAGCCTGAAGGTAAGGGTGTGAAAAATTTGGAGCGATACAAATAGATATATCACCACTTGTAAGACTATTCCACTGGTAGGCAGGCTCTTGGAGCATATTCTAGTGATGGAAATCATCCCATGGTGTTATGTTAAAGCTAAGGATCAAAGGCGATGAAGCATAACATGGGTGATATCATGAGGCTTTTCCTTTTGTTTTTTGCTCCTCATCTAGTGTTGCCCTATTTACTGTGTTGTTCTTTTTGTCTTTTTCTATTATTTTTGTTTTTTTTCTCTATTATCTTTTTTTTCTATTTTTTTCAATATTTTTATTCTATGGGTATTGGCTTTTGTTTTTTGCCTCGATTTTTTACTTTTGCTTATTCTTATCCCTTTTTTTATCCCCAAGTCATATTTTGACCATGCAAGTGATAGGACAAGCAGGGGAAACCGTTCGCTAGATGGTGACATCTATTCAAGGTGTCTTCTTTCCTAGACTCAAAATGTGTTTGATGTGTAACCTATTGTGAATATTTCATGAGAGAAGTTGAACCAGCCTAAAGAAACATAAGAAGAATGTAAAACCTATCAGCTAGGGGTGACATTTGATTAACTAAACTAGTGATTAGTCAAAGTCTAACACAACACCTATGTATACCCTAATCCTTAAAATGGGGAATGGACATCTATGTGGTGATGCTAACAAGTGTGTGTATTACTCCTATTGAAGGTACATTTTGTTTTTGTTTTTGAGTGGGAGAATATACAAAATTAAAATGAAATTAACATGAAAAAACATATGGATATGTGCAATGGGTGTAATGGAAATGATGCAAGTGGAGAAATGCAATATCTACAAGAGGAAATTTGTGGTGTGTAGAAAGAGAAGTTTAGGAAACTTATTTACAGATGACTATGGTGCATCATGATGGTCAAAAAGTGTGGTGTTGTAATGATGTTTGCCCCAGTGTGTGGGGTATGTGTGTAGTAGGTGTATAAGATATAGTATATTAGATGCATGCGGTGCTATTAAAAGGAGGAAATGGATGGAGGTGGAATGTACAACTAGAAGAACTTTAGAAGTAGTCTTTGGAAACTAGTAAGAAAAGGGGATTGCCAAAGTTAGAAATATAATAGAAGAAAGGGGGGTAGATCAACGTAGGTATGTAGCCGCTTGAAGCATGACCATACAACTATACGAGGAAATAAGAATAAGGGGAAGAAATAAGGAGGAATAAAAGATAGGAACTATTGACAAGAAAAATGTCATGGGTCAGGTTGAGCATGAGGTGGTGAAGTGATGGTACAACTTGGACTTTGATAAGTGGTGTGATTGGAGATGTTGTGAATGTAGTGGGTTGGCACTATCAATGTTTCACGAGGTGGTAAATTTCTGGGGATGATGCAGCATGGAGGACTCACAAGTTGACTATACGGGATGGAACTTTTAGGTGATGGAGTTCAAGTACCATGCAACATGTTGTGGATCAGGTTTTTGAATGTTTATCATTCCTCAATGTCATGACCTGGTTGTCGATGATAGATACAATATTGGTTCTCATGGTAGTTATGCGATTTAGGACACAAGGGGTCTATGGGTTGAATCTTAGGTAAATAAATAAGGCCTTGATGCATGAGATGATAAAATATTTCTGATAATGGTATGAATGGTATGGGCATAGGGTAAATGTATGGTTTGGATGGAGGTGAACAGGGGGTGGATGAAAGGGAATCCAATAGTGGGAGTGTAGGTCGAGAATCCGATGTGGATTGAATACTAGGTTGAGGAATAGATCTACATGAAGGTGAAAATGCACAATCCAAGGGAAGCTGTAATGGATGAACATGACAACAATAATGGCTCATATGTGGCTTGAGAGCCTCAATACAGGAAAGGAGATGTTGTATGTCATTTTATGGAGGTGATAATATCGGGGAAGGTGGCGATGGAATGGTCTGGTATGCACGGGAGAATGGATGAGGTTGTGATGATAAGGGGGAAGAGTGGAATGGCCTTAGGGATTGGTAAGCTTGTTGGGAAGGTAGACCTCATAGTGGTGATGGTGGTATCTTAAGAATAGGTGGCATAGGGGATGGTTCTGGTCGACAACATGAATTGGATGGGGGCATGTTCTACTAGGATGGGGGCATGTTAACATGGCTAGCTTGAGTAGCTTGAGCCATGTGGGCTAGCAAATCTTGGGAATAATATGATTCTCCACTAGGGAGTGGGATCGATAGGCATGAAGGGCAAACCAAATGAGGAGTGTATCCTTTGTTAATAGGGTGATATGCTTTGATAGGGTGATGGGAGGAATTAGTTTGTGAATAAGGATTCATAGTATCTTCAGGTGGATGAGAAAGGGACCCCTATGTTTGGGGATGGGATATTTTCTCCTTTTCATCAAAAGAGGATAGGGTGATCTGGTTGTCTCTTGAATGGGGTGAGTAATATGAACCTCGATGGTGAGGTGAGAGGCATCGGGGTGAAGTGTTATGGTCTAAATGGGAGGAATGGGAAGACCACCTAGTATGATGAATGATTGGTGTTTGAGCTAGGTCAGCCAACATAATTGGTATAGTATGTGGGGTGGAGGGTCCTGCATGATGATGTATGTAGATGTTATCGTATCTCGTTGTTGATGGTGTATCTATAAATGGTGTAGATCTTGCAAAAAGAAAAACAAATATCAATAGCATAAAAATGATATAAAGGAGAAAGTACATGTAAAATATGTGAGATAAAAAATAAAAATACATGCATTTATCGTGATGTGCCTAGTGAGTGATGTGTTTGTGCATGTCAGTATGTGCCGCTTGTGATAGTGAATGTCTATTTGTATTAGGCGTTGAATGCACAAAGGTGCAAAATGTTTATGGGCTCAGGGTCATCAAGGCCTTCAAGGTTAGCCAAGTTATAGGCACTTGAACCATATTTATGTGTGACGATGAATGGGGATAGCCAGTTTAGGGTAAACTTGTATTGTTGTTGGTGAGGCTGACTTGTGATCTATTGATTTTCTTTGAGGACTAAATTGCTAATTTGGAAATCACGTTGATGTACCTTACTATTGTAGGCACAACAAAGGTGATCTTGGTAGACTCATGTGTGCTCGATGGCATGGATGTGATGTTCATCAAGGAGTGTAAGCTGATCTAAGTAGGCTTTGCGAGTGGTGTTGTCATCTATGAATTCTTTCATGGATACCCATAGGGAAGGTATCTCAAGCTCAAGGGGCATGATGGCTTCTACCCCATAGACAAGTGAAAATGGAGTTGCCCCAGTGGGGGTATGAATGCTTGTACAATAGGCCCACAAGGCTAGGGATATTTGGTTATGCTAGTCACAATGTGATTCTGCTACTATTTTACATAGGATGGAGCAAATTATTTTGTTTTTGGCTTCTACCTGGCCATTACCCTATGGGTAATATGGGGTAGAAAAGCTATGATGAATGTTAAACTTGTTACAAAGTGCTCGGATGGTTTTATTTTTGAAGTATTTCCCATTATCAAAGATGATTTGGGAAGGGATTCCAAAATGACATATGATATGATCTGTGATGAATTCTATTATCTTTGCCCTTGTGGTTTGGACAAGTGGGATGGCTTTGACCCACTTTGTAAAATATTATGTAGCGGTGATGATGAACTTATGATTGCTTGAGGAATCAGGTGTGATTTGTCCAATAAGATCGAGGTCCCATTGGGAGAAAGGCCACATGGATTGAATTGGCTGAAGTTCTTGAGATGGCAGATGTGTGAGGTTTGCATGTTTTTGGCACTTAATGCAACACTTTACCTATTCAAAATAGTCATGTTCCATATTTGGCCAATAGTAGCCCATGCGAAGGATGCATTTTGTGATTGCCATGCCACTGAAGTGGCCACCACAAGTACCATCATGGATTTCTTGTACAACCTACTGAGATTCATGTGGTTCTAAGCAACGCAAGAGCATGCCATCATAACTACAATGATATAGGATGTCCCCCAACAATGTGTAGTGGATTACTCTTTGTTTAAATGCTCAATGTTGAGCATGGGGTAATTTGCATGGTATAAATCCTAGTTTAATGTAATATTTGATCTATACAAACCATGGGTCATGTGGTTCAGTATCGACCACATGAATGCCACCATCATCTTTAGGAGATGCAGGTGATATGGTAGATTGAGTGAGGGTATGAATTATTATGGATGTGGTTGTTGATGTTGGGTTTTGTGGGATTAATGATCCTAAGGAAGCCATTGTATCCACAAAATGATTAGTGGATCGTGGTGCGGCTTCAATGTCATACCATTCAAATAGATAAAGGAGTTGTTGTGCAATGTGCTTGTATTATTGGAGGATTGGGAAATTGCATTTCTAGATCTCCTATACTTGGTTTACTATTAAAATGGAATCACCTATGATGTGGAGGTATTTTATGTGTGTGTAATACACTTGTTTCAATTCAAGGATTAGAGCTTCATATTCTGCATTGTTGTTTGTACAAGGGAAATCCAACTTGAATGAAAATGGTAGTGGTTCTCCTTCAGGTGTGAAAAATACAATGCCTGCACCCCCAACATGCATGCATCGAGAGCCATCAAAGAATAGTGTTAAGTCGGCTGTCACTTTTGGTTCCACATATTCTTCATCTTCTATTATGTGAAAGATGGAATCATCCAAGAGTTGAATGAGGAGGGGTTGGTCATCAGATAAAGGAGCTTCTATGAGTTGATCAGCTATAACCTGTCCTTTGATGGACTTTTGTGAAACAAATTCGAGGTCAAATTTGGTTAGAAGCATGATCCATTTGGTTGTGCAAGAATTGTGGTAGCTTTTGTTCATCATGTAGCGAAGGGGATTGTCTCGAGCGATGATAAAGGTAGTATGGTTAAGCATGTAGTGACGTAATTTTTGGGTGGAGAATACTATAGCTAGGCATAGTTTCTCCATGTATCTGTATCTAGCTTCATAGCTAACTAGCGTGCGACTGATGTAGTAAATAGCTTGCTCTTTTTCGAGTGCATTCTTTTGGGCTAGAAGTGTACCTAGCATGAAGTCTGTAGCAAAAATGTATAAGATGAGTGGTAGCTATGGATGTGGGGGTGACATAACTAGTGGTGAAGTAAGATAAGTTTTGATGTCATCAAAAGCTTATTGGTAGTTATCATCCCATTTAAATTTTACTCCCTTCTGTAGGAGGTGGTTGAAGGGTTTGCACTTGTATGATAGTTGTGCTATAAATCGGTGGATAGAGGTGATTTTGCCTTGAATGACTGTGCAATTATTTTAGGGTAGTAGGTGGAGGCATCTCGATGATGGATTTTACCTTTTTAGGGTCAACTTCAATGCCTCATTGGGTGATGATGAATCCTAGGATTTTTCCTGAGGTAACACCGAAGATGCACTTCTTTGGGTTAAGGCGGACATTGTGTTCTAGTAGGTGGTCAAAGATTCGATGAAGATCCTCAAGATGTTCTGAGCATTTCTTGGATTTAGTGATGAGATCATCTACGTAGTCTTCCACAATTTTGTGCATGTAATAATGGAAAATGTAGGTCATTACATGATGGTAGGTTGCCCCAACATTCTTAAGGCCAAACAGCATGACCTTGTAGTAGAAGGTCCCCTAGGGGGTTGTAAATGACGTCTTGTGTTGATCGGTAGGATTGATTTTGATTTGGTTATAACCTAAAAATCCATCCATTAGGGATATCATCTCATGGCCAGCAATGGAATCAATGAGTGAGTCGATGTTAGGTAGAGGAAAGTTGTCTTTGGGACAAGCTTTGTTTAAATCATGAAAATATATACAGACACGAACGTCACCAGAAGGCTTGGGTATAGGGACCATGTTAGAGACCCATTCAGGGTAGTCTATGGGTACTATGAAGTCTACATCTAAGAGCTTTTGGAGCTTGGTTTTTACTAATAACGCAATGGTAGGGTGCATGCGACGTAACTTTTGCCTTACAGGTTTGGCATTTTGATCGAGTGTAAGGTTGTGAACTACTAGAGTAGGATCGAGTCCTGGCATATCCTTGTATGACCATGCGAAGACTCGGATATACTCACGAAGGAAATTCGTGAATAGGATGCACTCCTCAGGTGATAGGCTAGCAACTAATTTAACTATGTGAGGATTTTTAGGATCGTCCCCTATGTCAACATCGATAGTTTCCTCAATAAGCATGTGGGAACCATCATGCAATTGTTCTAGAATTGGGATAAGATGGAGGTCATCGATGGCCTTGGTAAGTTCATATTCATCATCTAGGTAGATGTCCATGTGGTGGACCTATGGTATATGAGGTGGTACAGATGATGAGGGAGCATTTGCAGTACGTAGGATGTGTGGCGAGAGTAAGAAATATTGAGGTGTCGATATGGGTGAGATGTGGGCAAGATCGATAAAATTAGGGTTTGGTGTATCATCTCATGTTGGTTGGTGCCTATATCATAGTGGAGAAAAGAGATCAACTTCGACCATATTAATTGATGTTGTGGGGGATGTAGGTGGTGAAGATTCTAGTGATGACATCTTGATAACCTGTGAGCATCCTAGAAGGCTTAGCGAAGGGTGCAAGATGACTGGTGGAGAGCATGGTCGAGTGGCAGCTCATTGAAGTTATCGATGTATAGGTGGGAATGGAGCTAAATATATCGGTGATGGTGGGGATACCATGTCATGCTCTGGGTAGTGCATGTTTAAGGATAGCACAGCAAATTGGTTTGTCAACTCATCAACACAACATGACGAGGTGGTGTCAAATATGAAGAGCTCTTGGAAGAAATCACCAGGGACTGTAATGGTAGATTTGGGTGAAGGGGTGTCCTCTAAGATGTCCATATCAATATATTCTTCCAAGGTGTGTGTCAAAAGTGGGGAAGGATGCAGGGATAAATCTTGGAGCTCATATTCTAATGTATGGATGGTGGTTGGGCGATAACCTAAGCCAGATTTATCGGTAGGGGATTGGACATGAGGGTTTATGGGTGCATGTAACCCTTGCTCATAATGGCCTAGCCCAAATCCATGCCAATGGAAGCATCGAAGGTAGCATAAGGTAAATTAGGGATTAGCCAAGTGATCGATTGTACCACACAAGCTGGATTGTGGTAGTGGAGATAGTACAAGTGGGAGTGAGGAGTCGACTCCGACATAGAAAAAGTTGGTATGATTCTTAGGAGATCCTAATTGTACAACTATTTTGATAGTTAAGACCAAAGTTGAAGGGTGGCCAAAGTCTTGGGCAGATTGGATGATGGGTGGGCGTACGTGGGTGTCACACACATTATAATCTCTTGGGCCTGAGTTTTTCATAAACATAGATATGCGTGGTGTTGCATGTTCTGGTGCACAAGGTGGTGAATCTAAATCAGATGATGAAGAGGAAGTCTAGGAGTCTCTAATAGTAGCACTAGAAGGGTGCAACAATTGGTCATCTAAGCGAGATGCTCATTGCTCCCACTCATGGCATTCGGTCACAGTAGCTGGTATAGGGTGATTGGCCTATGGGAATTACGAAGGTGATGGAGTGGATGCTAGATGATGTGGGGAAGTAAATGACCTAGGCCATGGATGAAAAGGAAGAGGAGGCATACATGGTGTAGGGAGAATAGGTTTTTCCATCAAAGAGGATGCTTGGGGTGAAGTGACAGGATGCAATGTGGATGGTGGCTGCGGTGTCGATACCGTAGGTGATTTCGTAGAGGATGAAGGTTGGGATGGTGGTGGTGGCCATAATACGGGAGGAAAAAATGGTATGGTAGGGGGATTAGGTACTACTGATGATGGTGCTAAGGGTGTTGATGCTGACACACGTGTCCTTGATGAATATTGGGGTAACAAGGTGGATGTAGGAGCAGATGTCGATGCTCCAACTGACTGATGGGAAGAAACAGGGAAGAGTTGCATGGATGAGAAGGATGGTGTAGGTGGGAGGTCTATAATGTTGTAGAACTTAAAGGGGTCTCCATCATCTGGGATGCAATGGAAAAGTCTATTATGGATGTATTTGAGGTAATGGTGTAGCGTAGAAGGGACACATTGCATATCTCTGATCCATGGGTGACCAAGAAGGATGTTGTATTGCATCTCCCCTTGGATTATGTGGAAGAGGATGGAAATGGTATGGATACCTACTCGGATAGGTAGTACTATGGATCCTACCATAGGTCTCATAGAACCATCGAATGCTCATAGATCGAGGGAAGGTGTGGCAAAATGGGTTGGCGATATATGTAAATGGTGTAGGGCTACTGTAGATATGATACTAATGGATGAGCCCGTGTCAACAAGGACCCACTTGTAGGTGATATCATTGATATTGGCTTGTATGTGGAGAGGGGGATCAACTCCTTCTCCTACAAGTTTTGTTATCTCATGGTCATGGAAACTAATGGACGGTTGGAGGCATCGTAGGATGTTCCCTACAAAGTTTACAAATGTGTTTGTGTCATGTGTTTCCAAATCTATAGACCATAAAATGTCATTCAACGCCTCACGGTGGGGTTGAGATTGTTGTAAAAGGTCAAATATGGATAATCATGTAGGGGCATTATGTAATTGATGGGTGAGGCTACCACAGATGGTAATCACATTTTGAGGTGGAGGTGGTATAGCGCTAGGAGTTTGGGAAACCTATGGCAATGTGAATTGGGTAGGTGGAGACACAATAGGTGTGGTCTAGCGTGATGGGTATCATTGGTTCTACATGGTAAGGTTTATCATACCTACTACTCCATGTGATGGGGGATCACGTTGGACACTATTTACTTGGTGAGGTGGTCCTAGTGGATTGGTTGGAGGTCTTTGGGGATTGGTTCCTCTATGGTCCGATAGAGGATTCTGAAAGATCCCTAGGTTTTGGTTTTGTGGGGCTAAAGGGTTTGATACCTGAATGGTACCCCTATCAATTAGGTCTTGCACTTGGGTATGGAAGGAGTGACATGACTCGATGTCATGGCCACACTATCTATGGTATGGGCAATAGAGTTGCTCATTGTATCCATGAGGCTTAGGTGTGTTTGGATCTAATGGTCGGATATCGGGTAGAAGAAGATGTCCACCATCTTGCAACCTATGAAAAAGGGTGGGTAAAGGTTCAGATAGCAATGTGAGGTTACGCTGTGGACCCTACGAATGCATACCTCGAGACTATTGAGGCCTAGGTGTGGGAGGTGTGTTAGTTTGAAATACTTGTTGTTGTGGAACATAAGGTGGTAGGCTTGGTGTTGGTGCTAAGGTAGCAACTACCACTTGGTTGGTTTGTGGAGGTCAAGGATATGGTTGGTTGGGCATATTTCTGTTAAAATGGAAGTTTGAATTGTAATTAGGCTTTGATATTAACTTAATTTTGTCAGATTGGACTTTAATATCTTTGATAACCTTTGCTTGTGAAATGGCTTCCTCGAAGGTGTAGCTTTGGTGAAGCTATAGAGAGGTAGAAATATGTTTGTGGCAACTCTTGGAAAAGAGTGTCACTAGCTCTATAGTAGGAAGGCTATGGGTGAGGTCATGGATGATCACTCTCCATCTAGATACAAACTCAATGATAGGTTCATCGTCAACTTGTCGTAAAGCATAGACATCTAAAAAGGTTATCTTCTTTTTTATATTAATTGAAAAGTGTTCTAAGAAGGTATTTGCTAATTGCTCGAAGGTATAAAGGCTATGCCATGGTAGCATGTTATACCAATCTAAGGCTTGTCCTACAAGGGAGAGGGAGAAGGTTCACAACATAAGGGGGTTGCTACTATGGATCTGGTAGCAAGCTGAGCGATAGTTACTAACATGCTCTCTAGGGTCCTCCTTACCTTTGTACTTGTCAAACTTTGGGATCTCAAAGCGGTAGGGGTAAGGTGGGATAGGAATGGATGGATGAACTGGCTCATTGTAGAGTTCATTGTAGGATGGTTTTTGTGGCCCATAGCTTGTGGTGCATAGGTTCAACATCTTGACTTCATCTCGTAAGAGTTGAATTTTAGGTGTTAAAGGTGTAGGTGATTGAGCTAGAGTTGGTTGAGCCTGGGAGTGTGGTGGATAGTGAGGTTGCTGTTGTTCATCCCCATATTGTGAGGGGAACTACTCCAGCTAGTCTTGGTATGCTGGGTATTGGGTAGCATATACTGTAGGGGCTAGTGGAACACTAGGTTGTGGGATGGATGTTTGTTGAGGATAATAATACTATGATTGGGATGTGTGTTGTTGTGGCATGGGTTCCTACTGGGTAGGAGCCTATGATAATGGTTGGGCCATAGGAGGTGATGACCACAAAGGAGGAGGTGTGAAAAATGTGGCTCTAGTAGGTGGAAGTGGAGGTATCGGTGTTACAGGTGGTAGGGACGATCGAGGTAAGGTATCAAAAGCTGGAACCTATCTCTATCCTAGGGGATGGGTGGTAGTGAAGCTAAACTGGGTGGAATAGCCTAGGGAAGTGGGCGTGTAAGCTATGGGTTTTGATTCATAGGTAGGATGAATATTAGTGGCCGATGCTTGGAAAGGTGGAGGAGGAGGTATCCTAAAAGTTGGTGATGGTGAAGGTAAGGTGCGAGATTGGGTATTGTACATCTTAGGGATCTAAGATGTAGGTGGGAATTCTATGGAGAGGGAAGGATAAGCTTCCGAAGTAGGAGCTTGGGAATAGGATGTGGTGCTTGTGTCCCCTCCTGAATGAGTTTCGGCTGTGGGTTGTCATTATTGACACTGGGTGGTTTGGGTTTGAAGAGGTTCTTGTGTTAAGTCCTCAAACATTGTGAAAAATGGCTGTTGGGATGATGATGGTTGGGACTCTTGGGAAGAGTGTGGGTGTGCTATTTGAGAGGGTGTTGGTTGTTCCTGTAGGGGAGGTTGCTATTGTATGGTTTGGAATGCTAGCCTCTGGGTACCTATGGTAGAGGAAGAAGGATCAAAAACCATTCCTATAGTAGGAGAGAATGATGTGACCTCCGAACAGGTACGGTTCAAGAGGGAGGAGTCATTCTCAAATAAGGATTGAGATAGACTCTAAAAAAATGGGTGTGCAAAGGTAGGGGAGGTAGGTATGACCTCCTCATCTATAGTGAAGAATGGATGGGGTTATCCTGGTGTTGTGTAGATCACATGGTCGCAGAACATGGTGGGTGGATTAGGCGAGGATGGGGATGAAAGAAGTGGATAATCCTCTACGAGTGAAGTAGCTAAGGCTTCACTCAGGGTGGACGTCTCATGTTGAGGCACCATGTGTGTGAACTATACATCGGATCCTGTGAGTAAATCTGATGTGTCTATGGTCTTCCCCTTCATGATTGAAGGAGTGGGTGGAGACTGACTAGAAGAAGTGGTAGGTACCTCCTCTATAAGGTATGCTTGCTCGCATGCTCGACTATGGGTGACAATAGGCATGACAACATGTGTGGTGTCATGAGGGTTTAGAATTACGTAGGAATAAAATCTTGTAATTCTATGTGTAGTGTGTGAAGGGGTTTAGGAATAACCCTGGCATGGTGTGGACTCGACTGTGCCTGATATAAGCGTAAAGAAATGAAGTGTTGTGTATAGCTAAACAATATATGGTGTGATGTGTTGAGACCAGTCTATGATCATGCAAACAATGGTAGACTGGAATCAGTTCTAAATGCTGAAAATAAAAAGTGTTTTGTTCGTTTATGTGTGTTTTGATGTTGGTACCTCCTAGGTAGTATCACAGGTAATGAAGTGAATACTCTAGTAAATCAAGAATATTCGTCGGTATCGAACCTCCTGCAACACCCAAATATGCACAGAATAGAATGATATCACAACGTGTGAATGGTGACCTGTATGGAAGGTGTAGTAAAATGATATCCTAAAAGGGGGAACCCACTATGCTAAAGTGAGTTCACTATATCCTCTCATGAGAAGAGGTGGCACTGTCTAAGACCTGCTACTAGCATACCCATGCTTTCACTTCACCCTTGGGTGGGCTTAGTCAATAACGATAGTTATCGTGTTCACTAATTATATAAGCCTTGTGAACAAAGGCATCTAATCCTATCCCACTCCAAAGGTAACAACTGGTGATGAAATCCAGAAGCCCAATCTCAAAAGTGGGGGGTTTTCCGGTGATGAGGCCCAAAAAACCACTCATGTGGGGCTGCTAGGTGTCTAGGGGGGTGAGTTGGTGGAGGGTAAAACACCTACCACACCAATCTCGAGTGATGGATTGGGGATGAAGTCCAATCTCACCACTTGTTTAAATACCACGTGAGTGTGTGTGGGTTTGCATTTTGCTAACGATGTTATGTAAAATAGGAAATCTAACTAATTGCCTTTTCAAATTGAAAGCTAGCCCTATATGCACTTTTCGAAAGCAGAAAGACTAGAATGCAATGCTTTTTGTAAACAAAGAACCTAATCCTAGATGCTTTTAGGAAAGGAACTTTACTCTACTTTTCAAAGCATAGAAACATGTAATATGAAGGTGTGAAAGAAGGGGTTTAAGTGACCCTAAATATGTGTGGTAACTTGTAGTAATTGCATTGGAAATGTATACAAGTATGAACAAACACTTATAAGAACTTTGTACATGCAAATTAGAAAAGGGAAAAGTACAATTTATTTGGGATTTTGAAATTTGAAGTTGCTGGAATTTTGATAGGTTTTATAATTACAACGATACTTAAACCAAATGGAAATGTGAAGAGAAGGAAATTTGTTACTAGCTATTGTGCCTTAACTAGTAAGCATTTTACATGGACCCAAAAATTAGCAAACAGAGCAAATAAAGAGGAATACCTGGACTCTGATGTTGCAAGTGGTCTGATTAGATCTTGTACTACTCACCCCTACAATTTTGGGGGCTTTTGAGGCTATTTGGTTGACTTCACCACCCAGGGGGTGAATTGAGATCTGATTCATGGGGTAGGGGGTGAATTGGGTTTAGAGGCCCCAAATATCTATTTTGAAGGCCTGAGAGGGTTCCCAGGGCTTTAAAAATATTTGTGATAGTCAGATTCAGTACCTAGAAAACACAAAAACAAAGGATATTATCAGATTTACAAGAAAAAGTTAGCCTGACACTATCCATTGTGGGGGTCCCACCGGGCGTGCCAGAATGAAATGGCCAAAAAGAGGCATTTGATCTAACAACATATTAATGACAAATTTTATTCAGGGAAATGTATTTTTATTCATGTAAAGAGTGCATAGGTTACAATGGGGGCAAATTCCCCTTTATCCTTTCTTTTCATAAATGATACAATAGGCTTGATGCCTTCCTTTTGTGTTCCTCAGTGTAGATGGGCTTCTTTGTATGTGTGCCACCATGGGGTCATAGTTTGTGGTTGCTTCCCTCCTTAGTTCTATGATGAACCTGCAAAAAGGGGTTAGTTCATTAGGGGGCTTGCCTTAGTCAGGCCCCATATTTAGAAAGACAAATCGACTATAAAAACATGATAAAAACTAAAATAAATTGTGCAGAAGGTCATGAAATGACAAAACAAAGCTTACCTCCCAAATCTGAGCTGATTTGGGACCTGTAGGACCAATTCACCACCCGAGGGGTGAACTGGTGCCGGATTCATGGGGTGGGGGGTGAATCAGACCCTGAGTAATATTCTACAAAAATCCTTTGGTGGATAGGTTCCTTTGCTATTGTACTATCGATGTGCAGGTTCAGATCTACTTTGTTGTGCTTCGGTACATATTTTGGCAGAGTTTTTGTACTTTGAACATAAGTTGGAGAGATCTTTAAATGAGGGTTTGGGCCCACTATATATAGAAAATGGCAAGGTGTAGGGGGGAGAGTTAAGGAAACTAACCCTAGGATGAAGTCTAACCAAATTTAGGTTAGGGTTTGTGAGGTGGAAGCCTCACATTCCTCATAGGAAATATCCTATCCTCACACATGTGTGAGGAAGGATTAGGTCTAATCAAGATTAGGAGGTCCTAAGTCAAATTAGGGCTTGATTAGGGTTCTTAGGAAAATATCTTAGCTAACCCTAATTACACACATGTGGGAGGGTGCAATTAGTGTTAATTAAGGATTAAGAGTTTAATTAATCAATTTTACCCTAAAAAGGTGACTTAAGTGAAGTCAACATTAAATTAGATTTTAAGAATTGACTTGATAATTGCTTTTGCCAATTAATAGCCCGTGGGGGCCTCAATTGAGTGCAAATAGGCTTTGTATCACCTTGGGAAGCTGATGGAAGGTATCCCGATGCATGGGAGATGTTTGTGATGTGATTTTTCTAACTTACTAGGGTTTTGGACCTGAAAACTAGCAAAGTGGTATATGGAAGTCTACGCAATGCTACGATAATCTATGGTGATCTACGCATGACTACGCATTACTATGACTATCTACGCATGACTACAACAATATACGCATGTCTAGGATGATCTACAATAGTCTACGCTGGTCTACAATAGCCTAGGGGTACCTAGGATGGCCTATGTGAACCTACAAGTGTCCAAAAGGATCTACAAGTACGTAGGTATAGCAATGTGTGACTTTTAGGTGTCTACAATATTATTATAATATTTTATTATAATATTCTAGTTAAATATTGATTTGAAGAAAATTGAATACCATGAAGTGATCATTCTCCATGTTCTCTAAAAAACCCAGGAAGCAGATTTAAAAGGATAAGGTTTAAATTATTTAAATTTAAATATTTTAACTAAATTTAAAATTTAAATTTAAATAATAATTTTGGCACCAAAGTAAAAGGTTGTATGTTTAAATCAAATTTAAATTAGATATTATCGTCGATATTTGAAAGCGCATATGCAAGTGTGTATAAAAGGGGGATTAAAATTTTAATTAACCCATCCATGCAAAATAATGCCCACGTATGCTAAGTGTTCAAGCGCAAAAGACAAAAGTATTTTCACATGTGCTAAATCCACATTGGGCGATGAAGAGACAAGTCGAAGGGAGCACCAAAATTAGTACCAAATGTGATAGTAGTGTAGTTGGTGATAGGGATGGGCTAAGGTTGGGCAAGGATTTTAAGGCGTGAGGGTATTTTCATTTTTGAATAGTGTTGAACAAAGGGATAAAGGGAGGCTTGCACCTTCCCTTCCCTATGGAAGCACCTAGCCCATGTGGTGGGCTAGCGCCTCGATAAGGCACTCAGTTGGGAGAAGGTTTCATGTTTGAAACCCACCAAGGCCATTTGGTAGTGATAAATGTATACGATGATGTCAATTATCTTGGTCACTTTATTATTTCGTATGTGCTAAGGTTGAAAAAAGTAAAATATTTTTTATGGTTATGATATGGTTATGAAGTTTAATTTTTTCCTGAATTAATTTGGATATTTAGTATTTTTGGGAGATAAAAGGGTAGGCAAATATTATTTTGAAAGGTTAATTTTTGGAGGTTGATTAATTAAAGTTGGATATTATAAGGAGCAATTGAGAATTATTTTTATGTGTGATTTGATGATTTCTAATTTCAAGGAGTAATAAGGTGTATTTGAGTTTGATTATTTTTTTAATTGAGAAATATTTTTGAGAGAGTGTTAGTGTGATATTTTGTCATCTAACCATTGAAATTGGAAAAGAGGAAAATTGTGATTGAGATACATTTTTAAGGACACTTCTACATCAAACAAAAAGGTATGGGCACATCTTCCAAGTGAGTGATTATTGGATGTTGTGAATGCTAAGTTGGAGTGAAAAGGGTTGTTTGAAAAGAATTGTTGAGTTTAATTGTTGAAGGTTTTTTTGAGTGAGAGTTGATGATAAAAACTTTTTTATAAGCATTTTTGTAAATATTGAGTAAATCTTTCATATGCTTGAACTAGAGTTTGTGAAAAGAACATGAGTATCATTGTTATGCGATGATTACTTGATAAGCATTATTATTGAAGTGATTGATTGAGTTAGGAACTTGAACTAGGGTTTGCAAATATCATGAGTATAATTGTTATGCAAAATTGTTTGATAAGCATTGTTGGAAATAAGTGAGTGAGTTTTCATAGGATTGGACTAGGATTTGTAAGTAAGGATTATTTCATTGAGTGATTGGTTGAGTAGAATTGGTTGAGCCTAGTCAAGTGGATGTGTTGAAGTGATAGTTCAAGTTCTGTGAAAAAAATTGTTCTATATTCTAAATTTATTTGAGAAAGAGGTTGAGTGTTTGTAAGTGTGAAACATATTGAATCTCTAAAAATTCTCAATATATTTCTATGGTAAAAAGAGAGAGTGAAATTTATTGATAATTGTTGTGAACGTGAAGCATATTGAGTCCCTATCAATTATCTATATGTTTTGATGAGATTGAACAAGTTATAGTGAGGACTTGTTTAGCATATTTGAGGTAAGTATTTGAGAAGACTTGTGGATAGATTGGTGTGAGATTTTGTGGAAGCTTACAATATAGGTTTGAGGACATATATTGAGGATAGATTTTGGTGCATATTTAAGAATAGGTTTGTGCTAAACCAGAGATAGAGATTGATAAAATTTGTACTAGATTGAAGGACTATGTTTAGTGCATATTTGAGATAGCTTTGGAGGTGGCAGAGTATAGAGGATGATAGTCTCCAGTGGATAGAGATCCATTATCCATGGTAGTGAGGATAGGTATTTTGAGTGAGGATATGAGTCTTCAATGGATATATATCCATTATCCAATGTAGTGGAGGCAATAATTCTTCTAAAATATCACTAGCCAAAGTAGAGGAGAAAGGAGTTCTCCTATGGATAGAGATCCACAAACTTGATCAGGGGATTGGTGTCTCCTTTGGACAAATTTTTATAAACATTGTAATAGGGAAATGATTCCCAAGAGAATTTATTTGATAAAAGTTTATAAGGAATATTTTCTCTATGGAGTAGCCCACATTGGGTAAACCACATTAAATCATGTCTCTCATGTGTGTGATGATTTTTGTGATGTTTACTACTTTAATATTGTTTATGTTATCATTTGTATTGAAAATAAAAAAGTTTTATCTTATATTGTTCACCCCCCTCTTAGTATAAAAACATGTTCTTCATGGTTGACTACATAATTGGTGTAAAGTGGTCTTCTGAGACCCAAACCTAGAGGTCTTATTTTCAATTGACTCCATGCGTTCTAGCAATGCTTTAAATGCTTCAGAGGACTCGAGCTCCTCATATTTTTTTTGGACCTACGAGGGAGGGTGAGGGATACCAAGCCTATTTCATATTGGTTGAATGTCATCCACCATGTCTCTATAGGGTGCTTCATGGTATTCTTCTCTAGGTTCAAGCTCATTGTAGGCCCCATAGGGTGTTTCTTGAATTTTTCTATAATGAGGGGTAAGCACCTGTGGAACGTGATAGATGTTAGGCCTAGGAGGCAAGCCCCAATTAGACTTAGGAGGTCTAGGGGGCAACATTTGAGATTGTATTGGACACCTTACGTGTCATTTCATCCTAAAGGTGCTAGGTGTGAGCACCACTTCATGTAATGCATTTTGCAATTGCTCTTGTTGTATATTTTGTTTTTTCTTGTATCTTTTGTTGATACAACCTTTGTAGGTATGCTCATTATGAGTCCACCATTGTTGATTTGTTTGTTGTTGATCCAACTAGAGTTGATACATGTGTTGTTGTCTATTAATATCTTGCCTAAGTGCCTTATGAATATGATTTTGTTGCTCAGTTGTATGGGGTTTGTGTGCCCTTGTATTTAAAATACATATGATTTTATCATTTCTTTCATGTCTAGTAGGATCTATTGCTTGTTTTCCATGCTCCCTAAAGTTTTCATTGACCTAAGACTCTAGTTTATGAATCGGTTCTATGTATTCATATGATGTAGATCCATCATGTGGTTGCACCAAGTACTATTCAAAATGAGTATTAGGATGACTTGGGTCTTTTTGGAGCCAAATTTGACTCAACTTTGAAACCTAAAAATTTAAATTTTTGGTTTCAATCAAACTGCTTATATTGTTGGTCATTGCTTAAAGTTGTGAGTAATTTGATTTTTCGTTGGTTGGTTTGATAAAATTTTAACCATAGCTTTTAATAATGTGGGCCTCATTTTATTAATCAAAGTACCTCGAATGGTTAGGGAAGAAAATTTCAAATTAAAAACCTAAAGCCAAAGTCTAACCTTAATAAAGTCCCTAAAATCATAAGTCGGTTAAAAAATTCACTATGGTCTCATGATCTAAAAAACCTAAGGTTAAAATAAATATTAATTGATTAAAAGCCTAAGGGTATGCACCCTACTAAGCTAACTGGTGAGCACCTCAGATTTAATCCAAGGGTTGCACACGATCCAAAGAAATCGAATGATAGTGCTTTAATAAAATCAAACCAAAGATAAGTCAAAAGTCAAGCGTAGTCAGAAGTAAAAAGGTTGCACCTTAGACTTAATAGGATGGAAGCGCATTGCTTGAGAAAATTTTATGGATGCGCACTCATGAAATAGTCCTAAAGATAATTCAAAAGGTCAATAAAACTTAACCTAAGATTTAAAAATCGATCAAGTCATCTTCAATATAATGGCAACGCTTCGTCGAGGACTAAATCCAACAGACGCATGCTCACTAAAGACTCCAAAGATTAAACCTAAGGCTCTAATAAAGTTAAAATCCTTGCACCTTTAACAAGATCAATGGTAGTGCTTTGTCAAGGATCAAATCAATGGTTGTGCACTATCTAAAAAGTCAAAGGTTTAAAGTAAAGTCATCATAAGTCAAATGTCAAGTTAAAATTTGAGCAAGTCCGACAGATCGAACGATCGTGCTGAACAAAGCTTAGATCAATGGTCATGACTGATTTGATTAAAATGAACTTTAAATTCCATATTAAAAAGGATGTGCCCCATTTGATTAATCATTAGGCGTGTTACCAAGATTGGACGGTCGCGCTCGATAAATATTAAATCTAACGATGGCGCACTAATTAAATATGCATTAAAGAGGGTTAAGGATCGGGAGAAATTAATTAAATTTAATCATGATTAGCAAGGGTTTAATATGTTAGCTAATTTTCCCCCTTTTGCCCTAATCATGATTAATATTATAAATGCTTGATTAAACTAATGTGCATGCTGATTAGATCCAATGACTGCGCTTGACCACCCAGATCCAACGGTACAAATATGAGAAGATAATGAAAGGTTAATCTAAGCATTGGGTTGATTAATTTAATCGAGGTACATATGAATTTTTCCCATTTATTAAATAATACATGCATATGTATGATCCAACGGTCGCACCTCACCACCATAAGATCCAACAATGATCGCAAAAGAAAAGTAAGTGTGTTTTATGATTACCATCGATTAAGATAGGTTATTAAGGTTTAACAGTATAAGGATTAACATCAGATAAATATGATTAATTGAAGACCAATAAAACATGTTATTTCAAGTGTTTACATGAGAATAGGTACACTAACTATTGTACAAGTTTTGGGAAGATCAATGAATGCGCTTCATCTCAGATCAATCTGATGGCTACGATTAATCACGGTTGACTTAGGGAAAAAGGGACATCATGGGTAAAAACCTACACTCACACCAAGATTCAGATATCATGAAGACCCCAAGGGATACATATTGGATCCCAAAGATGTAGTTATCACTCGGATCTAAGATGGGATGAGACCCAAAACATACCGTTCCATGTCAGATTAAAAGATCCCCATTGAAGAATGAATAAAAAGGATGAATTATTGTAGGCACATGTATCAAAGGGACCCAGACTCGCAAGTTAAAATATATCACCCATCATAAAGCATAAAAATCTAAAAAATACTAAGTTTTCATGATTCCATTGGCTAATTTTGAATAGAAGTTGGTGGCATCAGGTCAATAACAAAACGTGTGAATTTATCAAGTTCACTCCACCACCCTATATATGAACTTACGAAACCAATCAAGGCCACTCCACTGGTATACCAAGAATTGAAATTGATACATCATAAGTATATAAGGAAGAGAGTATTCATTTTATGATAACTCAAATAATAACTTGACTAGCAATTGCTAGGGTAATGGCATCGTGGGGAGATGTGTTCATACTTGTAGATACATAAGAAGCTATAAAGTTTATCATAGATAAATAACCATATTCTATGATTTCTAGATTGCATGTTCCTGGTACCACTATGTATGATTTTTCCTAGAATTGTGGGGCAGATAAAAAACCAAACTCAGATCAACTGTACGAGATCGACAATGCCTTCATTAAGAGTTTCACCTGAGTAATGGAAGGTGATAACAGAACCCATGGATAATGGTAGATTTGTTCCATAAAGCTCAGAACTGGTAGTACAAGGGTTTCCCAAGAGACAACAAATGGAAAAGTAACCTTGGAAAGTTGATATACCAAAAAGTACATTTCTCCTCAAATTTGATGGCTTGGTTAGTAGTGGCATATGATGAAATAACAAGGACCTTTGAAGACCACAAGAATCGTAAGGTGTTTAGCTCCAAAGTCAAATATATCTAGGAAGTATTCAATATGACGAAGTATACCACATTTCTGGTGAACTAGGTAATCTAACACCAATCTCACATGTTCACTGATATGGAAATTTTTAAAAAATTGTTTGATACATATGCATAAATAGAGAAAAAAATTCCAATTAATAAAAGCACTTTTAAACCCTGGGAACAAGACTTCTATGACATGATAAACCTAGTATTAGGAGTACTGGATATGAGTAGAATAAAGAAAATATTTTTGTATTTATCTGTGCAATGTAATAGAGGACATAACACCCCTATGTTAAGATCCTACTATAAAATAAACTCAAATAAACACACTCTCACACAATTGCTTGGAAATAAACTCACATAAACATCATATTAATATTCAGAACAAAATACACATTATAAAAAAAAATTGCATAAAGGAACAATCTCACAATAAGATAGAATAGTAGGCCTCTTCGAGGGGTCAACCTCCTTCAACACTTCATTAATTTTCAAAAATATGAATACATTGGTGTCTTCTCGGGTATTTAAAGAGTTCCCTTCCATGGTTGGCTTACATACAAAATGCCACCTAGATTACATGCATAATGCCACCTGAATTACATGCATAGTGCCACTCGAATTACATGCACAATGCCACTCGAATTACATGCACAAGGCCACCTTACATAACCTATCTACCATGTGTTACATAAAAAGGGTGCCATTTGTCATAGGCACTATATAAGCTAAAACTTAGAACATTACAAAATATTAATCATGGGTACTACCCACATTATTTAGGAATTATTACATCATGGAAGTTATTACATTAAGGGTTAGGATGGGATCCTAACATGTCCTTCCCCTTGAAGAAGCTTTGTCCTCAAAGCTAAAATGAGGAAACTATTGCTAGAGTTGGTGGAGATATTCCCATGTAGCATCTTTAGGTTGAAGCCACGCCACTAAACTAGGATCTCTGTAATTGTACAGTTGCAAAGAGTGTGAGTCCGACGATCCAACAACTACTCAGGTTCAAGTAATATGGAGCCTTCTTCATCCAATTTAGGAAGTGTGGATTGAACCTATACCTATGTGCCCACAACTTTCTTGAGAGTAGAAACATGAAAAATAAGATGAAGCTTGGAAGTAGGTGAAAGCACCAATTTGTAAGTTGTTGGGCCAATCCTTTGTAGAACCTAGTAAGGACCATAGAATTTTGCATCAAGCTTTTGGCACCTACGAATTCGTAGGGATGATTGTTTGTACGACTGCAAGCAAAGGAAGACCATATCACCTACATTAAAACTACACTAAGAACAATGCTGATCAGCTTCTTGGTGCATTTGATTCTGGGCCATGTTCAAATTCTATTTAAGTTGGTGAAGGACCTCGATGTGTTGACTTAGAGTGTTGTTGACGGCCTAGACCTTGGAGCTTCTAGGAATGTAAGAGGAAGGCATAGGTGGAAGGCACCCGTAGACTGCTTCAAATGGTGTGAGTTTGGTTGTGGCATGATAGGAAGTGTTGTACCACTATTCGGCCAAGGATAGCCATTTGGCCCATTGAGTGGGATGATCTAAGACAAAGTAGGGAAGGTAGATTTCCAAGAATTTATTAACAACTTCTGCTTGACCATATGTTTGCATATGGTAGGCTAAAATCATTTTGAGTTGAGTCCCCTACAACTTAAACAACTCTTGCTAGAAATGACTAGTGAAGGTGGGATCACGATCAGATACAATGGAGGTGGGCATGCCATGAAGGCGAAATATGGAGTCAAGAAAAATTTGTGCAACAATAGATGTTGTATAAGGATGGGCAAGGGCACAAAAGTGAGCATATTTTGAAAGGTGATCCACTACCATGAAAATAACTAACTTGCCTCCATATTTAGGGAGCCCTTCTATAAAGTCCATGGAAATGTCGGGCCAATCCTGATCTGGGATAGGCAATGGGTGAAGAGTGCCTAGAGAGCACACTGTTTCACCTTTCATCCTTTGACATGTGTCATAGGTAGCAACAAAAGAGTAGATGTCACATTTCATACCTTTCCAAAAGGTGTGCTTGAGTCGCTCATATGTTTTAAGGAACCCTAAATGGCCTATAGAGGGAGTGGCATGCAATTCCTTCATGAGGAGCTCTCGAAGTGGGGACTTATGAGGTAGAACCAGACGTTGATGGTAGCATAGATCATGGCCATTCCAATTATACCCTAGTGCAAGATCTAGATCATCCATTAGTGAGGCTATCAAATCTTGCAAATTTGCATCCTAACGTGCTTCTTTATGTAAGGAATCAATCCATTGGGGAAGTGGTGCTGATATGGCACACAACATACTTACGGTCTCCATTTGATGAGAAAGAGCATTAGCCACAATATTCTCCTTTCCCTTTTTATAGGTGATATCATAATTATAGCCCATGAGTTTAGACACCCACTTTTGTTGGTCAGGCATGGCAACTCTTTGTTCTGGAAAATATTTGAGACTTTGATGGTCATTTTTGATGGAGAAGTGATGCTCAATGAGGTAAGGTCGCCAATGTGTGACTGCATGCAATATGGCTAACATTTCCTTAGCATATGTGGATTTCCCCATATTACGATCAGAGAGTGCCTTGCTAGGAAAATCCATAGGTCATCCTTATTGCATCAATACTGCCCCAATACCATGACCAGAAGTATCACTTTCAATGAAAAATGGTTTAGATAAATTTGGCAACAGGAGTGGTGGTCATAGCATGCTTGAGTTCAATGAAGGCTTGGTCAGCAGGCCCTGCCCAAGTGAAGGAATATTTTTTCAACATGGAGGTGAGGGGGGTAGTTATCTTCCCATAATTGTAGATAAATTTGTGATAATAGCCTATAATCCCTAAAAATCCTTGAAGTCCCTTGAGGGTGTGAGGTTTCAGCCACTCTTGAACTGCTTGAATATTCTTAGGGTCAACCTTGATGCCATCCTATGAGACAATGTGTCCTAGATACTCTACTTCAATCAGACCAAAGGAACACTTGGACCTTTTGGAAAAAAGGTTATGGGTGACCAACAGTTGTAAATTTTGATCCACATGATTTAGGTGCTCTTCCCATGTGCAGCTTTAAATCAAGATGTCATTGAATAACACAAGGATGAACTTCTATAGAAAGGGCTGGAAGATGTTGTTCATAAGACTTTGGAATGTAGGAGCATTTGTGAGACCAAATGGCATTACCAAGAATTCATAATGACCTTCATGAGTGTGAAAGGTAGTTTTGGGGATGTCCTCATCCTTGAGCCGAATCTGATGGTACCCAAAGCAGAGATCAAGCTTGGTGAAATACATGGTCCCATGTAGTTCATCGAGTAATTCATCAACCACTGGAATAGGAAATTTATCCTTGATCGTAGTCTTGTTGAGTTCCCGATAGTCAATACATAGGTGCCATGAGCCATATTTCTTGGGAACAAGTAGGACAGGTGAGGAGTAGGGGCTAGTACTAGGCTGAATGACACCAGCCTTGAGTAATTCCTATACCAATTTTTTTAGTTCTAATTTCATGGCATGAGGGTACCTGTATGGCCTGATATTTGGTGGTGCACTACCTAGGAGCAATGGGATAGCATGGTCGTGAGAGTGATGCGATGGTAGTGTAGTTGGTTCTACAAAGACAACATCATGTTTATGTAGAACTAGTTGTAGGTCTGATGGAATTTCAGCCATTAGTGAAGTGGTTGGTTGGATGGATAAGAGTTGTGCAATGACCCCATGTTTTGATTTCTTTAGCACTTTCTCCATACGATTGGAACTAATGAGGTGAGGTGTTCCTGTAGGGGAGCCCTTGAGTAAGTGTGTTTTTCCATTTTGGAAGAATTGCATCCAGATTTTTGTAAAGTTCCAACTGATAGTGCCCAACATACTCAACCATTGAGATCCCAAAACCATATCACATCCTCCCAACTAGAGGGTAAACATGTCCTACTTGAGTTCATAGTCCCCTATCCTGATCTTGACATTGCAACATTTTCCTTTACAAGGTAATGTTCCCCCATTGGCTACCATGAATTCAAATTAATTACAAGTGTGGATATAGCAATTTGCCCGCTTAGCAACTCGAGGATCAATGAAGTTGTGTGTGCTACCTGAATCAATAAGGATGGTAAGACATTGGCCCTTGAAAAATACCACAACTTTTATGGTTTGTGGAGTGGTAATGCCTACAAGAGCATGGACTAAAATCTCTACCTCGAACCCCTATGTATCTTCTTCCTGCGGAGAAGGTGTTTCAGGGGGGTCCTCATCCTCATCACTCTGGTCAGTGTTAGCAGGTTCCTCAACATCTATCAAGAACAGTCTTTTTTTTGCACACTTATATCCTTTAAAAAACTTTTCATCACAATTATAACATAATCCTTGGGCATGACGTGCATCCATATCCTATGTAGTCAGTCGCTTGGGTGTAGTAGGTTTACTATCCACTGAATTTTGGGTTCAAAAAGGAAATGAAGGTCAATTTTGAGGAAACCGTGGGGGGTGCCTTTGGTTTGAGAGTTTAGATTCAGCTAGATGGGCCAAAATGATAGCTTCCATCATGGAATGTGGTTTCAACATCTTTACTTCAACTTGGAGATCCCCGTTTAACCTGCTGATAAAACAACTCGTGAAGAACCCTTCCATCAATCCTCTTGTCTTATTGGCCAAATTTTCAAATTGATTTTGGTAATCACAAACTGAGGATGTTTGTTGTAGTTTGTTCAAGGCCCCTGTGAAGTCCTCATACTCACTAGGCCCAAATAGGGTTAGTATTTGGGACTCAAATTCCTCCCAAGAGAGATTTGGGTTGGAATTATGTAACCATTGGAACCAGTGTAGAGCCTTAGATTCCAAATTGAAGGAAGCCATATGAACTCGATGATATATGGGAACATTATGAAGTCTAAAGAATTGATCAACCCTACATAACCACCCATCAACATCCTTCCCATTAAATTGAGGGAAGTCCAATTTTGGCATTTTAAAGGATGGGTCATGGTCATTCCTTGTAGAGTTTTCAGCCTGGTGTTCTATTTTGAGTGGTCCCTTATGTAACTTGCTACCCACATTTATCAGTGTTTCTTCTAAGTGAGCACTAGTGGCCTCATGATCTAGACGAAGACCTTGGACCTCTTCCCTTATGGATAAAATTGCCAAGTTCAAATTCTCAATGGATTTTGTTAAGGAGTCCATCTGTTCTAGCTCTTTTTTATGTCCATGGGTACCCTGGGCCATTTTGGAACCTTTTGTGACTAGTTACTAAAATTAGAATTGGGTTTCAGGACTTACTATTTTTAGTAAGTGTCCAAAAAAGTGCTTGGGTGCTATATATCAAAACGATCAGATCGAAGAGGTGGTCATAATGAGCTATTTCCCACAACACTACTTTTGGGCACCCCATACTTCTTTTTGTTTTTTACTCCTATTTTTTTGAGTCTAATGGTGTTTATAGTTTTTGATTTTGAGCTATAGTGTAAAAGTTGGGTACTGGAGCACTATCTATAATTGGTCTCTGGTCACTCACTCACTATTTTACTTAGCTTGAACAATCTCTCTAACACTACTTACCTCACTAGTCTAAATATTCTCTGTATTGTGTAGGTTATTGTTATGACAGATCTGTTTTGACAATGAAAACTACAGTCTCTAACCTAACTGTGCTAACCTGACTGACATCACTGTTATTGCCACTATAAATTTGACTATTATTCTCTAGACTATCAACTTAACTATCACCCTCATATTCTATCCCAAATTCATGCAATGTATGATTTTTTTTTGGTAGAGGATTTCTTTATCATATGCTCACTTTTGGGAATTTGGAATGCAGGTTTATAAAGAGGGAGTTTTGGTTTGTGATTTTATTGCAGGTTGAAGTTTTAAAAGACCCAGGGTATGCTAAGTAAAGGATTATGTAACACCCATAGGCCCTCTGTTATACCACAGTGATGAACAATAGTGCTCGGACCAATATTTCAGGCCACTACCAAAGGAGGATTCCACACATACCCTTGAGCACACTATCTACCTCTCTGACAGTACGGGAGGGTAATCGTTTGGGATGCTATGTCCCATGGACTATGTATTATACAAGGCTGATAAGCTTCCTACTGGATAAAATTTTGTTAACCCTAGAATGGTCTCCTGATACACCCGAAGATGCATGGGAGCTCATGTCCGTGTGCGAGTTCTATCTGAGGCCTAGGTATTGGAGCCTGATTGCCCCTCACTTCACTAGATTTTGTATGGGCTATCTAGCTTAGCCAATAATGATAGATCCTTCACAATATTTTAAAACCCTCGACATAGGGTTTCTACCTACTCAAATAAGGACTATTTTTTTTTTTACTAGTATTTGTCTTTTTTTTTTATAATAGTAAAAAAAAAATTACATGAAAATAACAGAGGATTATACCTAACATGCAAGAATCGTTACTGTTGTAGTAGAACTTGGCCCTGGAAAGTGCTCTAATACCACTTGTTAATATCCTACTATAAAATAAACTCAAATAAACACACTCTCACACAATTGCTTGGAAATAAACTTGCATAAACATCATATTAATATTCAGAACAAAATACACATTATAACAAAAATTTGCATAAAGGAATAATCTCACAATAAGATAGAATCGTAGGCCTCTTCTAGGGGGAAACCTCCTTCAACACTTCATTAATTTGCAAAAATATGAATACATTGGTGCCTTATTGGGTATTTAAAGAGTTCCCTTCCATGGTTGGCTTACATTCAAAATGCCACCTGGATTACATGCATAATTCCACCCGAATTACATGCATAATGCCACTCGAATTACATGCACAATGCCACTCAAATTACATGCACAAGGCCACCTTACATAACCTATCTACCATGTGTTACATAAAAAGGGTGCCATTTGTCATAGGCACTATATAAGATAAAACTTAGAACATTATAAAATATTAATCATGGGTACTACCCACATTATTTAGGAATTATTACATCATGGAAGTTATTACATTAAGTGCTTTTAAACCCTGGGTACAAGACTTCTGTGACATGATAAACCTAGTATTAGGAGTACTGGATATGAGTATAATAAAGAAAACAAATTGTATTTAGCTGTGCAATGTAATAGAGGACATAACACCCCTATCTACGCCTAGGAACTAGAATTGAGCTCGCAAATACACAGAGAAATGGTAGAACTAAAGAGAGAAATATTCTAATAGAGGCAGGAGATGCCTCACTTTTCACAATATTCTTTTCTCACTCACTTAATAGCAAACCAATTGGGGGAAGAATCTCATAAGATATTAAAAGCCATAGATAGCCCCTATGTACAAAATAGCTTCTGGAGACTTCATGAAGGACGAACTCACATGGGCTGGTTTTGTGATCATTTCTTGGTAGAAATCCATTAGGCTTTAACTGGGCTAATTCTAGAAATATTAGGGCCAGGGGTAATGGCATTCATTAAATCAAAAGAGATAGGAAATTTCTTCTTCATAGAGGGTTTTACTTACATCAGATTATATGGAGCTAAAATATCTCCTAAGGTGTTACCCCAGTACTACCCACTGTACATAGCAGCCCTAGAATTATGTAGACAAGTGGTAGAAGAGGCTAAAATGAGACTAGTTAAGAATCATGGGAAAGTTCCCTGGCTTGATATTCCTTGTCATTCTGGAGATTATGTATTTGTTGGATATCCTTCCCTACTCAAGGGAATTTTTGAACTAGACAATATGGGATTTGATGAAGTGTCATGGAGGTTTTATGACCCAAAAGGAATTTACAGCAAGATTATGGAGAAGAGGGAGTATGCTGGAATCAATCATCAAGAAGATTATTTTGAAGAGAACTTTTTAGAAGCTATAGAGCAAAAATCATATTTACAGACAGTATGGGTTAGTTTCTCTCCAGAAAAGAGAGGTAACACATAGGTTTGTGAAGCCTATGACTACCCAACCAAACTAATAAGGCTTCACGAGATTTCAATGGATACTATAGAAGCTATTATGCCAAGGACACACCCAACAATTAAAGAAGACCCTTTTCCAGAATTGATAGAGGAGTAGGACATAGACTTAATGAGGTCATTGTTAGAACTGTTGATATAGTAGAACAATAGGTTAAACTCCTAGTGAATGACCAGCCCAAAATAGAGGTAGCACCAAAATAATCTCCTCAACAAACCTGTACAGATAAGGGCAAAGAAATAGTAACTTCATCCTCTCAAAAAGCACCATCAACAAAGTAAGTTGTAGTTCCTATACCTGATAATGTTTTAGCTATGACTAGTGTGAAGAAATTAGCACCCATGGTCGTCCCAACTTATATAAACATAAAGGGATAGGAGATAAATATTCCAATAGTAATACAAGCAAAAGGTGGACTGGGTGGCCTCTTTGGAAGCTACTCAGTAAAAATTCAAATAGAAATAGCTCCAGTAGAAGCTAAGAAATCCAGATTATCTCTACCTATTGCCAAGGTTGTTTTGGAAATAACAGATGAACAGGCAACCTTTACTGCTATAGATGAACAAGAGTTACATTTAGTAGTAGGAATGGGAAGTATAGAAGATCATTTTTTAGAAAAGGTAGAAATGGGCATAACTATGTCAGATATTGCTAAGGTTGATCTCCCTCCCCTGCAAAACCCACTAGTCTTTAGTACCAATGAGGAAACATGAGGATCATCACTACTGGGTAAAGAAGTTGATATGGCAGAGCTTGCTAAAACTATGAGTAATAAAATAATAGACCAATTTGTTGAAAAAATTGAAACACTCAAAAAGCAATTGAGTCAAGAGGAAGAAGAAAAAGCATAATTGAAAGTTGTAATAAGTAAGCAACAGGAAGAATTAAATAAGAAAAATGCTTCAATTGCCCAGCCACCTATAGTGACCAAAGTTCAAGATCATGTATATTATTTGAATGTAATGAGGAAAGACATGTACAAAAGAATAAAAGCTCAAGCCAAAGGTTTTACTGAAATGTTCAGGCAAATAAGGGTGATTCAAATAATTGCTCAAGAAATCATGACCTTGATGAAGGAAAGAGAAA
Source organism: Wollemia nobilis (assembly GCA_028583015.1). NCBI lineage: Eukaryota > Viridiplantae > Streptophyta > Pinopsida > Araucariales > Araucariaceae > Wollemia > Wollemia nobilis. The sequence continues at coordinate 4,182,639 of JAQPPZ010015712.1, forward strand.
TATTTTAAAATCATTCACCCAACCCTGGACTACATAGGGGATCATTTTGAAGAACTGAAAGGACAAGAAATAACAACACCTAAAGGCAATAAAATTCAAATAAATTTTAAATTTTTCAAAGCAGCCCTGTTTGGATCAAACCGAAAAAAATGGACAAATTATGTGATTGAGATGAATTATCTGATAAGAGATGCTATAGATAAATTGACAAATATTTGTCTGTCCTTAGATCAATTTCTGGAAGCATCAAACATATAAGGGATATTCAAAGAAACCCTTGAGATATTTTACTATAAACAAGGTGATGAGAAGGAGATGATTAAACAAACTACACTCATGGTGAATTCTACAAAAGCCATACTACTTCAGTATGACAGAAACATGTATGTTATTGTTATACAGAAAAATTGAATTCTACAAGAAATGAATATGCTCAAGATTGCAGCCACTTTTGACATAGAAATATGGAGGTTGATCGATGATCATATTAAAGGGTTGCAAAGGATTTTAAAGGGAAAAAGGATCAATACCTACACCTAGAAAAAATATATTCTACACCACAGATAGCTACAAAAATAGGATATATTTTTGGGGTAGTTAAAGGATCAAAGGATCAAGGAAAGGCAACTCAAAAGAGGCCAATTCAAAAAGTAGCAGTTAAATGCACCAGGAAGTAGCTGAATCAGAGCAAAAGTTCTCCTCATACTTAAATCACCAATTGAGTGGGAATATGTTTGAACAAGTCAAAGAAGAGAGCACAGTCAGTTCAGAATAAAGCTAGTTGGATAGCATCAATTTTGGAGATTCAATCAGAATCTGCCAAGTGTACAGTTAGAAGTAAACCAAGAATAACAAAATCAAGAACCAACAACTATAAAAGAAGTCAGGCAGGTTTGGATTCTGCATCAAGCAATTAGAGAATAACATTTTTGCTAAGAGGTGTGCTTGAGTGCCCTATTAGTTGTGTTGTTGTATTTCTTTGTGTCTATTTTCTTTTATTCATTCTTTCTTCCTCCCCTTGTTATGCAAGATTGTATGATAGGAAAGAGTTAAAGAAGCTGAGAATATTTCCAGCCTTATTGAGCCTAGGATTCAGAGATTCTTTTGTTACCATATTGGAACAAGGAGAGTTGGAGAGACCTATTACATTATTTTAACAAAGTCCTCTTCATTGTATTGACGTATTTTTTTAATAAAAATAGAGTTAAAAGGCATCCCGCCCACTCTACGTGTAATATTTTATGAAATCAATACAATTTTGGGTTTTATTTCTATTATTTCTTTGTCTTAGTATTATGTGTATCTGTATGATGGATTACACTATTTGAATGCATTATATATGTTTCTTTCATTGGTTAACTCTTAATTTTATTGCAATATTCGAATGAGATTAAGAACACCAATTTCCTTCTCCCCTTCTCTCTGTGTCATATTAAAATTATTGTTAAATTGCTATAACAACCCAATGAATCTAGGCATCGGTCTACATAAGGCATAACAGTTGGTTATTTTCATGCTTGGTCATTTTAATAAGAATACTATAGTTTAATATAAATCTAGAGTGTGCAAATTAGAAGTTTAATTGTATATTTGCCTCTGGGGTTTCCTTACTTGTTCTACCATATTTTATAGCAATATTCGGGTTTAATAGAACATGAGGTAGGTCGACCAGATCTTGTAATAGCTTTTTGGTTTCAAATGGGTTCTTGTAGCATGACAATTGATTTCCTACGGATGAAAGAATCAGTTCCAATAGTTTTTTGGCACCGTTTTCGGGGAGGACTTCTTAGAAATATTCAATTATCTTCTTGAATTTTTCTTCAACGATTATTTTTAATCAATGGACGACTAGTTAAAGTAAAGAACCAGTGTTTTAATTTTCACTTAGTTAGAAGTTCTTTATTTTTCATTATGTCCGTAGTTTACGCCTTGAAGTAAGTTCTTTATGTTCTTGAAAATTTCTTGTTTCTTGATTTTATTGAAATTTTGGTTTCTTGATTTTCTTGATTTTTCCCAAGAACCCACTCCTGTGAGGATGAGAGATAATATCAAGCATTCTTGATAAGAGTATACGCTATTCTTTTTGCACCCCAATGCTGGCAACTCTGCTCGATGAACCCAAAAGAAAAATATAAAAAGGAAAGAACATAATGTGTTGGCGAACACCAAGAGAAATGGTAAGGAGCCATTTCTAGAACTCGAGAATCCAGAGGTATTTATACATACCCAAAAAACTCCACTTTTTAAGAATACCATTTATAATAGAAGATTAAATTCTAGTGGTAAAAGGTACGTAAATAAAATCCACAATACTATTATTGTTGATATTTTTGTAGATGAACGTTTAAAATCAATAGTAGAAGATATTTGTGATTATTCTCATTCAAAGGTAGATAATTCGTCAATCTACATTAAAACTGCCTAGACCCATACCACTATAGGTACTACATCTATGAAATTAAATACAACAATAGTTATAGCTAAGGGTAATGTTCATTTATGGAGAACTAACAGATATAGACCTTTTGTATTACCAGTAAATTTAAATGCCTTACCCAGTAAAGCTCACAAATACCTCCCTAAGTTTTTAGGAAACAATGCAGAGAACTGGAGAGGATCATATCAAAAGTTTCTTATATGCAATGGATAGTATGGAAGTTGAACATGAAGATGTAGTATTAAGATTGTTTCTGCAGACTTTAGAAAAATATGCTAGAGAATGGTTTAATTCCCTTCCTAACAATGATATCCCAAACTTCACCAAAATGGAAGAGGTTTTCATAAAGAAGTATGGTGAAAGGAAAAATGAACAATCATTGTTAACTGAGCTAGCCACTATGAAAAAGAAATAAAATGAAGTTGTTAGTGATTTTAATAGAATATTTTCAAAAAAAAGAAACAAAATCCCTGCCAACCTCATGCCTAATGATATTTAGTCTATTTGTTTTTATAAGAATGCTTTTCAAGGAGATTTTAACTATGAATTAAGGCAAGAACAAGCCACTACCATTGATGGTTGTATGGAAAAAGTAATGGATATAGAAATAAATATGCTTGACAATGGTAATATGAAGCCTTATTATTTAGAGGTTAACATGCCTGAGAGAAAACCTAAGAGAGTGGCTTTTGATATACAAAGAAGAACTGAAATTGATCCTATGGAGAAGTTGACCAATCAAATGATAGAAATGTTCAACAACATGAGTAACAGGTTAGCAAGAATTAAAATAAATGGAAATAGCGGTGAATATTCATAGACATAGTGACCACATGTTGATAACCATCCCCCATTTAAGAAAAATTACAACAAGAATTGGGGAAACAACAATGGTTTTGAAGAAGGGAATAGGAATAGGGGTAATGGGAATAACAACTAGAAAAATAGATATTCTGATAGGAATAAGAACAATGTCCCTAACCCAATACCATCTACCAATGTAGTTGAAGTTTTTTGTTATTTTTACTCTACTTGTGATGCACCCGATAACCCTGACGCATGTGGGATACACCTAAGTGATCAATGCAATGTAGATATGCATGCAAAATTAGAAGAAGATATAAGAATCAATGCATGTTGGTCCATTAAAGATGAATGTAGAGAAATGCTATTTGAATAAGACATGGATAAATATGCTTCAAATCATCATCCTCATATCTTAGTGACTGAAGGAACTAAAATATTATAGAAATCACATGAGTCAAGATATGATAATATGAAGCAAGGGAAATTGATTCCCACTGCTCAAGAGGTTGAAGAATTAGAGGCAACCCATGTTTTAAATTTGAGGAATAGAAAAATCCCTAAAAAAATAGAGAAATTATCTACAAATGAACCAAGAAGACAAACTTTCACCAATAAAAATATTAGTAAAGAGAAAACTGATAGGAACCATAACAAAATTACTCCTGAGGTAATAGAATCAATAGAAGAAGTTCCCAAAGAAGAAAGTAATAAACCATTGGATATAAAGAAGATAGAATTTGATGTTGGGTTAGAAATTAGTAAGCAAAAAGTTAATATCACATTTTATGAACTTATGAAAGTTCAAACATACAAAGAACAAGTATGCAGAGCTTTTGGATTAGTAGAGCAAAACGAAGACCCTACTTGTCATGCTGCTAGACAAAATCAACATGATACAAGATCACCATATTTTGTTAGACCCTTCTACGTGTCATTAAGATATAATTTAGATGAAGGAGAAAGATATGTGATTCATAATTTCATGCTTGATAGTGGAGCTTCACATAATATCATGCCTAAGTTAATAGTTGACCAAATGGGATTAATCTGTACTAGAAATTCTACCCCTTTTTATGTAATGGGTAGCAAACAAATTCTCTATGTAGGGGTGATAACTGGATTATTATTTTTCCTAGACCAACACCCCAAAAAGGGCATTATCATGAATATAGCAGTAGTTGATGTTGACCCATTCTTCTCACTATTACTCAATAGGCATTGGGTAAAACAACTAGGGGGATCAATACAACTAGACTTGTCTTATGCTACCATCCCCATATCAGATAAGGAGAATATAATTTTGATAAGGGAACCATTCAAAAAATACTCTATAGAGTTAATTCAAATAGATGAAACCATGATTAACTTAGTTAACTCTATGGAAGAAAAATGTATGGGAGTCTATTCAATATGGCACAACCCATTCCTGATGGAAGTACCAGATGCAAAGAACATGGATCCAAAAGATATGAGAATAACTGATGCTAAATCAAATTGAGTATTAACCCAAGAAATATGGACCATGTCATTTGATGGGGCTAAATCCCAATCTAGAGTAGGTGTAGGTGTAAATTTGACTGATATTAAAGGAAATTACCTTATTATACCTTACAGATTTCAATTTACTAGCACAAACAATGTAGCTGAGTACGAAGCTTTACTATTAGGGCTAAGGAAAGCAAAAAAGTTAGGTATTAACTACTTAACTATAACAAGGGATGCAAAACTTATTATACTACAATAAAAGGCAAATATCAGACCAAGCATCCTAGACTTAAGCAATATAGAAATGCAGTACTGGAAGAAATTGATAAATTTTTGGCTTTCAATATTTCATATATTCCTAGAGAACAAAATCATGTTGCAGATCTCTTAGCTATAAATGCCTCAGGTCTAGATCACCTAGAAATAACTACAGAGTACATGGACATATTTCCAACTATCTTAGTCTATAAACCTTCTATGCCAGATAACATGGTCTATCTTCAAGTTTTTCAAGATGATATAGATATTAAGGATTTTATGACTTTGCAAAATCAATATGCAGATGTCATTTATGATTAAAAATATGAAGAAAAGTTAAAAGATCAAATAGGAGAACCAGTAGAAGTAATCGAGTTGAAAACTAATAGAATACCCAAAGGATTGGTGTCTCTTGAAAGCCTATTTGATGATTTTGACAAAGCCTATAAACCTATACGCAAAGAAGTGATATTTGAGGATATTAATATTGGCTCAATGAAAGAACCCAGAATAGTGAAAGTAGACATGGCATTACCTTCTAAAGAAAAGGTTGGATATATCAGTTTCCTAAAAAAGAACAAAGACCATTTTTCTTGGACCTATGAAGATCTTAAAACTTTCAAAATGGATGTGATGACACATATAATACCCTTGAAATAAGAGGCCAAGCCATTTAGACAAAAATAGAGAAAGTACAATCCAACTCTACACCTAGTAATGCAAAAAGAGGTTCAAAAATTGTTGGATTCCAAGATAATAAGAAAAGTCAGATTTTCCTCCTGGATATCCAACTTAGTACCAGTTAGGAAAAAGAATGGGGACATTAGACTATGCATGGATTTTAGAAATTTAAACATGAGCTCACTGAAATACAATTACCCGTTGCCTAACATGGAACAACTGCTGCAAGCAGTATTAGGTTCAACTAGATTGTCCCTATTAGATGGATTTTCAGGGTACAATCAAATTCTAATAAATCTAGAATATAGACACAAGGCAACATTCACCACACCCTGGGGCACATTTGAATATTTAAGAATACCTTTTGGATTGATGAATGCAGGTGCTACTTTCCAAAGAGCGATGGACTTTGCTTTCAAAGGACTAATGTTCAAAATTGTAGTAGTGTACTTAGATGATATTACATTTTTTTCTAAAAATCCAAAAGATCATTTAGAACATTTGACTATAGTTTTTGCCCGATGCAAGGAATTTGGAATTTCTCTAAATCCAAAAAAATGCATATTTGGAACTACACAAGGAAAATTGCTAGGTCATATAGTTTCAGAAAAGGGGATAAGCATTGATCCAGAAAGGATAGAAGCCATTTCTAAAATTCCCCCACCCATGAATCTAAAAGAAGTAAGTTCATTCTTTGGAAAAATAAATTTTACCAGAAGATTTATCCCAAATTTTGCAGAAATGACCAAACCCATAAATGATATGATGAATAAAATTGGAGAAATAAAAAGGACATTAGAAAATATGGAAACATTTAACAATATCAAAGAAGCCATATCAACCACTCCAGCTTTAAGTTGCCTTGATTATGCAAAGGATTTTAATATCTATTCATATGCATCTAAACATTCTATTATTCTAGTCCTTTCATAAAAATATAATGAAAATAATGAATGGCCAATAGCCTTTATGAGCTCAGGACTAAAAGGAGCAAGTCTTAAATACACCCTACTGGAAAAACATGCCTATGCAGTCATCCAATCTTTAGAACACTTTAAAGGTATATTTGGATCAAACAAAGTTTACTGTCGTATTCCCTTTATAGCAATAAAATATATCTTTTCTCAATCAGAGCCATTGGGAAGACCAGCAAGATGGATGGTAAAACTTTTGCAATATGATGTTGAATTCAAAAACGTTAAAATAGTCAAAGGGCAGGGTTTAGCTAAATTGTTTCCTAACAAAGAAGAAACAGGATCTAAAAATATTCTTACCATAGATCAGACATATGATGACAGAAGAATAAAAAATGAAGAATGCAAATGGTATGAATAAATTTGTCCTATCTACAAACTCTGTCATTCCCCAAAAACATGTCAATAAATAGAATAAGGTCAATCAAACTTCAAGCTCAAAAATATTATATACAAAATGGAGTATTATATTGGAAACATCTTGATGGAGTATTAGTAGTCTTCTTATATGAAAAAGAAGTCCCAGAAATAATCAATGAATTTCATGATAGATTTTGTGGAGGACATTTTGCCCCAAGGGCTACAACTAATAAAATTATTGTGCTTATGTTGCAGGTCCATTGATTCAGGTTGTTTTATGATTACCTCATAACTTGGTATTTTGCAGGGAGGAGTTTGCTAAACTAATTCAAAATTTGACTTTTTTAGCTAACCAAATTTACATGTTTATTTCATTTACGGTTCTCAAAGTTTATTTTATTTCAAGCATTCCATTTTGGTCCATCCAAATTTTTCATTTCTTTCATTTCCATTCTGGTCCTTGTCCATAATTTATGCTAATTTCCTATTATTTTCATTTTTTCTGGTCCATTTCCAGAATTGTTAAGCTTTCAAGTTATTTCCATTCTGATCATTTTCCATAATTTCATTAATCTAAATATTTCATATAAAACACATGGTTTAGGATGGATACTAACCTACTACTTCACATTAAACTAAGATAAGAAATGAAAGATAACTTTGCTAACATTGCTAACATTGCTAACATGCTAACTTCTACTAACCACTATTAGGGTAGTGACATCAACATAAGAAAGATAAAATGAACCCAACTATCTAAAATTTACTTCATCTTAAAGGCACGGGCATTAAAATGATGTGGAAAATTCCATATTTTGTCATTTGAAACCTTTTAAATGAAGATAAAATACTCTACTAACAGGGGTTCAGGGTAGCACCAATTTAAAAAAACCCTAAAAAGAACTACTTTTATTTTTAGTTAGATATTTCAAATCACTAAGCATTGTTTAGAACCAATAAAGGTCCCTTGTTTATGGTCACATGCATTATTGAATTATTTCTAGCACTATTGTAATATTTTAGATATTTTATCAGAACCTTGGAGAAGTTGAATGTTTGTCATTTAGTTTCTTTTCAAGAAAGAGTTTTCTATTCAATACTCCGCATGTGGTGGTATTTTGCAATTGGGAAAAATATACTCTCAACAGGCACCACCTAAGACACCTTCCAGGTATGTGCAAAAGAACCATTCTAAAAATCTGATTATTGGGAATCTAGATGAGAGATAAACAAGGAGGAAAATAATAGGAATAGGTGAACATGCCAACTTCTCTTTACTATCTGAAGCTAAACAAAATAATTTTAATGAAGCAAGTGAAGATAAATATTGGATTGAGGCAATGGAAGAAGAGTTATATCAAATAGAGAAGAGTGAGACTTGGGAACTTGTCCCACGTCCAAAAGACAAGAATGTAATTAGCACCAAATGGATCTACAAAAATAAGTTGAATAAATATGGTCAGGTTGTTAGAAACAAAGCAAGACTTGTGTGCAAAGGCTTTGCACAAGTAGAGGGAATTGATTTTGAAGAGAGATCTACTATTGTTGCTCGTATTGAGGCCATAAGAATGTTCTTGGCCTTCTCAAACTTCAAAGTGTACCAAATGGATGTAAAATCAACATTTCTTAATGGTTACCTAGAAGAAGAGGTCTACATTGAGCAACCAAATGGTTTTAGACTAACATGCAAGCTAGATTATGTGTGCAAATTGAAGAAGGCTCTCTATGGACTAAAGCAAGCCCCTAGGGCTTGGTACTCAAGGTTGGATAAATATCTCCAAGAATAAGGTTTCATAAAAGGTATAGCTGATAGCAATATGTACATCAAGAATGAAGGAAATGATCAATTAATTATAGCAGTCTATGTGGATGACATTATTTTTTGAGGTAGTAACAACAATATGTGTCAAAAAATTTCAAACTTCATGCAAAGTGAATTTGAGATGTCAATTCTTGGTGAGCTATCCTTCTTTCTTGGTTTACAAATCTCACAATAAGATAAAGGTATATTTCTCTCTCAAACCAAGTATGTAAAAGAAATTTTGAAAAAAATCATGATGGAGGATTGCAATCCTACGAGTATCCCCATGGTTATAGGATGTAAGTTAAGTAAATATGATGAGTCTTCTTAGGCTAATCAAACTTTGTATAGATCCATGATTGGAAGTTTACTATATGTCATAGTTACAAGGCCAGATATAATGCAGGCAGTCGGATTGGTGGTAATATTTCAAGTTACACAAAAATAAAAACATGTACAGGTAGTAAAAATAATCCTCAAGTATCTGAAAGAAACTATGGATTTTGGACTGTGGTATCCCAGATGCGATAATTGCACCCTCACTACATATACATATGTGGATTGGACAGGCAGTATGGATGACAGGAAAAACACAAGCAAAGGAGCATTTTTTATTGGAGACATTTTGGTCTCTTGGCTAAGTAAAAATAAGCATATGTGTCCTTATCTACTGCAAAGGTAGAGTACATTGCAGCAGATGCTTGTTGCACTCAGGTTTTATGGATGAAATAAAGGTTAAGCAATTTTAAAGTAGAGCATGATCATCCTATCTTCATACTTTGTGATAATACAAGTGTCATAAATATTTCAAATAATTTGGTGATGCATTCAAGGACCAAGCACATTTTTATAAAGTATCACTTTTTGAAAAAAAAGTGACTGATTAGCAAGTCAAGTTGGAATACATTGCTACAAAGGAACAAATTGTTGACATATTTACCAAGCCACTTCCAAAGGAGACTTTTGAGTATCTCAAAGGAAATTTGGGAGTAATTTCACTCCCATATCATCATTGAAGTCTCAAGAAAAGTAGGTAGTGAGGGGGCATTGTCAAGTGTCTTATCTTACAGCCCCAAGGAGCCTTTGCCATTGATGTCAAAGGGGAAGAATTTTTTTTAGGGAGAGCAGCTTGTGATCATGTTGCAATAAAGTACAGTTTCATTGTAGGGTTTCCATCAATAACAAAGGGGGATATTGTTAGAAATATTGAATTGTCATTGATGTCAAAGGCATAAATATATTCAATATTGAAATGATGAGTTATCATTGATGTTCAAGGCATACATCTTCAAAGGTGATTTTATATGCTTTAATATTTAAAATGAAATATTTAAATATTAAAGTGGGAGGTGTATATTTAAATCAAATGATTTAAATATAATTTAAATGTATAAAGGTTTAAATATTATAATGGTTCGACCTCCTTGAGTGCACCATGCAAAAGAAATTAAAATTCAAATATTTAAATGTTGGGCCGACTTCCTTGGGTGCGAATGACAAGCATATAAATATGAGGCACTAATTCACTTTGGAAAATATGCAAGATTCGAATATCCATCATGGAGAGAGTGGCAATAATTAGAATACAAGGTAGGAGAGGAGTATAAGTTTGGTGGCATAGAAAAAGAATTTTTTAACTAGTTGATCATGCCACTTTGATCTCAACCAGGTGGCTAGCCCAACCGGTTGCTTGGCTCACACTAGAGAGTTGTGGTGGAGAAGGTTAGAGGGGTGAATCTCTTAGATGTCTATTTTTCTATGTTTTTTTCTTCAATATAGTGAAGTGAAGGAGGTAAATATATTTGTGTACCCCTTTGGTTTCATCCATTGGGATAGCCCAGTAGGTTGTCTAGCCCATGTTAGGGCACTGTAGTACAGAAGGTTTGCGGATCGAATCTCCTCGATGCCAATTTTTGCTATGGTTTTGTTGATTGACATAGTGCAACGAAGATGTCAAGTATTTCATTGTGCTTCTTGGTTTCATCTACCTCGTTAGCTTAGGTAGTCTCAAGATCGCATTAGGGTGCTACACTTCTAGAGGTTAGTTGATCGAATCTCATCTACGACTGTGAGGTAAGGGTAAAGTTTTTTTATTAATTTGATATAAGGGAGATATAAGGAGTCTTATGGTTATTATAAGTTTTTTATTAATTTGATATAAGGGAGATATAAGGGGATGTTAGTATAAAGTTGTAATTTTTACAAATTAATAAAAGGGAGATATAAGGGTTATGTTGTTAGAATAAAGCTTTATTTTGTAAGTTTTAAAAGGGAGATATAACGAATTTTTTTTTTAGCTTTATTGTGTAGGTTTTTAAAAGAAATGATAAGGGTTTAAAGTGAGTGATTTTATATTTAAATAAATAAGGGAAAAAAATAACCCGGGTGTTGTAGGTGAGTTGGAGAGGAGAGGGCAATCCTCCAAGGGAGGTCCCAGGTTCAAATCTCCACCCTACCAAAAAGCTGAATTGGGTATCTAAAAATCCAATTGATAATGTTGGTGCGGGCAGGGTCGGGTGCGACCCTTGGGTGACTTTGATGATGTAGAACCCCCTGTTCGTGGTCTCTCAGACCAAGGCGGCTCCGCAAGGGGTTTTTCGATTTAAAAAAAAAAAAAAGGAAAAAATAGAATTATTGACCATATTTGAAAAGCACATGCAAAAGGAAAATCATCATTATTCTATGCAAGATTTGAGCAATTTTTGGAGCAGATTTGAGTAGTATGTGTGAGCAGATTTGGAGCAGTATGTGTGAGCAGGTTTTAGAGCAAATTTGAGTAGTGTTTGTGAGCAGGTTTTGGAGCAGATTTGAGTAGGTTTTGTAAGTAGGTTTTTGAGTAGATTTGAGCAAGGGGATTGGTGTCTCTTGCGGATTGGTGTCCACAAAATTGTATAGGGGATTGGTGTCTCCTGTGAATTGGTGTCCACAAAATTATAGAGGATATTGGTATCTCCTATGGGTTGGTCCCCACAAAATCTATTTGAGAAATATATAAGCAATATTTTGTCATGGTTTTCTCCCAAGAGGGTGTTTCCACGTAAAATATTTTTCTCTTATGTGTATGGTGATGTGTGTATTATTTCATTATTTCATTGATATTATTTGAAGTTATTACTTTGGAAAGAAAATAGAAAAGTTTTATCTTATATTGTTCACCCCCCTCTCAGTATAAGCTTGTGTTCTTCACATTTTCATAAATTGAAATGCATTGGAAATCAAAATTGATGGTTGTAAACTTTTTTCAAGTGATGACTCAATAGAGATAAACCTGTTAAGATAGTCACATATTTTCTCATTATTGAATGCTAGCCTATGAACCATTTTTGGAAACCTTATAGAGAAAATTTCTTCACAAATTTAATTACCTTAGTCATCTTAGTTAAAATGCTATAGAATTTTACCTTATACTATTATTTTGTTTCATCAGTATTTGTTGTAATTTTCAAAATTTTTGTTTCTCTAGTATTCACTTTTCCAATGTTTGTTTTCCCAATATCTACTTGGGTAAAATTATTCTTAGCAGAAGTTTTCTCTATTGGACTCCCATTGAAATAATATCTTCCAATGAAAGTTTTTCCTTTGATAGTGGTATTTTTGCCATAGGATTTCTTCTATATATAGGGTTGAGTTATTTTGTTAATGGGATCATCTAAAAAAAGGCCCAAGTCTTTGAGGATATTTTCCTCTACAACATTTTCACTATAAATACTTAGTAAATTTTCAAAATCATCATTAAAAAAATTTCTCCATGTATGAAAGGCTAGACTTTATGAAAATTTGAAAATGACTTTGGGTTTTCATTAAAATATATTAAAAAATAATGAACATAAAACAACAAAAATCTATACAATATTACATAAAAAAAGGTAAGGTGGATCCCAATATAACACATTTTATAATGGGTTTAATGTGACAACAAGGTCTTAAAGGTTTTCTAACATTTAGATGTCAAAACAAATTCAATGTCATTGGTTAGTAGGGTGAATAAAGAATTTGCAATATTTATAATGTCCTAAATAAATCTTCTATATAAAATCACATGTATGGACATTCTTTTTATTTTTGAAATAGAAATGTTCTTTATAACGTCAATTTTTATAGGAATGACTTCAATGCCTTGAGCAGAAATGTTGTCTCCTAGTACTATCTCATTAATCATTAGCATATAATATTTTTTATTGCTCCATGAGAAATTAGTATCTTGAAATCTTAAGAGTCCTTATTTAAAGTCTGTTATCATTTAAAAAAACATAAATAGTAAAATCAACCATATAAATTTTCATGTACTTCCTAGTTAAGTTAGAAAATATGCTAAGTATTGCTCTTTAGAAGGTTACAAGATCATTGAATAACTTAAAATCTAAGACACTATAATAAAATTTTCCCTAAGGGAAATCAAAAGTTGTATTTTCCTAGCCTTATTTAGCATTTATATTTGATTGTATCTGTTAAATTGTCCAAGAAAATAAATATTTTTCTAGTAAGAGTATCTCGTAGCTAGTCAATGAAGGGAAGTCAAAAGTGGTCTTATTAGGTAGTTTTTTAAGATCTCTATATTCAATGTGTGGTTTAAGGGTTTAGGAATAGGGTTATATAAAGGGGATATTGTCATTGTAAGTCATGTCAAGTACTCTTTGTAATATTATTGGCTCATGGAGTGGAGATCAAATGAAGTGATTTCTTCCTTAAGGAGTATTTTGGTGTTGCCCTACTGGAAGGGTATTATCTACTTGTCTATTTATTTTCTATGGATTTTTATTGTGTATGATTAATTATGGAGGTATATTTATAATATTTTTACATAATTGGTGAATATATTTTTAATGAGAATAAAGGTTCATAACAAGCAGTATCAAAGCAATGATTCTGGAAAAGTGGGGGATTGTGTTTTTATGGATTATAGAGAGGGGGTGAACAATATAAGATAAAAATTTTCTCATATTGTGGGAACTATATTTTTTTAAATAGTTATTTTTAGAATATTCTTACACCATCATGTAGATCATTTTGATTACTATAAAATTGATTGGTCATTTTTTAAATCTTGACTAGTATTAAGGGAGTTATGGTTTTTTGAAGTTGGGTTACTGATGTTTTTTGCTACATGGAAATTTTTCAAAAGAGAAAAATTCATATCATTTTTTTAGAAATCATTTTCATAATATTCTTACACTATTTTGTAGATCATTTTTATTACTAAAAAATGACAAGTTATTTGTTAAATTTTGATCAGTATTAAGGGAGTTATGGTTGTTTGAATTTGGACTACCAATGCTTATTTTTTTTTGGCTATGCATAAATTCATCCAAAGAGAAAAAATATATATATATATCTCAATCTAGGTAAGCAAATTAGTTGTCAATTAATTTGTTTTGAATAAATTTATAGAAAGGAATAGATGAGAGTTGAGAAATTTTATTTTTGATAATTATTGATTATTTAAAACCCTAGCTTGTTAGGGAAAATTAGGTTGAGATCATGAAGATAGAAAAATTTCTAAATAGGCATCAGAAAGAACAAAAAGAATTAAAAAGAGTTAACTTGAAAGGAATTGGCATAAGGAAAAGCTAAGGATGATAGTGTGTATTCTAAAGGGACCATAGTTGTGGTGGCAAAGAGGACAAGTAATGGACATAAAGGTTTATTTGAATCTAAAATTCTATTTTTTAGGTTCATGGTTACATTCAAAAGAAAAAATTATTGTCTCCATAAACCCTCACAACAAGCATAACTTCATCAGCAAGGATTTGGCTACTAGTTTATAGGTTCCAGCAAAGAGTATCAAGGATGGACAATTTCAAGGAGAGAGATGTCAATTTTTTGAAGACTTGAAGCTTTCTATGGATAAATATATTTTACATGCTAATTTTCATGTCATTGAGATGGATGAAGTGAATATTGTTCTTGGATATCCTTGGTTGGAATCTTTGGGTACTGTTAACATTAATGTGTAAAAAAATTTATGAAGTTATGGTAAAAAAAAAAAAGATAACACTACAAGATGTTTCTTAGTTTAAGGAGCAAGGATCAAGGGAAAACCAAGAAGTAATTTTAGGAATACAAAGTAAAGAAGAAAAATAATAGGAAACAGAGTCGGAGGAGGCAGTAGCAGAGATCAAGGAAGAATCAAAAATAGAATCCAAGGATAAAACAAAATATGGAAGCATGACAAAAGATCAAAAAGTAGGGTAACAATATGTTGAAGACTAAAAAATGCAAAACATCGGACTAAGGTTGGAACTTATCACCATCCACACCACCCTAAAAGGCAACAATCATGGATATAGGGCTTAAAGCAATAAAAGAACTATGAGGGACATATATGGAACCAAAGGAGCCAAAACTTTGGATATGCTACTAATCGCAAATGCAAGCAAGTATGGATGAAGAAGAGTGAAATTTATGAGTGGAATCAGAGGAGCCAAAATATTTGTAAGGGAGTGGAATTTTAGGTACCTAAGGGATATAATATTGTATTATATATGGGTATTATGGCATGAGCCAAACATAACCTAAGGTTGATTATATTTAATATTTTACAATTATGAGTGGGATAAGGGCTTAGGAAGATAAAGGGTTTAGTAAGAGTGTTATATAAAGATGGTATATTGTCATTGTAAGGAAGTCATGTCAAATATTATTTGTAACAAGTCTTGGCTCATGTAGCAAATATCGTGTGGACTAATTCCTTAAGAATTTTTTTGGTTGTTTCCCTACATAAAGGGTATTATATATTTCTATGTTTATTTTCTATGGATTATTATTGTGTATAATTAATTATAGAGGCATTTTTTAATAATTTTACATATATGGTGAATAATCTTTGTTAATGATAATAAAGGTTCATAACATCATATCCTTCAAGTGCAATTTAGATTTTATTATATCCACTAAAACTATCTAAGGAAGAGGAGGAATTTTTCTAGCAAGAGTATCTTGTACTTGGTCAATAAGGGAAGTCAAAATTTGTCTTATCGAGTAGTTCATTAAATTCTCTAAATTCAATGTATATTTCCCAATTTCCTCCCTTCTTTGGAACTACAACTAAGATATATCCATTGACTAAATGGGGTAAATGAATATAACATTCAAGAGTTTTTATAGCTCATTATTAACAATGCCTTGGCCATTTTTTACAAGTTAGCATCAACAAGAAGTAGATCAATAAGTTGAAGTAGAAGGAAAAGTGGGAATTAAGCATACCATCAATTTTGTAAATCTATGATGGAAGCTCATTTTGCATGGAGAAGCTTTATGAAATTATTGATGTTGTGAATGTAATTAATCTCATTGATCAATTATGAGAACTAATTTGAAGAAGTTGAAAGCCACAAGATTCTTTTATGTTGTAGCAACCAATGATTATGTCAATCTAATGACACGTATTTATGTTGAAACAAAGCATTTGGCATGTGCTCCCAAAATAGTATTATCCCTGATTAAGGTTGATATATGGTGGGCATTGATTCCAAGAGATATTAATATGTAGATACAAAAAAATATGTGGATCATCGATCTCATTAATCAACTTTAAGCATTGATCCCAAGTAAAGCAATCAAAAGAGATCTTCAATAAATCATGAACCATTGATTGAGGCTTATTCCATTTCATGAAAACCTAGCAATGAAATTTTTAGAAGAGATCCCCACTATTGGTTGAAACCTAAGATACATGGAAAATGTAGTGGCAACTCATGAATATTTAAGTAGTTGTCCCATAAAGGCATACATCAAAGGAAGGTTTATCATTGAATTTGGGTAGGTGGTAGCTCAAGTGGTCCATGGAATTTTGATGAAAATATTAAGATATTTAGGTTGCAAAATTGTGAACCATCCAATATTCATGATCGATAACCCATGAAGAAGTCTGTAGATAAGAAGAAGATCAAGGGAAGCTTAGCCAGTCGTTTGATCAAAGGAGAAGCAAGTTAATCTGATAGGCCATGATTTTAAAAATAGTGGAAATATCCCTTCAAATTTTTCCACCAACCTTTCATTAACTCACAACAAAGAACTCCCATGGTAGGTAAATGTCTTTACTACAAATACCATTGAAGCATGATCTTCTAGAAAAGAGCAATTGGGATCATAAAGGCAATAATTGTAGAAAAGCCTCAAGTTTGCCTACTTGAAGCACTTAAAAAAAATATTCTATGAAAGTGTTTGGTATCTTAAAAGTGGTAGCTATAGAGGCTCAAAATCTAGATACCTTGAGTCCACCAACATTGATTGTAGATAAATCCCTCACTCAATTTTGGGGGGGATATGAATTCCTTGTACATATTTTAGAGGAAAAATCCTTAGTGTTTAGAAGCATTTTCTTGTAAATAGCAGTTTCAAATTCATTGTTAAGGATTCAAAATATTTGTCTCATGCTTAACATTTAAGTTTCTTTGTAACTCCCTCTATTTTTATTCTATGTATCAATTTTGGGTTCGAACCTTGAATCATTTTGTTACAACCTTCAAACCTCTTTTAATCTGATATCTCAGTAACACAAAGATTAAAATATGAGAATCTATGGCTATCTTTGTTTTGCTGTATTTCTTGTATACATATTATGTGTGAATTCTTTGCATGATATTAAAATCATGTTTATCTAATTGTCTAATAACTAGTGATGCATGTGTTTATTCTATTCCAGTGATATATAGAAGAATCTCTTGATCTTGGTGCATCACCTCTTTTATATTAGGATTTTGCTTTTTGTAATCTCTCTATTTCCTTGGTTACATGCAAGTAGTTTAGGAAATCACCATGTCAAATATCATATCTGATAGGAAGCTAGCCTTGGTAAAATGCCATAGGTTGCTCGATAAATCAAAGTACCACACTTGTAGAGCTTCTCACTATTTTTCTCTATGCATGGCATGGGTGTCAAGTGCATCTGGCAACTACAACAAATGGCCATGATATTCTAAGTGACCAACATGTTGACTTTGACATAATTCAATTAAAGTCCCTATAACATCTTTCATAAGGAGTGACTATAGTTGGAGCATATACATTTATAATTCCAACTTTGATATTTTTTCTTTCAAAAATACTAGCAACCTAATTACTTTTGCTTCTAGTCATTTAATATCTTATTTGTGTTTGTCTCACTTTATTACAATACCTCATGAAAATCCCATAATATAAGCTACTAGACAATCCCCCATCTTCCTGTTGAATTTCACAAAAGTATCCAAAAATAAATGGAATCAATTTATTACCCAAATTTGTTAAAATAAATCACATAGAAATCAATATACACAATACAAGAGGTTCCCATATATGCCAAAGTATCTCACCAAAGAAGAAAATAATACACTCCAACTAATAATCAATTGTTTGGTATGATGTGATATCAATACCCAATTACAAGCTACCTTTAGGTCAATATAAAGGAACCAACCTTTATGTTAAATAATATTATATTACAAAAAATACCTTTACATGGTTTACAATAGCCCAAAGAGCATATACATACAATATAATACAAAGTTGATTATGGCCTCAAGTGAAGCTTAACCACCACATGTTTTAACATCTCCCCTTAAATTGAATGGGGAACACAGAGAGACCCTTACTATTCCTCCTCCCACAAGGGATATTCTCCACACCTAATAGCTTTTATATGCACACAAAATGAGCCTTGATTGTTACTTTGATTATGATCTTCATTGTCTCCTCTACTGATGGCATAAAAATTGTATCAAGCATCCCACGAGCATAAAGCCATTATACATAGTGCATCCAAATTTTAATATGCTTGGTCTATTGATGAAACACTAGATTAAGGATAAGTTGGATGGTGCATTTATTGTCATGCCAAATACTGACTATATAAGATTAAGGAATGCCCACTTGCTCCAGAATCAAAAGCATCCATTGAAGGTGCTTTGCTACTTCATTAACAACACAATATTAAACTTCCATGTAATATTGAGAAATAATAGACCATCATCTTGAGCATAAATAAATAGTGTTGGAACTTAGATAGAAGACAAAACCTATAATGAAGTGTAACTCATCAAAATTATCGACTCAATTTGCATCTAAAAATCCTATTAAAATTAGAGATGAATTGACTAAATAATGAATACTCATCCAATATGGATACCTAATATATCTAAGGATCCTCTTGCCCATGGTATAGTGACTCTCTGAAGGTACCTATATATGTAAGGAATAATAGCTAATAGCAAAGGCAATATCAATTTATGTGTATGGGAGAGGAGACCTCTTACAAGAGACTGATATAAAGTGACATCCACCAAAGGAGATATGCAATAAAATTGAACTTGAAGCTTTAGTATTGAAGTGAAATAATTTAGAGTGGACTTCTAATCCTCCATCCTAAAGCACTAAATGAGATTTAAAATATGCTTGGGCTATGAAATAGTGATCCTATAAGTAGTCTAGTCAATATAAATACTCACAATATAGTGTAGAATATGTGACTTCATATCTTGAATTAAAGTAGGATATCTACTTGTAATGAGAATATCATTGTGTAAAGCAGTAGAAACCATGCATCTAACTATGTAACAATGTAAAAAAATTGAAAAATGAAATTAAGTAACCATCAATATAACAAGATAAATAAAATGGGATGCTCTTCTTATTAATAATGTGAAACATGGTTACAATAGATCCCTCTTAGGTATTCACCAATTTGATACACAATTATAATATGTAACCACACAAGTAAAAAATAAAGCAATATGTAGGGTTCTTGCTCTTTCAATACTGATTATAGAGGGTTTACTTCATAACCTCTACTTTATGATGCCAATAAAAAGTATCTTGGTGATGTATAGCTCCTGATTAAGCCTATAACCTACACACAAAGAAAATACAAAAGGATAGTTAGCAACGAAAGCCTCTCAAGATGAGGCCCATTTCTTGATAAGTGCAAACTATGAAGAAAATGCATAAAGCAATAGGAAAATGCATAAAAAACAATGAAATAATGCGTAAATACTAAAAAAGATACTACTAATCTATGCCAAAATTTAAAATAAAGCATCTAAGACTAATAAAACTAGAAAACATAGGCAAACTAAATATCACTACAAGGCCATATTCAATCAGAATGACTAGCTCTACTGACTATATTCGACATCAGTGACAGTGCCTACAGGTTGCTATTAAAAATAGAAACTACCAAATATAGACTTTGTTCTCTAAGCTTTATGAATGGTGATAGTCAATTTGGATGCCAAATTGATGTTCAAGGATCATTGTGTCTGGAAACATAGTTTGATTATGTAATTGGCTTGATTTTGATGATGAATTAATGATAAATAATGATGTAATTGGTCCTTCAAGTTTGATTATACTCCATGGTTGTTTATGTGAGCTCCATGACTCAAATTCAATAGCACCATGACACTTACGAGAGATTGCACTCTCTATTCACAAAAGGGTAGCAATTCATTATTATCTATGGATGATCAATTCTCTATATTCTATCTTGTTTTGGGTGCCTTAAATAGGCTTCCCAAATTGGGATTCTAGCTTGCTCAACGATCCAAGAATCAAGATTCAATTGGGCTCAATGTTGTTAGGCAATGTTTCTAGAAGCTTCTCAAACCAAAACCATTACAAATTGGTTGCACTGTAACTGATTTTACTTAGCTCAAGTAGCCCGAGTTTGTTACATATGAGACCATATTCGATCAAAGAGGTTGGCTCTACGTCCATCATCATTACTAGCATCCACAAGTCCACTGCTAGAGGGTACAATGATGTAGGCTGTAAAGGATATTTTACCCCTATTTGAGTGGTTAGAACCATTGTTAGGTCTTAAAAAGGTCCAATATGAGTCATATGGCCTGAAAAGGTGTCCACATGAGTAGCCTCCTCAACATGATATGTTTTAGGTGTCTACACATTGACATAAATTATAATAACCAAGGTCTCCCCATATTGATATTTGAATTAACCATAATTTTTGTCTCACATCATTGAAATCTACAACTAAGGAAGAAATAGTGATATTTTCATACCAAGCACACGGTGCTTGCTTAAGTCCATACAAGGAATTAGTCAAACAACATACCAAAGGAGTGGGATCTCAATTTGAAAACCAAGTGGTTGCTCTTGGTCCAAAATTTTCCTAAGTGGATGATATGCACCCTCAAGACCTCGACCAATATTAGATGCCTCAAAAATAGGGGTCTATGCGTAAACCTCTGGAGAATATCGGCTCCTATGTGCCTAGCTAATCTAACTAAATGGGGGGTTATATAATAAATTAAGAAATGAAAAGGGTTAGAATACTAAGCTAAAAGTGATATATATTTGGCAACATCAAGAGACATAGTGCAGAGAGTCTCACAATTTGAAATTCAACTAAACTGCCTAACAAACTAGCTTGCTTTTGTTATACTTTAAAACAATTAATCATGAAAAAATTTGAGCATTGCTAAGTCATTCCAAAACTATAATAATAAATCCAAAATGTAAAATTAGCTTTAATAGAAATGCTTAACTACCCAATGAGACATACATACATGTTTAGCAAAAAAATTGAGCAAGAAGCCAGACAACAATCCAATCTTCATTCAAAAGGTGTATAGCCTCAATCAATACAATTATGTCAATTGTAAACACCAAAGAGTAGACAATTAGAATTACATTCTAATATTTATAGATTTAAAATTATAATTAATTATGTTGTCATGATTACCTATAGAGCATATTGTAGGTCTATCAGAGCAAGTGCAGAAATTATTTGTTGCATTCAGCTTAGCTTTTTTCAACTACTTCAAGCATGCTTTGCTAACATGTGTGACATAGATTTGATCATGAAGCTAGCTTGAGTGTTGCATTTTTGTATTCTTACAATTTTATGATGGTCCACTCCTTTATATTATGCATATCCAATTGAGCAGGGTATATGTGCAATGGAGAAGGCTTCAACCATAGATATTTTTTGACAACAATGATACCTAGTGGTTGATCGACATGCATGACCCTATTTCTTTGGATGATTTGGATTTTTTGTGTAGAGGTTTGTAGCGTGAGAATGTTTCACTTACTTTAGAGTTATTATCTTGGTTGAGCATCTCTTCCTTTTCTTTTCTCTCATGTTGGGTTTCCAAACTTAGATTTATTTCACATCTAGTATTTCATCTAGTTTGTTGAGTATTTTAGATTTGATGATGACATCATCACCTTATTGATTCTAATGTATTTTGAAGCCATGATGTCAGGTATCGGATGATAAGGATAATGCCTTATAATGTTTCTATTTGTTCATGCATGGCTAGAAATTTCATACCATCTTGCTGACATTGGCATTGTAGTCCATTCGACTAACTTCATTCTTGCATAATGTTGGGCATCAAATGCTAAAGTCTTATACTTTGAGTTTGCTCCTTCTATCGAACATTGATTTTTTATAGTCCTATTTGTTGGACTGTAGAGCATATTTTAGAGTATCTTCCCTAAGTATATAGGTTCTAAAAATTAAAAATTCATTTAAATATAGTTGAACCAACTTTACTATTTGAGAGGAAATCAGTTTTATTGTGAGAGCATATAGGGAATTGTTTAGAGTGTTTCTAAACATAGTAGGAGCAAGTAATATCTCCATAATAGTAGAGATTTCAAAATTATTGGAGTGCTATAAAAGTATTGTAATTTCTTATTATTATGAATCTAATGAGCATATTTTCTCATTTTGGTATCAAAGCAGGTTTTCTCAAATGGATCAAAACCTATGGAGAGTGGTGTGAAGAGATCTGAAGCACGCACTTTGTCAGAGAAACTCAAGTGGCCAGCACTCAACAGAGTTGCAAGGAATATCTCGATTAAATCATTAATATCTCATTCATACTGATGTATTTTCTTATAAAATTTTTATAGATGTTAGATAATTGTATAAAGAGGATTCAGTCAAACGTTTAGGTGATTTGGAGCTAATTTGCTAATTTTATTAGCATTTTGAGTTTTTTAATAAAATGGTTGTATAAGGTGGAAGACAGGGTATTTGCTTCTCAAATATTGGGATACATATTATTTAGATAAAATTATAATTCAGACAAAATTTCAAGTCATTTAAATATATATTGATTTATTTGTGTGAATATTGATTTTTTCTTCAAAAATCCTAGATCCGGAATTGTGATAAAAAGGGAAAAAGTAAATGATCACATATTTTTCACCTTTGTGAATTTTCTTCTAAAATTTAGAGGGTTTTCATATTATTATCTCAAGAATACATAGTTTAATTTTTAGAAATCTTGAAGCTCTATGGATTGATTTATGTGAAAAAAATTGAGGTTGTCTAAAAAACACTCTAAGATCTAGAAAGGGCAAAAGTAAACTGATCATATATTTCTCATTTTTGTGAATTTGCTTTTGAAATTTAGTGGATTTTCAGATATGTATATCAGAAGTATACAGTAAAATTTTTAGTTTGTTTCAGTTGGTATTGGCCAATTTATGATAAATTTGGTGCTTGAGACTTTGGTAAATAAAAAGAAGCATGTATTTTTGCAATTAGAGGTTAATTATGAGAGATTGACTTATCAGGTTGAGTCAATTGAGTAAAATTAGATTTTTTGTTGTTCCCTATTGCAAAAAAATTGTATTAGAAGCTATCTATATTATTCCAAAGTTTTTTTATTAGCATCAATGGTTGCTAATAACAATCTTCCCATTCCTAAATTTAAAGGGTTAGATTACGAGTATTGGTCCATCAAGATGAGGACCTTACTCATAGGCAATGGGTTATGGGATATTGTAGAAGAAGGCTACAATGAACCTGAATATTGGACCACCTTGAGTGCAGCTTATAGAACCAATAAAAAGGATGCCCAAAAGAAAAACTCATTTTCTCTCTACCATCTCCAAGCAGCTTTGGAGAAAAGCATCTTTTTAAGGATTGCTTCTTGTTCAACAGCCCTAGAAGCATAGATAGCCTTGAGAGATAGCTATCAAGGGAGAAATCAAGTGAAGCAAGTGAGGCTTCAAATATTGAAGAGATATTTTGAGAATCTCAATATGCAAGATGATGAAAGAGTGGGATATTATTGTGTGAGAGTGAAAGCCATTGTAAACAAAATGCAAACCCTTGGATAAGACATCAAAACTAAAGTAGTGGTGAAGAAAGTGTTGAGAACACTTCTTCATAAATAGAACCATATTTCTATCATTATTGAAGATTCTAAAGATTTTTCTACTCTATATTTTTATGCTCTAATTGGTTCTTTTATGTCTCATGAAGAAATATTGCAGGGTGCTACATCTACAAGCTATGGAGGTGATGAGAAAGCATTCTCATATAAAGAAGGTGATAATGCACAAGGAAGAGGACAAGGACAAGGACAAGGAAGAGGCCAAAGGAGAGGAAAAGGAAGAGGACGAGGTAGATCAAGAGGTGGAAATCAAGGAAGAGGAGGTGACAAATCAAAGAAATCTTATTACAATTATGGCAAGGTTGGTCACTTTGCTAGAGATTGTTGGTCCAAGACTTCTCAAGATGGGAGAGGTCAATATGGAAACTATGGAGAAGAGGAAGGAACTTCTTCAAATATGTTCCTCACCTATGTAAAATCATATCAAAATCTTAATGAAACTTGGATTTTGGATATTGGTTGTTCCAATCACATGAGTGGCAAAGAGGAGCTCTTTTCTACAATGGATTCCTCCTACAAATCAAAGATAAAATTGGGAGATGACAAGGCACTACAAATTGAAGGTATTGGAGCCATGGAGGTTACAAAAAATGAAGGCACCAAGAAGGTAAATTTCATCTATTACACCCCCAAACTCCAACATAATTTTCTTATTGTTGGGCAAATGATGGAGAAGAACTATAGGCTTATTTTTTATGAAGGAAAATGTGTCATTTTTGATAAAAATAATTGTAATAGAGTTATTACACAAGTACCTATGAAAAATAATAGTTTGTTTTCTCTTAAGTTTGGGGAACAATGAGGTGCTCAACTTGATAGTGTAGCTATTGCTAATCCAAGTGTGCTTTGGCACTTGAGATTTGGTCATTTTAATTTTGCAAGCTTGAAGTTGTTGACTTCTCAAGCTATGGGAAGTGGAATTCCAAGAGTTGAAGAACACAAGGAGGTGTGTGAAGGATGTGATTTGGTAAAGCACTCAAGATCAAATTTTCCAAAGGGACAAGCATGGAGAGTAAGCCATCCACTACAATTGGTGCATTCGGACATTTGTGGTCCAATGCAAACTAAGAGCATTGGTAATAACTCTTACTTTCTCAGTTTCATTGATGATTTCTCTATGATGTGTTGGATTTATTTTTTAAAAACTAAAGATGAAGCTTTTGATTGTTTTATATATTTCAAAAATAAAGTAGAGAATCAAAGTGAGTTTGTTGTAAAAAGTCGCATGACTGATAGAGGAGGAGAGTATTATTCAAATGCATTTCTAAAAAATTGTAAATATTGTGGAATAAAAAGGCAGTTCACAACTGCCTACACCCCACAAAAAAATGGTGTGGCTAAAATAAAGAACCACACTATAGTAGAAATGGCTAGATCAATGCTGCAAACTAAGCATCTAAGTAACATGTATTGGGCTGATGTTGTTAGAACTAGTATTTACATTTTGAATAGGAGTCCTGTTGAGAAGCAACACCCCCCCACTGAAAAAGTGAAATTCCATCCTTTGAGAATATTGAGCTTTCATTTTGTAGTAGGGACCCTCTTGATGTTTTTCAGGTTTTAATTCCAAATTTTGCTTGCCTCCTTCTTTTTCAAGTTTTGCATATACCAAAGTATCTAAGTAGTCTTGCATGTGACTTTAATTTCAATTTAGAATTCACTTCTTTAATGTTAGAATCATTCTGAGTAAAAGGATCTTTCACAGATATGTAAAATGCAGAATACAGATGAATGAATTCATTATAGTCAACCTACAATTTCTAGAAAATTTGCTAAGTAATAAAAGCAGCGTGATTTCGCGACATTTTCCATTTTTGGAAACGTCGCGATATCGCGACATTTCCATTTTGGAAACGTCGCGATATCGCGACATATTTTGGAAGAGAAAGCCAAGTTTTGGAAACGTCGTGATATCACGATAGGTTTGAGTCGGAAGCCAAACTTGATGAAAATGTCACGATATCATGACGTGTTTTGGAAGAAAAGACCAAGTGAAGAAAATGTCACGATTTCACAACGTGTTTTGGAAGAAAATACCAAGTAATGAAAGTGTCACGAAATCGTGACAAGTTTTGGAAGAGAGAGCAAGTGTGAATTGGACGTCACGATTTCGTGACATGTCGCAAAATCGTGACATGTCACGATTTCGCAGCAAAAGGAGCAAAAGAAAGCCTAAGGCGAAGGTGTCGCGAAATCGTGACGTCACGATTTTGTGACGTCGCAAAATCATGACACAAGGCTCAAAAGAAAGCCTAAGGCCAGAAGGTGTCGTGAAATTGTGATTTCACGACGTTGCGAAATCATGACACAAGGCTCAAAAGAAAGCCTAAGGCCGAAGGTGTCATGAAATCATGACGTCGCAATTTCGCGACGTCGCAAAATCATGACACAAGGCTCAAAAGAAAGCCTAAGGCTAGAGGGTGTCACGAAATCGTGACGTCACAATTTTGTGACGTCACGAAATCATGACACAAAAACAAAAGGAAGCCCAAGGCAGATAGGGTGTCACGAAATCGTGATGTCACGATTTCGCGACGTCGCAAAATTGTGACACAAAGCAAAAGCGATGCAAAGCAAAGGGGACGTCACGATTTCGTGACATGTCACGAAATCGTGACATGTCACGGTTTCGCGGCAGAAGAGCTGGGAAAGACCAGAATGCAGGGGGACGTCATGATTTCATGACACGTGTCAAAAAAATAAAGCCGACATATAATGAACATTAGGGTTTTAAATTAATAATATTAAAATACTAATCCTTGCTTGTTCTTTTGCAGAAAGCCAGCTGGCAGTTGCATACTAGCGAAAGTAATGGCGAAAAAGGACAAAATAAGCACGGATTAAATGAAGGTCGTCAGATGGAAATTTGAGATGCCGAGAATTGCTGGTTCATCCAGATTTTATAGATCTGGCCGCAAAGAGACTTTACGGTGACTAAGCAGCTGCCCATTTAATGGAATATGTCGGCAATTGACCGAAAAATGAAAATATCTACACACAGTTATCGGAATTTGCCGATGGACGCATTTAACAGGAGAATTTATGGTGAAAGTAATGGCGTGCAGAGAATTTTAACTCAGAAGCGGCTCTGCAAAGATAAAATGTCAGAGAAACCAGTGACTCATTCCGAATTTTTCTGAGGAATTAATGAGGCGCTCCTGGCAAGTGCACCAGAAAGATGAAGATATTTACTTACGCAGTGCCCATTTATGGAATATATCGGTGACCGGCCAGAAAACGAAGATATTTACTTGCAGTTATAGATGGATGAGAATAATATCAGATCATGCCTTTTCCATTTATGGCAAGTAACCACACTAAGATTTGCAGAGTGGTTAGGGTTTATTCAAAACTCTATTTTTAAAGGGGCTTATATTGTAAAACCGAGAGAGTAAGGTTTAGAGGATAAGTTTTAGGGTTTGAGAAGAAGATATTTCTGAAAAGATCAGGGTCTATCCTGAGTCTATAAATACTTCTTCTGAATGTAAATTTGAGAGGCGAAAACTTAGAAATAAAAGCTATTGGAGCAATTTCCTGCAAATCTTGTTTGAAAGCTTTGTTCTGGACTTAGAGTTGGTGTGACTTTCATTTTCTGTGATAGCGTGGCTAGGAGCCTAATCTCTTTCAGATTGTGATAAGTTCATCTTCTTTTGTTTTCGTTTCATTAAGGTTTATTTAATTTATGTTGTAGATCTGTGTTACCAGGATTGGATATGTTGCTAGGCTTCATTTTCTTTATTGTATGTTAGGGAAAATTACAGATTTAAGGTTCAGGCCTGTTCTAATTGCTTTGTCCTCACTGTGCGAGCTAGGCTACTGGTGAGAGATACCAATTTTAACCGACTTCCCTTCTGTTTGTGATTTTCTTTTAGATCCGTTGTTGTCTCTGTCTTATGCTCTTAGTGGAAGGTGATCTTAGAAAGCTGGACACTTTCCTCTTTGATTTGTTCTATTGTGAAGCTAACCGGTATAACTAAAATTGGTAGTTTTGGTTTTGCAGCTAAGTTAGGTAAACTTCTCTTTCTGCCCTACCCTACTCTCTCTGTTCCACCGTGAAATGATCCATTTTTATCTTTCTTTAAATTTGTCTTTTATTTAAATCTGCTAACACATAAAGAGCTAGATCAAAGAACTGATTGTAAATCTGAGTATCCACAAAGATAACCAACTCCAAAAACATTACTGAACTAAAGTCCAGAACCCCATTGTAAGGTAATAGACAGTCCACTTGAAACTATTCCAAAAGCGAAAAAGAGTGAATAGACATTCGACCCAACTCTGTAACTCACACCTTGGATATCCAGCAAGATCCTAAAGTGAGTGGGATTTATCCCGTATAAGTGTTATCGGTATTTTATGCTCATTCTTCACGGGGTGTGTATAAAAGTCGAACCAACATTTAAAATTGGCGCTAGAAGGAGGGCTGCTGAACTCTGTTCAGTATTGTAAGTTGTTTGTGCAGAGTCTGGTATTTTATCTTTTGAATCCTTTTCCCTCCTCTTTAGCTCTTTTTAAACTTGTTTGTTTGAGTTTTTGCCTAAACAGCGGAACTCAACACCAACATTTAAAATTGGTGCTAGAAGGAGGGCCTAAAGTTCAGTAGTTTGTTAAGGATTGTAAGGTTGTAAGTGCTGGTGAAAAGCTGGATTCTAATTATAGAGTAACAAGGTCCCACTCCAGAGCTGGAGAGCTCCTTGTGCCTGAGTTAGAAACTCCAAGAAGAAGCAGCCTCGAAAGGGCCAAGTCCTTGTCTGGAATAGTTTTATCACCACTTGTAGTTACTCCAACTACAACTAAAAGTATCATTGTCAATCAAGTAGTAATGGCAAACTGGTTGGGTTCCACTGCCTTAAATATCCCGGGTGCAGCCCATGACCTACCCAGAAATCTTGAGAGATATCTTCCCAGATACAAGCATGATGGAACTAGGACAGCAGAAGAACATCTAGTAGCATTCAAGAATGCTCTAAAATTGTTAAATGTACAACATGAAGATGTCGCTTGCAGATTGTTCCCGTTCACTCTCTAGGAGGGAGCTTACGACTGGTTTCTAAATCTCACTAACGATTCTATTACCAGTTGGAATGACTTGGAAAAGGTTTTTGTATCGTAGTTTGGTGAAGTAATAGATCCCAGTGTATTATATCAGCAGTTTTCTGGTATTAAAAGAGAAATAAATGAATCTGTCAGATCTTACAATGTCAGATTTCAGAAGGCTTATGGTAGACTGACTGGTTATTATGTGCCAAATGCAGACCTGGCATTAGAAATTTTTAGGAATTCTCTAGATCCAATGACTTCTATTTTCTTGAAAAGAGATCCCTCTATTACCAATCTAACAGAGGCTTACAAAGAAGCTTTAGTTCTGGAAAGACAGTTGGGACCCCAACCTTTAAATACTCATCAAATTCCTTTGGTCACACAAGGTACCCCTGTCTTCAATCCCATACCACATCAGATGATGCTGCCAATACATCAAACTCCACCATCAGGAAATCCATTGGTTGTAACACCTGCTGAAAATGTACAGAGTCCGGAGAAAGAATCTGATAACACAAGAGTTGAAGAAGTTTCAAGGGTAGTCCAAAAGTTGGCAAATGACTTTTTGACTTTCAAAAGGCAAGTGTCCACCGACGAAAACCCAAACAGATTTCCTTATCAACAAAATAGATTCACTCGGCCCCCATACGAACCCAATAAGGATTATAAAGGTAAAGGTCATGATGTAAATATTTGTGATTTGGCTTTGCCTAACTGGTGCAGGATACATGCTACTTCTCAGCACGGGGAATTGGATTGTCTGGAATTTTGTAATGCCTTTGAAGCTTTATCTGGTGAGTTGATTTCTCCTGAACATCAAAGAACTGCGGATGCTCCAAGTTCATCTAAACATAGTGCAGCTATGGTGTTAGATTCTTTCACTTTCCCAGAAGAATCAGAGAATGTTGTGGAGCTACCCATGGATGAAGTGCAAGCCTTTCAACAGTACAAGAGGGACAACTACAACCTCAAAAATAGAAATTTGGAGCCCAACACTACATCTACCCCTCCGGACAACTCACACAGTGTTCCTCTAGATCCATCTTCAAGCAATAACCCATCCCCACCCAAGGGAGGAAATCCGAGAGGACCAGATGCATTTGTCCCTCCACTCAATAAGGGATATAATATAGTGGAGGACATGAAGAAGATCAAAGCCAACATCACTCTTCATGAGTTGGCCCAAATTTCAGAACAAAGGGATAATCTGATCAAAACATATTCTGAACCTACTACCAAACCTTTGGAAAAAGGAAAGAAGATGGCAAATGCAAATGTGGCCATGTATAAAGAGAAGACTGAAGTTCCACCTTTTCTACTGACTATCCGAATATTTGGGAAAAATTTACACAACTGTCTGGTAGATTCAGGTGCTTCAGCCAATGTCATGCCTTTAGCCATTTGTCAGTAGTTGGGTTTGACCCCCATGAACTCCGAGATGAGAGTCGTCCAATTGGATAAGTCTGAGGTTAAAGTGGTAGGTGAACTTCAGAATATACATATCCAGCTAGCATCTGAGCCAAGAGCACAGCATAGAATTGACATTCAGGTGGTGGATATTCCTGTAGGGTACGAAATGCTTCTGAGCAGGGATTGGTCAAAATCCTTGAATGGGTATTTGGCTACTGATTTCTCGCATATGTGGTTACCCTGGAATGGTTTTGCAAATCAATTAAGAATCAATAGAGAACCAAGATATAAACTCATGATCACAGAGTATAATGCCAAGAATGAGACTGCTAATCTTGTTGAGGGCTGTTATATCGGGGTTTATAATTTGACAACTACTCAAAGGGAGAAACCAGTTAAAGCTCACCAAGATCACGATAATGAAGTTGGAATGCTTCATATCGATGAAGCTAAATCTAAGCAAGGTTCTGATACAGGGCCTGTTCTTAAAGGACCAAAGAATCAAACCGATTTTATGTCTTATCGCTTGTAGTTTCCCTGCACTAATAACTTGGCAGAATATGAAGCATTAGTACCAGGATTAAAATTTGCTTTACATTACTTTGATCATGCAGATACGAAAGCTCGTGTGTTGGACTTGGTTGATTTGCAGGGTGGACGACTTCAAGCCGTAGAGCATTTTAGTCGGCACCAAGAGATAGTCAAGCGCTGGCTTGACGAGAGGGCCAATTCAAAGGCTTTCAAACTTGCAGACCTGGTGTTTCTATGGGACAAAGCCCATGAAAAGAAGCGTAAAAACACCAAGCTGCAACCTTTATGGACAGGGCCATACCAAATTGCCAAAACCCTAGGTAATAATGCATTTTTTCTACAGGACCTGGAGGGTAATTTTCTGAACCTTCTTGTTAATGGTCAATATCTAAAGCATTATTTCTCAGCTTTTCCATCCAATACATCGATTGAATAAATCACAAAGACGTTGTAACATGTGTATATATTGTAAATAAGCTTTGAAGTAGTTGGTTTTCATTTTATTTTGTGTATATATTGTAAATAAGCTTTGAAGTAGTTTGTTTTATTTTATTTTGTTTGTTTTTAAAGGTCTGTGTTTTATCCTTTGGGGTCTGTACAAAGTAGTTTGTTTTATTTTATTTTGTTTGATTTTAAAGTTTTGTGTTTTATCCTTTGGGGTCTGTACAAATTTCTTTTAGCTTTTAAAGTTTTGTTTTTTTTTTTTTTTAAGTTTTGCCTAGGCAGTAAAGAAAGAATCAGCCTTTTAAAATTGTTTTTATTCTGAGTTCAAAATCCTGTGTTCATTTTGTTTTATTCTAATTAAGAGATAGTCTGCTTAAGCTGAACAGTGGAACTATTTTGTTATTCAGAACAACAGTAGAAAGATAATTGGATTTTGTGTCTTGCTTGCCACAATTATTTTAATTATAAAGAAACTGCTATACTTGTTTGGCTGGAGAAACTCCCGGGGAATCCAAGAAAAGTTGGTCATAAGAGGGGACTTCGACTCATGAAATTATTTGAGTATCCATAGAGGCTATCGGTACCAGTGGAAGCAGTTCCAGATCGATGAAATATTAAAAAAAAAAAATATGTTTTTAGCAAGGCTTTTCAGATTTCGGTATATTTCAAAGGAGAGAGAGAGAAGGTGAAAGTTGAGCAAGACAACATAAAACTGGCACTCTGTTATTTCCCACACAAAAAAAAAAAAAAAGAAAAGAAAAAAAAGGGAAGGAAGAAGTTATGTAATGAAAGAGATAGCCAAGGCTTCAGAAGATGTTTTCTTTTACCAAGTTGTAGATACTACCTCACAGTTGTGGATCAGGGTCATGAAAATCTAAAGAGTAACTCTGTCGGAGTTGTAAAAGGCTAAACTAGTAAACAGAGCCCTACTCGGTTTCCCCTTTCACAATCTAGAAAAGCTGATCAATCCAGAGTACAACATTCGAAGGCCCAGTCATTC